>JAVMKO010000003.1:133021673-133665423 GCA_032164245.1 Sternotherus odoratus | reverse complement strand
TACTGTTCACAAACCCAAGCCTGCAAACCTTATTTCTGTGAGTTGCTCTTACTCAAAAAAGCAAACATACTGATATTGTGTGAATTGGAACTACTTGTCTGAGTAAGGGCTGCAAGATCAGAGCCCTTGTTTGTATCTTTAGATCAAAAGACTTTGGAGCAAGGATCTCGTGTTTTGTTGCCCACATATGTTTTGGCGCTACTGTAAAGTACCAAATGCAATTGCAATAATATCTCATTACATTACTAAAACTATCAACCACTTATTTGTGTGTGTGTCTCTCTCTCTGATATCAACAACTTAAAGATAGTGGCAGAAAATTAAAATTCACTACTAAAGAAATACTTGAAAAACACCCTCACAGAATTCTAGTATTTTATTATTGTTACAATGGTAAGATTAATTGTACTATAAAGAAAATACCTTGATTGGCATAGAAGAGACCAGTGATGAGGACGACATAGGTTAACTCTCCATTAGGTTTGTTCGGAGCTATCCATTTTACTTGTATTCCTCTGGATCCATCAATGGTGGCAAATACTTCAAATGTACCTTCAGGTGTAGCTTCAGTTGTACGAGCTTCAATCTGCAAATTTAATAGCCATGTAGAGTTTTTTGCTGTAGTTTGTAAATAACCGAATAAATCAATTATACATTTTAATGTAAGTTTCCCTGATTTAAAAAAAAATAACAGTAACACTTTATGTTGGCACACTATTGTTTTTTTAAAATAAATGTATTTTTCTTCTCCACCCTCATATTTGCCTCCCATTTGAAATATTTTATAAAAGAGGATGAGAGAGAGAGAGAGAGAGAGAGAGAGAGAGAGAGAGAGATCCACTAGTGCCTGATAGCTTGAAAATGCAGTGGCACCTGATTCTAACGCAGGGGTGGGCAAACATTTTGGCCCGAGGACCACATCGGGGTTCAAAATTGTATGGAGGGCCGTGTGGGGAAGGCTGTGCCCTCCCAAACAGCCTCGCCCCACACCGTATCCAACCCCCACCCACTTCCCGTCCCTGACGGCCCCCTCAGAACTCTTGACCCTTCCAACCCTAACCCCTGGCTCCTTGTCCCCTGACTATCCCCTCCAGAGACCCTCCACCCTAACCACCCCCCTGAGACTGATGCCCTAAGACTAAGATTTTTGTTTTTAAGATACAAGAATCTTAGTTTTACGACTTCATTATATAAATAAATGCTAGCTCTCTTGTCAGCTTTTATTTTCTCTCAAATGCTACTTATCATTTCAACTTAAATCTTCCAGGCTCTGGAGCTGGAAAGTTAGTAATATAATTCTGTTTCTGAACCAAACTCACCTAAGTATACTCTTTGTCTGTCAAATATCAGTAGTAATATACTAAGCAGACTTAAGCACATTTTTGTATTAAACTTGCCTTTTACCATCAGGAAATTGAAGGGACCTTGTTCCCCTCTCCGTTCTTTCCTGGGTCACAGAGCAAGATTCATGCATTAGAACAGGGGTGGGAAAACTACGGCCTTTATTTATTTATATAATGAAGTCCTAAAACTAAGATTCTTGTATCTTAAACAAAAATCTTAGTCTTAGGGCTTCATTATGTAAATAAATGAAAAAATTGTAATTACAGTGGAATTCAGTTTTATTAATCAGGGCTTGTAGCCATTATTCACAGTGCCATGGATCAAACTTTACAGTCCCAAAGTCATTTCTAATGTACGATGAAATGTTTGTTTCTCTCCAGTAATTTATTTGATGTTTTCTAAGGTTGGAAAGGATTTTTATACCCTTTCTGAGTGGCACTCAGCTTCAGATAAAGAATGTTACAGTTTGTGGGTGTGCTGTTTAGTGCCAATTTTAACCTGTCAAACCTGCTTTGGCATTAAGACATCTAAAGGAACTTTCTCTGTCCTTGTAAAATGGTGATTTTACTTCGTAGCACCTCTGGTTTGGAAAGTTCATTGGTTTATTGACCTCTATATATTCTCTGATCCAGTAAAGCACTCAAGCACAAGCTTAACTTTAAACAGGTGATTAGTCCCACTGAATTCAATGTGATTATCACAGACTTAAAGATAAGCAAATGCTTCAGCGCTTTGCTGGATCAGGACCAGAGTGTGCATTTGGATATTGCAGTCAAAATGGGGATTGCCCAAAATCAATCCTTATGACAGGATTCTACTATACTGTGCTTTCTAATCTAAGGCAGATCCTGTGATGTACTGAGTGCCTAATGCAAGTTGCTGTGCAGCCCCAGCACCTCAGAGAATTGGAGGTCAGCTGACTGCCTTGGTTCTCTGACTTATGAGTGAGGGGCTGATGCCCCCAGTGACATACAGGGTGTACACCTAACTGTTTAATTTATTGCATTGGTTCTGTCTTATAAAGTGTAGCCATGACTAGACAGAGGCGAGTGATTGGTGGGGTTCATTTTCAGTATTGCACTATAATTATCTTCTTCTATCAAAAAGCTCAAGCAGTTCCTAAAATTCTGTGTATACGACGGAATCTGCACCAAATGTCAAAGCTTTTGAATCTTGCACTTACCTTACCGTATTTATATCTTGTTATTTTAAAGCTTGTTGCAATATAATGAAGTCTTTTTTCATCTCGTATTTTCCTCACATATTGTAAAAAAATACAATATGTATAAAATGTTACTACTACTAAAATACTAGTTATGGTCAGCATAGTGTCTGTAGCATACACTATGGTTATATTGGAAATGCACATTAAATGGGACACCATTTGCGTGAACAACAGACACTCTATGCAAATACTTCTGTATAATATTAGCACTGTTCCTTTTTCTACACATTATCTTATATTCAGTCTTTTGATATTTCCAGGTGTATTTTAATAATAATTTTCAGTGTAACAAAAATACTCTTCAACCATACAAAGAAAAATTCTAAAATAGGGGTAAAGTAACAATAATGTTTACATAGTACTAAATATTCATCTGATGAAGTGGGTCTTAGCCCACGAAAGCTCATGATCCCTAAAATCTGTTAGTCTATAAGGTGCTACAAGACTCTGTCGCTTTTGTAGAGGTTTAGGAAAATATACTAAAAACATATTTAGCCTAAACAGGGTGAAATTAGTTTGTTTTAAATAGTGAGATGAGAAGAGAAATATTCACTTATCATTAATCATATTTATCTTTCATTATATTATTAAATTAATGTCAAGACATCCCCCTACTGTCTTCATTTCTCTCATTTTTCTAAATCACATGCTGATTTGTCTTTGCAGTGGTTTGTACATTTCAAAAACAGCAGAGTTTTACATATAGGGATGCATCTGAATTCCTCTACTGAATCAAATAGAAAATATAACTTTATTTCCTCAAGAACAGCCTGTTTGCTTAACAAAAGCAGCAGGATAAAATTAGTACAGATTCTAAAATGAGACATCATTATCTTTGCTAGCAAGAAATTAAAATTAAACATTTTGGAATACATATTTTCCAGGTTTACATTTCACTTGCAATAAATTGTAATCACTATGAAAAGCAGTTAAAACAAAACAAATCCTTATTGATAAATGCAACTGGCAACTCTCAAGTACCTGATTAAAATCTTCACAGCTACCTTCAGAAAATGTAAGCTGGAGGAATCCGGTGCTTAAGGTAGTCACATAGCATCTCTTCAATCGATTAGGGCACATTAAATAAAAGATCAGCAACAAAAATAGCTGGAAGGATAATATCAGTTTACTACTGGGAGATGTCCCCTGTAGTATTTAGAGTACTCAAAGAGTCAAAGTATTTTTAAAGTGTTGCATTTATACTGTAATTGATATAAAAATCTTTCAGACAAATCAAATGAAGATGTAGTGCTCGAACTTCCTGGCAGCATTTAGGTGAGTTGCTCTAAATAAAGACATTGTACTTCAATTCCTGCGATTAGAGATGGATCACTGCCCTGGGAAAATAGTTTGTGTACTGAGCATGGGATGCTGTGAATATCAGCGTGAGCAACCCCTACACTTTGAATTGTATTGAAAGTCAAGACTTTGTTTGGAATTTAGTGAAGTGGGAAAAAAAACATTTTAAAAAAATTATTGTGTTCTCTCCCCCTTATTTTAGTGCACATTTGATGGCACTGATGTACTGAATTAGCATTATGTTCTATGATACCCCACATTTAATGGTGCTATTTGCAAACTGGAACATGTGTGAATTATGTAATATCTAGATATTCATTCTGGAGTTGGAATTTCTAAAAGTTGTTTAAATTTCTGGTATATGTGAAGTTTTTAAAAACGGATAAGAAAAATTGGCAAAAAGCCACTCATGCTTTTAAGAGTAAATATCCATCAAAGCAGTCTTAGCTATAACATGTTTAATGGTTCTAAAGTCTTCAGCCCTGTTCTATGAATAGATGATGTTACCGGCATTTGAAGGCAACTAATCTTGGGTAGAAAATGAAAAATATGACCAAAAATAAGAATGTAAAAATTAAACCCTGAAGTTTTAATTTGAGATAATGTTTCTATAGCACAGCTCATTGCCATTAGAAAGTCCGATGTTAATATAAATGCAGAGTGATAGGTAGAACTTTGTCAAAATAAATAGACAATTATATTTTTTTAAATTGTTAAAACAAAGTATATGGGGGTCTAAATTTTACTGAAAAATTAAATCTTGGAAAAATATAAAGGGCCATTTTAGGAATATTTCAAACAAAATCAATCAGAGCGATTATTATGAAAGTTATTAATCAGCTACAGTGTTACAAAACCATACTGATTTATCAGTTCATTAGCTTCTCGAAAGCTCTAGAACAACATATAAATGTTTTAAGTCTCAGAAGATTTGTTTTCAGATGTCAACACTGATATTAATGTAATCTTAAATTGCAAATACAGTGATTTTTTTGGTACCAGATTAATAGAATATTTTCCTTTTAAACACAGATTTGGATTTAAAAATATTTGTCAATTAGCATATCTTTTTTTGGTAGTATTGTCATGTTTTGTCTTCTATAATCCTCAAATTATCTTCAACCCTTTCAGTCAGGCAGCTAGAATTTTGCTCATTACTGGAATAGTAATTCTTTCTTCATGTGTGTCCTTATAAAATCAGGTTAAACCGCATCTGCACCTTTTAAACATATTAACTCTACTTAATTTCAATAATATGTGTTTCAGCCTCACATTTAACTCCCTGTCACTTCTTTTACTGTACCTATGTGCAATTTTGGAACAGTGCCTAGTGATGACCTATCAAATCCTTAGCAGCTCTTAAATGGCATTTTTTATAAAATGTCACATTTTGCCAGATGGGTTAGTACTGACCAGAGTGAATCATCACCATTTACTCTGATATTCACTGCCATCTGACATTTATTACATTCCCAGAATGCAAATTGAGGTACTCACCAATGGACCAAAAGCACAACCTTTTGCAGTACATGCCTGGACTCTGAAGGAATGCAGACTCCAAGGAACAAGTCCATAAGCATAATAACTTAGCTGTGATGAGTTCTGTATCAGAATGCCATTCATATACAATCCGTAGCTAGTAATAATACCTACAAAAACAATGTTACATTTAACAGGGTCAACTTAATACCCGTGTGACAACAGAAGTATGTGGTGAAAAAACCTTGAAAGCTACAAAATACCAAGATGGTGTTGACTAATATTTTAAGCAACTGAAAGGATTTCAGGAACTGTAGCAGCATTCATGTATGTCAGTGAAACAAAACGTACTCTCCATCTTTAAATGTTGAATATCTGGCCAGTGGTCTGCATTCATTTTGTACAAAATTTACACTGCTCCAAAGAGCATGATATAACAGACGGGTTTCTGAACTAAAATAGTCAAGGCAATCTTAGAACTGAGAAAGTTGAGGCAATTCTCTTTCACAGCCTACTCTGCATGCAAATGTACATGTAGATTAAAACAAAGACATGAAAGATATATAGCAACCATTTTAAATCCTAACACCTTCAGACTTAGAAAAAATGGTGATCTACATTGTAAATGTAATGCTGAAGGAGAACTCAGATCAAGGCAAAAAGAACAACCCCTTCAACTATCACACTGACCTTAGCCAATGGAACATATACACAGGAGTTCCTTACTTTTTTTTTCTTTTCTTTTTTTTAAAGTCTATTTTAATGCTAAAATATTTCAAATAGTCAGCACTTGTAGTCTATATTTATGTAAAGCTCTATTACCTTTTGGATGCATGATAAGCAGACTGAAAATATATTCTGTCACACTAAATACCTTAGGGAAATTCCTTTTTGTTGGCAAATGGCATGTAGACTTTCTGTTCACTATTCTCAAATGAACTAGATCCACTATTAATCTATCCTTTCTACATCATAGTTTTTACCTGCTTGATTAAATAGATTAGATAGATTAAATAGAACCTACCTTGTAGTTATTTTGTTCAATTTATTTTTTAGAATATGAAATAATATTGTTTCAGAGTATATTAGAGAAAAAAAAGCTTGTAGTAAAATAGCTATCTTCCTCTTAAAATCAAAGGAATAAAATCTCCAGCTACTTAGCATTAGCAATATTTGGAGGGGAGGATGTTGATTGTTGTCCTGCTGATGTTAACTCTAAATTGCACGGATTTGCTAGTGTCATGTCTAAGGGAACCCAAAGTGTCCATTTGTCCAATGGGGACACTAATAGGACTGTGTGAACCCTACAGAATTCAGTTTATGGATGGGTGAAAGAACTGTACACAGCAGTTTGGTTTTCACTAACCGAAGAAAACGGATCCTTACAGGTTTGTTTCAATCTACAGTTCAACCAGTTGGAACCGCCAAAGGCCCTCCCATCCCCATCCTCAACTACTCTTTTCCTCCTCACACCTGGATACCGTCTTCCTCCTCCTCCCTCTCTTAGCTGTTTTAATGTGGAATCCAAAGGTCAGTTGAGCAGTTGGGGAAGGGGTTGTAGGAGAAACCAATGCCAGTTCAGAGGAAGTTTTCTACCTTGCCTGCTATGCAGACAACCCATGCCCATCTCAATAGGCTGAGGTTTGCAAACACAGCGTATCTCAAATTCAAAGCTAACATTAAAGTGCATTTGAGTATTTCATGGAGGTATAGTACTGACCCTTTTTCAACAGGGGCACTGATCCTCCAAAATTGGGATCATTCCCCATACGAAAACAGTGAATTGCAACAGGCAGAGTGGGTGAGAGAGTGGAAAATTCTTACTCCACCCAGTCTTGGTGCCTTAAACATCATGCAACATGCTGGTTTGTTTCATACGGACTTTTTGTGTTTCTATATATCACAGCTGAGTTCTAAGTACACCTGAGTGAATACCTGATTTTTCATTTTAGGGTCCCCTCAAACCAGGAGAAAAAAAAAGTCAAATGTGATCTCTTTTCGTCAGCAAAACAAAAAACAAAACAAAAAATTTGCTCAGATTAAATGGCAAAGGCATTTTGAAGCGAAATGTCAAATTGAAACAACATTTCAAAATGAAACATGGGACTGTAAAGACATTTTCAAATTGGTTCATTTGGGCATTTCTGATTTTTTTTATTTTCAGTTTTGTTTTTTGTTTTTGGCTGAAACAATTTGCTGGATTCAATCCAAATTCACAAATAGTTTTATTGCAATATGCACCATATTCCTAGGAAAAAGTAGAAGGATTTGTTCTATGCACACATTAAGAGCCCTCTACAGTGTTCAGCCCTCAAGCTGGGCCACTGTTTAACAACTTTGACATGCCTACTCTTGCACCTTTTTAAAGAATTGTCACAGGTTTAATTGGGAAACTGTATGGCCGGATACTACCATCTTCTAAACCAGCGGTGTCCAATAGAAATTGGATGCTAGCCACACTGATAGTCACATTTATGGTTTTGATTTTTTCTTATTAGCCACATTATAAAAAAGGAACATGCATAGCAACAATTCAATAGCCTATTTGCCACATGTGACTAGTGGTGAATTTATTGGATACTGCTGCTCTATAATGTACATGTACCTCTTCAGTAGATAATCTCACACCTAGAACCATGTGAAACTCAACAGCTGTGGCATGCAGGGCTGTGTGAGAAGCTTTTCTAATGTCAAATTGCATAGATTTAAACTACAAATTTTGGTTTCAGTGCTGGCCTCAAAGGAAAACTTAGCTGACGCCACTTAGGTTTGCCTGATTTCCATTTCACTCAGGCTCATTCAAACGTCCTAGAACCACTCTGTGACCCTCAGACAAATTTGAGGCTGGTCACACCACATTTCCAAAGATATTTAATGGGCTGACAAACATCAATGAGAAATCTAACATGAACAAATTTAATTCAATGGGCACCATTAAAAACAAGTCATTTATCGCCCAGTATAGCTAAATTTACCAAAGTGTTTGCAGTAATTTCCATTCAAAGCATACAATAAGGAAGGTAAACAAATACATTTTAGGTACATTTTTCTAAAGTAGCACACACTTAACTTAGCTTATAGTTAATTCAATTTGGATAAGAATGAAGCCTTTTGTGATTATTGTAATTATTTTATTAATTATTTCACAATTATTGAGCAATTTTGGCATATAAATCACACTGAGGGTGGTGGGGTAAGGAGCATGAAATGACTATGGTCCAGTGATCCAAGGTGCTCAGCATCTGCAGCTCTCATTGATTTGAACTGGATTTGTGGGGGCCTCAGCAACTTTGAAAATCAGTCCCACAGTGACTACGAATGGTTTTTCCAATGCTGCAGTCAAAATATTCCAGAGGGTTATCCCCCCTCCCTATATTGCAACCACGTTTGGGTATGCTGCATGTGGCTGATCTGAACCCATGGGCAGGATATGCCTGAGGCTTCACTTAAAAAGGGAAAACAGCCTTCATATTGTTGAATAATCTCAGTACATTTATACTTCCCTCAAAAGTGAATTGTTTGAGCTTACACTGAAGACTGCGTTTGAAACTAAGAAGAGACTGTGCCTCTCAGTTGATTGAGGAACTAAATAAATAAGTGTGAATAAAAACTGGTGTGATTCTGTGAAACACTGAAGTGTTGTACTTCACAGATAGATTCTCTAAACTGAGTCACAGATGTGTATGCTAAACAGATGAACTGATCTTGATTCCTTGCCTTGAAAAGTAAGAGCTTGATCCCAGGGCATAGAAAGGAGTCATGTGAACAAAACTTGGGAACTTTAGTTGAACTAATCACAACACATTTTGACCTCCTGCTTGAGGCAAAACTCCTCTGGGATTCTATGGGAGGTTTCACTGTGTAAAGAGAACTGAAGCATATCTGTGTGTGGCCTACAATAAATAAATAAGTTAACATAAATACAAAATATCTTGAATTTACCTCGGAAGAAGGAAGAAGGGCATTTAAATTGAGATTGCCAGGGACAATCTTAGGACAATCTTAAAAGTAAATTTGGCATTTAGGGTGTACTATACAGGAAAAGAAATAAAAGAACTTCAAGTACTTATAGGAATAACACTAACACTTCAAAATAATGGCATAATCATTATTAATTCCTTTGGTATTTATTGTAATAGCATTAATCACGATGAACTCATCTGGTATTATCGTAGGTGTCATAAGTACGTCTATAGGATATCCACTATAACTCAGCATTCATTAATGGACAAGTATTTTAAATTATTCCTCCACTATCAATGTTATGCAGCCTACACATTATGAAAAGCAACTTTCCAAAATATAATATGAACTTCTGGTATTTCTCTGAATACTACCAGAAAACAATTGTCTTTTTAATAAAGCTGATGCATTATCTCCTGATTTAATGTTCACATTCAAATAAATGCTTCTGTTTTACAGGAGCGTTTTTTAACTCTGTAACTTTCTGTGCAAAGAAGAAAAAGTGAGTTTGAGAATGGAGAGGGATTAGGTGTACCAGCAGTCTAGATTTCAGATGTTGAGTCAGAAACTCAAGTTCTCATTCTAAATCAGACAATAATTCCCTTTGTGGCCTAGAGTAAGTAACTTAACCTATCTTTCCTCCGTTCCTACTTTTTTCCTTGTGAAACTGCAACAACATAATTCCCTACCTCTCTCACAGGGCTGTTATGAAGATTAGTTAGTCATTGTCTATAAAGCACACTGAATACAGGTTCAAAGCCTGTCTGCAAGTTTGCCTATTAATCCAGAATTGCCAAATAGTTCTGCTAAACTGATAAAATTATCAGCAAACAGTTAATGTTAATATATTCATTCTCATCGATGGGGTTCACTTAACACACAGTGGCCATGAAAAGGGACAGTTTTATTCTCAGTCATAAGTTTAGCCAGGAAATGTTAAAATCCTGACTTCTCTGAACTCAACTGGAGTTTCTCCATTGACTTCAATGGGACAGGATTTCACCCTTTATTTTATTTTATTATTAAACAAATTCTTCAATTATTGAGAAGATGATGGGGCATCAGAGAAGCGGTTATATATTAGAGTGTCATGACTCAGTCTGACCTTTGAGTTTGAAGATGAAAAGAACTACTACATAGAAGTGCTAAGAACTGTTCTGATTAGAATACGAACTAGGGGTCAAATCCTGCAAAAATGTACCTTTACTCATATGAATAGTTCACTTAATTTCAAAATGAGTAAACTTTCCCCGTTGCTTAATGTTTTCAGGCTCAGGCACAAGATTAGTCAAATATAACGAGGTGCACTGAGTAATTTAATATAATTTATTATTATTATTTCATATTTTCATTACAATAGGGCCTATAGGCTGCAATCTGAATCAGGACCCCTCTTTGTATGTTGTGTACACCTACATAGGCATCGTCCTGAGGAGCTTACAATTTTAGGATAATTATCAGCCAAAAGGGAATTTTCAAAAAAATTAAGACAAGAAGATGTGACCATCTTCGATAAAAGGAAATTAAATAACTGATCTAGTAAACCAGCAGTGGGCAAACTATGGTCCATGGGACTGTCCTGCCCAGCCCTTGAGCTCCTGGCCAGAGAGACTAGACCTTGGCCCCTACCCTGCTGCCCCCGTCCCCTACAGCCACTGTGTGGGCAACCCCCTGGGTGGCGGGGCTGCGTGCTCCTGCGGGGCAGCATGTCTAGCTCCAGTCGGGCCACGCAGCTGCCAGACATGCTGATCTGAATGGCATTCTAAGGAGGCTTGCAGGTTGGATAAGGGGCAGGGAGTCCCAGGGGCCAATCAGAGGACAGGGAGCAGGGGGTGGTTGGATGGGGCGGAGGTTCGGGGGGGGGGACAGTCAGGGAATGGGGAAGGGATTGGATAGGCACAGGAGTCCCCGGGGTTTGTCGGGCAGGGGTGTGTGTGGATAGGCGTCGGGTCAGTCAGGGGACAGGAAGTAGGGGGTGGGTTGGGTAGGAAGTTGGGTCTTGGGAGGGGGCAATCAGGGACAAGGAGCAGAGGGGCTTAGATGGGGTGGGGTCCCAGAGGGATGGTTAGGGGCAGGGGTCTCTGAAGGGGGAGATCAGGGGACAAGGAGCAGGGGTGGTGGATGGGTCGGGGATTCTGAGGGGGGCAATCAGGGTCAGGAAGTAGGAAAGGGGTGGATACAGGGCGAGGCAAGGCTGTTTGGGGAGGCACAACCTTCCCTACCTGGCCCTCCATACAATATTACAACCCTGATGTGGCACTCGGACTAAAAAGTTACCCCACCCCTGTAGTAAAGGCAAGAAAAGACTTGGTTCTAATGAATACAGAGTGGATTCTTTACTGAGGCCACTAGCACAAGCAGCATGCTAGCTCTCAGATTAACTAAACAGAGTCTCTTATGCCTAATGTAACCAAAAATGCCTCCGTACCTCCTGCCCTGAACAAATCAGCCATGCTGACTATACTACATGTGTAGGGGCTGGTCTCCACTAGGGGGGGAAATCGACTGTAGATACACAATTTCAGCTACGTTAATAACGTAGCTGAAATCGGCGTCTCTACAGCCGACTTACCTGCTGTCCTCACGGCGGCGGCGGGCGGCGGTGCGCTCTCCCATCGACTCCAGCTTGCGCCTCTTGACGAGCTGGACTTCCGGAGTCGACAGGGGAGCCGCTGGCAATCGATTTATCGCATCTTGACAAGACGTGATAAATCGATCGCCAAAAGATTGATGCTTCCCTGCCGTGAGGACAAGCCCTATGAAAGAGGTAGCAGAAAGGGCCTGTTGTAGTGCAATATATCTCAGTTCACCTATTTTGTTTTTGCTTCGAAGTCTGAATAAAAGAATAAATTGTGTGTTTGATTCTACAAACGTCATGCTCAGCAGTATCATTTCCCCAATTTGTCACCTACTGTAAGAATTCATTATAAACCTGAAACTCAGACCCTTTGCCAGAAAGCCTTGTGTTGAAACTCGGTCCAATCCTGAATGACAATTTGCCCATGTTCACCAGAATCTGAGTCCAAATTTAACTGAAACCAAGACTCAGTTTCCAGGCTGTGATAAGAAACTCTTTCATCACTGGATCCTCACTCATCAAACACACTTCAAAGTCCCTGCTTCTTCTCATTTTACCCAGGGTTATGTTCTTTGGTCAAGCCTGATAGACTTCACTACAATTCTGCTCACCACCAGTGTTTTCAAAGGTTGCATTAATAGCCCCTCTTTCCTTCTCCATGGAAACTCAGAGTCAGTCTTTCCACCATCTATCATCTTACAAAGTCCACTCAATCTAATTTCCAGGGTATCAGAGAGGCAGTAGCCAGTTTGCCTGCCCAACTCCATTCAATGGCACCTAATGGATATCCTGGGTACTCATGATGTAATGACTCCTTACCCCATTTAGGGTAGAAACCAGTGGGAAGATAAAAGGAGACTCCTGAGATCTACTAGGGAGATACCAATTTATAGTGTAGGATGGACATATACAAACCTTGGCAGTTTCTTGTGGTTTTAATCTGAAACCAAGACAAACTCAGTGGTTTGAATGGAATAGCTCAAAACTCAGGGGATCTGAATCAGTGAATCAAAGGAAAACGGGATGCATGCACTGCAAACAAAAAACTACTGAACCCAACCTACAACCTCTTTAAACTTTAACCATGAGCAGAGGCCAGAGAAGACACTAATATTAAGAAGCAGGAATGGCTAAAGTAAAATGCCTCTGTGCTGTTTATTTCACTTACAGTATTTGAATTGAGCTAAGATTCCTTTCACCTGAGATCTTTTTTTAACTTACAATACAATTTGAAAATGCTGGCACAACTATTGCTAATGAATGAAGTGCTCACTAACCAAATGTGTTGAAAATGAATAACACAAAGCTCTTGGGTGACTCAAATTTTCCTGGGATAACACAGTTAAGCAATAATGTATTTTAGAGTGGTTTTGTTTTCAATTAGCCTTCCAAAAATAATACAAAGATAGAAAAGAAGGAATAGCAGAACAACAAAATTCACATCAGGATTCAGGCCCAGACAAGTTAGTCTCTCAATGGATGGACACAGGAGGTGACCCCTTCATTCCTGTGCAAGTGACAACTACAGTATGGCAAAGGAGCACAGGCCTTGCTCCCTGCTAACACCCCTGCCAGCTGCCTGAAAAGGGGTAGCACCTCTTTCTTCTTCTAGCCAGCCAATGAAGCTCACAAGAAAAGAGGGAAGCACACCAGTTCACATTGTGGCAGGGCTACCAATCCAGTATTCTTTCTCCAGGAGCGGACAGGACAGATTCTGGCTAAGTCTGGCTGCTAACTTTGACCATAGAGCACCTCTTCTTTACACCCCTCTCCCATCTCACCACCCCAACATTCCTCTGCCAGCAACATCTGCAGCATTTACAGTTCTGTATAGAGCCTTTCCCCTCTAAAGGAGAAAAACACCCATGCTGACTCAGCCATAGAAGTCTCTGAAAACAGTGGAAATTATACAGTTCTATTATGCAGGGGTCAGGGAAAGAGGGAGAAGTACACACGGAAGGATCCTTGTGTGCTGTGGAGCTACAGGAGGTTGAGGTGGAAGAGCAGGCTCCAGGAATGATTTTTGGAGTGCAACTGTATAGATACAATGGCCAAAGTTCCTCTGCATAGGAGGACGGTGTAGTTACAAAGGCTACTGAAGCCTTCAGCCTCCAAGGGCTGATTGGCACTGGGACTAGCACTGGGAAGAAGATTTCCATCCTCCAATCACTGTGGAACTCCTCAAAACATTTATAAGGCCTGTGTTGGTTCCACAGCTTTAGTATCCAACCGTTTAGTGTGCTCTTGGGGCAAGAACTGAGCCATATCACCCACAATAATCACTGTACTAGAAACAGCCTAATCTCTGTTTATACTGTAGCCATCTCTTCCTACCCATCCAATCATTTTACACACAGTTTAAATAAATTGTGATGGAGACTGATTAAGTAAAAACATAAGGCCTGAATTGAAACTCCCATTGACTTCAGGCAAAGTTTTAACAGAGCAGGACTGGGTCCTTGTCAACAAGCACTACATGACAGGCATGGTGGGTAGAATTATCAAAAATGTCCCATCAAAAAAATCGGTGGGACTGAGGCCCAAAGTCACATAAGTGGTTTACATTTTTCCTCCTATTTCTTCCTCCAAGTTTTGTACCAAATATTTTGGGCCACAAAGAATGTTTCAGGATCAGGCCCACATGATCAAAAATAAAATAAAAAAAAACCAATATAAAAGGAATGGTAACCTAAACCGTAGTAATGACCTATGAACATTTTCTTCCACTTCTAAAGCAAGTCTGAGGATACAAAATATTAAAAAATAAATCTTAAAAATTCCTAATTACTTATATTTTGCTCAAAGTGCTTTGGCCCAGATTACTAAAGGTAAGGCGGTGTGGTTCTCAGCATTGCAATGCCTAACTGATTTAAGGAGCACAGATCTCATTTTCTAAAGGGATTTAGGCACATAGGTGCATCTCTGAGTATTGCAACACCTAAATACCTTTAAAAATCGGAACCTCTGAAACCAAACTATATGGGTATTGGATATGTTCTTCCAAAACAGAAATCAGAGGCAAACTTGCAGGAGGAAAAATGAAATTCACATTATTTTACAATTCGTAATACTTGATATGTATCAGTGTTATATTTTTACTATTAAAGGCATAATATTATCAATTATTTTAAATGTTTTGCACTCAGTTTCAGTGATTTCTGGGTATCCTTCTGTGTTGCTATTTAAATGGGATAGGCATAAAGCTATGAAATAAAGGGAAATTTAAAAAGTACAATTTTCACATGTTTAAAAATATCCAGTTGCCCTAAAAGTTAAGACACGTACACAACACACAGAGAAAATGTTTCAAATTATAATAATTGTATTATCAAACTTCTACACAAGTGCAGGTATATCCTCTCTCAAGGTGAGTACATAGAATGAAATGATTTTTAAGAACAAATACAAGAAGATAAAAACAAGTATATTTAGGAATTAATCTGACAATTAAAAATATTAATTGTATGAAAAATGAATGCTTTATTAGAAGGTGCAATGCAGACCCTACACGATCATGCTCAAAGAACAACCATTTCATCAGCTCAGTTGTTCTGGAAAACATTAAGCAATAAGGTGCAATACACAAGAACTATCAAAAGGGAGCACTTTTGAGCTACTGAAATTGTGTGCTAGGTTGAAAGCTACAATCTCCTAGCTACAGACAATGATACTATCTCAGGTATTTTATGTGCTAAAATGATCATTAAAAATTAAGCACCACATATAAGCTGCCATTTAGAATATTAATTTACCTTTACTAATCATCTTTTTAACTTGAGGCTAAAAGAGTTCACTTACCATTCGGATACTCAGGCTTAGTCCATGAGATGTTAAAGGAGTCAGATGAATAAGACTGGGCTTTTGGAGCAGGAACACCTTCTGGTGTACTCTCATCTGTTATAGCTACGCTAGCTTCACTTATTGTACATCCACCTCCAGTGCAAGCCTTAAAATATCAAACACAGCAAATAAACATACTCCAAAGTGATGCCAAACTAAAAAGGCAAGAAATCAATTATGGTAAACATTTGTAATTTCCCCCCTCAGAAATTAATAACGCTTGTGCATTTCACAGGAAGACATGCACTTTTCACAATTGTATAGGGCTCCCCCTGCCTGCTTGGAATAAAGTGATTCTCTCATAAAAGAAAATATCCTACTTGATTATATTTATCTTTTAGATAGTCTTTAGGTACCATAAGGATGAAACCTAACACTAATGCTGATCTTGTAGTATTTTAAATTTGAATGTAAGTCATGATGATGATTAAAATTCCATTGCTCTCACTGCAATAGTTAAAGAAAATTACAGTATATATGTACAGTATATATC
The DNA here is from genome assembly GCA_032164245.1 of Sternotherus odoratus. Lineage (NCBI taxonomy): Eukaryota > Metazoa > Chordata > Testudines > Kinosternidae > Sternotherus > Sternotherus odoratus. Next base: position 133,649,202 of record JAVMKO010000003.1, on the reverse strand, counting down.
ATTTACAGTAGTACAACTCTTCTTGTAATTGAATAATGTGCACTCAGAACCTTCAGACAGGGAAAATACTGACTGGCTAGTGCTGCACTTAGGAAGAAAAAAATATATCTTTCAATGAATAGCCACAGGAAAAACAAATTACCATCAGGATATTCTTGTACTTCATGGGAGCGCACTGACTAGTAGTTTTCAAATGCAATTAAAAAGTGAAAAAATTAATTTATAATAAATCAATACATAACAGTTGCTGAGTGCATCTTAATGGATAAGGAGGTCGAATCGTTTGTATTTTAGTTGCCAGCAGAGATCAGCTCATTACATGATTTTCACATTTTGCTTGATTGTGAGACAACACTCTTGACATACAAGAAACTGTGCATATTAACTTAGATAATAGACTTTTTTATGTTCTCTCCCTATATATTTATACAATAAACTGTGGGCCTGATTCTGCAATCCTTACTCATGGTAGCCCCATTATTGACACTGGGACTACTAATAGGAGCCAGGCCTTCTCATAGGAATAGAAGCCACAGAATCTGGCAGACTCTATAGTGGATTAGGTAAATCAGAGGTGGTTTTGTTTAGTTTTTAGAAATTCAGTTAGGTATTTACCTAATAAACCACAATGAAAGCATTTTGAAATGTTAGTAAATAAGCTCCCCCCTTTCCCGGAATAAAGTGATTTCCTCATAAAAAAAATATCCTACTTGATTATATTTATCTTTTAGATAGTCTTTAGGTACCATAAGGATGAAACCTAACACTAATGCTGATCTTGTAGTATTTGAATGTAAATCATGATGATGATTAAAATTCCATTGCTCTCACTGCAATAGTTAAATTAAAATTACTTTTAAAATGCCTATACGGAAAGCATTTAAAAATCTGTTGCGTTAACATACAAGCATTTCAACAGAGAATGTTTTTACTTTGAAAAATTAAAAGCAATAAAACAACAAATTAAGCCTCCAATCCTGCAAAAATTTACCCAGTTTCTTAACTTTATGTGAGTAGCTCCATTGGAAATGGGAATAGACCAAGTGTCTAAGAATGTGAGTAGTCCTGCTTGCAGGATCAGTCCCCTAATAAAAACGAAATCCCTGATCTTGTTCCCAATGAGCACTCATAGCAGTCAGATTTCCTTTCAATCTGGAGTAAATTTGAATCCATTGTGCACAGATTTCCTCACTTCCCCCTGTGTTTTAAAATGGGAAGGAATTAATCTGCTTTCATAGTCACTTCCTACTCTGTGCACTCACATCATCAACAATGTTAACAGGAGTGTAAACAGTTCACCAGAGAGTTCCCCATTCAGGCTGCGTCAGACGCACACAGGATGTATTCATTTCATTGGGAATTTTGCAATCCAAAGCAACTGCAGAATTTGAGCACAATGTTTGACTTCCCCTCTAAAGGGACTGCAAAAGAATGAAGCATGGTTTTCAGAAAAGTCCAAAATTAGTGTTTACTCCAATAAAATGGTGTAAAATACAGACATTTCAATTGATTTTTAGAGGACTTTCTTCAATAGATTATATCAATGTTCAGCTAGGGCAGTTTTGAATTTAAATTGTTTTATTCTTTTCCTTTACCATTCAGATTTGTGGATTCAATCTGGCAGAAATTAGTCTCCGGTACTCTCCAACAGAAGCTCAATGGGCTGTATCTGACACTCACAATTAAAGTATGAAATATCCCATTTTGGGTGACCATGATAAACCTGTTTATCCATTCCTATGCACTGGGCCTTAGACATTATGGGTCTGTAGCCCACTGTAGTCAATGGAACAATCCTCAGTAACTCCAATGGGCTTTGGATCAAGCCCTGTATTAGCGAGAAGCCATTGATCATGTGACACATCAGATTGTTAGCTGATTAACATTTAATCTGTTGAGGAAGAAGCTCAAAGCGATAACAGCCCAGGTGCATTGTAGTCCTCAACTGCTGCCTGCTTTGTTTTGCCAGTCAGCCAGGAAAAGCATGAAATGGGACCATGTGGCTCACCCTCAAATGTTTTTTAAAGAGAGAGAAAAATGAGACACAAAGAAGGGAAGAGGTCCCTGAACTTCTCATTGCCAGAAGATTTCCCCACTAGCACAATCCCAAACCTAGCTTCAATATCCTGGAAAAACAGACAGCACTATGTAGGTCTGAGCCTTAAGTGGGGATTCCAAATCAGTTCTGTGTTTCCACATGCACAGGGATCAAGTCCATTAGTAAGGCAGCATACTCCATCACTTGACCAGAATGGAGCTTCTGACTTCATTCACAGATTAATTAAGGCCATCTAGTGTGATTGCCTGCATATCACATGCCATTACATTTCACCCAGTTACCCCAGTACTGAGCCAACATCTCTCTCTCACACACACAACACCCTAGATAGCACAGGAATAGAACTGATGAGCTTCAAAGTCTGCCAAATTTCTTGGCCAGAAAGACAACTTGGCCACACAAGAGACCTTCTGGGGGAGTAGTTAAAGAGAGAACATAAAGATGATAATCAGTCTTCTAAAAAATGTGTGTCGTGTATGTAAATTAATTCTAAACTACCAATTAATGTCCACAAGGTAAAAACAAAACCACATGACACACTGATTTTGTGTAGGTTTTGGACAGTGTGTTTTTACATGTCATACAATTTACTGGGCTAGAACACCTAGTCACAAAACACCTCAGTCCAAAATGGTTACTTAGCCTTAATTAAACTGAATGTCCTTGATTTTTCAGGTTTGAGTCAATTCCTTGTTACTTGAAGGTAGTTTATTTTCTTTGTGGTATACTATTTAGAACATTCAAAGCATGTTAAGTAAAATGAATGCATACACAGAGTCTACATAAATGTAAATTTATTCATAATCAAGAGCAGAATATTTTTCTATGGCATTTATCAAAGCAAATATCCTTATATAGTATTACTATAAAATGAAGAGTGTGTTTAAAACAAATAGGGACAATCTCATGTTTATATTCAGATGTTCTCAGTTGTGCTATTGAACCTAAAGTGTTCTATTTCATCAAAAAACAAAAGAAACTACTGAACAAAAACTACAATGAAAATATCAAGGTCTTTTAAAAGACTTAAAAATCAAACAGAAAAAAAGCTTCTATTTTTTTCTGCACAAACTATTTATGTGTCACCCGAACACACTCCTTTGTTTATGAGGCTTTATGGTGAAAGGTAAGGCTCTCCTGGAGGAAGATCTGAACAGATGCAAAGCTGTAGGTGGCCAATTTCAAATATTCTGCTCTTGTTAGTCAATGGGACTTGTGCTCCTAAATCTCTTAATTATTAAAGGGACGATCAAAAAGTAACTATATATAATATTTTAGACAAAACCTGTTCATTAAACAAATGAAATAAATTCCCTACAGCCCTGCATTGGATGCAAGATCATTGCTGATGTTGAGCATTTGTTATTTTTTCTCTTTCTGACTAACTTTAGATTAAAAAAAATAAAGAGGTTCAGTAACATAGCCATATGAGTTATTAACAATAAACAGAGTGAATTTCACCATTTTTCTCTCCCATTGCAGGTCTTTAAAACTTACAGCTAGCTTTATGAGGTATTCAGTACCCGGGAAAAGCTGCTGGATCGTGTAATCCAAAAAAAGCTCTGTGTTGTTATAGATTATGTTCCAATTTGTAAAATTCTGCTCACTGCTGGCAATATACAATATATAGCAGTTCAGAATTCCATTTACTTCTACTGGTTCTTTCCATCTGGAAATAAAAGCAACACACAATTATATTCAATCATGATTCACATTATAATTGAAATGTGGAGGTTTTTTAAATGAGTCTGAACATATATTTGTAAAACTGTAAAACAAAATCAATTTAAAAGTACTGAAAATGATCAAGCCACACATGAAAGCCGTATTCCATGTATCTGTCTAAAAGGAACATGTACTTTTTTTAAAGACTTCTTTAATGCAATATTTGTACTCAATAGATAAATGATTACAACAACACATGTAATATAAGAGCTACAAAACTGTCATATCACCAGCCCATTTTTCCTGCACTGAAGTTTGCACTGAGGCGATGCCCATATGTAGGTTATCCTGATTGCGTAAAGACAAAATGGAAATTAAGTTGGCAAGTGATAATCAAAGGTTCACGGAACCACTAAACTAATCACTTCTGTGCATTTAATCATAATAAATTTAATTTTATGTCACAAACCCTTTCCCTGATTGAACTCACTGGGATTCTTGCATAAACGGATACACCATTGTGCTGTCAGGAAAGAGAAAATCTGTACTTACTGTACATATATCGTTCTGGAATCCAAAGCAGTCAGGACTGGGGCATCTACGTGAGCTGGTGGCAGCTGTGCGGTACACAAGGTGACCTGGGAACTGCTTCTACAGCCAACAAGCGTGCATGCAGTGAGAAAGAACTGGTGTGGTGTAAAAACTGCTAAATCTATGAAAAAGGAAATTGGAATTTACTTTAGACTGTACTTTTTTTAATCTTGTGTTTAATTTACCTTAATAATATATTGAATGTAAAAAAAGATGGGTGGGGGAGAAATCATCTCAGATTTGGTATTTATTTGTTCTGAATGACAGGCCATTGCAAATCCTGACTAATAGCATGATTGTAGAACTCAGTTTGCTTCTCATGGCCCCATTGCACAATGCAGCCACTAACTACACTGGAATATTCAGCACCAATGCGAAGCAGAGCAATCTGATATTTCTGAGATGATTAAATCACATCAAATTAATTATATATATTTAAGTCACACATATAGACACAGGTTGATTGATTATTTTTTCAGAGAAACTGTTATCCATCACATCAATGTTAAGTATCAATAAATATGATGATTCATCCTACATAACATTTCACTGTATGGGAAATGAACTCAAGAAAAGTATTGTAGTGATCATCATTAATTTACAAACTAGGTTAGGCTCTATACATTGACTATTTCCCCTCAGCTTCATGAACAACACATAGCTGTACTTTTTCCAACCAAAACCAGTCTGATTAGTATAACAACAAAACAGATGCTGAAGTTAGCTCTAAGGTAGATTTTAACTGCTTTAGAAACTCCCCTGGAGAAAACTTAGCTTCCTTCCTAATTAAATGTTATATAGGTATTTCAGTTTTACACATCGGGCTATTGTAAAACAACTTGCTTTACTGACAATTTACTGTTTGACAAGGAAAGCTCATTTAAAAAATACTCAAGAATTCTAAAGATAATTTGGTGAAATTGTATTTATATTTTTACATAAATAATTGTTTGTTTTAGTCAGAAAATCCTTCAATGAAAGGTACAAAATTGAGACTTTGGAAATAGCATGATCCATATGAAAAAAACCTCATGTTTTATGTTAATGCATATTTTTTAACATCCCAGAAAATGTCTGAATTTTCTGGATGCAAGATGTAACAAATATAAGTATTCCTGGAGTGAATTACTTGTAAAAAGTGGAATAAACATAAAATAACAAACTATTATTAAACCATTATTGTATATATCTGAACATGCAAGCTAAGTAAAAAAACAATAAAATATACTTCAGAAACAGAAGGCTGTGGACCTATCTTTCTTCTAACTCTAGGTTTATACTGATGTAATTTCACTGGCTCCACTGGAATTGTCCCTGACTTACATCAATGTAAGTGAGAGGAGAACCAAATCCTGTGTTTTTATTGCAAACTGAAAACCATCAGTTAAGCATATATGATTCCCATTAAGCACAGGGGCAAACCGTAAGTTAAAAAAAAACGAAAGAAAAAATTATCAAAAAATGTAACATTGTGACATGTTTAATCAACATAATGGGGCTGATTCTTCCAGGGTTAAGCAGTATCAAAGTGAGTGAGAGAGGGAATTGCACTCCAGAGCAGGCTCTCAGACTGGCTCAGTGGGCAGAGAAAGCAAACGCCACATAATACACCAGCTGGATCACCATCATGAGATCATGATTTCTTGACTCCCATATTTCTGGCTGCTACCATGACAGGAACAATACCAAATAAGGGTGGGGACTGCAGGAAAGTGCCTGGGGTGTGTCTCAGAGGAAAGTGAGTTGTGACGCACTGAATCCTGGGCTGGGAAACTGATAAGCATCAGCAATTCAATTTAAAAATAAGACGCAAATAGCTCAAGATAGCATAAGGACTTTACTTAGTTCACATCCCTGCCTTTCTAATCTGTCTGAGACTCTCCTGTGGAGCCTCTCTCCATGGACTCTACAGAAAACACAAAATCTCAGTGTTCTGAGGGGAGACATATATCTCCCTTTCCTTTCCTATGGGCCAGAGGAGTATGATTTTTTTGTGCAGAGGTTGGGGATTTTTTTGTGCCTGCTTTACCCCTCTACCCCCCACCATTTTAAGCAGCATTGTTCTGGGGGGAAATGCTTTATCAAAATGGTACACCATTAAATCTTCTGGGAGGAAGTCCTCAGCTAGTGCCCTGCCATCAAAAATGCTGTTTTCCCACTGCCTGATTTTTGGATTTTTGAGCCTGTTCAGGAGTATAATCATGAGTTTTGTGCCACTGTATGTACGGCCAGGAAATGTTTTCTTGTTTATTTCTGAAAATTGTTAAAAATGAATTATGAAAGCTTGGCTATCATTTTAAAAAAATAATCCTGCAACATACATGCATTTGCCTTCTTGCTTCTGCTTTCTGTTGAAGCAGTCCTGTAACCTTTACTCATATAATTAGTCTCATTAACATTAATTAGTATGAATGGACTAATTGCATGAGTAAGGGTTGCAGAATGGAAGAAGCATCTAAATTACAAAAAGGAAGTTTGATCAATAAAAATAAACACATGTGCAGAAATGTTCTACTACATGAATACATCTGGTCATCTCTTCTTCCTACGTTAAATAAACATTCCTGGGATATGAGGTTTCCAAAAGTGCCCATTCAGGTTTGAAGAAGAAGGTACTCGTGAAAGAATTAAGAGACTGGGAGAAGAAAGGTGCATGTGTCCACCTACCCAAGGCCTTGTCTACACTGTCACCCTCCTACTGAAACAGCATTTCCTAATATCTAACCTAGACCTCCCCCACTGCAACTTGAGACCATTGCTCATTGTTCCATCATTGGCCACCACTGAGAACAGCCCAGCTCCATCCTCTTTGGAACCCCCTCCCCCACAGGTAGTTGAAGGCTGCTATCAAATCTCTCCTCACTCTTTTCTTCTGCAGACTAATAACCCCAGTTCCTTCAGCCTCTTCTCTTAAGTCATGTGCTCCAGCCCCCTAATCATTTTTGTTGCCCTCTGCTGGAGTCTCTCCAATTTGTCCACATCCCTTCTGTAGTGAGGAGACCAAAACTGGATTTTCTTTTAACTCACAGCAGAAACTGCAGGTGTGGCCTCACCAGTGCTGAATAGAGGGGAATAATCACTTCCCTCGATCAGCTGGCAATGGTCCTTCTAATACAACCTTTTTGGCAACAAGGGCACATTGCTGACTCAAATCCAGCTTCTCATCCACTGTAATCCCACTTCTCAGCTTCTCATCCACTGTTCTTTTCTGCAGAACTGCTGCGTAGCCACTTGGTCCCCTGCCTGAAGCGGTTCATGGGATTCTTCCTTCCTAAGAGTAGGACCGTGCTCTCTTCCTTGTTGAACCTCATCAGATTTCTTTTGGCCCAATCCTCCAATTTGTCTGGGTCACACTGGACCCTATCCCTACCCTCTAGTGTATCTCTCTCTTCCCCCCCCCCCCCCCCCCAACTTAGTGTCATCTGTGAACTTGCTAAGGGTGTAATTCATCCCATTATCCACATCATTAAAGATGTTGAACAAAACCAACCCCAGGACCAACCCCTGGGGCACTCCGCTTGATACCGGCTGCCAACTAGACATCAAACCATTGATCACTACACTGTGTGTTTGATAATGGATCAAATGATTCAAACAAATGCAGGTACAAACATAAATGGTGGGGTCTCTAAAACTTTAAGGCCACTGTTTGTCAAGGCCCCTAGTCTAGTACATCATCTTGTTTTCCATTTGCTTGATTGCATTATTTGCATAAGATCAAATGTAGGCTGTGGACATGAAAAACATCATTCTGAGATGTGTTAGAAATGGATCCACAAGCATTATCTGAAGATGTGTTACAAGGAAATGCATCCCAGTGCATGGAAACGTCACCAATTAATGTCAAACAAACTATAATTTACAATACAGTCATGAATTATATGCTATTTTATGACTGATTTCAAGCTGTTGTTGGAAGAATTTCATTGATCTCAATTTACAAAATGAACCCAATAAAGAGGGAATGATTTTCTTTTAACTCACAGCAGAAACTGAAGAATTTTTATCATGTTACTCACTCCCACATTAGGAAATTAAACCTATTGCCTCTTCTGCTTTGGAGCTTGTTATGTTCTTCACCTAAATTATGGTGTAATGACCTTGTTGTGCTGTTTCACACCATATTCTTTATGAAAATATGCTTAAGATATGAATATGACATAACTGAGATATACTTTGTACAAGATGGCTCATGTGAGAGATATCATTGGAAAGGTTACAATTCACAAAATATGATTATCCAATCTGTATGCCTGAATCATGTCTGTATCTGAAGTTAGGAATATTAACTATGTATCCGTACTTCAAATGTGTTACTTTGGGTGTCACTCCGAACCAGCCCTTCAGATACAACAATGGAAAAGCCATTAGCAGAGACAATGGACTGTGAAAGAGCTTAGTCTTCTTGTGAACACTGGAGACATCTTATGAGCAATGGCCACAAAAGCCCTGCAGAGATATGGGTCCCAGTCAACTGGTACTGAATACCCTTCAACCCCGTTTGGAATGCCAGTGGTTTTCCACTAGGAGATAAAGGGTTCCGCCTTACACAAGAGCTATATAAGGCAGGGGAGTGACATCACCATGGTTCTCCTCTGCCTCCCCACCCAAAGAGACGCTGAAAAAACACCTGGAAGGAAAAGGTTGAACCCAAGCTGGAAGGGCATCTAGTTTGTGAGTAATAATATTTGAGGTCTCAAGAGGAAGACTTTCAAGACTTTCTGTAATCTGCCTGCAACAATATCTAGGGCAAGCATCCTCACTGTCTATGGACCCAAGGAGCCATTGCAGTAACTGGGGATCACCAAACTATAAGGGCACGCTGGCCACACCCACTTTTCCTCAGCTATGTCCGTTATGAAGTGGAAAGGGGTTGTGCCATAGAAATCTTCAGAGGCTGGTTAAGCTTGTTTTATGACCGCTTTGCCAGAAAGGTGCAAGTGGCCAGAGCAAGGCTGAGATCTGTATCTAGGTGCTAGGAGAGCAATCCTTTCTCCCCAAAAGCTCTCACTGAAATGAAATATCTTAACCTTACATAAGGGGCCCTCTTAACATGTTTTGATCTGTAGTGGCTTCAAAGCATTCATTTAGTACTCTCATGTGGATAATAACCAGACTGCATTCACCTAGCTTGCTCTAGGGTAAATTACTATAAAGTACATGTACAATGGGTTGAAAAACCATACTCAAAGAGTATGTATCAATGGTTCATTGTCAGACTAGGTGGACGTATCTAGTGAGGTCCTGCAGAGGTCTGTCCTTGGTCCAAGTATGATTGAATATTTTCATACAAGTTGCTATTTTTTCATAGCAAAGCTGTAGTGCTTCTTTCCTCCTTAACTTGCTCAAACCAAAAGATTGATTATCCTGCTAGGAGAGAAAAACATTCTTTTTGGAGTGCACAGGTATAATATTCTTTTTCTGAGATGTTAACATTGCAGAGGAACCACAGGGACTCAAATATTTGTTTTTAAAATCACTCCCCAGAGATAGTTATGTGGTACATTTCCCAAATCTTTGTTTTTGTCATCTTACCCTCCACTTTCTCTTTTAAATTAGGTGTTTGTTTCAGTTGTATCAGAACAAGCTAAGGGAAAGTTTGCAAAGAAAAAAGATGAGTTTAAAAAACAATGCAGAAAATCAAAACATGAAAAGTTACACCAAAAGCAATATCAAAGGTCTATCTTAAAAGTGAACACAAAGGGAAAATTAAAATTGTGTGAACTCCTGAATGCCCCATACCAAGCAGGTTGCACAGGGCTTAAGTCACAAAAATACATTTTAACACCTTTTTTTTATCCTCTGTGTAAAATCACCTGGTTCCCTCTGAGATTGCAAGAGGCACCCCAGTATGTGTCATTCTGAAATGTCATTGACACCAAAAGATACTGGAATCTACTGCACCCTAAAATGATTTCTTCCACGGAATCTCTAGCAAAGCCGGAGCAGCAGAGGATTTTCATAGAGAATTTAAATGATTTGGTTTACAAGTATACTAAAGCTTCTCTTTGCTGGATGCCCCACACCTCTCAGGTGGTGGAGGCATGCAGGACAGAAATCAAGGTTTAATTTAATTTAATTTAGAGTTTCCGTTTGTAGCCCACCTAAAAGTTTATTTAAAAAAATTAGTAGATTTGGATTTGGTGTTACATACTGAGGCTGCTAGTTCCTTATGCAACACTCCCCTTTCTTCCCTGGGTTACTCAGGAGCAGGCAACACTCACCTGTGTGCCTGGGGGCCTGAGGTTGTTGATATTAAAGGAGATCCCGAGTATCCCAGTGGTGATATTGAGCAAATGGGAATCCTCTATCCACCCCATGCTGCGGTCCCTTTACTCCTAAAGCAATTTAAAATTGGCGGTGCTTCTATCTGGCTGGCCCCTGTACACACTCAATGGCATGCCTTTGGAACCTCCAGGAATAAACCCCTTCAACTAGTAATACAGTAAAACCTCGATTTAATGGACTAATTCGGGCGAGGGGGTGTCCGTTAAATCAGAAAGTCCGTTATTTAATCAAAAAAAAAACCGAGGTGTCGGAGCAGCAGCCCGCCCGCCACAGGGCCGGGGTGGCAGCTCCGCAGCCTGCCCGCTGCCAGGACCCGGGCGGCAGCCGAGAACTGTCAGCCAGCCCGCCTCGGTCCCGGCTGCTGGGACCCGGGTGGCAGCCGGGAGCCGGCAGCCAGCCCGCCCGCTGCCTGGACCCAGGCGGCAGCCGGGAGCCGGCAGCCAGCCCTCGACAAATGGATTTTGGATGCATCAGACTTGCTTAGAAATTTTGTCCGTTGCATCCGAAGTCCGTTAAATCGAGGTCCGTTAAATCGAGCGTTTACTGTAATAATAACCTGTGGCATGGGTCTAACTCAAATACCAATTATAAATAATACACATCCAATATACTTAAATTAGAGCTAACACTCCTTTCCTTAACAATTTAAGAAACAGAATATCACAGACTAAGATTATATGTCATCACTAATTTAAATCCACAGGGGCAGTTGAATAAAATCAATTAACAAATATAGTATACAGAATAGTATACAGTAATTTATGTAACTGGCATTTACACTGCCACTATTTGTCCCACCCCACAGCATACATGCCTCTGGATTTCAGAGTCCTAGGCATTTGCTTGCACAGGCACGCTTGGAGATCTGCAGCTGGAGACCGTGCTCTGTTGGGTCTGTGTATCAGTGCAGCCAAGGCACAAAGCTGCACAACCCCTGTGAGACTGGAGCTGGCCCCACCAAGTGCCAAGAGTTCTCGGTCCTGGGTCGATCACTCTGCCTCTCCTCAGACTCAGTCTCTCTGCTGTGCCCCTTCCCTTGTAGGCACTCTCCCAAACCAGAGTGGGGATTACTCACACTGCCTTCACTGCAGGCCCACCTCAGTCAGCTCCAGGTACAGCAACGGCGTCTGCTCCAGTGAAGCCTCCAAGAGCCTCTGAGGCTTTTTTCTTCATCAAAGCCTCAGCTGGCTCTCAGTAGCCACTTCCGGCTTCCTAGTAGCAGCTCCTGGTATGAACAGAGCTCCACAGCAGCCATCTCACTGCTTTTCCCAAAACAGAGTCCACCACCTGCTCTCCCTGCATGAGGAAGTCTCACCTCCATTCCCCAAGGCATAATGGGAGTTGCAGTCTCTAAGGATACATTGCAGCACACAGAAACACTCCCCCAAAAAGTTCAGAGGCCCCTCTAGTGAGAACTTCAGAGGCCCCCTTAGTTTATGCTGATGTGATTTTTAAAAGGAAGATGAAAAAAAAGGTTACTTACCTTATAGTAACTGGAGGTTCTTCAAGATGTGAGGCCCCTATCTGTATTCTACTGTAGGCTACACACATGCTTTATGTGTCTGAGTTGGAGAATTTTGAAAGCCATGTCCGTTGGCCCTTGCATGAGTCCTTGCTCTCCTCATGCTTCCAGAAGAGGAGCTAAAGGGCTGGACAGGCCAACCACCACTCCCGTTCCTTCTCTACTACAAATAAGGAGCACACATCTTGAAGAATCACTAGTTACCATAAGGTAAGTAACCTCCTCCTCTTCAAGTACTGGTCCCTATGTGTATTCTACTGACAGTGCTCAAGGAGGAGGTGGGTGCAAGGGTGCAGGTGGCAGATCTCTTTAAAGGACTGCTGCCCCAAAGGATGCCTCAGCAGCAAAATCCTGTACTAGATCGTCTTTCACAAACGTATTAATGAAAGTCCACATAGCTCCTTTACAAATGTCAACCACAGGCACTTGTTGAAGTGCTACAGACATAATTTGTGCTCTTGTAGCATGAGCCCTCACTGCCTGGGGGGGGGGGGGGGTGTAAGCATAACCAGAGATCAACTTCCAGATCCTCTGAGAGGAGACAGCTTGACTTCAGACTCTTCCTGCTATAGTGATAAATTGGGAGATTTTTCTAATCAACTTTGTCCTTTGTAGGTAAAAGGTGAAAAAATGTCGTACGTTGAGGGAATGAAGCTTTCTCATCTCCACAGATGCACACAGTTTCAGAAAGAACATAGATAAGTGGATTGTCTGGTTGAAGTGAAACTTCGAACCCACCTTTGGAATGAATTTCAGATATAGCCGTAAAGAAAGTTTGGCCTTATGGAATACAGGATCTGCCATTAGGGCTCCCAACTGATGTATACCCTGCTGACTGAAGCCACAAGGAATTTAACTTTCATTGACTGGTGAGATATGGAACATGGATTAAGGAGGTAAATGGAGCAGCAGTCTGGAAACAGAGGCACAGCCTTCCCTGACCCGGCCCTCTATACAAGTCTTGAGTCCCGATGTGGCCCTCAGGCCAAAATGTTTGCTCACCCCTGCTCTAGAAATTATTTTGGGAAAGTTCTGTGGCCTGTGTTATACAAGAGGTCAGACTAGATGATCACAATGGTACTTTCTGTCCTTAGAATCCATGAATCTATGAACAAAGGAAAATATTTTTCCCACATAAAATAAAGTGTGGAAATCATTGATCTAGGAAGCTATTAAGGCCAAGAATTTAATAAGATTCAAAAGGGGATTAGACATTTACATGGATGACAAGTTTATCTAGTGTTGCATTAATTAATGATATCAACATTTTTAAAAGGAATATTAAAACTCATGTGTCAGGACTTACACCAATATCTAGCTAGTAGATCTCAAGATGAGACCTAACTTGGGGACAGGTTGCACCACTGCTTACTGCAAAGTTCTTACACCTCCCTCTAAGCATCTGGTGATGGTCACTGTCAGAGACTGGATACTGAATTAGATGGCTCTTGGGTCTGATGAAGTATGGATATTCCTGCATTAGTAAGTTTATAACTAGTGTAAAACAGGAGAAACGGACGTGTGAGTCTTAAAGTAGTAGCAAGCTATATATTTCTAAAGCTAAATAAGGTTGCCTCAGTCCACATGATTTCCACTGTTTCAGCAGTGAAAGGCAGATGGAAAACATGTTTTAACATCCACGTAGGGATTCCCCTCATGTAAGAGATTCCATAGGTGGCATACCATCCTCTTTCCAGATCCAGAGAAAACTGCATCTGGGGTACTGCCAGAAAGATAGGGACATGGACAAAGAACCACTGTGCTCTGGAAATTGCACCGGTGAGCTGAGCTCTGACATTAGCCAGACCAATTTAGAGCAGCACTGAGGATGTTCTAAATTGTACAAGAGCTGAGCCAGCCTCCAGCTGGCCCTAGGATTGGGAGGGAGATAAAAGTGGTGTAAAGCCACCTTTTCCCTTTCTCTTAGCAGTGCTAAGCAGAATTCAGCTATAGCTGAGGATTCATTCCTACTACATAGTTGGGAAAGGGTCCTTTTCAATTTCTCTTAATCTTTAATATAGGGGGGGAAAGACCCTGCAAAGTTTAATTTTTTTAGCTGATGTGTTGCAGTACATAGCCATGTCATATAGTGTCAGTAATATCATCCGATAACATAACTGCCACAATCTGATGTGATACATTAAACTAGGATTACCAGAGTAAATCATATTTCTGGGTACAAAGATAACAGGTGGTGCTGTCAGATGCTTTGTATTATTGTGTATCTATAGGATGTCCAGATTAGGATATAAAGTTCACAGGCTCCTTCTCATATGTGGAGTGTGTTGCAACCATAACTCAATAGTAAAGGGCCACCAAACAGTTATTATGGCAAAAACTACCATCAGGGAAAAATATAAATTGATCAATGTCAGCTACATGAAAAGAAAGAACAACCACCTGTCCCTGATTGCATAAATTTAGTATTTGTTGCAGGCTTTTCCCCAACCATATACAGTTTAGTAACAGTGACTATAACAATGATAATAATGCAGAGTAGATCATTTCAAGCTAAATACTTATTTTCTATTAATTCTCTCCCTTTTCTCTTGCACATGCCCATGCATAATCCATCTGTGAACTGGGGAAGAGTACGTTAAAATTATCATTAGAAGTTTAGGCCTTTTAATTGGGAATGCTGTGCTACGCCAGGAAAGTTGTCTGTGTAGGCTCCTTGAAATATCTGCATACCTTAAATGGCATGTGCAGCTTGTACAAAGGAGGCATAGAATTTACATTCTACTGGTGTGTTATAAATAAGTAATAAGAACAGATTAGAATTATGCATTTACGCCTACTAGTGAGAGTGAGATGCATAATTCACAAGTGGTGAACCCTTAAGAGACTTCTGAAGTCCCCACTCTCATGCGTACAGAACAAGGTATATTATTCACACCCCACCATCCTATACTTTTCCTTTTTCCCCCCTCTAGCCTAGATCCTCCATTCAGATTTTCCATTTCTTACTTTCTATAGTACAGAAAGAATACATACTATTTACCATTAAGTATTATCGGTGAGAAATTATTTCCTTTCTATTAGCTTGTTGAGGAAAGCTTTCTAGATTTTGTTGTGTCAGAGTGACAACTGTAACAGACATACAGACAAACACTGTAATACTGCAGGAACAACAACAAAATGTGGGTGGAAAGGGTTGGAGTAAAGACTGACCAATCCTATGAAATGTATTAAAATATATCAGACATAGAAAGTTAGGGGAAAATGTTGAGCTAAGTCTCATCATATAAATCTCTGGGCACCAGCAATTCTCAGTCTTCCATGGGAATTGCGATGCTCAGCAGGTTTGGCCTTAGTCTCTGTGGAGCTGCCAGTCAGATATTCAGAGATGGAGGTTTTAAGTTTCTCTTTGGACTCATAGCCCCTGGCTTGTGGGGTAACTGCTCACTGTTGTACTCAGTGATGGGAGTGGTTGTGCAAGGAGGGGTGGTGGGTCGGTCAGTGTTCACCAGCATTTTTACCACTGGGTTGTCCAGATCTGCTCTGGGCAGGCTTAGATGACAAGGTGGTAAAATGTCTGGTGACCTGCCTATAGGATAATTCTCACCACTGCTACTACCGGTTAAGCTGCACCAGTGTTATGGCAAATCCTAGAGATTTCCCAAAAGATGCCTACTGTAGACTCAGCCCTGGTCTACACTAGTGGGAGCAAGGAGGAAATCGATTTAAGATACACAACTTCAGCTCTGAGAATAGCGTAGCTGAAGTCGATGACTTAGATCGACTTACAGCGGCGTCTTCACAGCGGTGAGTCGACTGCTGCGGCTCCCCCGTCGATTCCGCCTGCACCTCTTGTGGCGGTGGAGTACAGGAGTTGATGGGAGAGTGCCCGGGGATCGATTTATCGCGTCTAGACTAAATACCCAATAAATCAATCTCATCGTGTCGATCCCCGCCATAGTGTAGACCTGCTCTCAGTCTGACTATAATGAAGGATAACTGGGCAATTTTTGCAGAAAGAAAATCTGTTGGTTAAGTTTGAGTGATTTTCGTGCTTTCAGAAGGTGCATGATTTACAGCTCTGGAAAACCAGAATCCTCTTTTTATGAGAAAAACAGATAAAGGATAGGCAGTAGTGCTGCAACCTTCCTTACACTCCCTCATCAGTGAGCTTCCTAGAGAGACTGTCTTTAGGTGGGACAATAACATTAGTCTCCATGCCCATTCTAGTCTCCTGCTGAGACTTCCAACTACTGCCAATTTTGATGGGAGGGTTATCTGATGGGAAAGGAAAGCCATGTAATCAATGGTGTGCCCTACAGCTTCAGCTACAGTGAATCTGCCTCCACAAAATTGTCTCCTAATTATAAGGTGGGGTAAGGAGAAGTAGTTCTATGGGGGAGTAATGTAGCATTGATTAATGTGCTTCCCAAAGAGGAATCACTTGGGGCAGCCGATTTGGTAAAACTAGTTTTCTTGCAATTTCTCTGAGCTGCCTCAAACCAAATCAGTCCATTTAGTCCCCTGGAATTTTCCTTTGCCCTATATGCAAATATTGTCAATCACATTCTAGTTCTAGCTACCATATGTTTTTGCTGCCTGTCTGTCTCAGCTCTAGGGTGACCAGATGTCCCAATTTTATAGGGATAGTCCCGATTTTTGGGTCTTTTTCTTATATGGGCTCCTATTACCCTGGCCCCATCCCAGTTTTTCACACTTGCTGTCTGGTCACCCTTCTCAGCTCTGCCAGAGACTTATCTAGTTAAGCAAAAATACAAGCATCTCTTTTTCAGGGAACTCCATGCATTATCTTATGCAGTGTTGTTGTAGCTGCGCTGGTCCTGGAAAATTAAAGAGATGTACATTATCTTATTCTGATATGCTTTTTTCAATGTATTTTACATTATTTTTAGTATTGTTTGGCCAATGTTTAATATTTGCATATACATTTACCAGAAAGGGTTCAGTTATGCATATATTCACATTCCCAATACAATTTAAGAGTGAAAAAAAAATGAATTTGTGCCATTAAAAGAATGATACTAAATCCTGCCAGCCTCACAACAGGAGCCCCAAACATTTTATCTGACAACATGGAAACTCTCCTTTTTACCCTCATTTTTAAACAGATTAGCTTGTGTCTCAATTATCCCAAATAATCTATAAATGTACACAATGCTCTTATCAAAACTTGTTTCTATGGGAAGCCCTTCCAGGGCATGGAACACAGAGTTGTAAGAAGAATGTCCAGACACATTGGTCAAGCAGATCGGTTGGTCTCGTCAACTGGCCAATATAGGGCTAGTCTCCAGGATCAGCAGAGCAGAAAGGTGGTGTAAAATCACCTCTCTCCCCCACAACGTACACAAGAGACACGCCTGGGTATTTTGTCTCTTAATTCAAGCATTAAGCAGCTTTAAATAAGAGAAGGAACAAATTCAATTTTCTGTTCCTATGAAGTTTCTATTTTCCCTATACCAGGAAAAAAAAAAAAGATTGCAGGAGGCTCCAGTCCACATAATAGACTCTCTCAGCTACTAGTCCATCTCATCTGCCTCTTTCTCTTCATCTCTAAATTCAAACATGATGTCTACACAGGATGCACTGATTTAATCTCCTGTAACTCCATTTTAGATCCTTTTCAGTCTGGCTTTCACCCTTCTCCACTATCCTGAAAAAGCTCACACATAGGTTTCTTATTCTGGCTATATATTAGGGCTTCTACTCTATCTTCATTCTCCTTGTCCTGTCCATGGTTCTTCATGCTGTATGTTACCCTCTCCTTCTTGCCCTTACTTTAGAGGAATTTTGGAGAGAGATCTTAAGTATCTCTGGGTCTAGAACAGGGGTCTCCAAACTTTTCAGCCCGAGGGCCGCATTAACTATCAAATAGCCGTTCGGGGGCCGACAACACACTCGAGGTCCAAATAAAAAAGAATCAAAACATGGATGTTGTTTTTAATTATTTATTTAATATTATTTTATTCAGTTATTATTTAATAACACATGAACACTACACATGAACACCTGTTCACTACACATGAACACCTGTTCACTACACATGAACACTACACATGAACACCTGTTCACTACACATGAACACTACACATGAACACCTGAACACTACACCTGAACACTACACATGAACACCTGAACACTACACCTGAACACTACACATGAACACCTGTTCACTACACATGAACACTACACATGAACACCTGTTCACTACACATG
This sequence comes from Sternotherus odoratus, assembly GCA_032164245.1. Lineage (NCBI taxonomy): Eukaryota > Metazoa > Chordata > Testudines > Kinosternidae > Sternotherus > Sternotherus odoratus. Next base: position 133,630,885 of record JAVMKO010000003.1, on the reverse strand, counting down.
AACACTACACATCAACCCCCCAACTGACCCACCCAGCCAGGACTCTCCCCCCAAACCTCCTTTCCTCCAACCCCCCCCCCCCCAACTGACCCACCCAGCCAGGTCTCTCCCCCCCAAACCTCCTTTCCTCCAACCCCCAACTGACCTACCCAGGTCTCTCCCCCCCCAAACCTCCTTTCCTCCAACCCCCCCCCCCCAACTGACCCACCCAGCCAGGTCTCTCCCCCCAAAACCTCCTTTCCTCCAACCCCCAACTGACCCACCCAGCCAGGTCTCTCCCCCCCAAACCTCCTTTCCTCCAACCCCCCCTCCCCAACTGACCCACCCAGCCAGGTCTCTCCCCCCAAAACTTCCTTTCCTCCAACCCCCAACTGACCCACCCAGCCAGGTCTCTCCCCCCCCAAACCTCCTTTCCTCCAAAACCCCCCCCCCAACTGACCCACCCAGCCAGGTCTCTCCCCCCAAAACCTCCTTTCCTCCAACCCCCAACTGACCCACCCAGCCAGGTCTCTCCCCCCCAAACCTCCTTTCCTCCAACCCCCCACCCCCCCAACTGACCCACCCAGCCAGGTCTCTCCCCCCAAAACCTCCTTTCCTCCAACCCCCCCAACTGACCCACCCAGCCAGGTCTCTCCCCCCAAAACCTCCTTTCCTCCAACCCCCAACTGACCCACCCAGCCAGGTCTCTCCCCCCAAAACCTCCTTTCCTCCAACCCCCCCCCCTCCCCCCAACTGACCCGCTCAACCCGGTCTCTCCCCACAGACCGTTTCGCCGCCTGGCAGTGGGTGGCTCCTTGTTTCTGGCGGTGCGGCGCGTCCCGGCCCCAGCTCGGAGCCGTCCCTGGCCGGCGGCGGCAGCGGACCACGCGGCGCATCCCGGCCCCGCGGCTGGCGGCGGCCGCGGAGCACGCGGCGCGTCCCGGCCGGCGGCGGCAGCGGACCACGTGGCGCGTCCCGGCCCCGCGGCTGGCGGCGGCCGCGGACCACGCGGCGCGTCCTGGTCGGCGGCGGCAGCGGAGCACGCGGCGCGTCCCGGCCCCGTGGCTGGTTCCCGACCGATCTCCACGGGCCGGATGAGAGGGCCTCGCGGGCCGCATCCGGCCCGCGGGCCGTAGTTTGGAGACCCCTGGTCTAGAATATTGTGTGTTTTGTATACTATCTGTATTCCCTGACTTGTACGTCCAGGGTAGCCATGTAAAGCAACTTCTGTAGACTCTGGATCAGTTAGAAAAGACACAAAAAATAAAAAATCCAGTGCACCACTCCCATTGCAATGTGCAAAAGATAATAAAAACAATAGTTTTGTGAGCTCGCTTTAAAGGTACAGCATTGTAATATACAGTGTAAACAGAACATTTATATTCAATTTTACATTTACCTCTCAATAAAAATGAGTTTTACCCCTCACTAGAAGTGGTATATTTATTTGCCCAGTAAATTCCATCATATATCCTATTTATACATCAATTCAAAATAAACCTATTTAATGTAAAAGCCAATTCAAAGTGCTTTGTTGCAAGATCAAATATTTCCATTCTGAATACAACATAGCTCCACTCTGATGCCATCCTAAGTTCAAACAAGAAGTATTTTATCTTCTACTGCTCTTTATCAAGTACTTATTCCAAACCACTCTAATTTATATTGCCCCAATAAATCTCAAAACAAAATGTTAAATGTTTCCATAAGGATATTTGTACAAAATTACATATTTTGATGTATCTACACTGATAGAACTTTCAGGCACTCACACTAAGGATTATTATAGAAAGATCTCAAGTTTCACTGATTAATACCAAACGAGAATAAAAAATGAGTAGAGATACAGGACACAAGACAGAAGATTATTATCAGAATGAAAATTCACTTTTCCTCAGCTGATGCTTTTTTCTCTTAAGTCTGCTGACCTTGTGCTGTGCATTGCATTACTGAAATGATTAAACAACAGCAGCATTGTTAAATTATGAATCCAGATGTTGATTTACATGCCATCATATACATTGCCAGCAATGGCAGAAAAAAGAAATCAATATATGAACATTTAAGTTGCATCTACAATAATAGGAGTACAGTATTTGCCACACTGCCATCACTGAAATAGTAATGAACTCTGTTTCTCATCTGCCTCATGATAGTCATCTTAAAAGATTTTGAGTTTATGCATTACTTAAAGAACACTAATCTGATATTTTCCTTACATCCTTCGATTTATGTTCACTTAATTTTAGTGGTTATGCACTATTTATTTTCTTTGTAATACAGCTTCTTAAACTGTTACTATATTTATATGGGATGAATCCGTATGATTGGTATGAATATGTCTGTGATATAAAAAGACATTTGAAGCCAAACTGCAATTTAGATCAAAAGTGGATTATCATAAAAATACCATATTTTAAAGGAATACTGAAAAGTCTGTTGGAGTTCAGTACCAATTAAATGGCTGTAAAGTTTTATGTAAACAATCTGGGTGGTAGGGGTAAATATGTAGCTTAAATTCTTGCAATGATTCAACAGGAAAAGAAATCTGCCAGAATTCCTTTCATGATTTTTGTGACACATCAAGCTGGAATCTGACTTGATTTATGCCCTGCAAACCTTTTTTAATTTTGCATAATTTAGGAGAGGGGGTAGCAGATTTGGAAAATACAAGAATCCCCTTCCAACAGTCCAAACTATCATGTATTTTTTGAACTTTAAACTCAAATCTAACGTAAAGATTCCATAATGTTTAGACATGTTCACCATGAACAGATGAGAACCAAGAGTGCTGAGAACAATGAAAGAAAGGCTGCTCCTGTACTATTTCTAAACCTAAATAGAAATATTAACTGGTAAAATAATCTGGAACTATTTTTAAAATCATTCTCAGATTTTTCACCACAAATTTACAGAAACAAGAGGCCTGAACAAGCATCATAGTCCGAAAAAGTTCACTTATAAATTATTTTTCATGACATTGAAATTCTCACTGATCCATGTGGAATTTTAAATTTTAATGGGTTTCAATTCAAAATTAATCTTTGTAGAAAGAAAACGTCCAATTTAAGGAGTTTAAAAATTGTGGAGATTTTTGTGGTTCCCCAACTTTTTGAGTGAACATGGACTGATTTTCATTGAAAAATTGGCATTATTGTGAGTGAAAGCACGACATTCCACCAGTAATTCATTAAACTAGACTTTTCCAAAAATGCCCCCACCCCTTTCCAAAATGTGCAAAATCCTTATAGTCACCAAGTTGAATAAGGCATTCACAACCTGTTCTTTTGTGAATATTTTGCAGAGCCCCACATCCACCAGTCTCTTATTTTTGTTCTTTGGGGGTTGTCAATTATTTTAAACATTCAATGAAGCCCAATTTTGCAAAAAAAAGTTTACTCTCTCTAAAAGAGTTAATGGGAACATACACACATTAACTGAAGAAAGCAAAACCAGAGTTTAGTCTTAAGTCTTAATTATATTTGACATCCAGTTTCTCCCACTGTGAAGATAAGGTCAAGTTTTTGAATTTGTTTACCACATTTAGGCATCTGAATCCATATCTAGGCACCTAAATAAGTGGCCCAGTTGACTTCAGACTGAGTGAGGGTACTCTACACATCAGAAATTCTCAGACTATATGAACATAAAAGAGTTGCCATACTAGGTCAGACTACAGTCCATCTTGCCCAGTCTCTAACAGCTTCAGAGGGAGTACACAGAACAGAGCAATAACTGAGTGATCCACCCTATCTTCCACTCCCAGCTTCTGGTAGTCATAGGTTTAGGGTCAGCCCTGAGCAGGGGGCTGTATCCCTAATCACCTTGGCTAATAAAAAAGGTTAAGATTTTGTCACAGTTAATTTTAATACAAGCACGGATAGGTCGCAGGCAATAAACGAAAGTTCACAGAAGCCCACAATCCGCCTGTGACTTTTACTAAAATCAACCAGTATTCGGGTGTGGGATTGACTACTGGGGAGACTGAAGCCCAAGCCACACAAGGAGGGGAGGACTGACAGCTCCAGCCCCTGTCTCTTCCATAGTTGCTGCGGCATGGATTTGAAGCCAAAGAAGTCATGGAGATTCATTAAAGTTATTGAATCTGTGAACAAACCGTATCTTTACTAATAGCCATGAATGGACCTATCCTCCTTGAACGTATCCAGTTCTTTTTTGAACTCAGTTATACTTTTGGCCATCACAACATCCTATGGCAATGAGTCCCACAGAGTATTGTGTGTTGAATTAAAAAGTACTTCCTCTTGTTATTATTAAGCTTACTGCCTATTATTTTCATTGGGTGACTGTGATATGGAGGGGACTTACCCTTGTGGCGCTTCCCCATGGTCGTCCAGGGAATCAGCTCTTTCCAGACTCTGAAGAGCCCTCTGCTGGCCGATGTCCCACTTCCCCAGTGTTCCTCCCAGACCCGGTGCCCTCTTCCCCTGGGGTGCTACACCTCTGAAGTACCCCCAGTCTCGCTGGGTCTCCCCTCCCCAGGAACTCCCAACCACTATCCCCACCTTGCTTCAGCCTACTGCCAGTCATCGAGTCCCCGTTCACTGGGGCCGACTGCAGTTTGTATAAGTCAGTCATCATAAGCAAGGAGGGTTGGCCTGCTGCCTTTGCCTACCCACAGGCTGCCCACTGCAACCCCAGTACCCCTTTTGGGTCGTCTCCTAGGCCCTGCAGCCTGGGGTGGGGGGTTCCAGGCCAGAGCTTCGCAGCTCCTAGGGCCTTCCCCCAGCCCTGCTCCACTCCAGGTACTCTAGTCAAACTCCCCAGCAACCAGGCCTGTCTCCCTCCACAACTAGAGGAGACTCCATCTTTCAGCTCCTGGCTTCCCTAGCCTTTATGGGGCCAGCTGAGTCTGTTTGGGGGCATGGCCCCCAGCTGAGGCTGCCTCCCAATCAACCCAGCTTTTCCTTGCCCCAGCCTTCTCCCAGAGCTGTTTTAACCCCTCTTCCTGGAGTTGGGCAGCCGCCCCACTACAGTGGCTCTGGTTTTTGTATTTAGTGAAAAGTGTGGCAAATTACTCCCATGATATTGATGGGTCCTGCACTTTCTCTTCTTGTGGGGGAATTCAGGGAGCCTTTTTCTTGCCTCTGAATAGGGTATTAACTGTCCCACAGGTATCCTCGAGGGGAGAAGGGGAGAGGGAGGGACCCGGGCCCACCCTCTACTCCGGGTCCCAGCCCAGGGGCCCTGAGGATAGCGGTAAACCACTGGGATTAGCTACTCCTTCCCCTGAACTACTTCCCTCTCCTACTCTTCAGCTTGTGGGGGGCTTCCTGCCCTCTCTCTACACAAGCCAGGTGTTCCTTTACTTAAGGTCTGGGTCTTTCTTAGCTCACCACAGCACTTCTTCAAACTCTCTCTGCTCCAACGCCTCCAAACTGCTCTCTGCTCCAACGCCTCCAAACTGCTCTCTGCTCCAACGCCTCCAAACTCCTTCCAAACACCCACACCTGTCTGCCTGAGGCAGGGGTTTTTACTAAGGCCTTAATTGACAGCAGGTGCTCCTAATTAACCTGCTGCCTGCTTCCCTAGTCTACAGGGAGCCACGCCCTAATGAACCTGGAGCTGATATATCTCCCCTCAAACACCCTGCCACAGCTCCCTGACCTTCCTCTATCACAAAAGGTAAATAACACTTCTTTATTTTTCCACACCATTCATTATTTTATAGACCTCTATCATCTCTCCCCTTAGTTATCTCTTTTCTAAAAGATGCATAGTGCTAATCTTTTTAGTCTCTCCTCATATGGAAGCAATTCCATTCCCTTGATCTTCTTTGTTGCCCTTTAATGAATGTCTTCCAGTTCTACTAGATCCTATTTGAGGCCAAGGTGACAAGAAATGGGCACAGTAGTCAAGGTGAGGGCACACCATGGATTTATGTAGTGGTATTATGATATTTTCTGTCCTTTTTTTTATCCCTCTCTGAACTGTTCCTAACATACTCTTAGCCTTTCTGACCACTGCTGGGCAGTGAATGTAAGTTTTCAGAGAGCTATCCATGGTGACTCAAAAGATTTTTTTTAAATGGGAACAGCTATCTTAGAACCCAATGTTATATCTGTATGGCAGGGATTATTTTTTCCTATATGCATTATTTTTCACTTAACATTGAATTTCATGTGTTATTTTGTTTCCCAGTTTTGTAAGATTCCTTTGTAACTCCATCTGATCTCATTTGGACTTAACTACCTTGAATAATTTTGTATAATGGGCAAACTTTGCCACTTTTCTATTCACCCCCTTTTCCAGAACATTAATAAATATATTGAACAGCACAAGACACAGTGTAGATCCTTGGGGGACCCCACTGTTTGCCTCTCTCCACGGTGAAAAAAGATCTATTTATTTCTAACTTTTGTTTCCTATCTTTCAACCAATTACTGACCTATGAAAGAACCATCCTTATTATCCAACAACTACTTAGTTTCCTTAAGAGCCTTTGGTGAGGGAATTTTTCAAAGGGTTTCTGGAAATCCAAGTACACTATCTCAACTAGATAACCTTTATCCACAACCCCAATCACTTATTTAGGGGCCCAGCTTTAGGCACTCAAACTACAAGAGCCCAAACGGCATCCCCCCATAAAACAACTTTTATCTCAGTGGCTGATGTCAAAAGAATTGGTAGTTTCAGACCAGTTATTAGGAGACAAGTACCTACAAGAATCACCATCACAACTTGAACCATTGTTAGCAGAGAGACCTACAACTGAATGAACATGGACCATGAACTATCTCCTCACCCTTGGTTAACATCATCTACAGTAATTTAAATGTAAAATGCGTGAGGCATAATTTGCCTCTCACACCATATTTACTCTTCTGTAACTCCACTGACTTCTTTGGAGCTACTCTTAATTTACAAAGGTGGAAGGAAGAGAAGAATCAGCCCCATGATTTGCAAGGAGACTACTGTATTTAATTTTACAAATACAAATAAACTACAGTTAGGTGAATACTTGGCTTACACCCTCTCTTTCAGTATGCAATATCATTCAAACTGCATTTGATATTTTAAAGAAAGTGAGGAATACTTGTAGCACCTTAGAGACTAACTAGTTTATTTGAGCATAAGCTTTCATGGGCTATAGCTCACTTAATCGGATGCATCGGCCCATGAAAGCTTATGCTGAAATAAACTAGTTAGTCTCTAAGGTGCTACAAGTATTCCTCGCTTTCTTTACGATACAGACTAACATGACTGCTATTCTTGAACCTGTTTGATATTTTAAAATCTCTTATCCAATCTACATATTTGTGAAGGGAAAATTAAAGGACTAGTGTCTTACACATTTCTTACTATGACAAACTCTTGGTGTGAGACTGCAGGAGAGAAAGAATCATTTGAGCTTTTCACATTTCACATACTCACTGCTTGCATCCGACGAAGTGGGTATTAGCCCATGAAAGCTTATGCTTCAATACTTTAGTTAGTCTTTAAGGTGCCACTGGACTGTCACATTTTTGAGTGATTTTAATTCTTGCCAAGGCTTGAGATTGATAGAGCCTGGAAGCTTAATGCCTCCCTTCTCTCTGTTCACTGAACAGATCCAGCATGGGTAGCAGCAATGCCCTTTCCTTACATTGTCATATAAATGTGCCTTTTTTTCCCCTGTTCTTTTGGCTAATCCATTGCCATTAGCTACGGAGAAAGCTATTTGTTTAAAACCGCTTGTGTTTGTATATATGGCAGCTTTGGAGGTGCCAATCCCTTTTGTTTTATAATTTGAGTTTTATTTTATTATTTTAATTTCTAGAAAGCAGTGCCCAAATAACCTGAGAGCTCAGCAATTCAGGCAGGGTTAACAGGAGTTCTCTCCTGGCTTGCTGTGTTACCCAAATCTGATTGAAGGACAAGGATTCCAAAAGCTTGTCCAGCTGTGGTTTTATAATGACACCATTAGGTTTTGCTCCATAATCAAGGCCCCTAAAAGTCTGTGTAGCTCCAGGCTTAGGATCTGCGACAAGGTTAACTGAAATCTGCAGCAAGGATAACTACTTTAGCAGATTGTATCAGCAGGAAATATTTAAACACTATTTAAAAGGATTTTAAATAAGCAGATTTTATTTAACACTACACTAATGCACTGCAACAGAAAATGATACAAGGGAGCTGCTACAAATAAACATAATGCTTTCCTCCCTGGCCTCCGGATCTGTACAGTTAAGTCCAGTGAATGGACTAGATCCTTCCATTTGAAGCTGAAACACAGAAATGACAGACTCAGACAGTCCCACTTGCCCTTTGGTTTTGTGCCTGCTGAATCTGCATTCTGGGGCTGAAGAATTAATTACACTAGAACAGGTCACTGGCAATGTCAGTGTTGTCAGTTCAGGTGTATCAAATGTGCTTTCTTATATATAACGTTAAAGGAAGCCTACTCCTTCCATAAACCTGGTGTAACCTGCCCTCTAGCGCTGGCTGTAGCATTAAACTATTTTGGGGTTTTTTTTTTAATAATGCTCATCATAATGTTGAAGTATTTTGGCCCATCTGAAATCACAGCAGGGATGATGTTCTTTTTGTACCGCTTGGGGAAGTATGTTGCTTGCTGTACTGCTTTATGGTCTGGATATGTCATTCAGTCATATAGGAGCGGTGACTGTCAAACTGTAGGCAAGACCCTGAAAATGACAACAGGACTTCAGTTCCTCTCTCTTTGTGTAACATGGGTAGTATTTCAGGTGAAGATAAATATTCTATGGCTCACCACTAAAAGAGCAAAAATGACAAAGAGTCCTGTGGCATTTTACAGATTAGCAGACGTATTGGAGCGTAAGCTTTCGTGGGTGCATACCCACTTCATCGGATGTAGTCTTAAATTCACTAACTTGATGCCAATGTTATATTGATGTTGAATCACTCTTTAGAGTAAATTATCCTAGGATCTAGTGAAACAGACGACTTGGCTCCTTCAGATATTTATGTATATTACACTACATCTTTGAAGATGGAAACGGACTCCACACTGGCTCCCACCGAAATACTACAGTATCTATCAATTGTAAGCTGTCAGAGCAAAAATGGTCTCTTCTATATTTCTACCACACCTAGCGCAATGGGGCTCCAATCATGACTGTGGTCTTTGGGTGGTACCATGCTATTAAATACTTAATTGGAATAACCCTAACAATAATAATCATATCATCTAAGAGGCCTTTTCCTCTTTGTGATACCCTAACTGGCAATTAAACTCCACAGTTCAAATGTTTACTGGACCTTCCTTCATTTAAATCATGTTTAATTGTACAGTAAATAAAGTGTTGACACGATTGTGATGGATTCCTAATAATAAACGCAAAATCAGTTGTTTTAAAATTATCTGTAGAATTTTATAGGTGCAGAAGGACAAAGAAAAGTTCAAAAGTGTTTCTTGAAGAAGTATGGCATCTGTGTGATCTCATATATTAAAGATATTGTTTATCATTGATTTCAAGAAAAAAATTCATACAACTGTTGGCTAATTTTGGGTGCTTCAGGTTCTGAACATTAGACATGGTGGGCCTGATTTTTAGAGATGTTGAATACCTGCCACTCCCACCCCATCTCTATTATTAATCATAGCATTTAACAAGTCTCATTCTCTTCTCCAATTCTCATCTGTCTGGTCTTACAAAATCTGCCTTTCAGCATCAAAGTTCAAGAACAACTTGAGCCTAGGGTTGCCAACTTTCTAATTGCACAAAACCGAACATCCTCGGCACACCTCTGCCCCTCCTCTGAGGTCCATATAAATGTTTGTGCCAGGAGCAGAAACAGAAATGCTACATTACCATGAGAAAGCTGGTTCTTGCATTATTTCCAGATCTGACCACAGAAACAAATAATAAAAATGTCACAAAAAGTCTGTTCTTTAGGTCAGTTTTACAGAATCAGATAAACATCCAACATTTGGATGGTAGGAAAATCATAAAAATTATCTTGAGTGCAGTTTCAACAGATAACTACTATCTAAACTGTAATGCAGGGCTATGGGTCATGATGTAATCTGATGTGCGCTTTTCAAAAAAAAACCACTAGCATTTGGTGAACATATTCCAAAGGTATTTTTCACACTTTCCAAAATATGACCGTTTTGCACAGAGCACAACCCTAGTAACAACATCAGCAGTGATCTTTCAATAATCTTTTTAATAAGATGACTGGAATCACGTGTATTTCTGCTTCCAAATTTTTAAAAATAATGTTATGGGAAAGTAATAACAGATTAATGGAGATCTTGAAAAAAAGATAAATGGTACTACAGGAACGCCAAAAAACTGAGTGGAAGGAGTGGATGAAACTAATTGAACCTATATTTTTGATAAATATTTATATTTTGCAGAAGAAAAATGCATACTAGTTTAAGCTGTCATTATGCTAACCTATATCCTATTTTTCATATTATTAGTAATATATAATGTGGTAGTTTATATTCAAAAATAAAACCAGAATGTATATACCTCATGTATTTATCCAGAAGTACAACAAGGTTACTATGGTTACAAAAAATCCATTACCTTTGAATACAGAATGAAAAAGTTTGACTTAAAGTGTGCGCTATTTATTATAGCAAACATCAACAGCCTTCAGGAGGTTCTCTAACTGGATTCATTTTTCAGTGTCAGAACTGACCCACCGCACTAGTGGCTTATGGCCTGTGCAAATAAAAAAAATTGAACTATGCATTTTTTAAAATGTGTTGTACTAACTCAAAAAGCAGAAATGCCTTTGAGGTCTTATAGTATGCTAAGGTGTTATAGTAAAAAAGAAAGACAGACTTTGACCATCCTCTATCCTGGGTAGATTCCAATTTTAAAATGTTTTAGGGTTTTACACCTATCTACAAACATGCACAAAATTGTGACTGGCCTAGACTATTCCTTTTGCTGCACAAGGCTACACATAGTTCATTATTTTTATTGTATGATAATCCTGAATGACTAATTTGTGATACCTTGATGAAACAAAAGGTTAAAGTGAAGATGTCCGATGACTGTACATCAATACAAACAGCCAATGAGGGTCATGGAACTGCTATGTAATAATAATCTTAGAATGCAGATATGTAAAATAGATATTGATATAGACTGTTCAAGTTATATTGGAAGTAGTGAAATGTTTATTATATACTCAAATTCAATGAGGACTGTGCAGGAAAGCAACATAGATAAGGCCATTCAGGCACATATTTAAAAGACAGTGGGGAATACTAGTAGCTTGGGGGATCTTACCTCCTACCTCCAACAAATTTCAAGCCTCATTTTGCCAAAGCTGAAAGTTACAGGATCAAAGGACTATAAAAAAGGTAAAAGGTGACTTGATTTCTGTAAAAGGGGGGCGGGGTGGTTAAAAATAATGAGCAAGATTTAAAGACTCCCCGAGCCAGGGAGGGAGTGTACTGGTTTGTGAGTTAAGGGAAGAGATGGTTACCCAGACAGAGAGAGGGTCTGTGGAGGAGTCTATAAGGAAGTTAGGTCTACCAGGACCACTATGTGGAAAATTGTTAGATATCCTGTAAGCTAAACATATATTTGGTCTGTTTTACTGTTACAAGTTCTGTTTCTCTCAAGTTCTTTTGTTCTAAAAAATAAATACTTTGTTATAAAAAGGGTCTGGTCACTGGTGTCGTTGCTCCCAAAGGGAACAGAACTGCAGGCTCCAAAGATACATCAGATCTACTGAGGCAATCACAATTAGGACTTGGGGATGGCACTCTATGATGCATGCCTAGAGAAGAAGAACCATGTGCTTTCACCCCAACACAAGTGACAACTAAAAGCTTGAGAACTGAGAGGAGGGTACATTTGAAAAGAGCAGGAAGGGTTAGATATGCAGTTAGCCCAATGATTGTGACATACCCACCTTAGGAGTCACCACTATATAACTCACCTTTGACAATGTATTTAGTTCCATTTCCAGTGTAGATTGATACAGTGTCCATGTATAAAGCATACTGTGTTATAATACCATTTGGTCTCTTTGGAGGACTCCAACTCAGTAGTAAAGAATTGGGAAAAGATATAGCTGTAGGTGGCTGTACATCTTCAGGGGCTGGAAAAATATTATAAATAAAAAAATATGGTGGGTATATATAACTATATACAGTTGACTCTCGATTATCCAGGATTGGATTAACCAGGATGTGGATTAACCAGGATGTAAAAAAAAATATGCGCAACTCGCAGGGCCGGCTCTGGCTTTGCTGCCTCCCCAAGCACACACACACAAAACCCCTACCAGGGCGTAGAGCTGCCAGTGAACCAACACCCCTCCCCCCAGTGCAGGATGGCTGGTGAATCAACCCCCACTCTCCATATTTCCTATGGATGGTGATTATCCAGGATTTTATTAACTAGAATTATTTTTTCCCTATCATCCTGAATAATCGAGAGTCTACTGTATTGTAATGTTTTGGGGTACACAGATACACATCCACTCACCCAAATATCTATATTTATAGATATTAAAAACCTTCACAATTATAAATCAAGTATACAGACCTGAAACCATTATAACAGTGATATTCCAGGTTATTTAGCTTTTAGTGATTGATTGCTATTAGATCATATGCTCAATTAACATTATATATTCATTAGGGCGTTTTGTTGATTTGTAGTTGAAGATGCCAACTACATTTTTGAAACTGTGCTACCAACAAGAGGGTGTCTCTCACCACTTGCTAGGAGGAAAACCTGGTATGTTTACCAGCATTGATGGTTTAGGTTTTCTGGGTGAACTTTTCTCTGGTTCCTTTTACTTTTGCCTTTTGTGAAAATCCCTTGTGTGTGTACATCACCACTTCTGACAATAGTGGGAAATTCCCTGTGCATAATTTAAAGCAACGGATCTTTCATATAACCGGTCAGAAAACCAATTTGTGGCAAGGAAGAAGGAAGGGAACTATCATGTACAGGTGGCAGAACTGATTGCCAGTTCAAGCACTAGGTAATTTTAAGGATAATCACCTGCCTTAACAAAGATGTTAGAAGCTAGTTACTAAGATAAAAAAAATTATACTTGACTGTCTAAAGTTAGACACCTCAATCTACATTTATCTTGTTTTCAGAGACGCTCAGCACCTGTGGCTCCATAAATTTCAAAAGGAGGCTACAACACTTTTCACTTTTAAATATCAGGCTACCATTTAGATCCCTAAATAGGGCTTTATGTGCCTAACTTTAAACAGTCAAGTATGAACATTTTAACCTAAGACATTTGTGACATTTTTTATTAAAACTAACCACCTGACCAAGAGCTTTAATCCCTCTCTCCTTGACTTCATATCTTGAGCCACAAATAGATCTTTTCCCCCTTAAAATCAGAGATGTAGATATTATTAAGGCTATGTTTTAGTCAGGGGTATTTTTAGTAAAAAGTCATGGACAGGTCCCAGGCAGTAAACAAAATTCACAGCTCATGACTAGTCTATGACTTATACTATATACCCATGGCTAAAACTCGGGGGGAGAGGGGAGTGCAGCTCGGGGGTGGGAGGTGTTCAGAAGATGCCATGGGTGTGGGTGGTGTTGGCAGGTTTTGGGCAGGTTCCCTACCCAGCTCCTGGGAAGTGGTGACCTCCAGCTCCTAGCTACACATGCTGCCTCTGCTTCACCCCAAGCTCCGGTTCTGCAGCTCCCATTGGCTGAGAACTGTGGCCAATGGGAACTGCAGGGCAGTGCCTGCAGGCAGAGGCAGCTTGTGGAACTAGGAGCTGAGTGAGAAGAGTTCCTGTCACCCTTTTGGGGAACCCCTCCACCTCGGTAATCACTGTCCCACACCCTAGACCCCAGTCCTGAGCTCACCTATACCCAAACTCCTGCTACTGGGGATTGGAGACTGGCCCGAGACTGCCCCAGTAGCAGCCAGTGCAACTGGCCAACTGGCTGCCCGAGTGGCTCAGGTGGCTCCCTGGCCAGCCACACAGGCCACTGCAGAAGTCATGGAGGTCATGGAATGGATGACAAACATGGAGCCTTAATAATTATGCACATGTAACTTCAATTCTGGCATTTCCTAACTTCTGAAAGCTGACTTTGCAACAGAAATAGTGCTCTGTTAATGTAAGTGGTGTGTATGTAGTAAACTAGTTGGCAATGACTAATAATTTAGGGTATGCCTATACAGGCCATGGCAGCAAGTCTCCTCACCAAGATTGACAGATATCTGGTCATTTACAAACACTATTTTGGCAACTTAAAACAATAACCAGCAACAGCTAGTAATATGCAAACCATATGAAGCAATGAATGTTTCAATACGGAAAAAGAGAGAGCTGGAAAATATATATCTGTCTTCAAAAATGAGCATTTTTTCAGAATCAGAGAATTCCTGTATTAGCTAGTACGTTTTCTAAGATGAGCAAATAAGAAAAATAATTTTAAGGAAAATTATAATATCCAATGTTATATGTTTGCTTTATTTATTGCATTTCCTTATGTATGTCATTGGGTCCATTAACAAGTTTGGTTTTTTTTCAGAGAAACGCCACAACGTATGTAATTTTCATTGATAGTGAAATGAGTAATAAGTTATCAATTTACTAAAACATCAGTCTATTTAACAACAACCCACAAATTATGATTGGACTTAATGATTTAGAACTGGATTGGTACTCTTAGCAGACAAACAATTGTCATAAAAACAATGTTCAAATAATTGCAGGTGGCAAAACCCCTCAGGATAAGCTTAGCAACCTTTTTGCCAAGTCCTGGAAGAGCTGGAAATCATCGGCTAAGGGTGGTGGCAGAGCATGAATGTCTCATCTGGAGAGGAGGAAGAGATGTTGGTCCTCAGAGTAATTTCTTCCTCAACTCCACCCTCCTATTCTTCCATGACCTCTTCTGAAGGTTTCGAGATTCTGTATGCCATAGCCGAGGGGGGCTGTCTCAGGGGTTCACAAGTGAGGCTGGAAACCTGAGAAGTGTGGGGGTGATATGCACCCAGGGATCCCAGGATGGCCACTAGGGCAGTGGAATAGAGCCCAGTGGTGCCACCCATGGTTGGTCATATGCTGGTGGAACTGAGCAGATTGAGGGTATATCCAAGAAGCCTCTTGATAGCAGATTATGTAGTGAGGGGGCATGGCTTTCCTTCAAAACTGATGGGGGGCACTAGTGGGCAGAGCAGGCACCTCTTAAAGCCGGATGAGCTGGGCATACCCTGTTGGGGAAAGGGGTCCCCAACAAAAAGGGCGGAAAATAAGGGTCTGTTTTTTGTTTTGGAAGAGAGAGAGAGAGAGAAAAAGGCTCCAACAAAGACTGAGGAGACGAAGTAACTAAAAATGCTAAAGAAGCTAACTATTGCAAACAGACTGCTAATGGCACCATTTCTAGCCAGGAACATTTCTAGAAGGAACTGAGGGGGGATTAGCCCGTGTTTGCTGGTTAGCCTTGTGGCAGGGCACAAGGAGAGACCGCACATGTGTGGGCCTCAGACACTGCTCCTAATGTTTTCCGATCAGCAGCAGAGGTGCATAAACACACCCATAAGGACACTACCCAAGGTAGTAGTACTTCCTTATGTTTGTTTTAAAACTGCTGCCTATCAATTTCATTGTGTGAGCCCTGGTTCCTGTGTTATGTGAAGAGGTAAATAACACTTCCTTATTCACTTTCTCCATACCATAATGATTTTATAGATATCCATTATACCTCCTTTTAATAGTCTTTTTTCCAAGATGAAAACTGTCCCATCCCCCTAATCATTTTTGTTGCCCTTCTCTGTATTTTGTCCAATTCTAATATATCTTTTTTTAGATGAGGCAAACAAAACTGCACACAGTATTCACGGTGTGGGAGTACCATGGATTTATATAGGGGCATTATGATATTTTCTGGCTTATTATCAATTCCTTTTGTAATGGTCCTAGCATTCTGTTAGCTTTTTTGACTGCCACTGCACATTGAGAGGATGTTTTCAGAGTACTACCCACAATGACTCAGATCTCTTTCTTGAATAGAAACAGCTAATTTAGGATATGGCTTCACTACCCGCAGGATCAGATCAAGATGCAATAAATCGATCCCCAAAGGTGCTTCCATCGACTCTGGAACACCAGCCCACCAAAAGGTGCAAGCAGAGTCAACAGGGGAGCCCACTGTCAACCGCGGCCGCCGTGAGGGCACCAGGTAATTGACCTAAAATGCGCCGAATTCAGCTACATTATTCACGTAGCTGAATTTGCGTATCTTAGGTCGACCCCACCCCATCTACTGTAGACCATTCCTTAGAACCCATCATTTTGTATGTATAGTTGGGATATGTTTTCTAATGTGCATTACTCAGCATTTATCAATACAGTGAAACCTCGATATAACGGACTAATTTGGGCGAGGGGGTGTCCGTTAAAGCTGAAAGTCCGTTATTTAATAATTTTTAAAAATCATTAAACAACAGGACTTTTGGCTTTAACGGACACCCCCCTCACCCGAATTAGTCCGTTATATAGAGGTTTTACTTATCACGGCCAGGAGCCGTGAGTCAGCCCGCCCAGCAGGAGCCAGCAGCCCACCCGCCCGGGTCCCCGCTGCGGGGAGCCGGGCGGGAGCCATCAACCCGCCCGCCCGGCTCCCCGCTGTGGGGACCCCGGCGGAAGCCGTCAACCCGCCCGCCCGGCTCCCCGCTGTGGGGACCCCGGCGGAAGCCGTCAGCCCGCCCGCCCGGCACCCCGCTGCGGGGACCCCGGCGGAAGCCGTCAACCCGCCCGCCCGGCACCCCGCTGCGGGGACCCCGGCGGAAGCTGTCAACCCGCCCGCCCGGCTCCCCGCTGCGGGGACCCGGGCGGGAGCTGTCAGCCCGCCCGCCCGGCTCCCCGCTGCGGGGACCCGGGCGGAAGCTGTCAACCCGCCCGCCCGGCTCCCCACTGCGGGGACCCGGGCGGAAGCCGTCAACCCGCCCGCCCGGCTCCCCGCTGCGGGGACCCGGGCGGGAGCCGTCAGCCCGCCCGCCCGGGTCTCCGCTGCGGGGAGCCGGGCGGGAGTCGTCAACCCGCCCGCCCGGCTCCCTGCTGCGGGGACCTGGGCGGAAGCTGTCAACCCGCCTGCCCGGCTCCCCGCTGTGGGGACCCCGGCGGAAGCTGTCAACCTGCCCGCCCAGCTCCCCGCTGCGGGGAGCCGGGCGGGAGCCGTCAACCCGCCCGCACGGATCCCCGCTGCGGGGACCCGAGCGGGAGCTGTCAGCCCACCCGCCCGGATCCCGGCTGGTGGGACCCGGGCGGCAGCCAGCAGCCGGGACCCGGGCGGGCTGGCTGACGGCTCCCGCCCGGGTCCCAGCAGCCGGGACCCCGGCGAGCTGGCAGCGGGGAGCCAGCAGGCAGCCCGCCCGCTGCCTGGACCCCGGCGGCAGCCGGGAGCCGGCAGCCAGCCCCCGATTTAACGGATTTTGGATGCATCGGACTTGCTCCTAAATTTTGTCCGTTGCATCCGAAGTCCGTTAAATCGGGGTCCGTTAAATCGGGGTTTCACTGTATTGAATTTCATCTGCCATTTTGTTTGTCCAGTCACTCAGTTTTGTGAGATCCCTTTGTAACTCCTCATAGTCTGCTTTGGACCTAACGATCTTGAATAATTTTGCATCACCTGTAAATGTTTTCACCTCACTGCTTTTACCCCTTTTTCCACATCATTTATAAATATGCTGAAGCACACTGGTCCCAATACAGATCTTTGGGGGACACTACTACTTACCGCTCTCCATCCTGAAAACTGACCTTTTAGCTAAAACCTGGTTCTAGAAAAGCATGCAAGTGCTGAGGGGTAAAGAGTTATTTTTCCCCCCATACTAATTCACCCATCCCTAAAGAGTTGGGGCTTTGACATAAATTTACAGCTGATCCAAACTTTGTGGCTGAGAACCATGTCTAATTCTAACTCATTAGAAGTGGCACAGCTTTGATTTTCTGATTTGCCTCTAATTTACACCAATTTATGCTGAAGTCTTTGTTCCATGTTAGCACTATATCACTATTTCTTTAACTTATTAAAAAAAGATGATAAACACAAAGGAACCTATATTTGCTTCTTAAAAAACATACCGCACACTAGATGGTTTTTTTTTTAATGATGAGTTTTAAAATTGTTTCACCTCATGGAAGACAAAATACTGTTTTACACATAAGAGACAAATTGTACTGCCGTAAATCTGGAATAACTGCTGATTTCAAATGGATTACTCCAGCTTTATACTGATGTAACCGAGAGATGTATTTGACCTGGATCTTATGTTTAAGTGAGATAGGAGTTACATATGCTTCAGATCTTTTGGGAACAGTTCCTCCAGTAATTGATGCACAGTAGTTATTGAGCTGGTCTCTAAAGCCAGAACTGTAATATATTTTCTTTCTTGCTGCTCTAGTTCTTAATGCAAGCTTAAGAAACCTTAATTTATGTTTGCAACTTTTAAGTTCCCAGTACAACAAAAAATGTGTAAGAGTTAAGAAAAGCAGCAGAAAATTGAGCAGTGATTAATAAATGGCTAAATTGGCGTTTGGAGGTTCCATCATACTAAAATAATTGTTGCCTATGCTAGTGTTTAGTAGTTAAAAGAGACCATGGAAATCAACCGTTTGATTCTCAATTTCATACTGTGCCATACAATCAATTCTTTTTAGTCAGACTGTCTCTAGATTTACTTCTGAGCCATAGTAAAATGAGGAAGCTTTCATTAATCTTTCAGATGCTTCATATTAATGACAAGGCTCTTGCATGAACAATGTAACAGCAATTAAAAAGCCCATTAATCTGCATTACAGCTATTAAAGATGCATGTCATTAAAGGGTATGGAGTTTGATTCATTTTCGCACCCCCCAAAAAATGGAGCAATTATGCTCTGGCAATGCACTTTGTCATCAAATTAGGTTGGGGTTTTCCAGCAAATGGCTTTGCAGCATTTAGCTCTTCTCCTATTTTATTATTCATGACTGAAATGTGGAAGTCAAGACCTTTGAAATTACTTTACCTTCTTGTGGAGTGGAGATGTTCAATGCATGTGAGCTCTCAGTACAGCCAGCCAAAGTGCAAGCAGTTAGGGTTACACCATAGTTTGCGAAGGGTTTCAAGCCTGTCAACATGCCTACAACAGAAGAAATTAATGTTGCATATGTACACTATGTGGTCTCACTTATGTACAAATACAATCGCAATGCTATAATTACATTGTCCAGCAATATATATTTACATAAAATAATATACTTACAATAGTACAGGAGGAAAGGACAAAGCATTAAAACTTGCATTTCTAGTTTCCATAGTTTGGAATAGTTTCTGCTTTTTAAAAATATATTGTATTTTGTTCAGAACAATATGCTAATATTGGGCAGCTAGAATCTTCCAGGTATTCATTTTAAATTAGAAGTTATTTCAAGATTTCGACAGCTTAAATCCATATAACTATTGACTCAGCTTTTCTTTATCCCTTCCCCACCAAATTATTTTACTTAAGTTTTGTTTTTCCCAAAGAATTTCTAACCTCTTGGATAAAACTAAAGAGATCTCTCAGGCATTAACACTGTTCTACAAAGCTTCCCCTTTTAATCCAAGATATTAATCTCCTGGTACCATATGAAAAATACCATCTGAGTTCCATTGCTTCAGTGGCATCATATAATCCCCGTACTAATATACCGCCACAATAAGGGAACTCAGTTGACACAGTACCCAAGAATTCAACAAAGGAAAGATTTGTATACTTGTGCTTTTTCAGCAGTTATTGGTGTAAGTGAAGAGAGGTGGATAGAATACTGTTATAAACCAGTAGTGAGTGATACCAATTTGATTTCATTCCTGGATGCACTCCTGAAAAAAAATGGTTATCCTAGTACTCAAAAAATGTAGGGAGAGGTGTAACGATTCAGTAAGGAGTACTGATGTAGGAAATCTCACAATTATATTAAATTGGAAAATATAGAGGTACCACAGTGAAAGTGTACAAATGTTCAAGAAATGTGTCAAACCATTAGTAGTTCCCATTTAAAAACACGTGAAATAATAAAATAATGTGAAGTGAAACTTTAGAAAAAATACAAATTAATAAAAAAGGAGAGCAGACTTCCACTGTGCATCATATTCTGATGTCCACTATGTATACACCAGCTTCCAAGTGTAGAATTTCACCTTAGGTACCAAATTGTGCTATTTAGGCACCATCCTGCATTAGGGTGATAAAAAGCTGTACTTTTTCATGAGAAGCTTGGGAAAGAACTTGCTATTGGAAGCTACAAAATTACATTTAATTGGAAAATGCAGAGGTAAAGAGCTTGCCCTAAGATCCCTTCACTGCAGTGTGTCATGACGCTTCCTCCTTCCCCCTTTGGGGTGATGTTCACACTTCAAGGTGGAAGTAAGTTGCAGTCCCTACCATTAACAATCAATGTAGAAAATTTCCCTTCCTCTGGTGCAGAAGAACAAAGTAAATGTCAAAGTTGGTGCAGTTTTTCTTTGATGTGCACAGGTGACAATCCAAAGTGAGTTGATGTTAAGTGTTTGCTAAGAATCTTGTAGACTCTACAGTTTTCCAGACCAATCTTTCACTGAAATGGAGATGCTCGGTTTATTCTTGTTCTTGACTGAAAAATCCTGAAAGTTTGACATCTGCAAGATCTTTCCATTTATTTCTTTTAGGGCCCAATTCTACTCTCCCTTACAACAGTATAAACCAGGGGTAACTCCAGTCAATGTAGTTCCATTTAAGAGCAAAAATGGTGGAAGATCAATACCATCTTTCTATTATCATACTTCTTGATTCTGCTAATCATCAGTTGATAACAGAAAGCTGCACTGACAGCTCTGAATCTAATATAAATGCTACAGCAGATACACTGAAGACAGAGCAGGGTCAGCAGCAGTACCATCAAACTTTGCCTGTAATCTTTCAATGATGGAAGACAGCAATTTGAAAGCACATTGAATAAGCATAAAGTAGGCATTATTGATGTTTTTAAAGTTTTAGCATCCTATGTAATGCAGAAATGCAGGCATCTGTATTAAACTGTTTGGCACCAGCATCTCCAGGGAATCTCTCTGCTAAGCACTAATGCATTTTGCATTAATACTTAACATTGACACATACCTAGTGTGAGGGGTGGGGGGGGAGGGCAGGAGAAGGAGGAAGAGGAAAGTAAAACCACATAGTTTGAATTACCTTGAGCTAATAAATAGGTGCACGAACCAATGCATCTAAATGTGACATTTGCATGTTCTCTGCTGCTCTGAGAAGTGTGGTAGGGGATATTTTGTTATAAATCAGGTGCCTTTTCACATTGTATTGTGCTGTGCTTTTGGATGCAATTTAGTCATGAATTTACAGTTAGCAACCACAGCCTATTCTCCTTCTGAGATAGTGAGTTATTTCTTGTTGGGAGACACCTTGTTGGGAGACACCTTGTTGGGAGACATTCTGTGGGGTCTCCAATGACTCCAGGCACCAGCAGCAGCAACAGTACATCTGGAAAGATGCCCAAAGCACTTGAGGATTTTTTATTTTTTTTACAAAATGGAATGATATTACATGCTGTATCTGCGCTGCATTAGATTTTACATATTGAATCATCGGACAGGGATGTGAAGGACAGTGAGCTTTTTAAAAAAATCATTCTTTTTTTAAGTCTTGCGGATTGTTTTTAGTAAAAGGTTTGCACAGAGAAATTCTATTTTGACATAATTCACTCCCTTTCCTTTACACATAACATGCCCACTATTTTGGCAGCAACAGGAAAGCAGATGAACTGAATAGGTAGGTAATGTAAAGTGCAGTTTTTATTTACATACTTCAACAAACTACTTTTTTTCTCAGCTGCCAACCTAGCTATTTGGCCAGCATCCGCTGTAATCTGTTCTCCTTCATTATGTTAATCTGTGGGCGGAAAGATTGCTGTCATCTTCAAATCGCTTGTACAGCAATGGTAAACACCTTGGCCTGTCTGTAATTGGACAGGTGTCTGCTTTGGTGTCACTAGGCTTTTAATTCAATTAAAGAACTGGCTGCTCTTCTCTCATTACCCACTCATTTCCCCTGCACTTTTAGTCAGCTATTGAAATTTATACCTGGTGCCTGCCTATTCCAGAGTGCAAAATCAGCAGTCCCATAACAAAGATCATCTTTGATATACATGCTTTAATTTATAGCAGAGCAAAGAAAATTATGTAATCTTGTTATAAAACTGCCCTGAGACCCATCTGAAAATGGTAGAGGGTCTTTCAAATAGTTTCTTCATCCTTAATTTGTACACTATCATGTCAGTGTCTCTTAAAGGCAACACTTGACATCCAGGTAGATAGCGCATTTGGCTGCATCATGAAGTGGTACTAACCACACAAAATTCTGCCCTCAGATATGCATACATAGCTACCACTGAAATAAACAGGAGCTGTGTGGATAAACCAGTATCAAAGCTGCTTGAAATTAGAGAACAATACCTCTGCAATAGAATCATCGGCCCAAGATTTGAGTTACTAGATCTCCAGTCTTGTTCAAATTGCTACTGAAGTACAGTTGAATTCTTCCAGGTTTTAAATTTACATCACAGAATAAGTTCCAAGCCTTAAAATCCACATGGTGGATTAGAGACAGTAAATCAATCCAATGTACCACTCTTTCTGCCCACAAAAGGAACCTCAGGAAATAAATTAAAGTCCTAACACAGACATTTTGACGCAGTGACCCCATGAAACTGAATAATGTCATTTGTTAAATATGGATGTAAAGTTAACAGTGTAACAGATCTGTAAACCCACACCTAGAACATTAAGCCCACTTGGTATGCAAAACTAGTATTTAATTTTCTATACTTTTATTAAAACATTTTAAAAATTATTTGTAATATTTAAAGCTGGGATTTAGTAACAGTTTAGGAAGAAAAACATGAGGTTTATTCTCACATTATCTGAAATGGGGAAAACATGCATGGAAATGAACAGCAGAAAAGGGTCCACAATAAATTTATGCCAAAATGGAGGTCTGGTAAAATGCCAGTTAGGCAACACTGCAGTAGAATGACTGTACCCAATCGGGTGAGGAATGTGGGGTGAACCCAAGCAGCAACAGTTAAGATGTTTCTACACCAATACAAGGAGCCTGGGTTACAAACTGGAGGAACTAGAACTACTGGTGCAGGAAGTGAAACCAGATACTATAGGGTAGAATAATAGTCAGGATTGGAGTACAGGTATTGAAAGGTATGGGCTGTTAAAGAAAGAAAGAAAGGCAAAGGTGGTTGAGTAGTCTTGTATATTAATGCTAACATAGACTGTTAAGAAATTAGAAGTGATAAAATGTATGAGAGAGAGTCTATTTGGGCCAAAATCACTTTGGGGAAGAAAGCTATTAAAGGATCCCCAATACAATGCTCGAGGTGTGTTACAGACCACCGGGATCTGATTTGGTTATGGATAGAGACCTCTTTAATGTTTTTTAATTAAATACTACTGGAAATTGTGTGATTATGGGAGACTTTAACCTCCCAAATATAGATTGGAGGACAAGTGTTACTAAGGGTATCTCTTCACTACAGCAGTAGGTTGATTTCCATTAAGTCGATTTTTTAAAGCAGACTGTATAGTCGATTTTGTGTCTCCCCACAAAGCACAGCAAGTCGACAGTGTCTGTCCGCACAACTGTTGCAAGCGTCAACATAGCGAGCGTTGCACTGTGGGTACCTATCCCACAGTTCCCGGAGTCCCCAGGAGGCACCATTTCGAGTGCTGCACTATGGGTAGGCATTTCATAATTTCGTGCCCTTTTTTCGTGCCGCTGACCCCATTTCGAGCGGTGTACTGTGGGTAGGCATTCCATTATTCGCGTCCTTTCTCCGCGCTTCGCTAACGCCATAGCACTGCAAGCATGGAGCCCGCTGATGCCACTGCTGCAGTACTGGCCGTTGTGCGGACCTCGCGCACTGTTGTGCATTTTATGCTGTACCGTCTGCAGAGGAATGCGATCCAGAGACAACTGCACTTTCTGGAACCCGACGACAGTGATGAGGAGATGGACCTGGACGTGCACAGCAGGGACAGGGACACTAATGTTTTTGGAAGTAGGGTGACCGACAATCTGGCAAATTTGGGGCAATGGGGCAGGCTCATGCCATGGAACGCCGATTCTGGGCCAGGGAAACAAGCACTGACTGGTGGGACCGCATAGTGCTGCGGGTCTGGGATGACTCCCAGTGTCTCAGAAACTTTCGCATGCGTAAGGGTACGTTCATGGAACTTTGTGACTTCCTTTCCCCGGCCCTCCGGCGCAAGAATACCAGAATGAGGGCGGCCCTCACAGTTCAGAAGCGAGTGGCGATAGCCCTCTGGAAGCTTGCAACGCCAGACAGCTACCGGTCAGTCGCGAATCAGTTTGGGGTGGGTAAATCTACAGTGGGGTCTGCTGTGATGCAAGTAAGCAGAGCAATCGTCGAGCTGCTGCTACCCAGGGTTATAAACCTTGGAAACCTGCAAGCTACAATAGATGGCTTTGCCGCCATGGGATTCCCTAACTGTGGTGGGGCTATAGATGGGACTCATATCCCTATCCTGGCACCGGACAACAAGGCCGCAGAATACAGAAACCAGAAGGGATATTATTCTATGGTCATGCAAGCAGTGGTTGACCACAAGGGACGTTTCACCGACCTGTACGTGGGATGGCCGGGAAAGGTTCATGACGCTCATGTGTTCAGGAACTCTAGGATATTTAGACAGCTGCAGCAAGGGATTTTCTTCCCCAACCAGAAAATTACTGTGGGGGGTGTAGAAATGCCGTTTGTTATCCTTGGGGACCCAGCCTACCCCTTAATGCCCTGGCTTATGAAGCCCTACACAGGAGCCCTGGACAGGGGTCAGGAGCTGTTCAACTACAGACTGAGCAAGTGCAGGATGGCAGTAGAGTGTGCATTTGGCCGACTGAAGGGGAGATGGTCTTCATTACTGATTCGCTCAGACATCAGTGACAGAAATATCCCCATTGTTATTGCTGCTTGCTCTGTGCTCCACAATCTCTGTGAGAGCAAGGGGGAAACGTTTATGGCGGGCTGGGAGGCAGAGGCAAATTACCTGTCCGTTGCTTACCAGCAGCCAAACAGCAGGGAAAGTAGAAGAGCGCACCGTGACGCACTGCGCCTCAGGGACGCCTTAAAAACCAGTTTTCTGAGTGCCCAAGATGGCATTTGAGAACCCACTCCCTTGCTCTGCTCAGCCCTAAGCCTTGCACCCTCTTTCCATCCCCCCTCCCGATGCTTGCAGAGGAAATAAATTCACTGTTTTAAAAATCATGGTTTCTTTATTGCTTCATCACAAATACAAATACAGGGGATCACTGGCAAGGTAGCCAAGAAGGGGTGGGTGAGGAGGGAAACCAGCAGTCGCAGTGGTGGAGGAGCGAGGGGGGGGGGGGAAGACAGCAGCTTTTACAAGCTTTTAGAGAAACTCATCCTGCTGCTGCTTGTGCTGGCTTGTGGTGTAGAGTGGGTCGGTCCCCAGAGCTTCCCCCCCGGGGTTCTCACCCCACGTCTGGGCGGGGAAGCTATGGGACTTGGGGAGGGGGGGATGTGGTTACACAGAGGCTGTAGAGGCGATCTTTGGGCCTGCTGAAGCTCCACCAGACAACAAAGCATGGCACTTTGCTCCTCCATTATGCGGAGCAAAGCATCCATCCGCCGTTCTTCACGTTCCTGCAACTTTTCTGCTGCAGCTCTTGATTCTTGCCTTAACTGTTACAGGCTGTCTCACGCACTGTGTCCAGACTAATTGCAGTCCGTATTTCAAACAGGCAACCATGAATGACATAAGTCTGCTTAGAATTTCTCGGAGAGATAGAGAACACATGTTGTTGGAATCATTTCAAAGTCCTGGTGCATTCGCCGCAATGCTAGCCTGCTCAATGATACCAGACTATTTACTACTTCCGTGGCGTGGGATGGTCTCCTATCACGGGGGGCCACATAAGGCGGCTCTCCCCAGAAATCTGGTGCGAAAGATTCATCGCTACCTCCTGGATAGCTTCATTGAAATGTGCGTGGAGGACTTCCGGTCAATACCGGAGTATATTGACAAACTCTGAGTAGAAACTGACCAGCAATGAAAGCACGCTAAGTCCTTAGGGCAAGTTAATCATTAATAAATGCTTCCTTTAAAAATCATGAGTCATCTAATCCGTTAAAAAAAAACCACTCAGAGTTCCCTTCGCCGGCTTGGGTACCCGCTTGGGAGGGTTGACTGAGTACTGGCTCCAGGGTGATAAAAAGCTCCTGGCTGTCTGGTAATAATACTGTTTCTCCATTTGCGTCCTGCTGTTCCATTATATTTCCCTCATCATCATCCTCATCCTCCTCGGCCCTGAGCATTATCCCATGTGTGGAGTCCACGCAGACCAGTGCGATGGTGGTGGGGGCACCCCCCATTATCTGATTTAGTTCATTGTAGAACCGGCATGTCCACGGCGGACCCCCTGAGCATCAGTTTGCCTCTTTGGCTTTCTGGAGTTCCAACATCACGGATTCCTCTCCCCAGATAGCGATCAGATCCAACACCTCATTATTGGACCATGCTGGAGCTCTACTCCTATGGCTGGTCTCCTGTGCTGCTGAGCTCTGCATGGCGTCCTGTGATGCTGAGGTCTGCATGGCGGCTTGTGATGCTGATTTCTCTGAATGGCGACTGAGCTGTGCAGGTGAGCTGGCCACGCTGACCAAACAGGAAATGGTATTCAAATGTTCCCGGGTCTTTTCCTGTCTACCTGGCCAGAGCAGCGAGTTGAGAGTGCTGTCCAGAGCAGTCACAGTGGAGCAGTGAGGCAGTCCAGAGCAGTCAGAATGGAGCATTGTGGGACAGCCTCTGGAGGCCAATAATGTTCCATTTGTCCTCACTAATCCACAATCGATCCAGAGAGGTCGATTTCAGCGCTACTCCTCTCGTTAGGGAGGAGTACAGAAGTCAATTTTGAGGGCCCTTTAAATTGATGCAAATGGCATCCGTGTGAGGACGGGTACAGGTTTATGTCGAATTAACGTCACTAAAGTCAACGTTAAGCTGTAGTGGGGACCATCCCTTCGTATAGTAGGGCCCAGATTTTTTGGGATGTGATAGCTGACAGATTTCTTCACCAGATAGTTGTTGAAGAGGTGATGTCATTTTAGATTTGATAGTGGTGAGTAGTGAAGACCTCATAGAAGAACTGGTTGTAGAGGACAGGCTTGGCTGAAGTGATCCTGAGTAAATTTAATTTAAAAAGAGATCTGCAACAAGAGTTCTTGATTTCAAAAGAGCTAACTTCAATAAATTAAGGAGATTAGTTAGGAAAGTGGACTGGACCGAAGAACTCAAAGATGTGAATGTGGAGGAGGCCTGGGATTACTTTAAATCATAGTTGGAGAAGCTATCTGAAGCCTGCATCCCAAACAAAGAGAAAAAATCATAAGGAAGGGTTGCACACTAAGCAGGTAATTAAGAAAAAGCAGAAAGTCTTCAAGGAATGGAAAATGGAGGGATCAGCAAGGAAAGCTACCTATTGGAGGTCAGAAAGTGTAGGAAAAAAATTAGAACTGCTAAAACCAAGCAGAGTTGGACATTGAAAAGGGAATTAAAACCAATAATGAGAGGTTCTATAGCTACATAAATTAAAAAAACAACAAGAAAAAGGGGGACTGCTAAACACTGAGGATGAGGTGGAGATTAAAGATAATCTAGGCATAACCCGACAGCTAAACATATTTGCCTCAGTTTTTAATGGGACTTAATCAATTCAGATAAGCTCCATCTAAGAATATTAAATGAACTGCCACACGAAATCACAAGCCCAATAGAAAAGACTTGCAATGAATCTGTAAAATCAGGGATCATATCCTATGACTGGAGAATTAATAATATGGTTCCCACAGGCACAGACTGTCATTTTCTGTGAAGGGGGCTTGACCCGCCCCCACCCCAGACCCTACCCCGACTCCACCTCTTTCCCAAAGGCCCCATCCCACCTGCCTCTTCCCATCCCCATTCTGCCCCCACACTACCTCTTCCCACCCTGTTCTACCCCCTCCCCTGAGTATGCTCCACCCCTCAGTGCCTCCTGCCCACCACTGATCAGTTGATCATGGCGGGAGGGATGGCATGGCCATCATGGATAGCTGGAAAATAAAAATCATTAGACAACAAATTTCTCTTTTTCCATCATATCCCGGTCACAATTCCAATGTTAGGGTTTTTGCAGCACTTGGATTTTTGCAGCAGTGAAACCTCAGGTGAGTGACCATAACCGCAGCTATGTTACCAAAAAAAAAAAAAGCCTATTTGCATTAAGTTTATTTGATATAGTATTTTTGCCATTTAGTAATTAAAGTTTCTGTTTTTCTTGACAGCCAGTACAGTAACAGATAAAACTAATTAGTGTGCTATAGATCTCCTCAATGAATTTATCCTGATGAGACTAGTTCCAAAATAGGACATTACTTTTCTTTCTGGTCAACTGGCTTAGGGCAGTGAAAGGGAGAGATCATTTCCTGGACCACTCTGTCAAAATGGAAGGGTCAGCCCTGCATAGCACAAATGAGAACTCCAGCGTAAACACTCAGGGATCAAGAGGAGGTCAAAGAGAGGCTTGGTAAAGACATTTAGCACTAAGCTGAGTTTCCACAGAGCTACCCTTCAGTGTTTTTGTTTCTTCATTTGGGAGGTTAGTTGTTTTGCTGGGGGGGGGGGGGGGGGGAGATTTTGAGCATCAATTAATTAATAAAGAGGAGATATGAAGAAAGCTTGCTGGAATAATCCTATAGTGAATGGAACTGTGGAGGCACATTTGAGAAGTATTTGCCTCAAGACTGAGTGATAACACACCTTGGATGTTTATCACAGAATCATAGTGTTAGAAGGGATCACAAGGTCAGCTAGTCTAACCCCCTGCCAGGATGCAGGATTTGTTTTGTCCAAACCATACAAGACAGATGGCTGTCCCGCCTCCTTTTGAAAGCCTCCAATAAAGCCATTCCCGAGGCAGTCTGTTCCATTGTCCAACTGTTCTTACAGTTAGGAAGTTTTTCCTGAGATGTAATCTAAATCTGCTATGCTGTAGTTTGAACCCATTCCCTCTTGTCCTGTCCTCCGTGGCAAGAGAAAACAACTTTTCTCCATCTTTTTTATGGCAGCCTTTCAAGTATCTGTCCTCTCCCCTCAATCTCCTCTTTTTCAGACTAAACATATTCACTTCCTTCAGCCTTTGCTCAGATGGGTTGCATTCCAACCCTTTGGTCATCTTTGTCGCTCTCCTTTGGATCCTATCCACTTTCTCTATGTCCTTTCTATACACTGGTGACCAAACTTGGACACAGTACTCCAGCTGAGACCTAACCAGCACCAGATGGAGTAGTATTTTCCATGAGTTGCATGCTATGCTTCTGTTAATGCAACTTAACATTGCATTTGCTTTCGTTACAACAGTATTGAATTGCTGATTCATGTTGAGATTGTGATCCACCACAACTCCCAGATCTTTTTCAGCAGTGCTGCTGCTAAGCCAGTTATCCCCTATTCTGTATTTGTGCACGTGGTTATGTGTGCAACCCTGGTTGTATTGTCTGACTGGATCAGGATTTGATTGCCCTGTAGGTAGCTCTGATATCTTCTGAGAGCCAACTTGATGACGCTGAGCTCCAGGAGACTGATGGTGTGTTTCCTCTACCTGGCACTTCAGGTACCCTGCACCATTCTGGGTCCCAAGTGTGTTCTTCAACCTAACAAGCCGGCATTAGTTGTGAGAACCAGAAGCTCTGCAAGACATATGGGAAGTCCCTTCCCAGGGATCATCCACCATGCTAGAGAGCCAAGTTTCTGGTTCAAGATCACCACCTGATCTTTCATCCATTCTTGGGAGTAGCCCCATACTTTAAGAAGGAAGGTCTGAAGATGCCTGATGCATAACACCAGGAGACCCACTAGCTGAAGGCACTGAGCTATGGTTGGCTTGGTGCACTTGTGGTGAACGGGGATAACACCCTGAATCTTTTGGAATCTATTGTGTGGTGGGTAGATCTTTTCCACCACGGTGTCTATGTCCACTCTCCAATGTGTT
This sequence comes from Sternotherus odoratus, assembly GCA_032164245.1. Taxonomy (NCBI): domain Eukaryota; kingdom Metazoa; phylum Chordata; order Testudines; family Kinosternidae; genus Sternotherus; species Sternotherus odoratus. The sequence continues at coordinate 133,600,866 of JAVMKO010000003.1, read as the reverse complement.
ATCAATGGGATGAAGGAACTTTTCTTGAGGTTTATCACAAAGCTGTGGATTTGTAGGAGGTCCAGAATTTGCACTGTGATGGTGTGCACCACAGGATGGGTCAGAGGTCTGATTAGAATGTCAACCAGAAAAGGGTATAAGCGAGTCCCTTGACACAGGAGTCTGCCCATGACCAGTAGCAGCATCTTTGTAAAGATCCTTGGGGCCAAAGTGCTACCCAATGGGAGGGTTCAGTCCCAGTAGTGCTCTATGTCACAAGCAAATTTAAGAAGGCTGCAGTGGCACAAATAGACGTGGAGATATGCATACACCAGCTCCACTGAGGCTAGGAGACCCCTCACCCTCTTGACACAGGAACGATAACATAGAAACGATGGTCTCCATCCAAAAGTTTGTTTTCTTCATTCACCTGTTGAGCCTTTTGAGATCTAGGATGACTGTGACTCTCCCTGTGCCCATCCAAATGAAGACAATGACAGAATATAACCCTGAGAACTTTTTGTCTGAGGGAACTCCTTTGTATCACTCTGTACAGGGAATTGGAGATTTTTTTCCGGCTCAATTTGAGCTTGGTGAGATCAGTGGCAATGGGGGATTGGATGAAAAAAGGATATGGTGGAGCCCATAACTCATGGGAGTGTTCCTGATTTACTATTTTTCCTCGCCTATTTGTTTGTGGTCAATATAAACCATTTTTCCAAGAAGTGGGAAACTCTGTGTCTTGAGGGACGGAGTGTCCTGTGGCACCTTAAAGACTAACTAAAGTATTGAAGCATAAGCATTCGCGGGCTAATACCCACTTCGTCGGATGCATCTGTGTCTTGAGATTCAGTTCTGAGTGAAGGATATCTGCTCACTTTCAGGACGGGCTCTTGAGGGCTGCAGGACCACCTCCGGGCTCTGGCTCCAGGTGCTTTACCTTGAAATATCTGCTTTTCTTCCCCTGGTACTTCTGTGAGGAAGAGGGATAAAGAGATTGCCGGTAGGTACGTTTGTACTCCTTCCTGAAAGCATTTATTGGCAAAAGAAGGGACTGCTTAGATTTAGCAACTTTTTCTGCTATAATCTTATTTATTATTTCTCCAAAGAGGAGAAATCCTGTGAACTTGAAGGCTACAAGACTTGCCATGCCTGAATGTCCACCTTCCAGGGACAGAACCATATTTGACTCCTGCTCACTGAGCTGGAAGCCATGGCCCTGGCCAAAAACCTCATTGCATCCCTTGAGGTGTCAGCCATAAATGCTACTGCTTGAGAACTTTTCCTGAGAATGGCACTAAATTCAGCATGATCTCTGTGCTTCAAGGCCCTGAGGTCTTCCGACCAAGACAGGGAAGCTTTCTCAAAGCATGTAGGCATGAGAGAGTCTCTAAGGAAGCCTTCAAAGCCTTTCTAAGAGTGATCTTCACTTTCCTATTTGTGGGGTCCTTGGGAAAGAACCCCCTTTCAACTGAAATTACCACATCTCTTGCTAAGGATGCTACTGGGGCATCCCCTTTTGGGATCTCAGAACAGTAATAAAATAATTTGGTTGTGGTAGCTTTTAAAGTCCATGGTGATGGCTATTAATGTGCTTACTCTTGTCGGATTTTCCCCACTCCTCGTTAATCACATCCTCAAAGGAGGAGTGCAGGGGAATTGCATTCTGAGGGGAGGATTTTGAGGGGAAGAGATTTACTTTGAGGCTTATATCTCAGGAGCCTGCTCGGGTTGAATCTGAATCATGGACACAACCTTTTTGCACAAGGCTTCAAACTTTATGTGGGGAAAACATTTTTTTGAATTTTCCAGAATTCTTTTCATATACAGAGCCTAAGAGATCTCCTTTCTTGTTAGCGATAGAGGAGTCTGAGTCAGAGGACAAAAAGTCTTTCTGGATTTATTTATTTTTTTGTACTTTTTCTTTTCTTACTTCCTCTTTCTGGATTTTTGACTGTTTTGTGCCCTTGATGGGAGTGGCTTCCCAGGCCTGGTTAGAATGGGATTTCTTGCAGCTCGCTTTACACAAAGCATAAAGACCTCTATAGAATTCTCTGAGTGTTCACCATCCATGGGGGACCCAACCTGCCTGTCCAAATCAGAGCCCTGTACCCTAGCAGAATTAGGGTTGGCTGACTGGGAGAAACCTAAGCATAATTTGCCTTCTGAGGAACATGAGAAAACTGTCGTATATTATTTCAGCTAGGGTAAGGAGAGCCAGCCAAGTATCCCAGGGCTCCAGCAAATTTATATTTTCATTTGTTTCATCCTGCACTGTTGACCCTGAACAACAAAGTGGTAGGTAGGTTATCAAACCAAATAAGCTAGCATCCTTGGTAACCATCTCTTGGTTCAATTGTCTTATTGTGGGTTCTTATTTCAAATGGTTTATGGCTCTGAATTCTCCTTTCCGAGACGAAGGAAAAACTGTCCTTAGTTTGGATGATAGTAGATTAGAGTTCGAGGGCTTTTTGCTTCTAACGAGTCAAGAGTGGGGATTTAAGATTGCACTGCAGAGAATTTGAGTCTGTAGGATTTTGCTCATCTTGAGACACGGGTTTACATTATGTGTTTAGCTTGACATTCTCTCTTGTTGGAGAACAGATGAACCAGACTTCTCAGGGGGCAGACACCTGGATCAGGCTTTAGGAAAAGTACATTGAAGGCTAGTCCAGATCCCAGGAAGATAAGAGTGGGGTCTACATTTAAAAAGCTTATGGAGATGTGGCAATCTGTACTGAAGACAGGATCCCTACATGCACCAAGAAGGGAGATGAAGGGAATGAGGACAAGGTAGGAAGAGAGACCCAAGAAAGAATCATCCAACGGTCCAGCACTACTACTACAAAGGCTTCAGAAGTAGGGTCTACCATGTGTTAGAGTTATAAAAGAATAACAAAATTATCTTTACTAACAAAGTATTGTTCACCATGTGGAGCATCCTGTAGCCACTGGTTGAGGCAGACACTGCAAGTGGCTAAGCCAAGCCTGCATCAGTGTTAGAAAGGGAAAAGGCTGCACTGGTGAAGGTTCTGTATGCATATCCAGAGGCTGAGAAGCTGGAGGGGTACTTGATTTGGCCTGGGGCTAATTGAGGAGACAGAGCTGGACCAGAGCTAAAGCTGGAGAGATTGCTGGAAATGGCTGAAAAAGCCTGTCAGAAAGAGGCAGGCTTAGAACATGCAGCTGTGCCTTCCTGGAACCTCCCACTGGAACTGCTCTGTTACTGCTCCCCTCTGGAGCTGGTGTGTCTTCGGAAGCTCTGTGTTGTCGGTGCCAGGAAAATCCCCCAGCTGGAGGCTGAAAGAGCTGCAATCATGGACAGAGCTGAGGGAACTGCCATACCACCTCTGTAGCAGGAACTAGTGCAAGATCTATTAATGGGACTATTTGCAGGAGAGAAATCATTCTTGGAGCAGAAGGAGCAAAGTTTCTCCTATAAGCAAGACTGAAAACTGAGCAAGAAAACAGAAAAGGTGACATCTTCTGGATTTCCTTTTCATTTTGGAGGGCTCCCCTGCTATCTTGGGTCCTGGAGCAGAAGGAGAGCTGATGCATGCTGTGGAGCCAGACACCCATGAATAGGGTGACCAGATGTCCCAATTTTATAGGGACAGTCCTGATTTTGGGGTCTTTTTTTTAATATAGGCTCCTATATTCCCCCCTCTCTTCCCATCCCAATTTTTCACATTTGCTGGTCACTCTATCCATGAAAGGCTTGAAAACATCCAAGGAAAAAATGCCTTAAAAGGAAAGTCTTGAGAGAAAGAAATGTTGAGCCATGTCTGAAAATATAAAGGGTCTTCTCTGCTCTGTGACTCAGAGGCCCACTTGCTGAAGCTGCCAGGAGGCAGAAGAAACTGGGCACTTTCACAGAAGAAGAGCCAGACAGGTCTGATCCTACCATCTGAAGCTGTTGAGCAGAGGGACATGCCTTATTGTAATGATGAGCATTTCTCCATTGTATACAAGCTATTTCACCACATTTATTTAAATGCATTTAATGTATCTGATTAACCAAACTATTCAGTTAGTTACAATATTAAGAAAATTAATGTGGGAGGGGTGTTATGTTTTGCTTAAGCTAGTCAGTTAAGCATAAGTCCCTTGTGCTGGGGGCTGTCATGCAGGTGATACAAGGCTGGCTAACCGCAACCTTGAATCCATCAGAGCTCCTGCTGTATCCAGAGTATTCCTGTGGGGTTCCCCTTATCTGTTCTATAGCCACCCTGCCTCTATCAAGGTACCAAAAAGAGGGCCACAGGACAATGCTGACTTGGGCCTTAGCTGTTAGTCACTTTTTTCTTATCTTCTTATATTGCAGCATTATAATATCTCTTCAAACAGAGATTCCAAACTCCAGATAAACAACTCAGCCTGTAAACAGGCTTATCCTGATCAGTCTCTAGTCATTGTTTTTCAGTAAACAAGAATGTGGTTGTAAGTCCTGCAATTTTTCTGAGAGACCAGTTTTCCACCAGACTGCAGTATAACTGCAATTATAACCACTTTCTGTTGTGAGGTAATGAACCAATCTCTATCTCCTGTCTATTGATATCCTAATAAAGCACGCACACATTGAAATCAACAAGAAGTTATCTATAGGGAAACAGTAAATTATTTATGGACCCCCAATTTGGATTTTGTTTAAAAAACAACATTTTTTACAAAACTTGTAACATAGAAACATTTTAATTAAACTGCAAGTTCCTATAAGTACAAGCTCATTTTATTTCTTTGTCTTCTAAGTACAGTATCATGTCTGTAACCTGGTGCTATAGTACTGATAAAATAATAAATATTTTCAATATAATTTCAATAAAAATAGATTTTTTTTAAAAAACTTCCCTAGAGTGTTATGACTATCAAAGAAGACACAATGCCTACACCACAGAACCAAAAAGCAACACTGATCTGAAACAAAAGTGAAATTGATAAAGCCTAGTTTCAGTATTCATGATGAATGAAGCGCAAAAAGTAAACAGAGAAGTTAAATGATGAAAAATATCAGATTTTTAAAATTGTGTGTTTTTACAATCTAGCCATCATAACATTTATTTTAACTCAAAGTTTTATTTTGATAGTGCCTCTTTATATTAATTGCCCTGAATCATTTAAAACAATACAAATATTTGCAAATAAAATGAATCTACTATGCAAGAAGCATGTGCATTCATGATACAGAGGAACCTACTTTTATGGCTTGCTGCTATCTGAGGTCACTTGTGTTAAAAGCCAGAAAAATCTCAGTCCCTGTGAGACTTCCTATCTCTTCCATATTAACTCACACATTAGTAGGTGGCCACCTGCCTAAAACATTTTCAGCCACCTGCAGACCTGCCCAGCTGTGTAAACTGCATTGCAATCAAGCCGGTAAGGCAGTCAGAAGGAGAAAACTTTAAGATTATGTATTTTTTAAAAAGATGCAAAGAATGTGACTTGGCTCAGTTGTGATCTATGCATACTGCCCTGTATCCCTGGGAGCTCTGAGAAGCACTGTGCCTCATTAGAGCACAAGACTTCCTGGAGCTCATAAGTGTGCTGGAGAAGCACAATCACTTCACCACCTGTTATGAGGGGACAGTGGTCAAAGATCCATCTCTTCTGAGTTGTCTAGTACCTCTCTGTGGTACTTATGTAGTCACTATTATTGGTATCAGACTATCTCAATCTTTAATGTATTGATCCTCACAACACCCCTATGAGGTAGGGAAGGACTGTTTTTCCATTTTACAGATGGGACACTAAGGCAGAGAGAGACTAGCCTAGCACTATAACCACTGGACTAGCCTTGCTTGCACAGTTGTTGCTCAGGTGAATGCAAAGTTTCTGTGAGCTCAGATCCTTTACGGGAGTATCCTTTTACTTTTCCCCTTCGGACCCTGCACAGAGGCCAGGCATAATCTTGAGAGTAATGTTTTATATTCATGTTCTAAGACTTGCAAAAGTGTATTAGCAGTGCATGGATGAAAGGTGTCGGAATGGTCTTTTTCTTTGTGTCTTACTGTACTCAGTAGCTACCTATAATAAGGCACAAAAGACCTGAACCCTAAAGTGGCAACCTGTTAATAGTTTTCAGTGTATGTACTTATTTCATATCTGTTTATAATAAAATAGTTGCAGTTCCTATACTGTCCTTCTGCATATTTCCCCTGTAACATAAAACCTTGCCTTCTCACTTCTGCATCACACAAGTAATATATGAATAGCTCTTATATTTTCAGCATGATGTTAACCCTTTCATATCTGACACAAAATTAAAACAGCATGAAGACAACAAATCAACTAAGTCATTTTTAATTGCTGGTCACAACTATTCATTGTGAATAAATTATCTGATTAATTTACCTCTTTTTAGATTTTTCAATCACTTGTGAGTGGACTTTAATTTCGGCTAATATATTTGGTCTCGCCTTACATCTTGGATAATTTTCAGCCATTGGGTTAATTAAACAAACAAATAAAACACAGTAACTATTATAGTCACCACACCACCCACAAGTAATCAAGAAACTTCAACTCAAAGTAAAATATGTGCACATTGTCTCTTGAATACACACAAACACATTATATGGTACATGTACAGTACACAAAATATACATATTTATGCACAAACGTGAAGTACATATTAGCAGGGTTTGAGGAAAGCAGCAGTAGCATATTGCCCGAGGAAAAGACACTTCCTGAGATTGCGCTATAACATCCAAAGCTGAGACAAACCAAGCCTTCAGGATTGGACAATATGGTAACGGCATTTTTAAAATTGTGATTAAATTAATTTTAGGGTAATTTTAAACAAATCCCATTCATTACACTCTGAAAAATTAGATTTTTACTACTGCCCTCCCAAGTCTTCACAGACCACATAGCTCAGAGGGTCATCAGTTGAGTACTCTCTTCCCTGCCAACTGAGGAGTTTGACTCACACAAGGGACTACATTTTCAACATATAACACCAGGGAGAGAGCTGACTATGCAGTGGAAAAGCATCCACTTAGAGAGGGGATTCTACTGGCAAAGGGAAAAACAGCTAGCCAGCTCCAACATATACTGCCAAGGAGAGAGGGTCCTCAAGTCTCTAGTGATCATTTAGTAGCAGAAAAGATTCCAGAGTTTTTCCCCAGATCCAAACCAGCCCTCCTCTTAGAGGCAGCTGAAAAAAGCCACAGCCTATAAAAAAAAAAATAAACCCATCCAATAAAGCTGCTTCTGCCCCACTCCCAATCCTGAAGACTATTCCTGCCACTGGCAAAAAAAATCCTTCATCCTGTAATGGCTCAGCTTGCAAAGTGCAGATGCTTCAGCCCAATCTACCAAAGCACTTAAATACATGCTTAACTTTAAGCATGTGAGTAGTCTCAATGAAGTCATCAGGGTTGCTCAGATGCTTAAAGTGTTTGCAGGATTGCAGTACTATGCAGGATCAACCCCAAAGGGACCTGGAATCGCAAGAAGAGAGAGCAAGAAAAACTACTAAAGACAGTCCAACAAACACAGAATGACTCAATGGCCATAGAATGACAAAAATGGATTTAGGTAAAAATACCTTCCATCTTTTGGGCTACATTTTATTTCTATTGCTCTTGAAGGAAATCAAAATTTGTACACACACTATGTAGGCCATTTACACACAAAGACGGATATACTACACAGTACCCAACTAATATTTTTTAGCTTAAGAAAATAAGTTATATACATCTTGTTTTATTACATCTCCCTTCAAACCAGTAGTTAGCAACATTTACCTGTGAGCGTAGTAGTGTCAGCAAACACAGCACTGATGATGGGTACACTGGGACCATCCTCATTGTATGCTTTCAAAATGTACTTCTCAATTACACCTATGACCCCAGCAGGTTTGTCCCAAGTCACCTCAATGCTGTAACCATTTATGCTGTGAATTCTTGAGGGAGTTGGCACATTTTCGGGGACTGTAGAAGGATAAAATAGAAAATAGAGAAAATGGCAGTTCTGAGAAGACTATTGCCCCTATTCTTCACTTTTAATGGCTGCAGTAAATCAGACTGAACCATTAGCATAAATACAATTTATTAGAGTTGTAACTTTTCAGCATTGATTTAATATGACTGCACATCTTGAGCCATTCAGTTTAAGCTATATTTCAAAACCATCAAAACTCCATCTACATAACATTCTTTCTTGTCTAGTTCAGGTTTTCCAAAAACATTTAATGTATCAAATGTTTTTAAACATCACTCATAAGAAAGAGGTGGACTGTAGGCAGCTAACAAGTCCAAGCAATATAATGATGTAACCGAACGAGGCAAGAGGATTAGACTGTTATTACAGATAGGGGTTTGGCACTTCTCTCTAGGGTACATCAGCCACTAAATATCACAAATGCAATCAAATTCTCAAAATTCCAGTTTCATTTTCTAAATTCAAGCATTTCTGAATAATTTTAAAAGCATATTAAAATATGGTATGATGCCCTCCAAACTCTCTCTGTGTACTCTCTTTCACTCAGGTGAGCCCTGCCTTACCCGGGTTAGGAACAGGACCAGACAGACATAATTATCAAAGCGAACCCCACTTTCTGAGAGTCTAATTTATTAATGACAGCCATAAGCATAAGTAGGAGCTTACTAGATACAGGTGGGGACATTCACAGTCTCAGGTTCAGTTCAAATAGCAGGCTCTGGCTCCTCCCTTCAGAAGACACTTCTTTCCTATGCCTGTAACAGTGTTTCCAGAACCTTCCCAGTTCCTTCTCTGGGTTATTCTTTTTTCAGTCTTTCCTGAAGCAGGAGTACCCAACTTCCCGCTTTCAAACTGGGCTGTATTTATTAGTCCCTCACTCTTTCCTTAACCGTGAGTCTCCCCAGCTCTCCTCTCTGGAGCTGAGTTGTGGGCTAGCCAGCTACAGGCCCTTTTCCAGCTTCTCCTTCAGCTAACCCCTCATGCATAAGGGTGCTGAGCAGGCCAATCTTTCCTTGCCAATGTCTCCTGTGCCCTGTTAAAGGGACCAGGCAGCATTTATGCTGGTTCCCTTCTTGCAGCTCCCTGGCCCCAGGTCTTTAAAGAAACAGTTATGGGATTTCCTCTCAAACACTTCTTACCTCGCAGGATTACTTCTTCTCTCCCAGTATCTCCCAGGTAAATTGTATATATAATTGGACCTTTCAAACTCTTAAAGGCCATACCACATAACAGGGTGGGCTGAGCATTAGGCCCCATGACCTTTAAGGCACAGACCACCCCATCACATATGAAAAATAAATTAATAATTGCATACGACTGTCAGATGTAAAAACTGAGCGTCTGCTTCTAATCACTTCAGATGATTTAAAAAAAAAATAGAATAAAGATGTTTAAAAGAAGCTGAAAGGCAACCTCATGTACACTATGACGGTGTACCCCATAAGCTTTATTGGGGTGCCTGTAGATATATGTATGATATTACTGGAATATGGTTTTGCTACATATGCCATGCAACATATCTAGGTGAAGGTAATGATCCACTGGATCTGTTCATCCTATTTGTATGTATGTGTCTGTTTTGTATTCAAAGTTATGAATATTGATTATGTGTTTGTCTATATGTAGACTTTGGAAAGCAGCTGAGCAGCTCTCAGAAAAAAAACTATTCTCAGTTAAGTCCAATTGAGAACCAATCAAGCTAACAATGAACTTTGTAGACGCCCGTCCACACCCGAGCTTCCCCAGGAATGCAGCCACTTAAATCCTACTTCCTGTCTTTATTAAAATCACTTTTTACTTATTAATTAACCTGGAGTACGTGTTGGTACCTGGGGGGGCAAACAGGTGTGCATATCTCTCTATCATTGTTATAGGAGGGTGAACAATCTATGAGTTTGCCCCGTATAAGCTTAATACAGGGCAAAACAAATTTATTTAGGGTTTGACCCCATTGGGAGTTGAGCATCTGAGTGCCAGAGGCAGGAGTAGCCTTGGCACATCGGGTGGCAGCTTCTAAGGGGGTTTCTGTGATCCCAACCTGTCCCATACACATACAATCCCTAATAGAAAATTTGTCCCATTTCCCATAACCTTTAAGTATTTATTAGATATTGTTATACCAAATAAAGGTCTAGCCAGTTATGACTTCATCACCGATAACCACACAAGGGATGCAGAGGAATGGCCCAAGGAACACTACGGCAGGATGGTGGATGGCAAGTTTGTTGTAAATGCATGTGGATTCCTAAGGCCTGTCGATGAAGATCACTCTGTTTTCCCTACATCAAATATCATTTTTGTAGTGACCTTATTGTTTATACTCGTTAAATAAATGTTGGAGGTGGGAATGACCTTGGAATGCTAAGTGTAAAAATGTCTGAATGTTTGTGGCTCCTATGGAAAGTAACAATCTGATACTCTAGGATAGCTTCAGGTGACTGAGAATACTACAGCAATATATTGATTTTATTAGTTCTGAAATACAGCACAGGGCAAAGTAAGGTACAAGATAACAGATGGTCTTTTCATAAGGGACACAACAAACCTGACTCAAAAATAATTAAATAGTGCAATTATTCTCCAGCCCTTGGGAGCATGTAGCTGCTCAGTGTTGTGGTCAGATTGTAAATATAATTTTATGGTAAAACTTACTGTGGTCAGATAATTCATATAAAAATGGCTGTATATGCTCTCTTCTGGGTGGAAGACAAAATGGTGACATTAAGCTGAATAAGCAATATATTTGAAAGTCAAATATTTACTCTGATGAACATGTTTAAAGCATCTTTTACAATGCAATCATATTATACTTTTTTTTTTTTAAAGAAGAGTTTGGTACAATTAGAGAGAGCATACAGTAATGCTGTTTGACCATCTTTTATCAGTAGAACTTTCTGAATTCTTGGGGGTACAATTTAGATCTAATTCATAGTGATAGCAGTCTGTGGACACATTTCACAGTGTGAGGAAACTTCAGAAAATTACTAGCTCAATAGGGTATAAAAAAGCCTACTGTTCAAAAAGGGAAGCGCCTCCAAATTTCCTTCATGAAATTTAAAGAGAGGTTAATCTTTTTGTTTGAACAAACAAACCTGTATGGCCCATCATGAACAGTAATGCCAACTATGCACTATATTTTTGCTTTGCAATGCTTTTTGTGAGTCCTGTGTGGCCTTGGACTTTAACAATCATCACCAGATGCCTTTTTTTCTAGCAGACGTGTAATTTAACTAGAGGTTTAGATTTGCATATATCAACATAAACTGGTTGGGTAGTTTATATTCATATATGTTCATGCTAAGATAAAGCAATACAACCATTTAAATCTCTTTGATTTTACTTAATAGATATGGTGTATTATAATTAGAAAACACCTTGAAATATATTGTTAAAAATGCCTACTTGTGCATTCTACAGCTACAATAAAATATTGGTACGTTATTAATCCAAAATGTCAAGAAATTTTGGTTCCTCTTAAAATATTCTGCATTTTTTATTATTTAATTAAAATTGTCATAGTGGGATTTTCTCCAGCAAACAGCCTAACATTAGATAATTCATAACATATAAAATAGAAACTATGTTTACCGGATTCTCTTGTCCGACCACGCCTCCAGTCACTAGACACTGATCCTCCTTCATTTGAAGCAACCACTCTATATAGGTATTCTGAAAAAAAAAGAAAGAAAGAAAAAGAGTGAACTGAAGAACACATTAATGCAGAATGAAATAAAAGTGTAGCATTTCATTTAAGGGCCCAATGTGTTACCTGTAAATGGCTGTAAACCACTCTCATAAACACTCTGCTCTTTGCCTCGGTAGACTAGGATGGAGTCATTTCCCCTGCAGTTAACAGCGCTGTCAGTTGATAGGCAGCCGTCCAGATTGACTCTGACAGCACTGCTGGACACAGATGCCAAGTTAACGACAGCACCTCGTGTAAATTCAACATCCTTCATGCAACCACCGAAACCTAGCAAATAGTAAGGGATTAGTATCACATAAAGGGCTTTAGTCCTTAATTAAGAATCATTTTTGTTCCTTGCGATGCTACATTTTCTGTGATAAGAGGAGTTAGGTGTAAATGTTAACTTTCAATTTATATTGGAGAAATGATTATTTCCCCCCACACACCTTTTACATGTTAAGCTGGTAAGGAGTCCTAATGTTCCCGTGTTGAATTCCCGCCACATTGAAGTTATATACTACTTATTCAAAATTCCATGAAAAAAAAAACCTCAAAATGTATTTTGCCTCTTCAGTCCATATGTTCAAAAGTATTTACATAAAATCAGTGCTTAATATTGATTGCAAGTTTGGGGGTCAGCTCTTGCATTTCATATTTCATAAATTTGCATTATTTTCTCAGTCACTTGAGCTAAGAAGAGTTTATGGACAGAAAATATACTTGAGTATAGAGGAAAGGTTCTATAGTCATATAAATAAGAAAATAAAGAGAGAAGAAGTAGGTCCGCTAAAAACTGAGGATGGAGTGGAAGTTAAGGATAATTTAGGCATGGCCCAACATCTAAACAAATACTTTGCTTCCATCTTTAATGAGGCTAATGGGGATCTTGGGGATAAAGGGAGCATGGCAAGCAGGAATGAGAATATGGAGGTAGATATTACCATATCCAAGGTAGAAACCAAACTCGAACAGTTTAATGGGACTAAATCGGGGGTCCCAGATAATCTTCATCCAAGAATATTAAAGGAGCTGGCACATGAAATTGCAAGCCCATTTGTAAGAATTTTTAATGAATCTTTAAACTCGGGGGTTGTACCGTATGACTAGAGAATTGCTAGAGTTCCTATTTTTAAGAAAGGGGAAAAAAGTGATCCAGGTAACTACAGGCCTGTTAGTTTTACATCTGTAGTATGCAAGGTCTTGGAAAAATTTTTGAAGGAGAAAGTAGTTAAGGGCATTGAGGTCAATGGCAAATGAGACAAAATACAACATGGTTTTTACAAAAGGTAGATCGTGCCAAACCAACCTGATCTCCTTCGTTGAAAAAGTAACAGACTTTTTAGATAAAGGAAATGCAGTGGATCTAATTTACCTTTACTTTAGTAAGGCATTTGATACGGTGCCACATGGGGAATTATTAGTTAAATTGGAAAAGATGGGGATCAATATAAAAATTAAAAGGTGGATAAGGAACTGGTTGAAGGGGAGACAACAGAGGGTCATACTGAAGGGTGAACTGTCAGGCTGGAGGGAGGTTACCAGTGGAGTTCATCAGGGATCTGTATTGGGGCCAATAATATTTAATCTTTTTATTACTGACCTAGGTCACAAAAAGTGGGAATGTGTTAATAAAATTTGCAGATGACACAAAGCTGGGAGGTATTGCCAATTCAGTGAAGGACCGGGATATCATACAGGAAGACCTGGATGACCTTGTAAACCGGAGTAACAGGAATAGGATGAAATTTAATAGTGAGACGTGTAAGGTCATGCACTTAGGGATTAATAACACAAATTTTAGTTATAAACTGGGGACACATCAATTGGCAGTAACAGAGGAGGAGAAGGACCTTGGAGTATTAGTTGATCACAAGATGACTGAGCCGCCAATGTGATATGGCCGTGAAAAAAGCTAATGCAGTATTGGGTTGCATTAGGCGAGGTATTTGTAGTAGGGATAAAGAAGTATTAGTACCATTATATAAGGCAGTGGTGAGACCTCATCTGGAATAGTGTGTGCAGTTCTGGTCTCCCATGTTTATGAAGGATGAATTCAAACTAGAACAGCTGCAGAGAAGGGCTACTAGGATGATCCGAGGAATGGAAAACCTGTCTTATGAGGGGAGACTCAGGGAGCTGGGCTTGTATAGCCTATTCAAAAGACAGCTGAGGGGAGATATGATTACTCTCTACAAATATATCAGAGGGATAAATACCAGGGAGGGAGAAGAATTATTTAAGTTCAGTACTAATGTGGCCACAAGAACAAATGGATATAAACTGGTCAACAGGAAGTTTAGACTCAAAATTAGATGAAGGTTTGTAACCATTAGAGGAGTGAAATTCCGGAACAGCCTTCCAAGGGGAGCAGTGGGGGGAAAAGACCTGGCTTCAAGATGAAACTTGATAAGTTTATGGAGGAGATGGTGTGATGGGAAAACATAATGTTGGCAATTGATCTTTGACTATGGTAATAGAGGAGCCTGGTGGTATAGGATGGAAGGTTGGAGGGGATGGGATCTAAGATGCTACAGAGAATTTTTTCCGGGGTGTCTGGCTGGTGAGTCTTGCCCACATGCTCAGGGTTCAGCTGATCGCCATATTTGGGGTCGGGAAGGAATTTTCCTCCAGGGCAAATTGGCAGAGGCCCTGGAGGTTTCTCGCCTTCCTCTGCAGCAGGGGGCATGGGTCACTTGCTGGAGGATTCTCTGTACTTTTAAGTCCTTAAGCCGAGATATGAGGACTTCAATAGTTCAGATATAGGCGAGGTATATTGTAGGAATGGATAGGTAAAATTCTGTGGCCTGTGTTGCAGGAGGTCAGACTAGATGATCATAATGGTCCCTTCTGACCTTAAAGTCTATGAGTCTATGAACATCAGCCTAACAAATTATCATAGCTGGACCATACTTGGTACCTCATTCACAAACATAGCATAAAACATAATCCAAGTCCTCCAAATCATAGGCAAAATTGTGACTTGAACACTAGAAATATGGCTTATTACATACATTACAAATACATTAAATATAGTTATTCACAATAGGGACATTTTAAAATAGTGTAATTGTACAATTTTCTAGTAAATTCTATGATTTAATTTACATAGGATATGCACCTCTTCATAAAGTGATGCAAAATAGTATGATTAGGGCCCTACCAAGTCTTGTAACATCAACTTCTTTCAAATTTGAATTACATTAAGAGGAAAAAACAGTAATACTCATTACAATACTTTCTAGATTATGCATCCAAAAATATTACCTAGAAACATGCCATTTTAGTCACACTTTCTCTTTCTGACAAATGCTTCTGTGACAGTGTCCAGACTCCCGAAGGGGAGAACAGGGAGGTTGAAACCCAAAGAATAAGCAGTTGAACCAACTTATTTTATAAAACGTTATTGTGCTATAAAAATGTGTCAGGTAAAATCTTTTATGAAAGCTTTTAACTTTTTAAACTTTAGAATCTTTATGAGCTATGTATACAGGTTATGGTTATTGTGTATAGAGAGAACTGAGCTCCTAAACTTCAGCTCCACTTCACAACAGGACAGTGAGAGGCACCTTCCAGCCAGATGTTTACACGTAATCAACTTCAAGTTACTACCTACCATCTAGTCCAGGAAATAACAAGGACAGGACATTATTGTTAATGGAAAAACTTTGAGACATCCCAGCTCTCAAGTCAAGAGGGGGTTTCACACACTGAATATATATGAGTCACCATGGACTGAAACCTGGTCCACACTACGAAACTAGGTCAATAAAACTACATTACTCAGGGGTGTGAAAAATCCATACCCCTGAGTGACACAGTTAAACTGACTTAACCCCCAAATGTAGACAGTGCTATGTCAATAGGAGAATTCTCCCCTTGACCTCAGGGAGGTAGATTACCTGTGTTGATGGAAGAACCCTACAGCTGCAGTCTCTACAGCATAGATAAGCCAAGAGAAAAAGGGGGTGGGGGAAGCCTTTTAAAAGCAGGCTTGTGCCTAACATTTTCATCTAGAAACAGAGAAACAGCCTCTAGGCAGAAAGCTGTCTGTGAAATGTTGGATCCCCACTATAGTTAGGGGGTAACTGAAAAAATGTTCAAAGGCAGCCAGTAACTTATATTAGAAAAGGGATTTTATCCAATATGGAAGTGTAATGCTTGAGATTATGTCTTCATGTCTATTTTCTGTATAACTTGTATACATTTGCGCTCCCTCACCACTTCATCTTTGGATCAGGAGGGGGGTCGATTAAAAAAACCCCTTTTGTTTATTTTTTTTACCCCAAGCAGGTCTGTGTTGTACAAACCGAGTGGAACCTGGGGGTCAAAGTAAGTTGATATCTGCGTGGCTGGTTTCACATCTTCAGGGGTGACAAAACAGAGGAAAAAGTCCAAATGCCTGGTAGTTAAGAACTCAGGAAGGACAGATCTGGGGAGACTTGAGACTAGATGGGCTATTGGTGTCATCCTGTAAGATAAGACTGCGCTTGTGGGCAGCTACTGGTGTCAAGGATCTGAACCAGAGCTGTACAGCATTAACACACCCTGAGGTTACAGGGAAGGCAGTGACAAAGCCCTTTACTGTTCCTCGTGATTACTAAAACGTCACATTCTCTCATTCCTACTGATCACACTGATAAGCTACTTTTGGGAACATGATAAAGTCAAACAAGTTAAAAATATGAACATAGGCCAAACTTTTCAAACATGGGTGCCGGAAGATGCTCATTTCAATCCACATTTGGGCACCTAAATAGGTGGCTTGTTTTACAGAAGTACTGAGGACCTGTAGTTCCCATCTCAAGTCAGTGAGGATTCAGTACTTTTGAAAATCAGACCAAATTTACTTAGGTGCCTGAATATATATTTTAGACACTGACCTTTAATAGTTTCTGGCCCTAGATAAATTGTTCATAGATTCCTTGGCTATGGAAACTGGGAGTGCCTCAACTCAGAAGTGATACCATCCGGTAAGATGCAGCATTAATGGGACATGAATAATGGATAATCCTTTTGGGCCAGAAAAATGATATGCATAGGGTCTGGGGTAGGTTATAATGTATTATGATGCCTACAGCATTGAATACTAGAAATAACATGTAGTAATTACTTGTGAATCCTAGTGGCTTTGGGTTGATTTGAACCTTTCCATCTCTGTGAATTCATAAAGCTTGAAAAACTGTCTGCCTAATTTACTTAAATACAGATATTCAACATCAACACATATTTACTCCACTTGAGATGTTCAACACTGAATACCAACATTAGCCCCTTCACATTTAATCTGACTACAATTTGATTGTTTATGATAGATGAAAATAAATTATGAATACTATATAATGGTTTATTTGTAAAGATCTTGTTAAACAAAACAAAAGGAAAAAGAAAAAGAAAAAAGAAGATGCCAAAATTCATGGAGGCAGGTTGGTTTATGGCCATGTTGCAGTCTTTTTGCATCCAGATGATCTGTGACCAAGGGCCACAGACAACTGAATACTGGACAGAGCAAAGAAAGGCTACTCCGTTTTACATCAGAGATTAAGCCGGTCCCAGAACCGGGGTGGGTTGGGGGCGGGGAGCACAAAGGTGAGTTGAAGTACCTTTGTCTACCTCTCCTCCTTGTTCTTTACAAAGTACAACTGGCTGATTCAGAAAATCTCACTACAGAATTCCATATGCAATGAATACTTTAACTACCTCTAGCAATGCCTGTGAAATGATTAATCAGCTCCCAGTAGCTGCCACATATAGTAGTGTCCTACTCAAATGAGAGCATTCCAGTGATCTAATGTGCCTATCTTGTGTTTCACTGGTTGAGTGTGTTATCATTCCAGATTATGGAGGGGCCTTGAATGGGTAGAGTGCTGTGAACATCTCTCAAAGATTTTAGTTTTTCTGCCTGTGCAGCTGAAGTTAGCACATCTCATTTTTCTGATGCAGCTGATCTGAATGATTGCTTAAGGCAACACAAGGCTGGGAAGATTTTGATAGTGTACAAAAATACGAGTGATCATTTAGGGTTCATATAACATTTAATTGATATATTATATATTCACTACTTAGACTTAAGAAGTATTTTTACACTATGTCTGTTGTCTAGAAGATAGCAAGATAAAGCAGCCTCGCCTGGATTCTACAGGGGTGGTACTTCTTTTACCCAAAGGCTTATGATCTGGTGTCTGCCCACAAGTCATGTCATACAGAATTGGGGTACTGCTAAGGGGAGTTAGGGAAATATACCATTTGCCTTTTGAAGAGGTCAATATACTAAAAGAGTACAGACAGCCCAAGCTTCACTTAGTTTTAGTGAAAAAACCACAACCCTGAACCACTAGTTAAACTGACCTAACCCTCAGAGTAGCAAGCATTAAGTCAATGGGAGAATTAAGTACCACCTCTCGGAGAGCTGAATTACCTATTTCAATGGGAGAACCCCGCCCGTCAGCATAGGGAGCATCTTCGCTGAATTGCAGCTGCGCTTCTGCAGCATTTTACGTGTAGACAAGCCCTTATTCTAAGGCCACATCTGCATTAGAGGCCTTAATGGCACACCTGTACCGATGCAACTGCATCACTGTAAGAGCTCTCATGTAGCCACTTTATGTCCCCAATCACAAGTGGTAGCTACATCAGCAGAAGAGCATCTCCCACCAACATAGTGCTGTCCACACCAGCACTTCTGTCAGTGTAACTTATGTTGCTCATGGTATGGCAGAAGTGTTTTTTCACACCCCTAAGCAATATAAGTTATACCAACAAAAGTGCTAGTGCAGACAGAGCCAAAGCTAACAGTTCTGATCAGGAACACCTGATATGTGAATTAGGATGCAATCATCTTGATTTTGCAGGCAAGCTAATGGGCAGGTGAGATCTAAGTGACCTTTGAAATATTAGCCTTGGAGCAAGAAGTTTAGCTAGATGGGGTGGACAGATGGAAATGTTAGCAGAAATATGGGACAATAATAGCAGTAAGGAGAACATCTGTATTTCCCCTTTAGACTTGAACAAATACTACATTCTTTAAATTCTGCCTAACACTTTATTGGTGCATACATTCAGTATCATCTCAGAGCAAAGACAGTTGTCTACAGAATTACTAACACCTGTTCCTGCAATGCTGGATTTCCCTTAGATTTTCTTACCTTGTTCTAATCCTAGTTCTTTATAGAAGTTCTGTAGCTCAGAGGGGATTCCTCCTACATAGACGGGAGAGTTTACTTTCAGTTGCTGAGCACTGGGTTCCAAAACATGCTCTGTCAATTCATTCAGACTTGCAGAAACTCTTGGGCTTTCCTTCTTCACAGTTACTTTCTTCCAGTTTCCATCACAATAGGACAGCCCCACCCAGAGATCCACTTGTGTAAAAACAGTGCCAGTTTTTAACAGGAAGCTCAGAATTCCACTCTTCAGCTCAGCCTGTATTTTAAAATTAAAAGAAAGGTTTCAAAAATGACAATCACAGAGTAGGAAAAGGTGAATGTGTTACAGACATTTAAGACATCCAACTGAAAGAAAGATACAAAAACATTCTTCAAGTAATTCTAATGACCATACAATTGTTATTAGGATATAACAACTGTAGCAAGTACACTTGTATAAATTAGTGACAATCTGACATGTAATGAAAAAAAAAATTTTTTTTTGGCAACCTATTTAGGACTTCAGTATCAACAGCAGTATAATTGACTGAAAAGAAAAGAACATCTTAAAGTATGACTGTTTCTATTTGACTTTTTTGAAAATGTCAAAACACCATTTTCTTCTGTCAATTTAATCTTTGGAAAAATGTGACATGACAATAAGGAAATTAAATGTCAGACCTGATTAAGCTCCTTTTAATTATCTAGTGAATGAAATTTCAAATTTGTACAATAACATATTCATTCCATATTTCATCCTTATTGTTTTACATCTCTAAAATAATTGTTTCTGTATTTTCTAGATTCATGTATCAAATTTAAAATATGAATATATTTTACCTAAATTTTCATTGCAGAAGTAAAGTTTCCATATGCTTTACTGCCAAATTGTTTAATCCTGATTGTCTGAAATGCACCAGCAATTATATTTTGAGATTCCAAATTGGCTAGTACAGAACGCTGATAATTTAAAATATAGTAGTTGTGAACAAAAAAACAAAAAAACCCACCCCCCGAAAAAACCCACAAAGAAACAAAAACAAATAAGCCCATAGAAAATAAATTTCATTTTCCAAGCCAAAATCTTAAGTGAAATAATATCTTAAGATAAAGATAAAATATAGATCTATAAAAATATACATCTTTAATGTTCTTCTAGAGAAAGATGTATATTTTTGAGAGAATCCCAATGATATCTCATATTAAAGTATTTATATTTTGATTGCATTTTAGTAACAAGTGTCCAAAAAGCGCTAATCTACCCCACAATAAAAATGGTTCTTCAAGATGCTGTAGTCAGCGTGGATCACATGCATCTCATTTGTGTAAAATCTGGGGTCTTTTGAACAGCTGTGTCGGTCAAGGGTACAAATGCAGCCTGTGCCTCCTTGTGTTCCCATGTGAGGGCATAAAGGTTGGAGCAGCTATGACACTTCCTCATTGCCGTCATAATTTGAAGTTCTGGGTAGATGAAGACTCCAAAAAGAAGGGACACTGGGCAGGTCATGGGACTGACACTGACTACAGCATAGAACCACAGTTAGTATAAGTGACTGTTCTTTTGTCTTTGAGTACAAGTCAGTGTGAAACCTACTGTAGGTGACCGGCAAGCAGTAAACCCTCAGAAGGGTGGGAATGAAGAGTTTTAGCTGCATCAGTAAAACAATGATTGAAGCACTCCTCTCCTGAAATTAGCATATGACCTTGCAGGTATAGGGCTTGACAAAGATCAGTGGGTTACTCCACATTGCCATCTTACAGACTTCTGATGTTAGCACATTCCTGAAGCAGGTGGAGGATGTTTGTTCTGTGGTTGGGGGAGCCTTGATGTCCAGTGGGAGAAGTACAGCAACTAGTTGGTAACACAGTGAGCTCCATTTCAGTGAGCTCCACAGTGTAATCCATTTCTATATTCTTGTTGATGAAAGGCCTGACTTTTAGAACACCCAGCTGTGGTTAGAAATAGCTAGGGTGACAGTCTGAACAGCTTGGTCCTGGCAGTGTAATAAAGCAAAGCCCAAATACATCTAATGCACACAGTTTATTTTCTCCTAGTGCCAAATATGGCTTCAAGAAGAAGACAGGCAGATTGACTGACTGGTTTAGATGAAAATCTGAGACCACATTAGGAATGAAAGGAGTGGGGGCTGAGTATCACCTTGTCCTGTGTAATGTCATATAATGTGATTCAGCCAAAAATGCTTGAAGCTCACTTCACTTTTCTGGCTGACACAACAGCAACTAGAACATGGCATATGCCTTTCTGCAATGAAACTTCAACACTGCCTCTTATTAAAGACTGCATTATTCCACCTGTTACAGTTGGTTTAGAAAAATAACTGACTGCATATAACATAATATAATAAATATTAATCCATAGCAAACAGGGGACTGAGGAGACCCCATGTAAAAGAAAAGGAGCTTTGTGTTTTCATATCATGTATCTGCCCTGACATGTCCATCTCCTGTACAGAATGCAGGTGAAGGTGATGTGTGACTGCAACTAGGGGCACGCCGTGCCCTCCGGTTTGGCCCTTTGCCCCCTCTTCTCACAGACACTTCAGGCTGGTGCAACACTCATGCTTTTTATCCCCACAATCAGTTTCCAACTACAAACAGACTTTTTACAACAGCTTGGCCTACCACAGCTTGGCCAGCAACAAACTAGGAGGCTTCCAACTCCGTCTGACCCTGACCTTCCCGTCCTGGTCTCCACACACCCCTACCCAACCCCCCACTTCCTCCCAGCCTTATAGCTTCTGTTAACGAGGCTGGCAGGTGTTGTCAGTTACCAGGCAGGCATCAGGCTATCTACCCAGCCCCAATCCAATCCCCATGGAAAGGAACGGATTAAGGCATCTCTAGCTGCACCCTGCCACAGTGATCCATGTGAAGGAATAAGTCAGGAATACCATCGTACCGAAAATGGTACCCTAGCAAAGTGTGACTTCTAACCTATTTTCCAGTGCAAGTTTGTTCTGATCAAGGCTCCTAATGACAGCACCATCATTTACGAGTAACGTGCTATAAACCTCACTTCCACTCAGTGTTAACTTCTTTGTGAGCTTAAATACACAGAGAACACTTCTGACATCCTTGTGTGTGTTTCCAACATCAGACTGCAAGAGACTAGAAAATGTACTCTGTACATAGCACTCCTTGAGGTGAGGGGATGAGGTGAGATAAAGATTGCTAATGGAGGCAGGGAAACATTCAACCACACATTTCAGTGCAGTAATAACCAATGAGTTGTAACACCTAAACTGACTAAAATGGAAAGTGACTTTAGAGGGGGGAATTATTTTTCTCTCTCTTTATTTTGTGTATTTGACAGCACTTTTTGTATGGCCGTTTCCTCTTTATAGTCAGATAATCATTTTTTATCTATTTCTGTGGGACTTCCATGCAAAAGGGGAAAGAGAAACACTTAAACATAAGAAAATGTAGCTGTAAAGGTACAAAAATTGTCAGGGGCAAGCATAATACCCAAAAATTAAATTTAAAATTGGGAATAAGTCCCTTTAGTTGCTGTTTCATTTGTAAATTAGAAATAACCTAAAAATCAACACAAGGTGCTTTTTGTTGCTGTTTTCTAATTTATGACAGAAATTTAAAGGGGAAAGAGATAAAAGATTTAAATACATATCAGTGAGTGAAATGACAACTGACAGAAAATATGATGTATGCAGTGTTGTAGACATGTTGGTCCCAGGATATTAGAGAGAGATTACTGGACCAAATTCTGGTGGTGAGAGGGACAAGCTTTTGAGCCTTCTTCAGGTCCAGAAAACCAACTCAGGGCTTGTCTTCATTACCATACTAAATCAGCAACACTGCGATTGATGGAGTGGCATCAGTTCAGCACATCTGGTGAAGATGTGCTATCTCAATAGGAGCACGCTGTCCCTTCAACGTAATTAATCCACCTCAGTGAGAAGCGGAAGCTCTGTTGGCTGGGGAGCGTCTCCCACCAACATAGCATGGTGCAGACACTGTGTTAAAGCAATGTAACTTATGTCACTCGGGGGTGTTTTTTTTCCCCCACACACTGAGCGAGGTAACTTACATTAACTTAAGTAGTAGTGTAGACAAGGCCTTAGAGTGTCACAGCTAGACACAAGGTGAAACAAATGGTTTAGCATAAGTAGATGTTACATATTTCAAGGAACCATTCAAAGTCAAGTGGCCAGTTAACACACCCTTCCAGTCATAGGGAGGAGAGGAATGGGGGTGGGGTTGTTATGGATTATAGATTGTTGTAATAAACCATAAATCCAGTGTCTCTATTCAGTCCATGATTTTTAGTGACTAGCAAAGTTATGAATTTAAGCTCCCAGGCTCGTCTTTTGAAAGTGTTGTGGAGGTTTCCTTTGAGGGTGAGCACTGATTGATCACTCCATATCCGACCTTTTTCTGAGAAGTGATATAGTCAGTGCCAGTGTCAGCTGTTTTGCCACCCTAGGCAGCGAAGCAAAAAAAAAAACAAAAAAAAACAAAAAAACCAAAACGACAACAAGACTTATATAGCTGCCACTGAAGTGCCTCAGCAGTTCAAAGTGGCGAAGCGGCCATGGCTGCCAAAATGCCGCTGAAAGCTGTGGCGCGCTGCCCCAATTATGTATCATCGCCCCTCTCCCCCAACGTTCACTGCTGCTGCCCGCCCTCGGAGGAGCTGCTGCCAAAATGCCACCGAGGGCAGCTACAAGCCGTCCTGCAAATTGTGCTGCTCTAGGTGACCGCCTAGGTTGCCTAGTGCTTGCGCTGGCCCTGAATATGCTGATTTTCTCTTATCATTTTCCTGTGAGTTCATTCAAGATCGCAGTGATTGTCTGATTCATCTCTAGTACACCTGTACTCCTCTAGTTGTCACCTACCACCTCACATTGGAACCTGTATGGTGTATCATCAAACAACTATGACCCATATTCAATGGGGTCCGAATCCTGAAAGAAATCTTTCCTGAATCCCTCTACTGGCCTTCAAACAACCCCCTAACCTCTCCAAGCTCACCATTAGAAACAAGCTGAAACTCAAAGCAGCATCATACCCTCCCAGAATAACACATACAAAACATGCATACATATCTCCACTGATACAATGGTCAACACCTCCCATAACATACCTTTCAAGATCTATGGCTCCTAGACATGTCTGTTACAACACGTGGTGTACTAAATGCTACAACAACTATGTGGGTGAAAGCAGACAATCATTGTGCTCTCAAATGAACTCACACAGGCAAATGATAAAAGACAAACACCACATCACACCTGGGTGAGCACTTTTCACAAAGCATTCACTCTATATCTAACCCAGGGGAGGCCAACCGGAGTCTGAGAAGGAGCCAGAATTTACCAGTGTGCATTGCCAAAGAGCCACAGTAACACATCAGCAGCCACCCTCCAGGTCCCTCCCCCACCCAGGGTCTCCCACCCACCAGCAGCACAGCTGATCAGCACCAAACCCTTCAACCCTGCACCTCCTGCCTGCCGCAATCAGCTGTTTTGGGTTGTGCCAGTTGCATGGGGGGAGGGGGCAGAGGAGGAGGAGCAGTGGTGCAGCAGACTCAGAGGAAGGGGTGGGGGCCTTGGAGGACAGAATGGACTGGGGCAGAGCCAGGGGTTGAGCAGTGAGCACCCTGTAGCACATTGGAGAGTTGGCAGCTGTAGCTCCAGCTCCAGAGTTGGCACCTATGCAAGGAGCTGCATATTAATCTCTAAAGAGCTGCATGTGGCTCCAGAGCCACAGGTTGTCCACACCTGATCTAACCTGTCAGTGCTCATCCTCAAAGGAAAACTGCATGACACTCTCATAAGATGAGCCTGGGAGTTTAAATTCATAACTTTGCTTGACACTAAAAATAATGTCCTTAGTAAAGACACTAGATTTATGGCTTATTTCAACAATCTGTAACCCACTAACCCTTCTTTTTGTCCTATGACTACAGGGGTGTTAATAGGCCACGTCACCCTGAATGGTCCCTCTGAATACATGCTATCTACTTATGCTGAACTACCTGTTTGATCTTGTATTTAGCTATGACACTCCCAGAGCATCTTTCCCAGACCCGAGGAAGAGCTCCATGTAGCTTGAAAGCTTGGCTCTTTCACCATTAGAAGTTGGTCCAATAAAAGACATTACAGTAAAACCTCGATTTAACGGACTTCGGATGCAACGGACAAAATTTGTAAGAAAGTCTGATGCATCCAAAATCCGTTTGTCAAGGGCTCCGCCGGGGTTTGAGCTGGGGGCGGGCTACCGCCCGCCCCCCGGCAGGCTGGCTGGAGTGTCCCGGGAGCCGGGACCGTGCGGGCTGACTGCCCGCTCCCGGCGGCTGCCGGGGTTTGAGCTGGGGGCGGGCTGCCGCCCGGCCCCCAACAGCAGGCAGGCTGCCTGGAGGGTCCCGGGAGCCGGGACCGTGCGGGCTGGCTGCTGGCTCCCCGCTGCCCGAATTAGTCCGTTATATCGAGGTTTTACTGTACCAGTCTTGTCTCTGGAAAACATGGTAACAGTCTACACATAATAGACTTGGTAAACATTAAGGATGGAGAAGAACTATTTAGTTTGGTACAAGCGGCTATATTATTATTATTAATTATTTTTGTTACCATAGTGCCTTGAGTCTGTAGGTATAGATCAAGACCCATTATGCTAGGTGCTGTACAAAAACAGCACCTGCCCAAAGGGTTTTACACTATAAATTTCTCAGATCATCATCTTTATGGCGGGGATCATGTGACCCCAAACCCTGCAAATACTTGAGCATGTGGGTCTGTTCTAAATTTAAAGGAGATTTACTTACCCAAAAGTGTTTGCAGGACTTGGCCCTAGTTAGTGCAGTGTGACACACTGGGGCCATAATCCTGATGGCATCCTCTGGGCAGCACTATTACATAAATAATGAATTGGAGAAATACAATTAAATTAGGTAGACTTCTGGCACTGAAAATTAGCAAGATTTTGATCAGTAGGAGAACACTTCAATCTTCCTGGCCATTCCATTAAAGACTTGATGGTGTCAGTTTTGAAACAGAAAAACTTCCAAAACAGACTCCAATGAGAAACTGAGGAACTGGAATTAATTTTTAAATTGGACACAATAAACCAAGGGCTAAACAGAACTTGCAAATGGTTCTCTCATTACACTAATCGATTGCTTTTCCCTAGTTAATTTACCTTCAATAGGTGTTATCTACTGCCAGACACAGAAATCCATTTCAAAAAGGTATTTTTTTCTCCTGCTGATAATGGCCCATCCATATTAAACAGCCTCTTAGAATTGGTACAAATCTTTTGTACAACTCTTTTTTTCTTTCTGTATGTATAAATGCATCTTACTTCTGTTCCATTCTATGCATTCGATGAAGTGGGCTATAGCCCACAAAAGCTTATGATGAAATAAACTGGTTAGTCTCTAAGGTGCTACAAAGTCTTCCTCGTCTTATTTCAAGATTTTGAAGTTCTTTAAAGCAGGAGCTGGGAGAAAGCTGATGGGGCAGAGGAGTTCATCCCTTGCTTGTGAAGGACAGGACAGAGATTGTAGCTGATCTGGAGCAGGAATGGGTT
The DNA here is from genome assembly GCA_032164245.1 of Sternotherus odoratus. NCBI lineage: Eukaryota > Metazoa > Chordata > Testudines > Kinosternidae > Sternotherus > Sternotherus odoratus. Next base: position 133,574,553 of record JAVMKO010000003.1, on the reverse strand, counting down.
GGGATCACACAAGTACACTCTGACAGATCATCAAATGTCAGACTAAGGAGTTAGATAAAAACCAGATACTTGATCACAAAATATAAAGACTTATCTAATGAATGCCAGAAGTCTAAAGCAAAAACAGGTGAATTAGAATGTCTGGCAATGAGACAAAACAGGCATTAGTAAAATGATGGAATGACAAAAATTAATAAAATACTATAATGTCTGGATACAAAACTATACAAGGAGGGCAGATTGGATCATAAAGATGCAAGGACTGTCACAATACCCCAAAAAGAATCCCTAGAATCTAGTGAGATAGTTCTGAGCAGAAAGATCCACATAGTTGAACCTGTATGGATACAAATTCCAAGTCATGAAAATACAAACATATTAGTGGGATTATACACCGGATCCTCGCTATAGCCCTCTTCACTACAGCATGGGTTCACGTACAGTGCGGTCGTTGCCATGAATCCCAAATTTAAATATTTAAATTTGGATCCATGGCAACGCATCCCCTGCATTAACATGGTCCCAAACCTTGGAGGACAGGGAGAAAACTTCTCTCTGTCCTCCATAGTTCCATAGTTTCCCACTGCAGGTTTTTTCCCACAACTTCCTCTGAAGCATCTGATATAGGCTACTATTGGAGACAGGATAATGAACTAAAATGGCCCATTAGTGGTGATCCAGTGTGGAATTCTTATATTCCTATTAAAAATGGAAAATTATTGCTAAGAAAAAAAGTCCTGATTGTGATGATCTATTAGGGCGTGAAACAGTTTCCTTAGGGAAGCGATGGAACTCCTGTAACTTGAGATAGTTAACGGAGCTGGATAAAGTCCTTGTACTGTAAATATACAAAAGAGAATAAGCCCACACTGTCAAGGGAATGGACTGGATGAATTAATATAGGTCTTTTCCACCTCTAACTGATTCTAATTGCTTGCAATCCAGTAGAAAATGTTGCAGTGTATGTGACATATTGATTTTTGTTCTTATTTATACATGTAATATATTTTTCTTTTAATCATTTTACCATACATTTTAAAATGCTGTACAGATTGGTATTTGGTGAATATATATATATATATATATATATGATTACATCGTTTGAAAAAATAAACTACAAATGATCATGATTTTAGGGAGAGACAGTATCAAGAAAATCTCATAGAAGGTATCTGAAAAAATTATTTGTAATAATACATTTCTGAACCTACTGCAAGGTAATCTGGTCCTTCTTTGTTGTAAACAAACAGAAGTAATCCATTCAGTTGGTCTGTTCTAAATTTAAAGGAGATTTCAAAGTCGAGTCCACCATGAAAAATATCTGACTGGAGTTCCAGGAAGCCTTGAAAGACAAAACAACACATGTTTTTAAAATAAATAAATCAGAAGTAAGGAAAGATGCTGCACTGCACAGTCATTTATAGAATTCTAATAGAGGATGCTGCGCTCATGTTCTAGAACAGTGTCATTCAGCCTTGTAAAGCCACTTCATCATCAAATGGAGCAAAAACCCTGAAAGGAGAAACAGTGCAACAACCTAATACTTCATTGCGATGTTTGCATCATGGTGTTTTGTGTTAATATTCAGTAGGTGTGCTCTCTCCTTTCATAGGCACAATCAGCACCTGCAAAATATTTCATTGTAGTAAATGTGTGTGCATCTCATGCAGCTGCACCTCTTGCTGACTAATTCATTCTCTGGGCATAAATTGCTTGTGTAAACATAGAAGTTAAGCCTTAGCCCAGCTGAAAGTAACCCAGTAAAAGTAAGTGCATGTTTGAAAAGAGGATAATTGAAATACAGGTGCCATAATTTATTCAATTTGATAATTGATTGGTCCACTATATAATATGCTATTTTACCTTTGCCAAGAAAATGTACTCCTTCCATAAAGACAGTGGGACACCCTTCCCAACTGTAATAGACATTGTTTTGCTCTTCAGCATCCTGCCATTCTAAAGGTTCCCAATTTTCATAGGGATTGTGTGTTTTTTGCAAAAACACATCACTGAGACACCCCACAAAACCTTTCTTGACTATTGTCTTAGTTCCTGCAAAAGTAAAAATATCATTTAGGAAATGAACCACCTGATATGCATACATATCATACTTCACACCCACATGGAGAGGTATATATGTATATAAATATCAATCTCTTTATGGATCACCTCCCTGTGTCAAATCCAGACTCCAGTGCAGAGTTAACACAGTGACAAGAGAGTGAGCTGGAGTCTATTCCAGGCAGCACACCATGAAAGCAAGTTTTCAACCGAGTCCTAAGTCTTTATTACTGATGGTGCTGTAAACTCAAAAACACTGTTTGACTTTCAGATCCCAGTGTTGTCTGTCAGGAAAAAACATCTTTTTGCTTGTAAACTGAGCAAACATGATATGGAGTCACTGAGACACAATATGAAATCCCAGAATACCATTTTTACATAGTCACTTCTTAGACTCTAAGAGTATGGAGGATTTTAAACATTGGTAAAATTGCCAGGTGTGTAATCTGCACTCTCCTTGCATGTGGACAAAGCCATGTGAGGAAAGTGCAAAATACTATAATAGAGGTCCAAACTGCAGACTGCATTGGTGAAATATACTCAGATACAAACAGATCATAAGTGACAATTAGCCACTGCTCATAGTATAATGTGCTTTGTAGGCAGGTGTATGAAGTAAGGCAATAAACATTCAAGTACATAAGCAATTAAGAGAAATAGTATGGTCCAGTGGCACCAGATTGGGACCCGGGAGATTTGGCTTCAGTATCCTGATCCATCAGAGACTTCCTGTGTGATCTAAAAGTCAAAGTTTCTTAGTTCTCCTGAGAACCTGTAAAATGGGCATGATACTGCTTCCCAACCACCTACACAGAGGTGTTGTAAGGATAAATACAGCAAAACTGTGAGGAATTCAGATACTTCAATAATGTGGGCCATATAAGTACCTACATTATTTAACTAGATAGATAAAGTTGATGAAAAAAAACTGTAGGGTAGCATTGTTTCCTATGCTCCGATACAATACTAATTACTAAGTATTGTGTTAGGAGTCACCCTCCTAGTAGAATTGCTTTATTTTGGATAAGATGTGCAAAAGTCTCACTTACTTGTAGACACTGAAGAACCCACAGCAATTTTGCACAAGTAGGGTGTTATGTCCGGTGTCCCGGTTAAATATAACTATCCATTATATTTGAGTTTGGGTAGCTGCATTCTACATTCCTCTGCTGTTTTAACTGGACAAGCACCTTTTTGTCCTACATCAGCATGCATCGCTGCTGAGCTCAAGAGTTGTTGCATTTCACCCTTGATGTTTCAATAGTCAAGGTCTTGGGCAATTCAATTTGTGGGAATGGAAGAGGTAGTTTTAAATTGTTGGACACCAACTAATTTTAAATTAAAAATTACTAAAAATATTTAGTTTAGAGAACCAAGACATGATAGGCCAGCTCTTACCAACAGTTTCTCTTACTGCCAGCACAGAAGCTTGGCTCACATAGAAGCTTAAAACCAAGCAAAATAATCACAGTTATTAACCACAGCTCTTTGATTGTTAAAGAAAGGAAAATAAAACATCAAACACTACAAACAACCTATCACCATGTTAAACTGGTTACTTCTCCTACAATCTATTCTGTATGTCTTTCTGTGGAGAGATTTAACAGAGATTACATCTCTAAGAGCACACACATCTAAGGTGTGCTTTCCTCTTGGTTAGTTAATACCAAAGAATATTGTTTTCCCAAATTATTGTGAATCCATTCTTTACTTTATCTTTAGATAACTAAGAATGTTTATACATGGGCAAAAGAACTTTGTATCAGAGCAGGTGGACCTGTTGGTTATTAATAAATATATATATAGCTGGCCACGCAAGTAATTTTAACTGCATCCTATGAAACCAAAGAAATATTTATATCAATTACTCATAAGAAGCCATTTAAGAAGCTGTCTTGAGAAAAGCCAATTAACTGATATTAAGAATTTTAAATCCAATAAAAGACCACTATTTCTCTGTTTACCACTGTTTAGCCCATCTCCTCATAGATTAACCATTTGGTGATTAACAGGAGAAACTGTTAGTCTTAAATTCTGACAGCATTTCAATATTCCAACAAAATCATTATAAAGTTTTAAACCTAATCCCTTGACAATGTTTTAGCTAACGTTCTCTCATCAATCCATGCCAAAGTCTTGGAGAGGTTTCCTTAGGTTAGTTTCTTCTTGAGTCTTCTCTGTTTTTCTTATCTGTCTGTGGCAGCTTACTTGTAGAGATGGACAGAATGAGTTACATAGTGCTTGCTGTCTAAGCAGAGTAGCAGGGGGTGAGAGTGGGATGCTCACTTCTATCTTGTATTCCCTCCTCCTTTTTATAAAATTGTAAGAAAACACACCTCTTTCATGCTTTTTTAGACTCAAGTTGGTTGCTCTCCCTCCTTCCTTGGGGCTTCATTCCTTGGGGAATGGCTTAGGGAACATTTTCCACTCATGAATATGCAGTTTTTTAAATGAATATGCAACATTTCTTTAATTGCCTTTGTTCTTGTGACCAGAAAGATCAAGACAGAGTTAAATCTAACTTTAAAAAATGTCTTTTTATTCAGTCCATTTTCTGAGATATTTTCAGTTTTAAGAGAGTTTGACAGAAAAGAAAATTCTGTTTTCCAAAAGTCCATACCTGCTTGTTTTTTAGGAGTTCTTAGAAAGAGCTTTTCAATTATACCCAACTTGACCCTTTTCTGATGACATTTCCACCAATTGAAGGACATGGAGCTGGGAACAAGAGGCAGCAACGCCCCTGTGCCACACCACAGAGGACAACACGATTGAAATTATGATTCTGTAGATTTTTCTGAATGAAACGACAGTTCCTTTACCTCTCTGTCACCAACTTGTCCATGGAATGAGATTTTAATACATTATTCTCCCAGAGAATTTTTGTGTGGCTTGAAACTCAGGTTTTTCCTTTCAAAAGAAAAGGGGAAGGGAGATGGCATAGCCCCACTTTACCTCTAGATTTATTGCTCTGATAACACAACCTTGAATTCCTGTCACAATAAGGTTTCTTCCTAAAAATGTTTATGTCTGCTTGATGTTTGCTTGTCCTTGGGACACAGAAGTAGAAAACATCTGGAATTTCTTCTATTAGCTTTTACAGTTTTTAACATAATTAGCTAAACATGGGTATTGTTCTATTTCTAAGCATCCTTGCTATAGCACACTTGTAAGGACATATTAATATCCAGTAAAGGCAAAAAGAAGTTTGTAATGACAAAATTATTATAACTTAATTTTTATTCATATTTTTTGCACCAATACTGAGGTCTCTCCCACACAACATAGGTTTATAATTTTGAAAAGTACTTTGAAATCTTTATGCTACATAAAATATGACATCCCTTCACATGCTTTATGTATATGTTACTAACTTAAATGTACATATCCTATAGTAGTCAACGTGTGTGAAGTAATGTTGCTTATATTGCTAGTGAACTCAGCCATTGAAGATGCAAATATAAGAAAATTTGTGCGAATGTATTTTTGATTAAACAATTATCTAAATAATTATGTAAATTAAGTGCTGCCCTCAGGTTCCTGGCAAATTATCAATGCAGTCCTCAATAGGTAAGTCAACCTCACTGTAGTGGATTTCAGATACGTCACATGAATAACACAAACTATACTCACTCATGTCCTCTCTTAGGATAGTATAATCCTGTGGAAGTCCTCCAACAAAAACACCTGTGTTTTCCCCAATAATGGTACTACCACTTGTAGCTGAGGAAGAACCTTAAAAAAGAAAGAGTGTTATTTTTCTATGCAAACTTTTCAGTAAATCTTTAATTTAATAGTGATGCTGTATCACATATTAGATCCAGGATTCAAATATAGTACTATGCATGTTTATATTGTGCCCTTTTACACAAGCCCTAGGATGCTTTAGAAAGGCATTTTACAATAGAATAACATAATAGCAGCATATCATCAAGAAGTATAAAAAGAGACAAAAATCCTCGAGACTAGTATTAAAATTGCCAATGATTTACAGACCATAGCTATTGCAGAAAGACTATTTTTGAATGGCAAGAACTGTACAATGTACTGACCAATTTTGTCATGAAAATTTGTGCAAATATTTTCAACACACAGAAGAAGGTAAGTAATGAAAGCAAAAGCAAGTGAGTAGTATCCTGATAATAATGATATAATGGGATGAAATGGGTTAATTACCTCTGTACTGACTATCCACAGTGATTTTTCCCAAAGCCTGATTTCTTGTAGCAATTATATGGTGCCAAACGTTATCATTGTATTGTCTTCCACCATCATTCATTGGAGTAACTGCCACTGAAGAGCCCTTTCAAGAAATATTTAAAATATTAATATAAAGGTACCTGTGATGTTCCCCTGGTTATCTGGACCAGTGATCTGCTAGGTCACACCAATCCTTGATTCTGGGAGTCAGCCTTACCCTGGATGTGAGAACCCCCGACTCCCAGGCTGTTCACGCACAACCTCTAGTATGTAAACTTCTTGGACTATGCAACTGAATGACACTAGCCAATATTTCTCACCCCAGACACAACCCTAGGAACCTCCATCTTGCAGTGACCAGTTATGCCCACTGGACACTGCAAGCTTATATGAGTTCATCAATTTAACAAAGAAATTGATATGCACCATGCTTGTTATCCCAAGGGGAGTCTGATACACTTCAAACCAAATGCACTGATTCAGGTAGAATAAACAAACACATTTATTAACCACAAAAGGTAGATTTTAAGTGATTATAAATCAAAGCACAACAAGTCGATTTGGTCAAATAAAATAAAAGCAAAATGCATTCTAAGCTAATTTTAACACTGTCAGTGCCTTTATAAACTAAGATGCTTCTCACCACAGGCTTGCTGGTTGCCCTTCAGCCAGCATCTCTCCCTTTTATCCTGTTTTCTTCCCTCTTGGATTTGCCTCCCCGCCCCCCCCCACTTCAGGGCCAGGTGGGCATTACATCATCTTAGTCCCTCACTGACCAAAGGAAAGGGGTGACTCACTTGAGAGTCCAACAGATCCTTTGTTGCTGCCTAGGCCAGTATCCTTTTTTCCTGAGAGGCTGGGCTGGGTTTGTCCCATACTTGCCCTGATGAGGTGTGAACTGCCCCTCTGCTCCTGGAGAATTTTGCCTGGGCTTGTTTTAAGCCATGAGGACACATTTTTAACCTCATAACTATAGACATGAAATTACAACCTATAACATTACTATAACAACAATGCTCAGTGCATCACAAGCCTTCAGAAGACACCTGACATGACAAACTTTGCACTGGATACCACACAGTCAAAATTAGAAGGATGAACAGGGTGTTCCCCCGAGATACAGAGTGTCACAGTACCTCACTAAATTATCTATGCAGGTGAAATAGAAGCATTTAGGTGTGTTGCAACCTTAATCTCAGACATGTAGCACAGCATCCTGAAGTATATAAAGATTTGCCAAAAAACCTCTCTATTACATTTATGCTAAAATAGTGAATAATGGTTAACATTGAGCAAGCTTTATTCATCTCTTTGCAATCCCCATCCTTGGTAAAGTAGCCTACTCAAAAGTGTGTGTGTAGGGCTAGGAATCCAGTTTAGTTGCTACTATGAGTTAGAGACTAAATTCTTTTCGGACTTATACCCTCTGCAGCTCCACTGATTTCAGTGGGGGAGAGGGTGGTGTGGGTTAAATTGAAATTCTGTAATATTTTAACAGAGAGTTAGTTATTGGATGACTGCAAGTCAGCTTGCAGTGTGTGAAATGAGTGTCAAGTGTGCAGAAGCCATCATCACATTTAACACTAATTGAGATTGTTGTTTGGCAGTTTCTGTCTCTAGGTAGTCTCTATAAGTGAAGGTACAGGAAACTTATAGGGCAGTATTGGGAAGCCTGCACTGCCATTGTTCACCCCCATTCTGTGGATAAAGAGAAGACTTCAATCTTAAGGACGGTTAGTCCCGTTTTTTTGGAGAAGAGAAAAGTTGTAACAAAAATTCAGCAGAAAAAAATCAGAGGGGATAGTTTTAAGATGCCATTCCTATGTAAGAGATGCATGCAAAACAAATGCTAATCTAATCAGAATTCTTTCCAAATTAGGGGGAGATCTCAATGGCTAACGTCTAGTACAAAACTTTTCTAAATATACAAGGTAACAGAAAAATAACTGATGCAGACATCACGTTAAAATGAATTATTCATTTTTTAAACAGATGTTTCTCTCATAATACTGTAGGAAAAGTGACTGTGTCATAGAGTTCCTAGGGATTGATGTCTGATTGGTGTTTAAATCTCCCAGTAATCCTTAATAAATACAATCCCAGAGCATAAAATTACACCTGACTTGCAGGGATAAAGTGCCTTTTTCCAAAGAATTCAATGTTATTCAATAGACTTCACCCTTCAGGGCAAGATACTTCTGCAGAACAGACAGAATGTTAAGGCTACGGAGCTATATATTGAATCTTCGTTGTAACTGTCTCAGTAAAACTTTAAAATACTTTGAGTGAAATCACATCAATGAAGTCAGTGGGAGATTTGCCAATGACTTCATTGGGACCAGGATTTCACCTTTTGTTCTTAAAAGCAAAACGCTGTACTTGGGCAATGCACTGCCTATAACACTGAAAGAAGCCAGCTTAATGCAACACTCTTGGAGAATGGAACATCTGAACAAATCATTAGCTTTTATTTTAAAAATCAAGAAGTCACATTCTAATTAGCAGGTGAAGTAGCTCTCGCTGGTGATTCCAATTTACATTAGAGACATGCTGGCCTTAATGGCAAAAAATAGACTCTTGTTTTAATGCTAGTTTCCACCTCAAATCTCAAGCACAGGAGATAAGCTTCTTGTTAATAGATCTCAGGTGATTAGGGGGAAGAGCAAAAAATAAATGTTTGCTATGAAGCAAGCTTGACAATGAAATACCATGTGAATGTTTGACAATGAAATACTGTGCTCTCTAATGATTATCACAATTCTTATGTGCCTCTTATGATAAAGAAAGAAACACCCAAAGAAATGATTAATAATATTGTGTCTCTATTGCACTTTTTGTCTAGAGATCTCAAAGTGTCTTAACTATTTAATTAAAAATTGACAACCCCCTGTGAGCTAAAAATAATTGTCCCCATTTTATAAATGGGAAAAACTGAGGTAAAGAAGTAAGCCAACTAATAATGGATAGGATAAGGACAACAGTTCATAGCCCATTTTAAAAAATCAGCTATGTACACACTTATTTGTTGAGATTTTAACCACTGAAATGTACTTAGACATACACCTTCCACTTTAATTAATCTGGACATAAAAACTGTGTACATTTTGATTGTATCGGTTTCCTCCATTCTTCATATAGTGTTTGTCTTCTGAGGTTGAGAGCTCTTTGGACAAGATTGTATCTGGTCAATGTCTACTACATTTTGGGCGCTATCAGAATACAAATAATAATATTAATAACACAACTGGCCCAAAGGCTCAGACATATGGAGAGGCAAATGCAAGACCGTGGCAAATCCAAGAACGGAATCCATAAGTCCTGACTTCCAATCCCCCTACTCTAATAAGTAGACCATAATGTGTTTCAAGCAGTCCAAAGTGGACATTTCCATGCTCCTAAGAAATAAATAAAATGCCATCACTAATCAAGATAAAAGTAAGCAAAGAGGATCTCTGAATGTGTATTTGAGGCATTACCACTGTTGGCAGCAAGATACCAGGATACATAGAGCAATGATCTAATCTAGTATGAATTTTCTATATGCCTACAAAATGGTAATATGCCAACTATAGAAGAACTTTATTACAGAACTTTCTTGTCCCCACCCTGAATATCTTGTTAATAGTTGGAGCAACCCCTATTCAATGGGATAAAGTAAATGACAGGAAGAGCTGTGAAATATATATATATATATATAAATAAAAGTCAAATGTTGTATGCGTGTGTGTGTGTGTACGTATGCTACCTTACTCCTTCCATACCGTTTGAGCTAGAGACTTGAAATTTGGTACAGTTATAGGCTTTAGGGTCCTAATGACCGTAAGAGTCGAAATTTTTTCAAATCTCACCTCTGACGCCCCCCAGGGGTGAAATTATTTAAAGGCCAATCACATCAGCTGGGCAGCTGCTGTTCTGACATAGTTATGATGTCATAATACCCCCCTCCAACGGACCCTGCACTCGCTTAGCTCTCTGCCCCTCCCCCCTCCAACGGACCCCGCACTCACTCAGCTCTCTGCCCCCTCCCCACCTCCGACGGACCCGAGTTGGGTTTGGTCGGAGGGTAAGTGAGGTGGGGGTGTCGGGTTTGGTCGGGGGGTGAGGTGGGGGTGTCGGGTTTGGTCGGGGGGGTAAGTGAGCCGGGGGTGTTGGGTTTGGTCTGGGGGGGTGGGAAGGTGTCGGAGTGGGTGTGGGGTGAGGTGTGGGTGTTGGGGTTGGTCAGGGGGTGTTGGGTTTGGTGGGAGGGTAAGGTGCGGGTGTTGGGTTTGGTTGAGGGGGTGAGAAGGGGAGTTGGGATTGATCGAGGGGTAAGTGAGATGTGGGTGTCGGGTTTGTTTGTGGTGGTAGGTAGGGGTGTCGGGTTTGGTTGGGGGGAAGTGAGGTGGGTGTGTCAGGTTTGGTCTACGGGGGTGAGGTGTGGGTGTTGGTCAGAGGGTGTTGGGGTTGGTAGGGGGTGACGTGGGGGTATTTGGTTTGGGTGGGGGGGTGAAAATGTGAGTCACGGTTGGTCGAGGGGTAAGTGAGGTGGGGGTGTCAGGTTTGCTCTCTGCCCTCTCCCCCCTCCAATGGACCCCACACTCGCTCAGCTCTCTGCCCCCTCCCCACCTCAGATGGACCCGAGCAATGCCGGGTATTTTTGCTAGTATTATTATAAACTGTACATCTCTTCTAGAGATGGACCTGAAATCATGTTAAATTCATATCCTAATGTAGCCCAAGATTGCAGATATAATTGTACAGTGGTTTCTACAATTTGGTTTAAAACTGGCTACAATTAGGTCAAATCCTGCAAAATTCAATGCTGTACCAGAAATAGGGACCACTTGCAGTACTAAAGTTAAGTATTTGAAGGTTGTCACCCTATATTACAATTTCATTACCACTAGGTAAAATCAGTCCCTCTGAACAAGAAGCATCTGAGACTTACGGATACTCATCTATACAGTAAGTAAAACTCCGCAGGCAATTATTTAACTGCAAAAATAGTACTTTGCTTAGACAGTAGATATCAAAAAAGTAACATTACCTTTACAAATTGTTACTCTGAAGACTTGCAATTAAACTTTTGTTTTGTTTTCGCAATAGTTACTGGCATCTCTGAAAGTAGCAGCTGATTTGCCACTGTCCAGCAGTAAATGGAAAAGATAGCTCTGTAATTTTTGTTGACACCTTTGTTCTCAACTTCTCTCCATTTCAGTGATCTTAATATTATACCGATGAAAAAGGTAGTGTACTAATGCAATAAATACTAATATGATTCTGTTGAACATTACTACCACAACCTTTAAAGCTGAATTAGCCTTAAGGAATAAAGCTCCGTTCCATTCAAACTTTATCTGAGTGTTGCTGGCCAGCACACAGATACTTAATGTAATACATTTCTACAGAATGTTTTTAATTGGATGCTGTCACTGATCATACCATGCATGAGAATATGTATGATGTATTTAAGATTATAAAAAGGGAGTAATTTCCCATGAGCATATGCAGTATGTTTTCCACATAGATGCATGTGCCTTTCATAAAGGTACCTGCATCCTAGGTATGCAGGCATGGTTTTGCTGTCCCACAATGATAAGACAAACATGCATTTACATGCACCCAGGCATTTTTTCATATACTATTTGTATTGTCTTCTACCTTATTTCTACATTTTAATATTTTACAAACACACATTTCATTATCGTAGTTTAATAATTAAAACCAGAACTGGTGTCATGCCCAATTAATGTGCCCTGGTAGCATGCCCATTAGTTTTTCCATTAGTGAATTCAACAATACTAATGGGATTACTAGCATGGGATGCTAATTGGGCGTGACATAAGAAACTGGCTTACTTCTTAGCATACCCTTGCTAATGATGAAATTAATGAGCATTTTATTAAATGCTGTCTCATCAAAGTGTACTTAGTTAGCGTTAAAATTGTTACAAACGATGCTGCATTCTAAAGATCAGGTGTCTGAATAAGTGGTTCTTCATATTATGTTTGGCAACAATCTAGAACATTAATAGTTTTATACATCAGAAACCACATTTATTTGTAACTAGTTCAAGCTGGGACCACACAACCACATGTGCCAACCTGCGCTTACTTAATTTTGGAGGAAACTATTCTCTGGATTCAAAATATATTGTACTAAATTCTTCTGTAGCACATTTTTACCAGGGTAGCAGAATGATACTGTGATCATATTTAAATATTCTTATGAAAAACAAAGCATTTCACATTTGGAAAATCAAACACTTTGTAGGGACCATTTGCCGGGCCTTAATTGTTAACAGTTCCTGATAGCCAAAAAATGTACATGTCTGTGTGTGTTTTCCCTGTTGAAGTATATTAGATTAAATCCCTAGAGTAGGGGATCTCCATTTACCTCTATCACCCATACCATCCATCAGAAAGAGTACAGTACCCCTCACAATGAGTCCCCGGTTCTGATTAAGACCTTGGCCACTATTTTAATATATAAAAGTTGCAGCACTATGAGCCTCATTCAAAGCCTAATGAAGCTAATGTGAGGCTTTCCACTGACTTCAATGGGCTTTGGATCAAACCTCAGAGTTCAAATCTGGTCCCATTGAAGCCAATGAAAAAAATCCTGTTTACTTCAAAGGAGCAGGATTTCATTCTGGGTTCTTTTAAAATGTGAAATAATGCAGTCACCTAATTCACACATTGCATAACATTTAAATAGATCAGAGTAGATTTGTCTGTATGATGCTATGGCCACAGAGTTGTATTTTTAAATTATACCTATTTTAAAAAATAAAAGTATCAATAACGGTATTAAAGAGGATGTATATATCCTGAAGACAGGACTGAGCAGCTGAAGTAATTCAACTCTAATATTCCCAGCACCAATTTGAAGTTAGGGCTTAAGTGTGTTTCCACTAAAGTTAATGGGAAAACTCTCATGGACTTCAATAGATGCACAATCAAATGGGATATTGAAAAATATTTACTGGAAAGGTATGCTATCTTCATTTAATAATCAAAAAGAGACATGTCCACAACTGTTGTCTTAGTATTTAAAATGAATTTTAAAGTGGTACTAACGATCGTTAACCCAGTGATAATGGTAAGAACAATACTCTTTTAAAAAATGTAATGCAACTCTAATTAAAAAATGTTAACACTTGCAAACATAACTAAATGTTACAAAAGCCTGGGGTGGGATTCAATGTTTCTTTTATAAAGATCACCAATTATCTTGGGTATTGAAGAACCCATTAACCTGAAAGAATATAAAAAATGGAAAAAGCAAGCACCCCCATCATCTTATACCAGTAAGTGTACAATATGTTTTGGGGATCTGTAATAAAGCTGTATTTTATTTGATCTTTCTCCCTACCATACCTGTGGATCAAAAAGAAAGTAAGGACGTCCACTCTGTAACTGAAGTGCGATGTATTCTTCTTGATTCCCAGGTGACACCGAGAAAAGAATCAGACCGTCAGGTTCCCTGGTTCTAAAGCTCACTTTAATTCCTGGTTAGAAAAAGCAGGCGGATAGTTAATGCTAATGATAGCTATCATGAATTATATCAGATAAAGACAACTACTTAGAAATGAAAAGCTACTTCCCCCTCAACAACAAAAGGAATATCAAAATGTCACTATGGAAATTTGATAATTAAACCCCATTTAGTTGTTATGCTAGATTCTGCTACCTTCACTCAAACTGAGCAGAACCTTATTCTATGAGCAGCCACACTGAAATCAAAGCAACTATTTGTGCAATAAGGCATTATTCATTCAGAGTAAGGGTGGCAGAATCTGGCTCTACGTTGTTAAGGAACCTCTTTCTAAAGGAAACGTAATTGAAAATAGTTGCAACCTGTGCCAGAGGCTGAAGACAGGACTGAGAACCTGGAATAATTAAACTCTAATCCCAGTGTTACCACTTACTCAGTGTTTGCCCTTTACCTTTTGCCTTAATATCCTGATCTGCAAAATGGAAATAATACTTACCTACCTACAAAGTTACTGTGATTACTAATGTCTGTACAGTTCCTGAAAGACATAGATTTTAAGTGCAAAAATACGAAGAAGTCTGGAAAAGCATATGGTTGCTTTTTTCTTTTCTTTTTTTTTTTTAAGTTTCAATAAATATTGGAAATACTTTGAGGAATAATATAAGTACCAAGAAATTATTTTTTCCCAGCATAAGAGCATCCCAGATTATCAACTAATTTTTCCTTCTTCCTATCTTGTGAAATTAGGATTTCGACAATTAGGATTAAGTGATTAAAGTATAATAATAAAAGGGGCACAAAAATTTTTTTTTTTTCTTTCATTAATTTTACTCCAGAATGAAATACCAAACCAAAGAGCTACTTCAGTGACTTGATATATATTGGAATGTGCTTGTAGAAAGATGGCCTAATAAATTTATCCATTAATATTTAAGGGAATGTTATCAAAAACAGCATTCAACAGAAATGCATATACCAGTTTTAAGGTGCATGCAACTATGCATGACTAAGTTTTTAAGTAACCAAAATTTTACATACTCCCAAATTGGTTTTGCATATGCTATCTACTTAATATGCACTAGCAAATTCTAGCTGTAGCTGTGCAAGACTACATGTCCTAAATCAGGGGTAGGCAACCTATGGCACACATGCTGAAAGTGGTACGTGAGTTGATTTTCAGTGGCACTCATGCTGCCCATGTCCTGGCCGCTGGCCTGGGAGGCCTCTGCATTTTAATTTAATTTTCAATGAAGCTTCTTAAACATTTTAAAACCTTATTTACTTTGCACATAACAATAGTTTAGTTATATATTAAAGACTTATAGAAAGACTTATAAAAATGTTAAAATGTATTACTGGCACATGAAACCTTACATTAAAGTGAATAAATGAAGACTTTGCACACCACTTCTGAAAGGTTGCTGACCCCTGTTCTAAATACTGGTATACAATTTCAGACTTGAAAATCCAGACGCAAGACTGAGTCTAATTTAAAAACATAACCCTGAGAACCTGTAACTGTACCAGAATTTTGCACAGGGAAATGAAAAGGTAGCATCAGTGACAGCCATCTCATCATTCCTCTCACTTTCTGAAACAAAATCTGGGATAAAGACTCAAATGTCAATACACAAGAGAATGATTGGCTTAACCTTAAGTGATGCAATATGTATTTCTTAGCATTAATGTTATTTTCTCAGTTATATCCTCAGTTTCTTGATTCAGTGTTTTGTGAGTAAATGTACAACAGTAAATTCAGCTTATATGGGATGGCAACTTCAGACTCATAAGGAAGGAGTCAGACTGTAGGTGGCACAACCAAGATACTCCAGTTTTCACAAGACAACAGTCTTAAACATGACTCTAAACCTCGTTCTATTAGCGTGCTGAGCTAGCTGCGGGTGGGGCAAAGGAGCTGTAGCCCTTCCTATCAGACACAGGTGTTCCCTCCCTCTCCTGCAGGACCACATAAAGCCAGAGGGTGGAAGGGAAGAGTCAGTGCCATGGACAGACCATCATAGTCAGACTTGCTCCTCCTTCCCAGCTTATCTCTCTCTGCACCCAGGGATGTCACCTTTGTGTCCGTCAGACAGTACCTATCTACTCTCCATTTTCTGCTACGGTCCCTGGGGTGGCAGAACCGGTTCCAGTGAGCTGCTGGTCCCAGTGCGATTGCCTTTTGGAGGTTCAGGAAGGAATTTCTCTTAAAACAAAATCAGCATTGAGGATCGTTTTACTTTCCCCACAGTATTCATGAATGCTCAATGAGGGATTAGTTTGATTGTCCCAACTTTTTGGCCAGTGTCCAGCATGAAGAAAGTTAAGAGAGTTGTCCTACATCCTGGGGTAAACGTGGATGCAGGACTCCAGGGGAGTCTGATGTCTATAATGTTGCATGTGGACATTTAGTGAAGATTGAGATTCCTGACCAATATAGAGGGTATCTAAACAAGCTGGCTAGATCCCATGGGTGATTTTGGGAGTCCAGATGTGCCGCCTTATTTCTTGGTGGTAGTGGAAACTCATTTCACTCCAGTCCCTTCACATTGCCTAACAGGACTGGGGTACAGCTTACGCTTTTGTCATGTCAATAATGTTGCAGCCTGACACTTTAAACCCATTCTCTGTGTTGAATCCTCATTCACCCCGAGTGGCAGATCCCCTATACTAATATTCTAATTTATTTACATTTATATTTTTCACTGACTTGCAAAAATTGTTACTTCTGATTGATCTTTCTGCTCTGCTTCTATGTCTGCTGTCATGCTACCTGAATCAAATCAGCACAGTGGAAGCTAATGTCCATGGATTTACCAGCTAGAATTCTCCCAGGAGAGAATATGCTTGCCCTTTTCATTTTTTTTTTTTTTTTTTTAAAGAAACCCAACAAATTTAGCATCAGAAACTCCTTTCAAAGATAATTAATTCAGTAAGTACCCATCCTCAAATTGGACAATTGCATGTGGTTATGTCACAACCATGCTTCTAATTGCTGGATGAAAAATTTTGAGGAGAGAAGCTGGAAGAAATTGGTGAAAGGGTAGGTTATACCATGCCTCTATTGCATGGAATCATTATTTTCCAGATCAAGAACTGTTTTGCAGTAGCATTTTCATGATTTTCTACTGCTGCTTAGTTCAAATACATCAATACTCATGTCCTTGTGATCCCCGTAAAGCACTTAATACAGAACAGGGTAATTTATTGGGTTCTAGCCAGCTGTATCAAACAATTCAACCTCTTCACATTCATTTCCCCCTTCTTATGCCAGGCAGAAAATAATAAGTAATGGAAGCTTTTCTTGTAGACACAATCTATTACAAAGAATTAAGGAATCATAACTCCAATGCATATTCATATCATAGTCATAATGCCAGTTAATTTTCTCTACCCATAAGTAGTATCCTTTGATTCATATATTTTAATCACAGTACAAGTTCTCATGCAGTATAACACAATGCACTCAGATATGAAGACATTCTAGATAATGAAAATCAATCATGCTATTAAAATACCTACTAAAATCAACTGTACATAACTAACATCAAATATAAAGTACTACCCAATCAAGTGCTATTTTACTTGAATTAAGTTATAAAGTTATTTCAGCTAGAAATATTTCAGCCTTTTCAGAGGGTGCTTCTGACTTTGTCCCCTATTCTCCTCTAAATTGAGATTTGTTTATATATATACACACTAGTGTAAAAGCCCGTGTACACGGGCCAACCGTAAGGGCTCATGCCCCCCCCCCAACCAGCCCCCCTCCCCCCTGTAACGATCCCCCCCTCGCCCAGCCCCCTCCCCCTGCAACGACCCCCCCTCGCCCAGCCCCCTCCCCCTGCAACGACCCCCCCTCGCCCAGCCCCCTCCCCCTGCAACGACCCCCCCTCGCCCAGCCCCCTCCCCCTGCAACGACCCCCCCTCGCCCAGCCCCCTCCCCCTGCAACGACCCCCCCCTCGCCCAGCCCCCTACTCCCCCCGCTCGGCTCCCTCCCCCCTCAACTCCTCGTCATGCGCCCGACAGCCCAGGTAACTTTATATGTATACAGTAAAACCTCCATTTAATGGACTAATTCGGGTGAGGGGGTGTCCGTTAAATCAAAAAGTCCGTTATTTAATAATAATAAAAAAATGAGCTGTCGGAGCAGCAGCCCGCCTGCCACAGGGTCAGGGCGGCAGCTCCGCAGCCTGCCCGCTACCGGGACCCGGCGGCAGCCGGGAGCCGTCAGCCAGCCCGCCCGCTGCCTGGACCCGGGCGGGAGCCGTCAGCCAGCCCGCCCGCTGCTGGGAGGCGGGAGCCAGAAATGGATCAGGAATGCATCAGACTTGCTCAGAAATTTTGTCCGTTGCATCCGAAGTCCGTTAAATCGAGGTCCGTTAAATCGAGAGTTTACTGTAACTGCTCCTTGGTGCTCTAGATCGCTCAGGCAGGCAGGCACGCGCGGCGACCATTTTGTGCCTCCGAACTACAACCCCCAGCATGCCGTTCGTCCGGGCCGTCTCTACTGCGCATGACGGCTTCACACACTGTTCGCTTGTCTTTTATAATATAGGATGTGTTTTATAAATATAAATCTTTACATTTATATAATATAAAGACCCCCAAATGTAATGGCCCAGGCAGTTCCTACATGTTCCTAATGCAGGGTGTGATGCTGCTATTCTACAGCAGTTTTATGGGCTTGGCCTTTATGTTTGTGTTCAGTTATTTTGGCAGAATGCAAAAAATTTGAAGAGCGATATAAGTGAGAAAAGGTGCATCACAAAAAACTCACTGTCCCAGAGCCGGAAGACCTAGTGTTGCAGCACTCCTGCCTCAATTTCCCCACAATGATCTTATGCCTATTCCAGCTGCAAAGGTGACTTGACCCTTCAGCCAAGCCACTTTAAAGTGTTCAGCCCTTTTCATGGTAACAAAGAATCCCTTAGTCCAGGTAAAAAAATGTGATACCAAGTTCCCCTCCCTTACCAGCACACTCCCAACAGCAATGGGATTTCTCATGATATATCTCCAACCAACCCCACTGTTGCGGTCAGGTCTACCCTCTAGGGCCTCTGTCTGTCTGGAGCCTTCACCCAGTTCCTAGCTCAAGGTCAGCTTCTTGCCTCACATCAGAACACGTGTCTGGTCTCCTAATTAAACAGGACTGACTGGCCCGAGGCCTCATGCTCTTAAAGGAGCAGGCTGCCCTCTTATAATGAGAATAAAAAATTGCCAAGGTTCTACTGAGATATAAACTGCATTTATGTATAAAACTTAGATAGATATAAAACTTTCAAAGGATAAAGAACAGTCATTTCTCCAGTCCAAAGACTCTCTCACTATCTAAGTTCAAAGGTCAGTTGCAAACAATGAGTTGGAGTTTCTCCAAAAAAGGTTGAATGAGATTTTGGGCTTTTTTTTTTTATTTGCTATTATTGTAATGGAAAGTGTTAGATAACCAACATAAAGGGGTCACGGCCAGCTCCTAATATTACAGATACACTCTATTAAAGCAGTAGAGCTTTAAAAATCAACAAATGCCAGACAGGAGCACCCCTTCTTTTTTTTTTGCGTGTCCCAAATAGAGGCCAGTTAGAATAGTAATTCCTGCACTCATGGGGACATATCTCCCCTTGAAAGACAGGGAATAGACAGGACAATAGCTCATTTGCTTACGAAGAAACTCAGAGTGCATGGCACATTTCCACTGCCCATTGGAGAGTTCAGAGAAGGATTTTGCCTCCTGAGCCACAGTCTCTTGTAAATTCTGCCTGGGTGGCACAATTTGCTCTGAATAAGTGTCTGTATGTATGTAACCTCAGAATTTGCAGCACTGGAAACATTTCCGAAGTACAAACAAATACTACAGATACGGCGGTAACCTTATCTATTTAACAAAACACGTACATTTTGGGGCTAGCACTGTGAAAGTGACCTCCGTGCAGAGTGCCAGCACAGGGACTAGGAACCCACTTAGATCTCACTTACACCCTATTTTAAGGAATACTTGTGAGTTAAGTGGTGACAAGATCTTATGCTAGCACTCTGTAAAGGGATGAAGTTCACCCTTTATTATTTTTGCTGGAACAAAATATTAGAAAAAGTGAAGAATCAGAGAGGTAGCCGTGTTAGTCTGGAATAGCAGAGGTAACAAAGAGTCCTGTGGCACCTTAAAGACTAAGGGACTCTCTGTTACCTCTAGAAAAAGTGAAGCGACTTTCTTGAACAGCCTTCTAAGGGTATCAGTGGCTTCAAGACTGAGCTTGAGAAGTTTATGGAAGGGTAGTAGGATTGACTTGCCTACAATGGCATAGGTAACAAAGAGTCCTGCGGCACCTTAGAGACTAAGTATTGAAGCATAAGCTTTCGTGGGCTAATACCCACTTCGTCGGATGCAAGCCCAAGCCTGTAGCCGAAGTGGGTATTAGCCCACAAAAGCTTATGCTTCAATACTTTAGTTAGTCTTTAAGGTGCCACAGGACTCTGTTACCTCTGCTATTCCAGACTAACATTGCTAACTCTCGGATTCCCTACAATGGCATGTGGCCCATTGGCTACTGCCAATAGCAAAAATCTCCAACAGACAACGATGGGACGCTAGAATGGAAGGGCTCTGAGCTACTACAGAGAATTCTTTCATGGGTATCTGCCTGGTGGGTCTTGCTCACACGTTCATCGCCATATTTGGGCTCAGGAGGGTCAGATTGACAGAGATCCTGGGGGGTTTCGTTATCCTCTGCAGCATGGTCACTTGCAGGTTTAAACTAGTGTGAATAGTGAATTCTCTCTAACTTGAAGTCTTTAAACCATGATTTGAGGACATCAGTAACTTAGCCAGCAGTTAGGGGTCTATTACAGGAGAGATGGGGGAGAGGTTCTGTGACCTGCAATATGCAGGAGGTCAGTCTAGATGATCACAATGGTCACTTCTGACCTTAACGTCTATGAGACTAAATTACACATACAGCCATTCTTTTAGGAAAATTTTGCAATGCAACCTCTAAAAGAAATAGACTCTACCCCTGCTTTCACAGCTGACATATCTAAAATGCCCTGTTAGCTACAATATGTACACTGTATATATTCAATTACAATAAGCTTACCCAATAGCAACACTATAATTACTATAATATTTCATTTATCACACAAATAAACTTCAGTTCAAGCTCGTAGCACAAAGCTGTTGCACCCTGGATTGAAAACATGACCAGCCATGGGATATAATTTGATCTGAATGTAATTTAAATCAATTGGATTTTGAATTACAACTAAAGATTTACTCTGCTTATTCTGTAGGTCTGTTTATGTGACAGACATTAGTGGTTGCAAAGATGCTGTTACTCTTTCTTGGGTTAAGACCAACAAGAATTTTAAAAATAGCCTAAATACTGAACATAATTGAACCCACTCATTACAAGCTATAAAGCAAGTTTACATACTTTTCTGGGAAGACAAAAATATAAACAAAATAATAAAGGATTGAGACCAGAATATTTAAAGTTACGGGAGGCAAAGTGATAGCTAATACTCAAAACATCCATACTTGACTGGGCCTGAAACATGGATTTGACCTGAAAAAGAACGTGACCCACTGAACATACATTATTTTGGCCACTGGCCACGTATGCCTTCTTGGCACCCAGAAACAAAATATGGACTGAACTTTGCCCGCTTTTCAGGACAGGACAAATTTAGGGCCCAAGCATGATCTTGCTGTGGCACAAAAAGACAGGTACTAGCTGAAACTTTGGCTCCACTTTACAAGGCACTGACTAGCGTAGCAATGCAGTGGGCCAGGTACAGGTCTTGCACAAGGGACTTCCCTGCAGAGCAAAAGCAGACTTGGAGAAATCCCCTAAGCACCAAGTCAGAATCTGCTTTCCAGTCTCCTCATGTACATGGCTTATTGCAGAGCCACAATTTAGTTCTTACACATATCCATTGATTTGGGGACAGTTCTGTCCTGAACTAGCCTAGGCACCTCTGTAACAACAAATGCAATTGATCAATGTAGCAGACTTAACTCTGAATTTCTTTAATTACATCAGATTTGTCAGTACTACCTTAAAAAGGGAAGCAATAACATAAGTTTACAAAAAGTAGGAAGAGCATGAATGGGTGAAACTGTTATTTGTAGTATTACTAACTTATTTCAAAGCAACCAAAACCATGTTAGGATTCTCACAATAAAGAGAAGACATTAGGCTGCCTGCCTCGGAAACTATACAAACTATGAATGAGAATCCACTAATGTAATAGGACTCCACACAGTTTTAGGGCCTGCACTGGTGGACTGTATTGTAGGATTTGGTTCTAATTTCAGACATGATACAGTATAATGGGTCAATGAAATACCTGGGTGGGATTAAAGAAGAAAATGTGAGGGAAATACCCAGCAAAGGCTAGTGCACAGAAGAATAGGAGTCATTTTCATTTACATATCAATAATCTAGACAGACTCGGGTTAGTTCTGCTCCGGCTAGTGTGTAGTATGCAGCACAGGAGGTGGCTCAGGTAACCACCCCACGCTCAGACCCAGAGCATTGGGCAGATTTGAAGTTGGGTGGCCAGACTGAGCGGCTGCCCAAGCTGAAATGTCCACACTGCTATTTAAGTGCACTGCTCAAGCAGAACTAACATGAGCCTGTCTACTCAGGCAGAAGGCATGCTCCCAGTAGCTGTGTAGACAAATAGACATACCAATAGAGACTTCACAAACCCTAGGTTCCTGCTCCTGGATCCACACTCTACATAGAGTCTGCTGAACGTTAGACCAGAGAAGGAGCAACAGCAGGGCCTGTGGAGCTGAGTGCAAGTACATCCATCGACCATTCCCTTCATATGTTTGGGGGCACTATGTGAAGGCACAGCATCTACAGGGCTGTGGAACTCACCAATGTATAGCACATTTTCTGGGATCAGGAATTGCTCCTTAAACATAACTGACCTGTTACATCACTCCTGGGGTGGCAAAATGGGCCCCTGGCCATTCCCTTTGGCATCTTCTCAGCATTGGGCTGTGCCAGGGCAGATCAGGGTGGGAGGTGAGTGATAGCTAGGGTTGCCAACTGTCTAATCATGCAAACCCAAACACCCTTGCACTGCCCCATCTCCAAGGCCTCGACCCTGCCCTGGGGCTTCTTTGAGGCCCTTCCCCCAATCTTCCCCTACACCCACTCCAGTCCCCACCCTCCATCGCTCGCTCTCCTCCATGCTCACTCACTTTCACCGGGCTGAGGCAGGTGGTTGGGGTGGGGACGTGGGCTCTGGGCTGGGGCCGAGGGGTTTTGAGTGCACGAAGGGGCTCTGGGCTGAGCCTGGGGCAGGGGGTTGGAATAAAGTAGGTGGTGCGGGCTCTAGGAGGGAGTTTGGATGCAAGGGAGGCTCCAGGCTGACCTTGGATAAGGGGGTTATAGGGTATGGGAGGGGTGAGGGCTCTGGGAGGGGTCTGGATGCAGGAAGGGACTCAGGGCTTGAGGTTGGGGTGCAGAGGGGGTTGTGGGGTGCCAGCTCTAGGCAGGAGTTTGGGTGCGGGAGGGGACTCAGGGCTGGGAAAGATGGTTGGGGTGCAGGAGGAGGTTTGGAGTGTGGACTCTGGGAGGGAGTTGGAGTGAAGGAGGGGGCTCAGGGGGCTCCTGGAAGTGGCGCCGTGACTAGCACTGGCTCCTACGCTCGGGGTGGCCATGCGGCTCAGTGATCTGCTCTTGCCTGCAGACACTGCCCCCTGCAGCTCCCATTGGCTTTGGTTCCTTGTTCCCGGCCAATGGGAGCTGCCGAGTCAGCGCTTGGCGTGAGGACAGCATGCTGCGTCTCCACCTAGAACCTGCTGCTAGACATGTTGGCCACTTCAGGGAGTGGCGCAGAGCCAGGGCAGGTAGGAAGCCTGCCTTATCCCCTTTGTGCTGTCAGACTTTTAGCAGCCTAAAATCTCCCGGATTGGCTTTGGTAACCTCCGAGAGATCGAGCTCAATTCCGGGAGACTCCCAGCCAAACAGAGTTGGCAACCCTAAACTCAGATGCCAACATACTATAAGCCTGTGAAAGTTGTAGAATTCTGTGTCAGTTCATGAAAACACATACTGTTATATCAAAAGACATTTCCAAAAGTGACAAGAAAAATAGTATGTCTGTATTGCTAACATTTATGCAGTCTGCAAAAGCACTGTCAACCATATTTGCATTTCATAGCTGGCACCAAATCCAATCCCACACTGATATGATTAAACTATAAAAATAATAACCCCAGCACATGTACACAATTTCTGGCACTACACGAAAAGCGAATTTCAGGGAAGCAAAACTCAGATAATTTACAAACCATTGTAAACACTGCAAAGTATTTTAAATAAATTGTAATCATTCTCAATTTTCAGCCTAATTCTGAGAATTTATCCAACCCAACTCCCATTTCCTAGATGCCCGTTGCTGTTATATTGCTGTGAGCAGTTACAGAGCTGCTCATTACACCCAAGTTCACTGCAAGCCACTAATGAGCAAAGTGATTCTTGGATGTATACTATAGCCTTTATGTACTGTAACAACTATTGAAATTAATGAAAGCTGTGGGTCTGCAAGGACTGCAAAATTAAGCCCATCATAACTAAAGCACACTGCAATCTACCAGGTCAATGTGATTTAAGCATGTGCTTAAAGTTAAGAACTTGCATAAGTGCACTACTGAATCTGGGTCACATTCTGTAAACTGCATCTGAATATACTTTTAGAGAGAAGTTACAAATCTATTGAAACCAAATTTTGTCGTTTGTAAAATAAACTCTGAGAAAAAACATTTCCAGTTAATCAAAAATAATTGGTCAGCCTGCTTTCAGTTATGATGTGTCTGTGCACCCCCACTGATTTCAAGGATTCTACACTTTTTCTATGAGTGACCATTTATTTATTCTCCTTATTTGTGGGGTAATGATGTTTCTGATTTACTATCAGTTAATCATGCTAGCATTAAGAGACAGCCCAGACCTGAAGAAGAACTGTGTAAGCTTGTCTCTCTGACCAACAGACGTCGGGTCCAATAAAATACATTACCTCACCCAACCTGCCTCTCAATTCTAAAGTTACCGTAGTTATGATTTTAAAAAATCATGCCTTTAAAAAAAGGAGAGAACTTTTTTCAGAAACAGGCCAGGTTTTACAGCAGTTTCACACTCAAACTCACTAGGCAAACCTGATTGAAATGTAATATACCCAATAATCTGACTACATGTAAATACTTGTGGCACACTGAATTGTATTTCCATCTACACAGTGAAAAGCATGGTTTTCCCCCTTAAATTTTCATTCATTTTAAGAATATTTATAGAGTAACAAAGATAAGAAGGGAGTATAAACTAGTCAGAGAGAAAAAATAAATTAAAATAAAAAAATACTGAAATGTCTCTTTATTGTATCAATGAAGATGGACAGAAGGAGAAAGGTCAAGAAGAGAATACATGGGAAAGGAGAGAAATCACCTGGAAAAAAATCATGACACAAAAATGACCCAATATGTGTATCACTTAGTTGTCATTGCTCATATGCAAAACACAAATTTTCACTATAAAAAAAAAATAATGATTATTCGCTAACTAAGACAAATAAGACCATAGCTCAGATCCTGACCTAGTGCAAAATCATTAATGTAGCTATGCTGATTTACCTCAGCTGAGATCTGGCCCTATAAGTCTGGAAACTTCAGTTTCTTACCATGGTTCCTATATGAGCCTGTAACAGAGGGCCCACAGGGCCCTCCCCCCGCCCCCGAAAGTCACTTGGAGTCCTTATTTCCAATGCTCACCTGGTGCTTTTACAAGAATTTTACAAGAGGTGCTTCCACCACCATTACAGCACATTATATACGGAGTTCCTTTTGGTTTGTCTCCCAGAAGAGAAGGGCAAGCTAGTCCTCCCTGCTTTCCCTTAGAGCAGCTTCCCTTCTTCCTAACTCCTCCTCCTTTCCTGGTGCTTTCCTGTCCAGCCCCCCCCCCCTAGTTTCCTTCCTCTAAGGCTTTTATTCAGCCCCAGCCTGAAAAGGCAGCAGCTGTTCCTGCTTTGCAGATCAGGACCAGGTGGCCTCCACAGCTCCAATTTACCTTTCTGAAGTGTAGCTGGCGTGACAGAGGGTGGTTTAGCAGTTCTGCTAACACCCAGTCACAGAGCCTTTTAAGAGCTATAATTTCTGACAAGTTATAGTAGTCTTTGAAGATTTACAGGATTTCCACCTTTCCAAGACAAGTCATCCAATTATAAGTACTAGCTGAAGAATTAGTGTTCCTGAGGATTTGAAAGGTCTAACTTTATTTGTATCAGCCAAATATGTAAATTTTGTGTGTTAAAGGAATATATACATTTAAACTAAAATTTTGTCCTGTTTTACTTATCACTGGATGGATTCATCACTGGATGTTATGTTTTTAAAGGGAAAATTTGTGATAGACTTCCTGCTCTTACTTTCTGAGGGGAAAGGGAGTTAGAAGCTCTGCGTCTCAACTCTCTGCCCACTGCTGTGTCTTGTCCCTCAGGAAGGGGGAAGATGATGTATTTCTGCAATTATTGTAATAACTTCAAAAATATTTTAAAATGTCCATAATAATTTCGTATATGTAAGTGTACAAATAGCTCCACACACACAACAGATAGGGATAGAATGTTTTACTGTTGCAATTTGTAAATAAATGCACAGTTCCAAGTCCTTCTATTTATATTTTTTGTTATTTGTCTTTTTAATTACTCTAATGAGAAGACAGTTTTGCTTTGCTTTTTATATTTGCCTCTGCACAGAGCTCTATGTTGTAATGTTGGCTAAAGCTGAAGAATGGCATAATTTGAAGTGGTTTTTGATATAATCTTAACAATATCTAAATCAGCCAAAAAGCTAAATAGGTCAAACTTAAAGGCTGAACAAGGGTGACTATAGGTACAATGAATGAATAAAAGGAGAGTAGTAGATTCTACAAATCCCTAGTTTTAGAGCTAGAAAAAAATCAGTGATTTAGATTTCAGTACTTTATGTTAAAGTGACTAATTTGATACCTATTTTATTTTATTTTTTTGCCACCCCATTATGCCCACTACTGGTAAAACAAACAGGACATTTTAGGTTTAATCTTCTTACTACATAACCCAAATAACTTCAGTCATGTTTGCATTAATGCTGCATTAATCATGTTGTTGCGTATTAATGAGTTTTCAGGCTATGCTAATTACTGTCATAGATTCTGCAGCAGCCCATTAAATATACAAATTACAGAATTAAAGAGCCAGAGCTCTTCATGATTAATCTTTAAATGGAGAAAAACTAATGATGTCTGTACAAAGTTTCTCTCTACTTTTGGCTGACTGAGCCCAATGAACAATCAATTAGAATATTTGAATAGAAAAATTGTACATAATAAAGAGTGCATTCCATACAGCTTTGGATAATTTTCTAAGTTTGTTGGCATATAGACTTTTATAACATTTTCCAATCTCGAAGGCCTTCTTAAGTGTCACATAGGACTAAAAACTACGGGCTTTGAGTTCATTATGATATACCCATAGAAGCAGCTGGTTCAGGATGAATATAGTAAATCAATCTTCTCTTTTTAGCAAGGACACCAATCTTGTTACTCTCTAGTTAGTAAGATTTACAGCAAACCTTGGTGAAAAGAAAGCCAAGATAAGTTTAGAGTCATTTGATAAGATTTGATGTATTAGTAGCACTTTCTCCTCATAGCAATCAAGTGATGTTTTGTTCAGGAAGGAAGCAATGGCTAGTGGTTAAGCCAAGATATAGCAATTACGAGATCTGGATTCTGTACCCAGCTACTGACTCAGGTGGTCACCTCTGTCTAGTTATTTAATTTCTCTCTGCCTCAGTTTTTTCTGTCTGTAAACAGGGTCTAATAGTGCTTGCATAAGATGGCAGGATTATTTTGAGATGTAATTAATGTTTATAAATCAACCACATTAGGAGAACTAGTAGAAGGGTTGTAAAGATCAACTGAAAAATACCAAAACTGTCAAACTCAGACAAATATATATATATGGAAAAATGACATGAATGTTAGCTCTATTCTTCTACTTGAGGAATAGGATTTATCCAGGAAAGGTATTCTTGTAGAATCCTATGTAAATACAGTGCATTATATAGCAAATCACAAAAGTTTCCCGTGAAAATGATGGTATTTCATTCGACGTTAACATTACTTTGCAGTTCAGTAGTTACTTTTCAATCTAGAGTCAACAAGGGCTTTATAAACACTAATTAATTGAAGTCTCACAACATCCGGTAGAAGTAGGTATACCTGTCATAAAAAAAAAGAAAAATTCTGTCTCATGACTAGCTGAAAACAATCATGTGATGAGTCAATCTATTTCTATTATTTACTTCCACCAAGGCAGCTAATACTGAGGTCCTGTAGGAATGCAGCACACATAAATAAGCGCACACATATCTAAATAAGCGCATGCTGTGAGTTCTATTTCCCTCCCAGAATGATTGAGGGCATGGAAAAACTCTCTTGAAGGAGGAGGGATTGAGAAGACTGTCATTGCAGGAGATGAGAGAAATAAGAGGGGAACATGATAAATGTATATAAATAATGAAGGTATAGAGAAATTGGATTATGAGCTTCCGTTCTCCATGCCTCATAATACAAAAAAGGGGACATTCAAGGACATTAAAAGTTGAAAAGTTCTAAACAAATAAAAGGAGACCCAATTTCACACTATATGTAATTAAAGTGTGGAGCTCACTGCTTCAGGAAGTCATCGAGGCCAAGAACTTAATAAGAATCAAAAAGGGAGTGGACATTCATCTGGATATAAAAATATCCAATCATCTTAATTAATAACAAACCTTTCAGAAGGGATATTAAACCCATGCTTCAGCATTTAAGACAATCTCTGACTACTAGAGTTCAAGATGAGACCTAATGGAGGCCAGGTTATCTCACATATTTCTGTTGGGGGGTTCTTACATGATCCTAAGAAGCATTAGGTGCTAGCCACTGTAAAGATAGGGTACTGGATTAGATGGAGCTCAGGTATAGCTGTCCTTATGTTCTAGAAGGTAAGAAAGTTTTTCTGAAGTTCTAACTCAATAATCCCTTTTGAATATTATTAATTTAAAGGAAAGGAAAAGCTGGAGATAATTTATGTAATTAACTGTAATTCTAGCCTTGTGAATATTTGTAGTACATATGCTGGACTCATATTTCAGTGAAAAGCCAGGTTTGTTGTCTCTGAAGACAAATATTTGCCTCTTGGGTTAATAAACGTTGGTTTTCCCCTCAACTAAAGTCAATATCTGCTTACAATACCCATTCATTTACACAGATGCATTGAAGGATACACATTAAAGAAGCTAAGTGTCTTGTCTGAGTTCAATAAACAAGTCTAGGAATATCTCAGGAGTTCTGACTCTCAGTCGTCTGGTCGTGGATACAGCAAAAAGCCAGGATTATATCTTTAGAATGGGATTTCAATGAAAGGGAATAGTTCTCATCCTAGTTTCCTTTGCAAGGCCAAGCTTTGCACAAGGCAGAAGCTACTTGTAATTTTGTTGTTTTATACAGAAAACACAGGGCAGTGGTAATCTGCATGAAAAGTTAATAGAAGAGCTTCTCTATATTATTGTCTGATTTGAGCAGAAATCAGGAAGCTTCTCAAATATGTAGTGTATCTGATTTTTTTGGAGTATCTAATTAATTATGCGCCTATCATAGCAACCCAGATCACAGCATAACAATATACAATGCATATAAAAACCCACCCTATTTCATATTAACAATGTTTTTAAAGTATGTACATTAAAATTGGGGGGGGGGGGGAGGAGGAAATAGACAGCCAAATCTTTGCACACAACACATTTTCTCTGAGAAAGCCTGATTAAGTAGGTAGGACCTGTAACGCACCCTTAAGGTCAACAAATTGAGCCTCTGTTGGAAGAAAAGGAAAGTAATTTCTGGAATAAAGGGCACTTTACCGGAAATGTCCTGACTCCAACCCCGATGTTGAAATATAGGGTCTGTCAGATAACGCATTCTTTATAATGTCCATCTAAGTTCATTGTTGCAGAGACTGTAGTTTTGTTACCTACTTATACAGTAGCTAGCAAAATGGAGCCCAACTCCTGGACTGGGACCTCTAGGTACAGCTCTCTGGGAACTACATGGAGAGAGAAGTGGTCTCTGGGACATGCAAGAACCAAACCATCTAAGTACAACACCATGAAGTGAACCCACAAAAAACCTGGAGGTCAGTGAATAAAGATATAAGATCAAATATAACCCTTTATTTAGTATTTGCAGCAGTAGTACAAATGTAATGTTGCATAGGCAGAGAGTAATTAAACTGATTGAGGGAAAAGAGCATGACTAGAACTGGATAAAATACAAATACATCAAAATTAAAGTCAGTGTAATGATCTGAAACACAGCAAATTTAGACAACAGCACACTAGCCAAGCCAGAATCCCATCACACAGCATCGGAGAAGTTAGAAGTACAATAAGATGGAAATCCTACAGCAACTAAGGATACTTATTGATTAGACGATGTACATACCAAATAAGAGGATAACTAAAAGAAGCCTAATGAGTGGTTTGAGATATATAATAGGCCAAAGTAGGAATGGAACAAGATGAAGGAAAAAAACACTTTAGATAGAAATACAAGACAAAGCAAAAGCTCAGCAAAAATATAGCAATTCAAGTTAGAATCTGAGCAAGAAACACAGGTGATGGCAGAACTGCAAGATCAAGTTAACAATGTAGCCAGGCTAACACAAAGTTTCAAAGCAGAACAACAAACTCAGCAACTGACAAATGTTAATGATTCAAACAAAGAGTGCACATTTCTTACTTTCAGTTATTCCCTATTTCATTCACTAGCAGTTACAATAACCTTCTCCTAATTACTTTTGACATAGTGACCTTCAGAAGAAACCTAAAAAAACTGGGTTCATTTAGAGGAAATAATCTCACAGAAGGGTTTTTCCAGGTCTTATCTGTAGACAACAAACTAATTTATGTTTGAGGGAAGGTGTATATTTAACTATTTAACCAAGCTACACTTACTGTATATATGCTGCAAACACCATATTAAAGGCTCGCTGAGAAAAAATGCTGAGACTCCACCTCTATTAATTTCAATGAGAGAGGGCATTCAACAACTCATAAGAGATACTCAGAACCTTGTAGGATGGCACCTTACAAGTGCAGTTGGTCCTGAGTCACAGCAGCTGAGAACATTCCATAAGATGGTTGTTTTCTTCTCTTTGGACCTGAGCCTTTAAACCTAGAAAGTTCAGGCCTCACTACTGGTGGGTTTTTTTTTTTTAAATCGGGCTGACACTAATAATTATTAAAAGTAGCACTTGCTGTCAGAAATTGTCTTTCACCATTGCAAAACAAGGAACAAGAAGAGGAGGAGGAGGAGAAATGGAATATTAAAATCTTTCCTCAAAATACTGATTAATGGTATCTCCAAGGTGATCACTGCTCCTTTTTGATGTTTGTATATTGTACTTAAGTATCGCTATTTCTTAAATAAAATCCAATGAGAAGCAACCTGTATCACTTGCAATAGAGTTAATATACTAGATGCATTCAGGATACCTGTTGATGCTGTACGTATGATTAGGTAAGTATAGGTCAGACATCATCAAGAAGGCTGAAGTGTTTAATTACTATTTTACTTCAATCCTCACTAAAAAGGTAAATTATGACCAGATACTTAACCCAATTAGTATTAACAACAAGAGGGAAGGAATGCAAGCCAAAAGGGAAAAAGGGGTGGGGGCAGTCGGGGGACAGGGAGCAGGGTGGCTGGATAGGAGGTGGAGTCCCAGGGTGGTGGTTAGGGGTGGGGGTCTCTGGAGGGGTTGGTGAGGGAGCAGGGGGGTTGGATGGGGCATGGGAGTCCCAGGGGTCTGTGAGTGGGCGGATGGGGTCAGGGCAGTCAGGGAGCAAGGGGGGCTTGGAGGGTCCTGGAGGAGACAGTTGGGGAGGGGGTCTCTGGAAGGGGTGATCGGGGACAACGAGCGGGGGGGTTGGATGGGTTGGGAGTTCTGAGGGGGGCAGTCAGGGGGCAGGAAGTGGGCAGGGGTCAGATAGGGGGTGGGACCAGGCTGTTTGGGGAGGCACAGCCTACCCGGCCCGCCACACAATTTTGAACCCTGATGTGGCCCTCAGGCCAAAAGGTTTGCCCACCCCTGGGTTAGTCAAACACCATGAGGGCTTATTTAGGTATACTTGGCCTTGCCTCAGAGCAGGAGGCTTGACTAGATGACATCTTAAGGTTCCTTCTAGCCTTACATCTCTATGATTGAATGGCTATTTACTGATGTTCAAAGTTATAAATAAAAGTTAAGAAAGGCAAGAATCTATTGTCAGCACTACAACAATTTTCCCTCCATTCCAGCTACCATCTCTGTGCAGGGCCTGCTCAGCATAGCGACCCCATATGTAGGGGTCTGAAAGGCAACAGGAAGAAGAAATGGCTCCAGTGCTGATTTAGGGGGAGATGGCTAGGCACAATGGGTGATGAATCCTCATCATGGACGGCCTAGGTGACACTGGGTTTGTATGGGCACTAGGAGAAGAGCTTCAGATTTCTTCTGGTTGATTCCGGCTTCTGGATGGCCTCTCCTTACTCTCTCTAGTGTTTCTGAGTGTGCAAAGGTAAAATCTGTTTTATAGTTTGAAGCAGGGAAAGCACTTGAATTGCTCTTAAAAAGGTCATTTAAAATTATTTTCCGCTGTTCATCATTAATAAATACTATCTTTTTATTTTATGTTCATGATCATGTCACCACAAATATATGGACCAATGATCAGATAGTGGATTTTATGTTAGTCACAGTACATTAGGCAACATTCACCCTATCATCTCTGTTGTGCCTGGCTTCTACAAAATAAGTGTCATGAACAACATGACCACAGCGTATTGAGCCAGCTGTGAAAGGTTTAGCACCAATTTGGAGTCTGGCTTATTCCCAAGACCCAAACTTCTGGACTCACTGTACTTGTCAAGCATGCATGGAAGAAATGCATGTGGGGAAAACTATAGTGGCTATATTCTGATATCATGTGCTGTATACCATTTACATTTTGTTAATCCGATATTTAATAAATGCACTTTAGGAAATATTCTAAGAGGGACAAGTAAAACATTTGGACATTTTTTCCAGGTCATGAAAGCCAGAAAAGTTGGGGTTGCAACTAACATCAAGGACTTGGGCAGGCAAATTCTACTTGCTGGAACTCCTTGCC
Source organism: Sternotherus odoratus (assembly GCA_032164245.1). Classification (NCBI taxonomy): domain Eukaryota; kingdom Metazoa; phylum Chordata; order Testudines; family Kinosternidae; genus Sternotherus; species Sternotherus odoratus. The sequence continues at coordinate 133,541,587 of JAVMKO010000003.1, read as the reverse complement.
TTATAAAATAATGGCAAACACAAGATTGGGAAAAGTTATATGACACCCTTTGGAATTTCTTTTCAAGATCAAATAAGTTTAGACTGTTTATATTGGCCATTTGGTTCAAAATAGAGAAGAAAAGAAAAAAGACCTACAAAGCTACCATTTATTGAATACCTACATTGGCTATGTGCTAGAAAAATGCAAAGTGAAACAGAAACCAAAAGGTGTCAGTAGGAATCTGCTGGGGTCATAGTGTCACAGACTTCAGGATCACAGAAAAAACTGAAAGGAAAAAGAATACATAGACATTATTTATCCAAGCCTGAAAGGAAGATGTTTCCAATCCATGCAGACATATACTGGATTCTTACCTGCCACCTCTTTTATGCTGCTGAAACCCCACTGACTTCAATGGAGTGGCTTGTTAGTATAAGACACTAGTCAATAAAATTATGGCAAATTGAACTGGCTGAAGACCTAATACTGACAGTATTAGAAATAGTTTTTCTTTTCCTCAATGGTATTTCTTCAATATAGAGTGATATAATTTGGCCGCAATGCATTTTGAGATTTGAGAAGGGAAATTAAATAATCTTATGTTACCTCTGCATATTTTTAATTCCTTATGGCAAATTTGAATTAAAGGCAATGTCTTTGTTTCCTGCCTTTCTGTTGATTTTTATATTATTGCTTAAAACATGAATGATTGCCAAATATATTACTGACTAATCCTGAATGATGATAATAAGGAAATCTCTTTTCCTCTGGTGGTAAACTCACTGATAATTTAATTCCTTTCCCCCCTCTCTCCTCTCATAGATGTGAGGCTTTATAGAACATGGAAGATTATGATTGATTGCAATATTGTAATATAATGAATCAGAAGCTGGATGACTGGCCATACAATATTGGTTAAAGGCATCATACTCTGTTCTATATTCGTCTGTCTTTCCAATATAACCACAATACACAGTTTTTGTAACATATCTGAAAATAAACAAAATTCAAATAGTGATAAGACTGCTTTTGGGGGACAGCTAGGTTAGACAACCAGCGTGCACCTACAATGGGAAACACATTTCTGGGACCTGATTTTTTTTAAAAGTGCTCAGCCCACAGGGGCAGCTCTAACTTTTTTGCCACCCCAAGCAAAAAGAATAAAAATAAGGGCAGCCAGAGGAGCGCCATCTGGGTCGGACAGCACGGCCGGAGGAGCGCCGCCCCAAGATTGGCCAGAATGCTGCCCCTATAAATTGCCACCCCAGGCATGTGCTTCCTATGATGGTGCCTTTAGCCGGCCCTGTCAGCCCCACATATGTCTACATGAAATCAACGGGAGCTTCAGGCGTACAGCATTTCTGAATATCTAGCCCCAATGGGTGTATATATATTAAATGTAAAAACACTTAATATTAATGAAAAACATCAAATCTGTGTAATTAAGCACACATTCAAAAATGTAAAGGCTCAATCCTCAATGTAGTTGAAATGACTGAGGTGAAAAGGCTGGAAGCTACCTTTGTGCTTCCCAATCCTGGGTTCCTTGTGAAAACAAAATGGCCCCCAGTGTAATTAAGGCCTGGTCTACATTTAAAAGTTTTCTGTCATAGGTATGTCACTTAGAACTCTGACAAAAATCACACTCCCTAACCAATCACTATGCCATCTCACAAAATGTTATTGATAGCACTTTGGCTGTTGATGTTTCATTTTCCAGTGCCACTGATGTCATCTGAAATTGCCCAGAACTGTGGCTTTTATAATAAACCAATATAACCGAGCACCACTTAAATGCCAAAGGTTAGAAAGGTAATGGCTCATGTGCAAAGTGATTTTAAAATATCCACCCTCTAATCCCCTTGTCTTTTGATATAAAGATATTTTGGGCCTGATTCTGTTCACACTGAATTCAGTGGAATTACTGAATATCACTGGTTTCAGAGGAGGATTTAAAACAACCTTGAGAAACCTCCACTTTCTGTGGCCTTGTCTTTGAAGTAGTACCATTCAGCCTTACTGCTTTTTTCTGATACTATAGGACAAGGGTTTTCAAACTGTGGGTCAGGACCCCAAAGTGGGTCACAACCTCATTTAAATGGGTCATTAGGGCTGGCTTAGACTTGCTGGGGCTCAGGGGTGAAGCCCAAGCCCCACTATTTGGGGCCAAAACTGAAGCCCAAAGGCTTCAGCCCTGGGTGGCAGGGCTCAGGTTACAGCCCCCCCTGCTTCAGGCTGAAGTCCTTGGGCTTCAGTTTTGGCCCTCCCACCCAGAGAAGTGGTATTTGGGCTTTGCTCCCCACCCCCACAAGGCAGCAGGGCTTTGGCGGGCTCAGACATTTGTCCCAGTCCTGGGGTCATATAGTACTTTTTGTTGTCAGAAGGAGGTCACAGTGCAATGAAGTTTGAGAACCACTGATATAGGAAATCTCTTATTGAGAGGTACATTTTACTATAGATTTCTGTTTCACTGAGTTCCAAGCATGCCGAAGTCTGTTATATGCTATACTGGGATCCAAAAAGATGCCTATTTGTGACTGTAGTGGCTTTTTTTTTTAATCATCAACAACAGGCTGATGGAAGGCCACCAATATGTCCACAAATGAATGCAAGGGCCTATATGCCATTTCAGTAGGTTCTATATTCCCTTCCTTTAAAAGCCACCACAAAAGCTTTGATTGTATCACAATTTGAAAAGTTGATTTGTTAAAGATACAAGCCAATAGCTGCCTGGAGAAATGGGATCCTTGCCAGTCTTGAGACAATCAGGTTCTTGATTGAATAAGCAAGACTGAGATTAAGTGATTTGCAGTACAGAGTGCATGCACAATTAAATCTATTAACAATATTGGATATTACAAAGAGACAGTGCTTCTAGATAGATGACTTAATAGAAGAATCATTCAAGTAAATAATGGAAGCAACACCTCAGAAGGGTACAAACATGGACTGAAAAAACAAGATGCCTTTTAAATAAGCAATCAGACTATGGTCATCAAGAACAAGATATAGGGGAACACTAGGATTCACATCTAAAACAAATCTGTGATCCAGTGTATGAGTCTTATTGCAAATAAAAGCAGAACTATAGACCACAACCTTTAGAAACTAAGAAGGAGCAATTATATCCTTAACTGCTAATTCCACTGTATTATCACATGTAGAGATTGACTATCAACAAGTACATAGGTTTCATTAATTTCACTTCTTCTGGACAACCCCAAACCACCCCAGCTCCTAGGCCTGCTCATGATTCCCAAGTGGAGAACACAATTTCTGTCTATTTTAGTTATGAGCAGGGAATTCCAACAAGTTTTGTTCCTTAAATTATTTCAGGTAACTCTTAAAAACAAAAACACCTCATTTTTATGAGGAATTATAGTTAAATAAAAGGTGCTACTTTTTTATGGTGAAACAGAATAATTTCATTTCTTGAAGCATGAACAACAAAAGAAAGCCCTATTAGTTAACTCGCCAACTCTTAACAGACTTAAATAATGTGAGCATTTAAATCTGCTTGGGACAGATCTAACTGATGGCACTGAAAACTCTTGAGTTATCCAAGGATCCAGCCACACTAAATATCTCAAAACTGCTCACACCAGTACATCTGGACCCCATTGCTCAAGCTGCTGTGGCCCTCATATGGGACAGTGTTTCTCAAAAGCCCAGAACAAGAGACATAAAAGAATGTCATTCAGGAGACTTAAAAATGCCCTGGGGATGATTCCTTTAGGCCAGGTCTACACTGGGGGGGGAAGGGGAGGAGGAAGGGAGGTGGGGAGTCTACCTAAGATACACAACTTCAGTTACACAAATAGCATAGCAGAAATCGACGTATCTTAGGTTGACTAACCTGGGTGTCCTCACGGCAGCGAGTCAACCGCTGCCAGTTCCCCGTCGACTCCGCTTCTATGTTGGCAATGGTCACAAAGCTGTCTTCTAATCACAACACTATGCCCTTTATTATCAAATATGCACTGGTCATAGTGATCCACACCTTGATGACCTCCAAGCTAAACTATTGCAACTCACCACACGAGATAAATTCTTTAAACCTTTTTTTAAAAAAGGTCAGTTAGTCCAGAATGCAGCAGCCCATTCTCTTCATTAACACTAACTGCTAAGAAAACATCACTGCAGTGCTCTGTTCAATACACTGCTTCTCCATAGAATACAGGGTCAAATTTAAGGTCTTGGTACTAACCTGCAAGACTATCCATGAAACTTACTCGGGATCTCTCAGAGAGCACCCTTCTCATTATGCTGATGACCTCTCCCAACAACTGCTGTCAATCTCCAGGGTGAGGCTCATCAGAACAGGAGACTGAGCTTTCTTGGAAAACAGAACATAGGGTATGGAACTTATTAGAAGAGGAGATCATAATGACCAAACCTTGCAGCTTTCTAAGCAAAGTGAAAAAATCACTCACCTCAGCATTCCGAAAGACACAAATCAAAACAGAGGAAGAGGAGGAGGAACAGGAACAAGATGGAAAAAAGGCAAAGGCAACAAGGAAGATAAAAAGAGAAAAGGTACAGGAGGAGAGAACGAGAGGAGGAGAAAATTAAAATTATTGTTCCGTTATGAGTTTATCGAGAGTTACTGTGAGACCCCACAAATGGGCACCACTGGACGAACGAGCATGATAGATGTCAAACACTTCTTAAGATCACTTGGACTTTGATGGGCTGCAGAACTGTTGTGAAAACCTTAAGAAATCATGTTTCCTTGGGAGTTTTTGGTTAGGAATGGAAATACCATAAAAAAGGTTTTCCTTATCAGTTCGCACTTCTGCCTACATTCCAAGCTAGAATCTAGGAGCACAGAGTCATGTAAATATGGAGTGCAAAATAATAAACAGGGTTTCTTAAACCCTAATACCACCCAAAAGTATTATGGTGTGCTTGTTTGTTTGTGTGTGTGTGTGTGAATATTTAGAGCAATGGATTCTTATTCTTTTTTGCTTATAAATCTGTCACGTGTGAAATGTGCTCGAATGGCAGCTAGAGACACCAAAGCCATCTGTTTATCCACTGAATGACATGTTTCAGGAGGATTGATTAAAAAATTCAATCCATCTCGCGCTAGGTGAAAAAGTAGTTCAGTTTCCAGGCACCAAAATTATTATAGTTAAAATTGCAGTGTTTGTGTCTAATGCATAAAATAATTGTTTAAAATTATTGATGAGCACTTCAAACATTTCTCGTAAGGGCTTCCACAAACCTTTAACTTTAGTTAACACTGTTAAATAAAATTTCTTGACTTTGGTCATTTTAAAAATCAGAGAACTGTGGCTGTACCTAATATAGTTGAGGCCAATCTAGATAGCAATAGTTGGTGATTACCAGATCAAAGGCCTTAGTTAAATCAATAAAGATAGTTCCTGTACATTGATTACCATCCTATGCTATAAAATATAATTGCTTACCTTGAGAAGAGCAGAGCAAGTGAAATGAACAGGTCAAAACAGGTCAATAATTATTTAAATTAAACTTACATCTTGCTTTATCCAATGGACTAACTCCAGTACAAACCCAAATGGTGGTAATTTACCAATTTAAAGAGACATATTAACATGTCAGCAAAGGGTTTAGCAGTAATTGGGTCAGCAATTTTAAGAAGTCAAGGTTCCAGGTTGTCAGCTTCTCCATTTATGTTCTCAGTTAATCTTAAGGTAATATGGATCTTAAGTCACTAAGCACAGTTCTAACAAACTTCAAACAAACATAATTGTGGGTATAGATAGGTGGCATAAGACTAATTTTACAGTATTTCAGAAAACGCTATCCTAACTTTCTATGGATTTTTTATGATAAAAAGACTGTTTATGTCATGATCAAAATAAAATTGCACAGATCAATAAATCCTCAAATAATTTGGGATATGACATTTCTGCATTCCAACTTAAATTTCTATTATATGAACAACATAGCTTGGCAGAGCTTATGTTTTCATTCTAGTTATGATAATAGTAGCACTCTGAATTCACAGTTATTACTCTGCATTGTTATCTAAAGTAACAATAATTTTGTCAGTGTACATTTAGACTCAGAGATGGTGTATCAATTCCAATGCATTTCACAGAAAGCATGAGTAACTTGAAAGGAGATGGGAATTCAGAAACAAAAATGTGTGTGATGTTATTTCATTTTGAAAATGTCTATATACTTGAATGGCAATTATTTGTGGAGGCTTGTATTTATTTTCATTGCTTGAAAACAGCCTGGTATAGTACGATAACTGAAGCGATCAGGTAACACTTCAAAAGCTGAGATCCTAAAACCTTAATCACGAGTATCTATTAAAATAAATATTCTATTTTTACCTTAAGTTCAGCCTAGGCAAAAACACTGTACTTGCCCAGAAAAAAAATATTAATGGGCTATTTGTTGAGATAGCATACCATTCTTATTGTCAAAAACATAATGTTGCTCTTGTTTTCTGAGGTACCTATCAAGAGGCATAGCTTTATTACAATATTTGAATAATTTGTGTACACATAATAGCGAATACAGATTTAGTCAAATTAAAATGTAGCAATTTATGCCAAGTTGGAGGGTATGTTAATTTATTAAAAAGATTGCTGATACTCAGAGATATAGCAAGAACTTCCCCACTTTGGATTATTATATGACAAGGAGAATTTTGTACAGAAACTGGAGAGGGAGATGTTTGTCCCTGTGGGTGTTCCATTTCAGGTGAACATGTGCCCTATGCAGCTTTGACTGGAGAATCTCGGTAGTAGTTTGGTCTGTACATGCACTCCAGACCTCCTCATGTCCCTTACCAAAGATATAGTTAGCCACACAAGTAAATCACTATCTTTCTCTAGTGCAAAGTCTCGTGAGACAAGAGCTGGAAGCAGGAAGGAAGGCGAGTTGGTAGTGGAGTTCTGAAAGGGACAAACACCTTGAAGAACTTCATTTACTGTACTGGGTGCTGCCCTTAAGGTGACAACAAAGCAGTACCCCTTCAGGGAGGTGAAAGCTTCAGAGTGGGGTATAAGACTAATGACAGAACTATAGTCCCAAGAGCCATGCCGCCTCTGGAAGCACGTACTGGAGTCCAATGTTTGGAAAAGGTATGAATGCAAGTTCAAGCAACACCTCTGCACATTTCTGCAATTTGCAATTTTTTTTAATTTTATGTATTGCACTTTCTATTGATGGTGGCAGCAAAAAGGTCCACTTCATGAAAGTAGACAAATCTTATAGAATGGGCTATTATTTTAGGAGGTGGTTGAATATTAACAGCCTCACACTAAAGAGAGGAAACACCTGGAAACACACTTTGAAAGTATTTGGGTCAGAACAGTGGAACCTTTAGATCTGTCCACAAAAGAAAGTCTGGGACACCGTCTGAACAGGACTACAGGTAGAAACTAGAAAATCAGACTTTTTTTAAAAATGGGGTTTCCCAGGAGTGGATCTTTTTGCTGCCTCCATAAACAGAAAGTGCAAAAAAAAATATCTAAATCCCTATTAGTTATTATGTATACACAAATTACCTGATGTTATAATGTCCAATATCCATTGGTTGAACACAATCTGTTGTCATGAAGATTGAAAACAGGAGAGACAGTTTCCAAAAAGATAGGAGGAAGCATATAGAGTAACGCAACAGTAGATTCTGATGATGGAACTATTCTGAACCATCAGTCAAAACATCAAAATTGACGTCTCAGTGATGAGGAAATCTGGGTGGCAGTGGTGGATGAGGTAGACTGCTTTCTTTTCTGAAGCCTCAATCTCTTCTTGGCTGGTTCTTGGAAGTTAGAGAATTGGCCTGTCCTGGATCTCTGAGCCACCTGCAATCTACATTTTTCTGTTTGCACGAGTAAAAATTCCAAGAGACCAGAGTGTGCACTTGAGTCCCTAATGGTGTCAAAGGACTCAGCAATTCACTTGATGAAGGAAGGTCTTCTACTATGTCTTGGACATCACTGGGGAATCCTAAGGATTTCAGCCAAGATGCTTGACATATGACAACAGCTGTACAAAACAGTGTGGGCTGCCATCTAGGGAGGCTTGTAAATAGGACATTGTTAGGAGCTGTCCCTCCCCCAATGAAATTGTTCCAAATGTTCAAACAAATAAATTAAATTGCCTGCAGTTCATGTGATTATACTTTGCAATCAGTGTCTTTCACTGATTCACTGGTAACTCACAATGCTAAGCTGCAGCATTGTGGAGGAATAAGCCTTGTGACCAAAGAACTATACACATTTTTGCACTCGAACGGAGATTGAGATGGAAATAGGAGACCGACTTGTTGAAAGTCTCTGGGTAAGAATAAAAGGGGTAAAAAAAACCCAAGTGTGATGTCATGGTAGGGATCTACTAACCAGGAAGAAGAGGTGGAAAAGGCTTTTCTTAAACAACTAACAAAATCATCCAAAGCACAAGAAGACTTAGTGGTGATGGGGGACTTCAACTACCCAGACATCTGTTGGGAAAAGACTACAGCAGGGCACAGATTATCCAACAGTTCTTGAAATGTATTGTAGAGAATTTTGTATTTCAAAAGGTGGGAAATTCTACCATGGAGAGGCTGTTCTAGATTTGATTTTGACAAATAGGGAAGAACTGGTTGAGAATCTGAAAGTGGAAGGCAGCTTAGGTGAAAGTGATCATGCACACATACAAAATAGGAAATGACTGTCTTGGAAGGAGTACTGCAGAAGGTGATCTGGGGGCATAGTGGATCACAAGCTAACTATGAGTCAACAGCATAACACTGTTTCAAAAAAGCAAACCTTATTCTGGGATGCATTAGCAGGAGTATTGTAAGCATGGCATTACTTCTTATGTCTTCTTCCACTATTCTCCGTGCTGATTAGGCCTCAACTGGAATATGGTGTCCAGAGTTCTGGGCACCACATTTCAGGAAAGATGTGGACAAATTGGAGAAGGTCCAGAGAAGAACAACAAAAATGATTAAAGGTCTAGAAAACATGACCTATTAGAGAAGATTGAAAAAATGGGTTTGCTTAGTCTTGGACAATCTATTGTTGCGATCAGTTACTCTGTTAGGTTAGATGTCAGAGGTGGTATGTAATAAATAAACATAGGACCATACACTAAATAAGGACAATAAAAAGAAATAGCTACCCATTCCGCGAGCATGGTCCTTCCTCTGCACTGAATGAAGCAAAGGTCATGTAGAAAAAATAGCATGTCATTATATCACTAAAATTATAATATAGCATATGCAAAATGTGTCTGAATTAGGGTTGCATGGGCAACATTATTCTGGCATTTCATAACTTAAGTGTTATTTTGCAATCTTAATTTTTTTTAACATAGGCGGTAGGTTTTGGTTTTTGGATTTGTGTATGTAATATATACAGCAATTTTTCCTGCCAAATTATCAGACTAATCCTGAATGATAGCTTTGACACGATGGCATTGTTCAGTCTATGAGCTGATTGATTTTAGACCTTAGATACTGAATCCTAACAAGCACATATTTTTAATCCTTTAATTTCTTTACTCTGTTAGCAGTCACTCAATTGGTAGAGCCCATCAAACTTAGACATGGTATTAATTTGATCTCTCAGGAGGATCAATTAGAAGCTGAAATACATACTGATAATATTCATATGAACATTTCCTAGTGATATTCACAACACAATTATAATCAATGCATATCTTTCCATACATTTCTGTTCAACACTTTGTTCAGTAGTTCTGTCTGGACCTGTTCTATTCAAAAGTCAAAATCTGGGAATGAGGAAAAACATCTTAAAATCAGCTCAAAAGCAGACAGCATTTATAAGGATCAGAGTCTGTGAAATTAAATGTTTTAATGTCTCAGAACTATGACTACTATATTTCACCATATTGGATAACAATGTAGTAGAACAAGATGCTAAATATAGTATGGGATCAAACATGGTCCAGAGATCCATGTGAGAACCTCCATTATGAATTTCCCATTCCATATGGAAAGAATCTCTCATGCCTCCATAGCATCATTCCTCCCTACCCCTTGACCATGTTGAGAGCTCTCCATAAAGTTCATGGTTTACTGTAGGTTGGAAGAAGGAATGACACCTTCAGCCAGTCCCTCATAACTCCTCACGGAAAGATAAATATAGCTCCTGGTTGTATATCTTTCCATGTCCTTTCACGCTATGCTAGATACCTTCCTATAAGCTACAGGAGTCCCGTCAGCATGGCTCCAGCTGAGTGACTGAGCAGGTCTGATTAACACACATTGTGATAGTTAAATGTCTGTTTATTTTATATCTTTTTGGTTGACACTTTGAAGGGGAAAGAGAAGCTGGTGTTTATAAACCTCCCAGAATTAAGAAAGGTCTTGCTCCCATCTTCCGAGATTAGGGTGTTCTGACATATTGAATTAGGCAAGTCAGTCTTCTCCAAAAAGATGCAGCGAATAGCACAACTATACTAGAAACACAAGTTAAAAAGGATTGAAGCCAAGACTATTAAAATGTCCTAATTATTGCATTCTGATCTTGCTAAAAATGTAAAAGCTCAACTATCTCAGACAAAAGACAGCAGGAAGTTAGTGTCTAGTAAGGCATAAACGTAGACATACCATACTACTTTAGTATATGTTTGGGGTCATGCTCCATCAGTCTACTCCATTCTTACTGAAATGTACAAGAGTCATTTACATACGCCCATAATTACAAACAATATTGAGCATCCTAGATTCTTTGCTAAAGGGCCACCAAACAGAGTTGACTTCAGTTATATTCAATCTTACAGCGTTCGTTTTGAAGTTTAGAAAAATCTCTCACAGCCAAGACAAAAGTTAGTTGTAACATGGAAAACTTTAAAAAAGTCTCTGTTCTACATATTATTTTTATCACTGCCTTAACAAGACACTAGTAGGATATAGCAAGCAGTAAGGAGAAATAGTAGAAAGGGTAAGATAAGCAGTTATACTTTTTCCCGTTCTCACAGACAGTGATGAAATAATAGAAATAAAGGCTAACTAAGGAGAAATAGTAGAAATAAAGTAATAGAGGAACATAGTAATAGTAGCAGTAATAGTAATAGTGGTGGTAGTAGTAATACTACTAGTAGTAGTAGCACTACTAGTAACAGTAGAAATAAAGGGTGAGCTAAGCAGTTATAGATTTTCCCATTCTCACAGACAGTGATGAAGTTAGTTACTTAGGCACCACCATATGGAGCACTTGCTGCCAAAATCTGCTTCCGCAGAACAAAAAATAGACCAAGCCTGTATCACTTAATGAAGATGTTGATGGAGGACCAGATAACATCCTCACAGATTTCTTCTGTGGTGTCCTGTGTCCTACCAAGCTTGTCATGAAGTATGTTGAATGAGTTTTGAACCTCTTTGGAGAACAGATTTTTCTGCTGTTGCATATGCTTCAGCAATTCAGCATTTTATCCATCATGCTATAGAAGACTCATATAATCAAACACAGGCATTTCAAAAGAAAATACATTATGATTAAGAAAGATTTCTTGAACTGATCAGTTCAGGCATGTCTTTTGATGGTTTTTCAACCATGTATTTTATGCCACAATTTGTCCTTCTGTTATTGAAGACTGGGACAGAGAAAAGGTAAAACAATTTTTTAGGCAACTTGGATGGCAGTATTCTGGTTTTCTGAAGAAAGATTCAAGAGGATGCAACAATTGACCCAGCAAATTTATCCAAATTGTGAACTCAACTGTAAAAAAAAAAAAATGTAAAAGTTCACAAGATGTTACAATAATCTGTAACAACAAATATTGACGGGAAAAGTACAAAAGGGAGAGAGAATAACTGAATTAGACTAAACAAAAAGGCCAACTTGATATGATTCAAAGAGTGGGTTGAAATTATTCTGGTTAAAAACAGGAGATGTGGAGCCGGAAGTTCTTGAATCAAAACTGGCATTTTGGCTATTAGCACAAATTAGCAGAGAAAATAATGAGGTCCTGATCTTGCAACTGGCTCCACATGGGCAGAAACCAAGGATCCACATGGGAAAGGGGCTCATTCTGCACAAAGCCAGTTACAGAATCAGGACCAAAATGTATTGCTTTCCGAACTCATGCTATGGGAGTTACTACCTACTCTAAAACTTTTCATGCAAAGACAGGAAAATAAATTTGAAACCTTCCAGTGCAGAATGTCACTGAATACCACCAATAATGTACTTGGGCTCTGGAGTCTTTCAGAGGATAAAAAAATGTAACTGGGTGCCACAGCCTGAGCTGCATAGCTGACCTATTATGCTACAAGAGGTAAATATGAGAATTCATATACAAGTGGAGAATTGGGGTTTTTCTGTACTGGTGACAATAAATCTTTTTACAATACAGAAGAGAGAGAAAAAGCAGATGCTTGATGCTGATAGAAAGTATGTCTATGCCTAACAAAAACTGTTCATCTTAGTGAAAATATTACCCCGTAACGCTGGCGAGGTCAGTGTCAGCTTGGAATATTCGTTGCATAAGTCCCTGTTGTGCATGTTAGAAAATGTTTTAAGATGTTTTGTTCATAAAGCAGCACAGTTCCCTTTGTTTTGCTGGATCACTCCTTTTTCTTTATATCCATCTCCCTTGTCTCCTAATCTTTAGTCTTTTTGGGATTAGTAAGGAAGGAAGGAATGTCTTTTTCCAGATGAAACTGTGAATTCGTTTTAAGTGCGAGGACTAAATTCTCACTAAAATGTTCCCACTGCAACCTTCACGCAAGAGGATCTCTGTCCAACTAGTTCAAAGGCATGTAGCATTGTCACTTTAAAGGCTACTTATAAGAGGTGGGGAGAGGAGGAATATTTCTAGGGATGCACAGGAAGGGCAGGAAGCAGTTGGGGCCAGGTCCAGAGAAAAAAATCACTGCAACGTTCTTCCTGCTACCTGAAAGAGTAGGAGGTCCTCTTTTACCAGGATCAGGTTAGCGCAGGTACTCAGTATGGAAGGAATATGGTTATCAGATAAAATGAATTGGGAAAGGATTTGAAGGAAAGCATCCCCAAGGGAGCTGAGTAAGTGGGGTCTGGGTCTCCTGCATTTAATACCGTGGAGAAATTACCTCCTCCCTCCTCTTCGTAAGCCCCATTAAAGAAGGCAGATTACATACGCTGCCCTCTTTTTCAGAACTTGTCCTGGTTGATGGGAGGGGGAGGGGAGATTAATCCCATCCTACAGGACCAGGCTCCTGGGTCCCTATCCCTAACCTGTTCGGGTTTCCTCACCCCAGACACTATCATCCCAGGAGCGCTTCGTAGCTCCCAGCAACTGCCCATGCCATTCCCTAGACCTTTGTGTGTGCCAGAACGGCAACAGGGGATAGCTAGCTCCAGTCCTCCTACCGCTTAACGGGGGCAGAACACCTCGTTCCAAGGCTTACAGGTACCTCTCAGTGTATATAAATCTCAGGGTAAGATCTTCTTCTCAGTTTGTGCTCAGGATACTAATCACTAGCCAAGATCAGACTCTGTATTAAACATACTGTATATAGCACTGAAAAAAAGGCAAAACCTAAAGAAAGCCACTAGCCACTGTAAATGCTCCCACTCTCAAAGATTTGGAGGCTCATCTCAAGCAGCAAACACATTAGCATCAAAAATAACATATCTGCTGGTCTTACCACTGTTAATTACTTACAGGTATGTTGAGGAGGAAGAAAAAATATTAAATCTGGTTCTTCAATAACTTTAGATGGTTGAGGACTTTAAATTACAGAGACATGAGCAATAATCATTGTAAATATGCCAAACAAAACAACTAATTGGTAAACAACATTCTACAGGACAAATTTTTGATGGCTGAAAATCCCCTCTCTGTAATCTAGAGTCACCTTCTTTTCAATCACAAATTCCCAGCACAAATAACTCTCTTAGACTTGTATGTGAGTTTTAATACACACAAACGAGTATTTTGGAAGGCCCTTTGAAAAAACTGTCCCTAAACAGTGCTTTCTTCAAACAAGACATTTTAAATTATAAAATTGCCTCCCTTTTCCTAACCAGCCACTAAATCCACATCTGGAAAATTAACAGAGATATCAGTAGTTTTTTTCCCCCATTTTCTTTATTACCAAAGAGATTTTTAAACATAAGGACATTGCTAAAAATGCATTAACAAAAATAGAAATTTCTAAGCAAATTTCAGAAAATCCAGAATCAAGGGAATGTTTTAAAGGGAAAATATACGTTGACCACTGGCTTCATCAACATCTCTTGGGCAGAAAGGAGTTCCCATCCTTCCACCTTCTGCAGATGGAGATTGATGGATGTTCTCATAACCATAGTCATGAAAGTCACCTTACTGACGTCCTCCCTAGTTAAGTATGTCTCATGGAACAAAATGTATTTTGAGCACTTCAGAGACTGCAAAAGAGTCTAGTGAAACAGTACCAGCAACATTGATATGACATGACCTGAAACAGCATCACCTAAAGCAAAATTACTAGCAATAAGTGCACCCAGTAACATTTTGCAGAATATGGAGAATCAGCAGGTAAATTAGGACATATTTTGTTACCTCCAGGGTAGGGCAGGAGTGTTCAAAATAATTCAATCGTCCTCTTCAGTAAAAGTCTATTTCCAGGTGCCTTAAACATACAGCTGTATAAAGGAAAACTCTTCACAGTTTTGGGAACTGACAAGTTCTTCTGTGGCAAAAGTGATTTTCTTCTATACTTGACTTCCTCTCTACCTAATGTATACTCAGAGCACATTTTACTGTGCAGCTGGAGGCTTTGTTACAGACAGAAGGATGCTTCTTTGTACAGCCAATGTTTATTGCCTAACTTCTTTTTATAAGATGAATTTGGAAAACTTCCCAGATAATACATCTGCCCCTATTACTTGCCCCTCAGAGTATAAGAATGATCAAGGGAGGAAGTGAGGACAACTACATTTATTAGCAATGAATAAACTGATCTGGCTTTTCTGGAACAGCGAGTATTCACACACACAATATGTCTGCGAGCTGGCGTGTACAAGTTGGCACACTTTTGTTTCAAAATTCACACCGCTGTATGCATACTGAAATCATTCCATCTACAGAATACACTGTATGCCAAATGCCTGACTTCAGCAGTGCACTGTAAGGGAAAGATTTAGGGAATGAATATGTGGAGAAAACAATTAAAAAGGATTTTTTATGTTCCATACACTTCTTTCTTTTGATGGTCTCATTCTTCAATTTCCCTGTCCCCTCCCGTCCCCCAGTGATATTCTGGAAGGGGTACTGAATCCAGATGCCTGAATGTACAGCTGCCCACATTTTTATTTCTGGATAATTTATTGAGTTGTCAAGATACGTGACTTTTACATTTCTGGGTATCATGCTGGCTGATTTAACCTGATCGCCAGGTGTTATCGGTAGATGTCTGGACAAATTGCTAATCATATTTCAGTCCCAGCCCATCTCCAGATACTATGACTAATAGCTGGTCTCCATAGAAAGATTATAATCCCAAGTGATGATAAATGACATTTATCTGTATCATAAGCAACTACAAAATAGCAAATTAAAGGGGATTTTATTTTAACATCTTCTCCCATCCCTTCTGTCTATACCTTCCAGAAACTGCTTCAACCATCTCCAGAGAGACTTTCTCCTTCCTCCTAGCCCACAGTTTCAATAGTACAAACAACCCCACTGGCTGAACTGCCCCATTGTCAACACTTTGCTTGTAGCACCGAAGTCAGGACAACAGATTATGTTAATGAGCCCAACTAGCTGTCCCACCCCCTTAGGGGGAAATTGAACATGCCAGGGCTTTTGAACACGAGCAGAGGGAGATTCAGTGACAGCCATCGCTGTTTGACTGTCCTCAGACTAATAGTGGAAAATATCCCCCTCCACTGGAGCGATGGAGCGGACAGCAATAGCCCAATCAGAAAAACTGCACCCTTGATCCCTATGCAGTTTAGACCACAACAGTACAGATAGACAATGGGATGAGCAAATAAAAGATTTCCCCTAAACATGCAGGGGAGGTTACATGCTTTTAATAACCGAGGAACGAACATCAAGCAATTTAGGTGTTGAGGAGAGTCCACTAGCTGTAGCTATAGGTTTGCTATGCACAGATAGGGACAATTCCTGTGAATCACCACTGGGCTTAAAGGTCCTAAAGACAAATTTAGCAAAATGAGTGAATACAAGACTTTTCATTAACACACTAGCATTGAGCAAAGTGATTTGACTCTGCATGTCAACAGAGAAAAGTGATCACTTTGGCCTTCATCATTTTCACCAGATTAAATTGGTACCATGAGCTGGCATCCCAGAAAATATCATTAGCTTGGCTTAGACATTTCCCAAGCAGCTCAGCTTTCCATTGATGCCCTGGAAACACACTTGTCTGGTGCACAAAATGAAGGGAATCAGCAGAAGCAGATTATTTCAATAGAGCGCAGCATCTTTCACAGGCTTTCCACCTGAAAAGTTCACTCTCACAAGCCAGAAGCAGACAGAAAGAGTGCTGATGATAGGCAGCAGCAACCCAGAAACAGCAGAACTATAGGTACCTGTCAGTTTGTCAGATTGGTGAATTTCCCATCCCTTGCCCCCACCACACACCCAAAACGCTGATGTTCATAGTCACAGATAGATTTTGCACCATCACTCTTATTAGAATACTAGAGAAATTCAAAACAGGAGTAAGGAAGAGAGAGTTTTCCTACCAGCTCTCACACCAACACTAGGACACTAAATGGTAGCAGAGGAGGAAACATGCTTTAGAATCAATAGTGAATACACTGCAGAGATCTCACCCCAGAAAAATAAGTAAAACCCCAGTTTATACTGCCCTCTAAGAAATGTATCATATCTGGAGCAGAGCTCACCATAGCTCAGTGTCTGAGTCCAAAGGAATCAAAATCCCACATCTGATAAAGTTTTCTATGGGTTCTTTGTGAGAATTTGTACCTTTCAAGTGAATGCATTCAGTTATAGACTTAGCACAACTGAAGTAGTCTTTACATAGCTCACGATCACACAATACTCAAAATAAAATCTACAGATCTAACAATAAAAATGAAATAGAAGATAATAAATGGTAAAACAAATGCAGAGTATAATTTAAACATTCTATAAGTAATTTAAATTCATTTACCTGTAAAGTATGTATTGGCAGGGAGAACAGAACTGGCGAATTTGTAATAACCATTTCCTGGGAAACGGATTCCTTTCATTACTTCTACTCTCGATATAGCTAAAGATGAATCCATCCTTTCCAGCTGGTAGATGGGAGAAGGCCCATTAAGTTCTTCAGGTTCATTCCAATTTATCTTTAACACTGTGCTGTTTACTCCTTCAAGAAGAGGGGCAGCAAGTTTTCTTGGAGCTATGCGTAGGGGGAAAAAAATGTTACCCATGCATAACTGTCCAGACTGCTTGGGACTTAATTTCATACACATAATATATTGTTTCTGACACACCCAGTTTCTGGTCATCCAAATAATAAATGCAAATCTCCATGGAGCCCCTATACTGCTACTATACTAATGGAAGGATTCTTGATGTTTAAAAAAAACTCCTAGTCTCAACCCTATAGTAATGCCTCATTTGATCTTCAAACTTGTAATACAATTATCTACACAGACCATGAGACATAACTCTTATGAACCCCTAATAATCTGAATCACTTCCTACATAACAGAATCTCTCCTTGATTAGACTCTCAACCCCCAGTCCTGCATTGCTCTCAAGGGGCTCTATATGAGCATATTACCAGAGGGTTCTCAGTGTAAGGTCTGGGTCTAACCTCCGAAGAAAATCAAACTTTAGTAGCTTCTTCCTAACTGCATTTTAGCACTCTGGTACATGATAAAACAAGATTTTGCCACAATGTGAATTAACTCTGCTCAACAAAAGCACAACCATTACCCCAGTACTTGTATTGAGGACCTACAACACAATGATTGCACTCTAGCAAATAACCAGTTTGGCACATCCTCACTCTTTTCATGAAAGATTCTTCCTCAAAGCAGATAATTTTAGGAGCCATTGTCATGTATACAGATCATTCTTCAACTTGAGAATTAGTTACTCTTCATCTTGTCTTGCCTCAAAACCGGTGCTCTGTAGGACACTATGAAGCTGATACAAGACTGACACTTTGCAGGTATGATCATGTCACAGAGTTTGATAGTCTTACTTTATTTTCCCAATACTGGAACATTCAGTGTGGCACCTATTTCATCAAGCCAACTGTGATGATCACTCTACAGCTGAATTATGAAATAAAACTACTAATATGTTTAAAAAACACTGTACAGTAAGCCACTGGAGGGCAGCATGACCTGTTTGGATAATGAAATGATGGTCCTACAGGTGTGAGTGGATTGATTCAGCAAAGCAGTGTAACCAGCTATTGTCTACAGCTGGTGTGCAGTAGTTCTTTATTACTAATGAATCCATGTCCATTTTATATTGTTAGTAACCCCTCTGTCTGATAAATAAGGATGTAATAAATGAACCTTAATTGTGTGTGACTGGAAGGTTCAAGTAAACCGTTCCCATGCTGACTATAGGGCACTAAACTCACTTCAGGAATAACACGATCTGGACTGAAATACGGGTCTTCAAAATCTGACAACATACCCTTGTATATACTTTGAGTTCATTGTATAGACCTTCATTTGGATTGAATTAATGACGTTCTTTTAAAGATACTTGCATTTACAGGACTATTAACATACTTTTCATCTCTCCCATTAACCTGTAGCATGTTGCTATTTCTTTTACTCAAACTTGATAAATACTCTTCTTGAAGGGATGAAAAAAACCCACCAACCATACTGTGTGTGTTGTAAACTCCTACTTAGACATCATTTATGACTTCACAATCTAATTAGCAACACACTGCTATGTTAGAAATTTACAATGTCAAAATTAAAGTAGTGTGGTGTGAGGTCATAAGCTTTCTCGGCATAAGTAGGGCAGAACATTAATGAATTTGAATATAAATAGAGGTTTAAACACAAAACACAGCTTAACAATCAAAACTTCATCATTGGGAGAGAATAGGTGTATGTCAACATTTTAAATGTGAGTACTGAGGTTGAGCCTCCCGGTTCAACTTAGTGATGCTAGATCGGAAACGCCAAAATTCATTATTTCTAAAATGTACACAGATAGCCAACACTTATGACAACAAGCATATCTCCCTCAGAAGTCCACCATTAATAAATGGTAGCTGCTTGGACTGTAATTATGGCATCCCTGCTACCCAAACTTGAAGCTTTTATGGGGCTTATGCAATTAACTACTTAAATGCATCGTAACACTTGCTTCTGTGACAGGGAAGTATTGATCTTTTAATCATTTTCAAGTCTCCTCTAGCACAAATAAATGTACTACAGTTACAGTTAATGCACTGTGTACATGCATTAAACACTGGCATGACACAATTTATTATTTGGTGATATATGGAATAGAAGCCTAGCCTTTCAGAAAGTCTTTGCTATAACATCAGTATTTAAACTACAATGTCCTTGGTACTTGAGAATTCACCTCCTTGCAGAGAGTAAGAACCTATTCTTAAGTCCAGACCACCCAAAAAGCTGAAAATAAATCTGTAACATTGGCCTTCATGGTACTGTATGCTGAAATTAAAATATCCAGGACTAAAAGATACAGCATATATTTTCCTAAAGGTGTCACTGTGGTACCTGTAGCTACTATGATAAGATGAATTGACTATAATTTTACCTATTTAAATTTTTTTCAGTCACATTCTGTTAAGACACATCTGTCAAAATAATGAGCATACTGTATTTTAGTAGATTCAAAGTCACATTTTGGGTATTTTAATTATGTAGTTTTAATGCCTTGCACTATAATACATATTTAATATATTGTAAAGCTAAAACAGTATTTAAAAGCCTATGATCGCCGCATGCCATTGTGTAACAGAGGGCACCAAAAAGACCAGTAAAGACAGATGGTCCATACAGCTTCTTTTAAAGTCATATACCCAATACGGACGCTATTACATAGGTCATTACAAATAAGCGTTTCCTATGTATGTGAGTGCACATGCAAAAACGAAGTTGCTAAGTAAAGAGCAGTTAATTTTGTTTTTGTTTGAAATAATATCATTTTAGTTTTAGAATCTAAGACAGATGCCAGCATTTCACTCTGAACAGATGGTAATTCCATCTAATAGTGCATCTCTGTATTAGTAAGGTCTGTTGTGTATACAAACAGTAATAAACACTAGGTAAGGATCAAAATAAATTTTAATTGTTGACATTAAATTCTGGCAGCCACAGTTCTAAAGATGCAATATTCCTTTCTCAAGTCTGTCAGGTTTACTAATACAACTGCTAAAGCTTTTCCACGGACTGCCAGATTCCTGTCCCAATAAAAATGTATTTACACTCCAGATACAAAACCTTTACCAGTCTACATACCTGTATATGTTTGAATAAATAATTCTCAGTGTACTACAGGTGGATGTTTCAGTACCCATCAGTATTAGTCTGCAATTAACTATTTAAGGTTTTCAAGATGATTACAGGTGTTACCCTTGTTGGTACTATATTAAAAAGGTAATAATTAAGATATATAAATACTTACGCTTTTGACGGCTGTGCATTAAAGTGCATACTGTAGCACATACAAATCAGAGCAGTTGTGAACTTCACAACCATTTTGTAGGTGCAATTTTTTTTGGCAGGGTGGGCTGAGTCCTATTTGTCTCCAAATTTTGCCTATGTAAAACTATATGCAAAGCCAGACAGGTATCAGTTTCTTTATTGCTATGGGTTATTTGATTCACAAGACCCTGCAATTGCTAGAGCTTTCCTGGTGCAAGCGCTGTTTCCATATGCACTTCAAGCAGTATCAAATGTGTCAATAGTAAATGAATGAAGCAATAGTATTTACGGCTTCTGACAATCATTTTAGACTTTTTCAGAAGAATCCTTTTAGGGTTGTTGTTTTTTTAAAGAAATTTTAATATATAAAAAAAGAAGAAAACATCCATAATGGGTATCAGGAGACCTTTTAATAACATGTATTATAATCATATCTTTAAAATAGATGTAAAATAAAGTATTTTTTTAAAAAAATATCATGAAAAATATATTGCTTCCACCATATGGGACAACCAACGACTTACCAACCGATTTAAGATGCAGCATATTGAGCTGACCATATGTTACAGTGCTGTTGAATGGCTGAGTGATTCATGCCCGTCACATTCTAGTATATCAATTAAAGCTCCTTGAAGTCTGCATGATTTGTGTCTCTGTTATTAAACCCTGCTAATTCATCCCACTTACACATCTGTTATAAATCTCTAGGAGTGCTGCATGATTCATGGCAATCTGTGAGCATGGTACAGCAAATTCTTCTCCTTGTAATTAACAGTAAATTGTTTTACTGCCATGCAATGAATTTTTCAGTTATATTGCAAATGAACTCCTAAATGCACCGTTCTTTCCTAAGAACTGACTTATATCATTAGGCGATTAAAAAGTATTGCTTTGAACCAAAAGCTTTTAATCAAGAGAAATACAACTTACACATACCTTAAAAACCATGCATATTTGACACACTGGCAAAAGAATAATTTGAACTACTTTCTGAAGTGTAATCTTGGGAAAACAAACAAACAACTTTTGGCTTTTACCAAGACTCAAAGAGCAGTCTAACTACATCCTGAGCACACTCAGAGAGACAAGTTTGAGCAGATACTGTTTATCTCAAAAGTTACTCAAGTCATCTGTCATTACCAAATTTCTTAGATTAATTTACACTTCTCTAATTGTAAAACAGTGCCTTTATTGTTGAAATAAATAATCGGATAATTAGCCAAGCTGAATCATCAGACGACTCGAATGCTGTTCAAGTGTTCTTGTCAAAGGTGAAGCAAATTCATTTCAGTTTTGCCTCTGCAGCCTTCTGAAGAGGCTTTGATTTTTTTTTCCTTCTACATTCCTGGCAGCAGCCTCAAATTCATGAGTCCATACATCAAGTCAGTAGTTTAACAACAAATGAAATTAAATTCAAAGAAGGGAAACTAATTGAAGGACAGCAACAAAAGTATTTGGTAATGTGCTTTTTAATATGGCATGCCACATTTGCATGATAATTTTTCCTTTTTAGCATGGAGCAGAAAGTGACTAGCTTAATGAGGGATTATTCAAGACAGGAATGAACAAAATGCATTCATAACTGAGAACAAAGATTGTATTATGAAACAAAAACAGTCAACTGCCGAGAAGTAACTGGATGATTGGTTTATGCATTATGAATAAAAAGGTAGAAAAATATTTATATTAGTATTCACTAATGACTATATATACAAGATTGTTGTAATTAAAATTATAAATTAACATATTAAGAGAGCTTGTTTAATCACTTTGGGTCCTATTCGCAATGAAAAGACTTATGTACATGCATGCAAAACAATGTGTGTTTTCAGACCAGCAGCAAACAGCCATCATATTTTATTTTTAATAGAGAGAGAGAAGTTAATGCAGGATTAATTACTAGCATAACGGGATATGGGTTGTTTTAAGACAGTTGCTTTGAACTGTGCAGAAAACCAATTTGTGACAGGCATAAGCAAGTGGTGCATTCCTAGTACAAATGGAATGTAACTCTCCAAAAGAGTTTTCACCAGACTTTCCTCATAAATGGATAAAAATGGACAAAATTACTTAGATTAAAAGTGTAATAAAAAAAATAAAATGGCATCCAGCAGCGTAAGACAGCCCAGACAGCCCATCAGCATCATTACCCCAGTAAACCCAGAGGCAACTCCAAAGCCACCAATACAACTGCTTGAGGAGTCTGCCAAGAAGCCAGATGCAGCTGCTGCTGGAAGAATATCTTCTACAAATTAGCTTCTGAACCCTGTAATTGCCATCAAAAGCAAAGGAGCCATAATACAATGTGCTGGGGTGAATGGCAGCAATCACAAGGGTGTGTTTTGGTGTCTCTTTTAAAAACAAATGTTGTTAAATTTAAGTTTGAAAAAAATCTTACAAAAGGACAAATGAAAGACAAACAATTCCAAAAAGTGAGTTCAGTCACCCAATAGTTAATGAAACACAGCTGTATAGATTATTTAAGGCACACTGACTATTTGATATTGAGATCTGTAGGATAAGCAACTACTGTTCTGTTATAGTCCTCACACAGCTAATTCTATTCTGCTGAAATGTCACAAACCAGGAATGTGAGGATGGGGGGAGAAAGAGACACAACTAAATGTCTCTGTGCCTTACAGAAAACTTTTGAGCACCTGAATGTTTTGCCTTCAAGAAATCTGCATTAAATATACAATTACACTGAATTGCCCATAAACTACTTTCAAAAATGAATCATAGGTGCTGGAACTAAGGATTCTAGGGGTGCTGCAACACCCACTGGCTTGAAGTGGTTTCCGTTATATGCAGGGTTTACAGTTTGAGTCAATGGCTCTCAGCACCCCCACTATACAAATGGTTCCAGAACCCTTGAAATGAAGTAGAAATCCTTAATTACAAACATTCCTGAAATTATTTTAATATTCAGGGAATGATGCAAATATTCCTAGTATTCTATGCAACTACATTTTTTGAACCCCTTTCTTGTGACCAGATCCTCCCCTGTATATCTCCAGTATATGGAGCTATGCCAGTTACATCTGCTGGGAATCTGATCCATAATGTAATGGTCTGAATTAAACACAAAACAGAAAAAAAAAACCTTTGAAAATAAAAAATAATAGTTTAAGATCCGTGTCAAAGGGTAATTGTCCTGGGTGCCCCCTCATGACTTCAGAGAGGCTGTGCAAGCAGCAACCTGCCTTGAGTGCCCTCTTCCAGGCATTCACAGTTCTTTTTTCCCATGGGCTAATCACCTGCTTGCATTCTTCACCATAGGTGGTAAGGCATCTCCTTCCTAGTGCTACAGCAGGGCACCACAGGACCAGAGCCGGCGACAGGAATTTTGGGGCCCTGTACGGCAGACCGTACGGGGCACCCCCGGTCTCCCGCCGCCCGCGCCCCCTCCCCCCGCCAGTCTCCCGCCGCCCGCGGGCCCCCCCCCCGCCAGTCTCCCGCTGCCCGAGGGGCCCCCCCGCCAGTCTCCCGCCGCCCGCGGCTCCCCCCCCCGCTGATCTCCCGCCGCCCATGCCCCCCCCCGCCCCCGGTCAGTTTCCCACCGCCTGCGCTTCCCCCCCCGTCTCCTGCCTCCCGCGCCCCCCCCCCCGGCCGATCTCCCGCCGCCCGAGGGCCCCCCCCTCCGCCGGTCTCCTACCTCCCGCGGCCCCCCCTCCCGGCCGATCTCCCGCGGCCCGAGGGCCCCCCCCGCCGGTCTCCTATCTCCCGCGGCCCCCCCCGGCCGGTCTCCCGCGGCCCCCCCGGCCAGTCTCCTGCCTCCCGCGCCCCCCCCCCGCCAATCTCCTGCCTCCCGCGCCCCCCCCGCCAATCTCCTGCCTCCCGCGGCCCTCCCCCCCCCGCCGATCTCCTGCCTCCCGCGGCCCTCCCCCCCCGCGATCTCCCGTGGCCCTCCCCCCCCCGCGATGTCCCGTGGCCCTCCCCCCCCCGCGATCTCCCGCGGCCCTCCCCCCCCCCCCGCGATCTCCCGCGGCCCTCCCGGCGATCTCCCGCGGCCCTCCCCCCCCCCGCGATCTCCCGCGGCCCTCCCGGCGATCTCCCGCGGCCCTCCCGGCGATCTCCCGCGGCCCTCCCGGCGATCTCCCGCGGCCCTCCCCCCCCGGCGATCTCCCGCGGCCCTCCCGGCGATCTCCCGCGGCCTGTCTCCTACCTCCTGCGGGCCCCAACCCCCGCATGTGCTGCGGCCGCTGGCTGCTGGGTGCCGGGGGAGGGGGCTGGTGAGCGCGGCAGCGGCTGCCCGAGCCGCGCCTCGCTCACAGCCCCAGCGACAACGGTTACAGCTGTACCGGCCCCGGACTTCAGGGGGTCCCCCCTGAAGTCCGGGGCCCGGTACAGCTGTAACCGTTGTACCACCCTGTCGCCGGCCCTGCACAGGACCAGTGCTTTTGCTTCAGTTTTCCTTTTTGTCCATAGCCTCCAGTAACTCCACACAAGGTTTCCACATATAAATAGCACAATCCAGATTTGTCCAGCACAGACCAAACACTACAGTCACTCTTTCAAGTCCCAATAATACATCAACACCTCAAGTACAGCTCCAGCGCCTCTCACGCCCCCACCTCAAAACCCAGAGCTAGGGAGCATCGCTGCCCTGTTTTCTTACTAGATGTGGTTCCAGCCCTTACCCAGACTTCAGCAAGCTCATCCCTCCGCATCATTTCTCAATCTTCAGCTCTCTTCAGCTCTCCATCTTAGAGAGCCAGAAGGTATCTCCCTCAGGCCTCTCTGGCCATGGCTCTGTCCTGGGGAAGTTCACAGGTAACTCAACTGCCTTCTGCTTTCGCCAACCTGATCTGACTCCACTACTCCCCACTTCAGGAGCATTCCTTCCCTGAAGCTTTCAGCCCAGATCTGTTCCTTCTTCTGAGCTCTGGCTACTCTCATTGCTCTGGGTTCTGAGCTCTCTCTCTTCTTTCTCTGAAATTCCCTGAGTGAGACTGCCAAAGTGCCACTGCCTCTAGTCCCTTGGGAGCCTACAGGGGAAGGCCGCCTCCAAGGAGAAAGCTCTGAGAGGAAGTGCTCCATTAAAATACAGTAGACTCTTGATTATCCAGGATTGGATTAACCAGGATGTGGATTAACCAGGATGTCAAAAAAAAAAAAAAATATGCGCAACTCGCAGGACCAGCTCTGGCTTTGCTGCCGCCCCAAGCGCACACACAAAAAACCCCCACCAGGATGCAGGGCAGCCAGTGAACCAACACACCCTCCCCCCGGCACAGGGTGGCTGGTGAACCAACCCCCACTCTCCATATTTCCTATGGATGGTGATTATCCAGGATTTTATTAACCAGAATTATTTTTTTCCCTATCATCCTGGATAATCGAGAGTCTTCTGTAGCAGAGAATAATCTTCTTGTGGGTCCTGAAAAAGGAGGGATAACATGGCAAAAAGGAAAATTCCCTTAGAGTTGTAGCCCAGGGTGGGCCGAGGAACTCTTTTTGTGTTTTGCCTACATTTAGAAAATAAAACTGTATTTAGAAAGAGACTGGGGGGGGGGGGGGTCCTTCTGCTTTGATATCAGTATGAGATAACGGGCCAAATTCTGTTCTCAAAAGTCAATGGGAGCTGTAGCTGTAAAGCTAGAAGCAGTATTTGGCTCCACCACAAGCTGAAACAAAACTCAAGGCAACTCTAAATTGCACTAGATTGTAACAGCCATAAGGGACCATTTCACTGAAGTATACTTCAACCACATCTCCTCCAGAAAGCTCCTTCTGCCAGGGGACCAACAGAGAGTGGCATAGAGCCAGTGTTGCTGATTCTTTGCCAAATGGAGATTCCTTCACACTCAGGGAATCCTCACCTACCCTTTCAAGGCAATTTTAATTCCCCTTTGAACCACTCAGTGGTGCAACAAGGATCTGACCAGGATCTGATCCACTATCCCTGCTACTGATGGGAATGGTATCTCCAAATCCATCTAGTATTATTCTACCTCTTATATTAACTTGAAGATTAGAAAACCTGGAGGTTTTATTTAAAATATATATTTATTTTAAATATCTTTTTTTTTTAGAAATATTTTCTCCCAGGATGGAACTGTTGCAAATATTAAACTGTTATGGAAGTAGTATTAGACACTTAACAGTAGGATTGCAAACAATTTACTACAGTTACGAAAAATCTGAATGGTGAAAGATGAAATGGCATGCAAAATCCAAGTGTTTTGTCCTTTATATTTTAAAATTTCTGAGCATAAAATCTGGGGGGAAAATCAACATCAGTGGTACCGTTTCAACTGAGCAAATGCAATACAAGACTGAACTCTCCAAGTCTCAAAGTGGTCACTTTCAAGATCTGGAAACAGTGGGGGGGAGGAGGGGGGAGAATGCTATAATGTGAAACGTCTAATAAATCCAGACCTGTCTGTTACTCTGTTTTGTATTCTCCTGTCTTCTTTAATGTGATAGGTTTCTAAGCATTAACACAACTGAGGAGGAGACAGTCATAAACAAGCTGTCAAGCTTAACTGAGCTATTCATTCTCAATCTCTGAATAAATATATACACACAAGGTTGGATAATTTGTAAAAACAACAAAGGGTCCTATGTAGGTCATATTGGATTCTGGGGATATTAGCCTTTGGAATCCCTTGGAACAGTGAGGTTCCTATGGTGAAGAGCTGTCCAGGCTGGCACTAATTTGATGCCCCCCCCCCCATTACAGAGAGGACAATTGGATGATTAGGAATGATGGTGAAGAAGTAAAGTCATGCTTATATGGGATGGGTTCTTAAGGCAGCCAAGTTAACATTTTAAAGGGGCTGCAGCATAAAGAAGTCGAAAAAAACCTCACTGGAGTGCAGAAACAGAGAAGAGAGAGAATCTCAGAGCCATCTCTGTCCATTCAAACAGAAGGTCTGAGCAGTGAGGGAGTGGTATCCATTGTGAGATAACAAATAATTTCCCCCATAACTGAAAACAGGTAGCCAGGCAACTGTGGAAGGGAAGAAGGGCCCATTAAAAAGTCCTCAAAATATTCTATATAGCAGGGGTTCTCTTTTTTTTTTTTTTTCATTTTATGGATCTCATCACAATAGATAGCTCATTTAATGGATCACCTCTCCTACTGTTCACAATTGCAAGGACCACCTCCTTCCCATTCATGATCCCATACAGCAGTTGCATAACTGGAAATGGTAATATCGTTAAATTATTTAACGTTTTTTTTGTGTAGTGCCACGACTGGAAATGAGGAGAGAGCAAATCCACCAGCAAGTGCTCCACAGATGTTTACAGTACTGCAGCTCTGTAATAGAGAACCTTCACAACCTGATTATTTTCAAATGGGTACACCCAAAATAAGGATGTATATCAGTGTGTCCCTGGGATAGGTACACAAAAACTCACCACACACAAGCTAGTCAAAGTTTGCAAATCCACTTCATAAGAAAAGAATGCAATCCCCACTTGTGTGTAAAGCCAAGCATTTGCAAAAGTGCATATATACTTCTGCATGCCTTCATTTGAAAATCTGGCACATGAAGACTTATAAGAAGCAACTGATTTATTATCAGCTCTAATCAGTGTAAGAGCTATGGATGGGCATGATATAAACAAACAGGAATGGGATAACTAAATAACTGACTTGTAATTGAGAGAGAAGCACATAAATCCTATCACATTAGAGTATACTGTAAACCTGCATGGAAAACATTTTGTTTTGTTTTTAAACTGTCAAGGTAAACAAATTATAATTAAGCAAGTCACTTTATATTAATACAACACCTATCCCTGTCACTGTGCATCAAACTATGATCATCTGTAATGGTACTCATTAGAAAGCCGCGTCAACTTTGTACATGGATCAAATTATTTCCTTACCAGCTGCTAAGGTTTGTCCCATGGTTGGTTCACTGGTTACACAATCAATTCGATTGCAAAGAGTAATAGTGAAGTTGTACATTGTATACGGTTTTAATTCTGTCACTATATAGGACAGCTCATGAGCTTCAGCTACATACACAATCTGCAAGGCAAACAAATTGGAAGATGGTACTTAGTTAAATAACGTGAATAACAACAAGCGAGGATTTAAATGATAATACTTCCATCACGCTGTTTTATGAGGTAATAATCCAGTTCCTGGGTGGATAAACGAGGAGACATTGCTATTGCCTCATAAAGCTGTGTGGTGGTGCTGGTATCGCTACAAACACAGTCGATTATAGATGACGAAGATGTCACCATTAAATGATGAAATCTAAGCTTATCCATCTGATCATTGTGGAGTAAGTGACATGAGTGGCACACATTTTGATGGGAACCATCAATATTTATATAGGCAAAGAACTAGTAACAAAAGACTTAAACTACTTTGATTTTGAGGTAAAATATCCAAGAGTTAGAGATAGGTGAAACTGAATAAAATTTTGTTGTTCAGTTAAGCTGTTTCAGATACTTGTTTCTGTAGAAATCTAAAGTTCCACAAAATTGAAGGTCTGAAGAACTTTACGAATAAGTAAGTTACAATTTCAACAACCCCATAAGGTAGGTTAGCATTACTGTCTCCATTTTACAGATAAGCCAATGAAGGCCTAGAGACAGTACCATAAAGTATATACTTATCTCAGTGTCAGAAATAGAATGCAGGAGCTCTGACTGCCATTCTCTTGCTCCCTAGCTAATAAACACTTCTTCACTCACTCTTTAGATTTTTAGTTCAATATTATTGCCAAAATAATTAAAATTAAAAATCCAGTGTTGTTAACCCCAAACAAAAGCTAAGATTCTCATACAATAAAAGGACTCCAGGAACTGGGACTTCATGAAAAAAAAATATTAGGACAGTTGTGATAAAATTGAAAAAGTTGCAACACTGCAAATCATACATTTATATAGCACTTTTCACAGGGCTGTCCCTAGCTATTCTGGGGCCCTAAGCAGACCCCCTGTGAGGGGGGAGTGTCCCAGGTCTCCATGGGGTGGGGAGGGGCACTGGCTTGGGTGGCAGTAGGGAACCATCCCCCAGCCCTCACTGGCGGTGCGGCTGGGGCCGGGTCACTGTACTTCCCACTGCTGGTGAGAGCAGGCCCGGCCCTGCTGCAGAGCGCAGAGGAGTGGGGGTGGGAAGAGGTGGGGTGGGGCGGAGCAGAGGCCGGGACCCTGGGGAAGAGCCAGAGCAGGGGCTGGAGTGAGCAGCAGGCAGCTGCACAGGGTACCAAGAAATTTGGTGCCCCAAATTTCCAAGTGCCTTACAGAATTGCGTACTTGCATATGGGTAAGGGCGGCCCTGACTTTTCATCCTGAAGAGTACCCAAAGTGCTCCATAAACTATGGATTGAATTTTAACCCACACTTATGCACACTCTAGAAAAGCCATATGACAAGGGGAAGTCCATTACAACTATTTTTCATTTACATTTGTGGCTCCACACAAAAAGTTTCCATGCGCTTTAGGATTTCTGCAAATGGAATTGTAATGGTATTTTCTGGGATGGGGCCTAGAAGTCACTGGATGTTCCAGGGCTGGCTCAGCAATCACCAGCCACCCTCCAATCAACTCTTTCCGCCCCAGCGCCTCCCGCCCGCTGCCAATCAGCAGTTTGGCAGCGGGCAGGAGGTGCTGGGGTGAGAGGGGAGAGAGAGCAGTGGGGGAGGAAAGCGTCAGAGTGAGGGGGGGGCATGCTTGGGAGAGGTGAAGGAGTGGAATTGGAAAGAGGCAGGGCAGGGCGAGGGTGGGGCTTTGGGGAAAGGGGCAGAATGGGGGAGGGACCTCATGGCAGAGCAGGGGTGGTGCTCCCCTGGGAAAAGCAGAAAGTTATGACTGTGACATATTCCAACAACAGCCATTTTACATGCTCACCCCCCCCCCCCCCGATTATTCTTGCTTTTAGCACAGTTTAGGAGAAGGAGTAACTGAAGTTACAATAGTCATATCTGTGTAAGGCAGGGGACTGAAATTCTTGCATATTCACTGACTCCAAAAGGGAAGGCTTTAAAAAAACAAGATTACAATAAAACAGAGATATCAACACTGGCAAGGGGATAGAGGGACTATGCATGAATTGCACACATTGCTGGGTGCCCTCAGGGCACATATATATGCTGCTTTTACAGAATCAACATATGCACAGCTTGAGGGTATTTACACAATTCACCTGAATGGGCTCTTCATATCTAAGCATCTTGTTACCCACCACTGACATACAGCTCTCTTCAGGGGTACAATTCAACACCTATTTAAGCAATGCACACAACATTACAGAAAATGAAAAGCATGCCATAAACTGCTAGGTGAGGAAATTAGGTAAGCAGAATGTACAGTAAATAGGCAAATAAAAATTTTGCCAAGACACTAAGGCTATTTTTTTCTTCTGCAGAACATTCATATATTAGCAAACAATGAAAACAGATTGATAACAACAATACCTGGGAAAATACTGGCAACATGTTTTGTGTGGTAATTACATTGATGCTGTATCCCATCACTTCTCCTCTTGCTACATTATCTTGTGGCTTTTCCCAAGATACATTGAGAGAATACGGTGAAAGGGGGAATACTGATGGATATGGCATGAATACAGGAGCTAAAAACAAATGTGCTAATTTACCATAAAATAAATGAATAACGTGTCATGCAAGTTTTCTAACTGTATTTGTAAAATGCCATCTGTTATAGACAATAAAATGTCTTTTCATATCCAATTCCTTAATAAGCACCTTGTAAAAAATTAATCTTCAGGTCGAAATGGAATTTTATATGGTTTTAAATATTATATAAAAAGGCAAAAAAATCACTTATGCAGAATAAAACCTTGATTTTATAATGCACGTGTTTTTAAAGGAGCACTAACCACTACTTAGCTACTAAACACCTTTTTTGCTTGATATAGGTAGGAAGTACATTGATGAAAAGCTCTCAGATGCAAAATCTTCATGTGATATGGAAAAAAGCTGATAAAAGCAATGATTGTTCAATCCTTAATCACCTTAAAAGCAAATCTGTTTGCTGGGCAGGTTCAAAATTAACACATCTCTCACTTCTTATAGAGGAATGCTCCTGTCTTGGATAACAAAACCTGTAAAAGCAATGTCTGCACTGCAGTAAAAGCCCCGCCTTCTCACTTTGCAATGATAGAATCCCAACTCAGAGTGCCTCTTATGTACAAACACCATACTAATGGACCTCTTCCCAAGAGAAAACTTGGCACTTTAGTGCTATATGCTATTTAAAAACTGAAGCAGAAAAATTCTAAAAGGGATTTCAGCCAAGCCTCCCATTTTGTGGAAGCAGATAACTGATGACATGATTTTGGAGGCACCAACAAATGTGGGCATCACCAGTGAGTAGGGCTCCATGTCTGTCATGGAGGTCGTGGAAATCACAGATTCCATGACTTTCTGTAACCCCCATGACTTCTTCAGAGGCCAGTGTGACTGACCCCAGGGCCTCCCAGGCAAATAGCCCCTGGGACAAACACGCCAGCTGCTGCTGCAGCAGTCCCAAGGACAGCCCATCAGCCGCTGTTCCAGTGGCCCTGGGCAGCAGTCCCCAGCAGCTAGCACGAACAGCCATGGTCCCCAGCAGCTGGCACCGCTGGTCCCAGGCACCTCCCCCCCCCCACAGCAGTGGCCCTGTTCTGCACCCCCCTCCCCCAGTACACCACCCCCAAGATTTAATCAAATGTATAAGTCATGGACAGATCACGCACTGTGAATTTTTGTTTATTGCCCGTGACCTGTCTATGACTTTTACTAAAAATACCCTTGACTAAATCGTAGCCGTACTGATATTGATAAAACATTTAATTGCTGAAATCTGAGCACTATCAGGCAGGAAAAGCCAGAATTTTCAGAAGAGCTCAGCTCCAATTTAGGCAAGAAAATAAGTGGCCTTATTCTCAGAAGAGCTCCATATGTTGAGTACTGAACTCTTTTGAAAATCAGCCATAGGTGTCACAAGGCCAGCTGTTGTGTGCAGAGTACTTTTGAAAACCTGGTCCCTACTTAGGTGCCTGGCCCTTATTTAGCACGAGAGCTGAGCTCTTTTAAAAATCTAGCTCCACTTGTGAGTGCGGAGTTCTTGAAAATGTGGGCCTGGGCTTTTTTGAAAAAAACTAGCTGCAGATGCAAACTAAGGCCCTGATTCAGGAAATAATTTAAGCATGTATTTAAAGTTAGGTTCATGCTTAAGCATCTTTCCTGAATAAGAACTTAAATGATATTCATTGCATCCACATTTATTTCTTCCCCCCTAAATTGCATGTGCTACAAAGTCTGGGTTTGCTGATCTTCAAGGCTGACCTCAAGCCCTACCTAGTCTCCCAGGTTTTCAGGAAAAAAGTGGGTTAAATGAGTGTTTGCTTGAAGAAGGCATATACACAATGATGGAGAAAACTAGGTAAAATTCATAAAACCTAAATTAAGAATAAGATTTTGTTATCATATGGTCTTAGAAGTTTGTTGCAGTGTAATTGCAATTTTTTGTTCTATAGCTATTTTACTCATGCTAAATTCCCAGCAAATTTAAGTGAGTTTTGAATAAGTAAGATGAGCAGAATTTGACCCTATATGGCTATTTACTTAACATAAAAACTCTTTTTAAATGCATTCTAGGTTTATTAAAATTAGTTAATATAAACTAAAACTTACCTCCTTCTCCAGTTCTTCCTGATATCCAGTCTGAAAATATGCTACCAGCCATGTTTACCGCTAAAACACAGAACTCGTACTCCGTGAATGGCTCAAGATCAGTAATTATGGTGCTGGTCTGAGGTGGCTTTAATGCATTTTCATTAGCAGACTCCATAACTGGCTGAGGACTGAGCCATCCACTGCTTTGGAAGATGCGACGACTTCCATCTGATTGTAATGCTCCTCTCATATAGATTTCATATCTTATGATTATACCTAGAAATAATAGTGAGTAAACAAGTAATTTATTGCAAATTGTTATTCAGCATCCAATTAAAATATCAAAAATATTTAAAAAACTAATAATCTAACAATAGAAAATATAATGCACGCAAAGGTGTAATTTTAATTGCTATCAAAATTCACTTAGCTAGGAATATTTTTCCCCAAAATTTGTTGTTATTCTATCACAACTTTTGTTGTGATTGTTATTTGACTAAACATTTGGTTTTACAACCCATATAATTTTTGCACTTGAAAAAAATCTTAGGTTGAACTGTTATAATTTTATTTGTTATGCTTTTTCTCTAAGGACAGATAAAAGGTTAGTAGGTTTCAACTTGTTCTAGAGAGTTCCTACATGGATACTATAATATAGCATAATAGTATTTTTAAAGCAACAAGTGTTAAATAATGATCTACCGATTGCATAAAGTGGCCCCAACAGACAGTGCCTTTAATATAATCTAGTATCAGAGGTGTAGCCATGTTAATCTGGATCTGCAAAAGCGACAGAGTCTTGTAGCAATTTATAG
Source organism: Sternotherus odoratus (assembly GCA_032164245.1). Classification (NCBI taxonomy): domain Eukaryota; kingdom Metazoa; phylum Chordata; order Testudines; family Kinosternidae; genus Sternotherus; species Sternotherus odoratus. Next base: position 133,507,635 of record JAVMKO010000003.1, on the reverse strand, counting down.
ACTAATAGTCTATAAGGTGCTACAAGACTCTTTGTCGCTTTAATATAATCTGGCGTGATGGGAAACTGGTTTTTGTCCATTTCCCATCAAAGATGTTGTGGGGTGCTTATCTCGTTGCCAGGAGAAATGAGGCTTCACACAGGTGGCTAGATGGAAAGTGGTGAGTTTATTGAAGGGAGCGGCATTACTGTGCTGGGGGCCTCGGTCAGCACTGCCACGATACAGGATGTCTGACACACCCAAGCGATGTCCAGAGAAGAAGCCCAACCCATGAAGGTGTGTCAGCACAAATATACCCATGCTCATTTGCATCTCATACATACTCATCTCATTAATAGCAAGCAGAAAGCTAATTGGTTGATTACACGCTGTTTAGCACTTGTTGATTACGCTATCCTGCCTCAGTTTCCCCATTTAGTTTCCCACACATTCGTTCTCACACAGACAGGGTAAACACTCACACAGCTGAGAACGGTTCTCAGACACATACAGATAACAGAAACAAGCCCATTCTCATAGCTGGTAACACCATTACGCCCTCTCCTGGAGTTGACTCAGAAGCGTAACTATGCCCCCTACTGGTTACCGTCACAATTATCTTCTGGTCACTACAAAAGGCTACACTATAAACTAAGTGGCAAGATCTCATTGGTCAAGAAACAGCTGTTGGACTTAAGGAATGTGCTATACCTAAAAGCACACCTAATTTTCAGCGCACAAGTAGGCCCATTAACTACACATGCTTCAGGGTAGGCATGTACTGAAGCACCTAGCTGAACTGAGGCCTGAGATCAGAAAAATGTAAACATTTTATGGGAGACATATGAGAAATCAGGAACATCAGCCCAGCCAGAAGTTAGTAAGCATCAGAGGACAAGTATCTGGAGCCAAATTGATGGACTTCAAGGAACTGAATAACCGTAACTGGTTGGGGGGATGAGGAGGAGGATGGGACAACTTGTCCCTTTGTCTTTTTGGCAGACAGAAAGATCTGACCAGCACCAAAAGAAATAAAATAGCATTGTTCACAGCTGCCTCGTCTTGTAAGTACATGTAAGTGATGGTGATTTTAAGCTACAGATAATTAAATTACATTGGGACCTTGTTATTTTCTGTGTCACTCTTAGAGAAGAATACTATCTAGTATTAAGTTAAATTTAAAAATGCATATATAGCAATTATTACCTTCCCCAATATAAACTATCTTTGATTTTTAGGAAGTATTAAGCATATGATATTAGCATTAAAGAGTTGTTCTTGCTATGCATGCCCCTAACATTGCTGTGCTCTTCGAAAGGCAGTTACTAGCAGCCTCTGTGGGACAAAAAGTAGTGTCCTATTTGCACTATAACAGACAGGAGGTCTTATCACTCATTTGCTCTGAGTTTTTTGACAAACAAAATGAAACTTCCATCAACAGTTGCTGGGAGAAGTGAGAATGGAATCCAGGAGCTGACACTGATTGCATCAACTATCATAGGCGTATAGATCAGGGAATGGCAACCACCAAATATAACTATGAACAACATACAGTAAGGATCAAGAGGCTAGTACTGACAAGAGCTAGCACTCAGCGCCTGTAGTTATAATTGCAGCTCTAAAGCATACAGAAACCTTCTGGTGTAGGCTAATTTCCTAACTCTTGCTAAATTAGGAAGATACGGTCCTCACAGAAAGTGGGAACTGAGATCAGTGCACCACTTTTGTCTACACAATAGCTTTTTCCTGAAGTATCTATGAGGTTTGCCATGCAAACATTATCAGTGTGATTTACAAGAGTCCCACAAAAATGTGGCCCATGGACTGCAAGATAAAATAGTAAACAGCAGAATGGAGTGCATTAAGGTGTCTTCCTTACAAAAGCTGGTGTTCTGTCTGTTACTACTAGGAACCACTTAAATCCTTTCTGTATTTAATAAAATCACTTTTTACTTATTAATTAACCTGTGGGGGGGAAACAGCTGTGTATATCTATCAGTGTTATAGGGGGCGAACAATCTATGAGTTTACCGTGTATAAGCTTTATACAGGGTAAAACGGATTTATTTAAAGTTTGGACCTCATTGGGAGTTGAACATCTGAGTGCTAAAGGCAGGAACACTTCTTAACCTGTTTCCGGTAAGCCTACAGCTGTTAAAGGACGTGGTTCAGACCTGCGTCTGGGTTGGAGCAGGCTAGCGAGTCTGACTCAAACCAGGCAGGATTTCTGGAGTCCCAAGCTGGAAATCAGGGGCAGAAGTAGTCTTGGCACATCAGTTGGCAGCCCCAAGGGGGTTTCTGTGATCCAACCCGTCACAGTAAACATCATTGTTGTTGAGGCAGATGTCACTAAGTGGTAAATCCTGGTCCCATTGCAGTCACTTGGAATTTTGCACTCCAATGGAATCAAGACTTGACTCTAAAAGACCCCACCATAGTATCAGACAACAGATAATATGAAGAGATCATTTAACTGATTTTTTTTGTGTCCAATGCTTGTGTTCCACTGACCTGGAAGACATGAACAGATTTTAGATAAAATAGTACTTTTCCATTGCTGAATCTCAGTTTAAGAAATTAAACGTATTAAGACTTACCATTTGGTTTTGTAGGTGGAGACCATTTTAGGGTGAGCTCTGTAGCGCTGATGTTTTGTATCACAGGAGAGTGTTGCCCTTCCGGAGGGGCCTGTGCAGTAATTATTGTCACTGGCAGGCTCTGCAAACAGCCTCCACTGGTACATGCTTGAACATCAAAAATGTACTTTGTAAACGGAACCAGATTCCGAATAATTGTAGAGGTTTCTAAACCTTCATACTGGCCACAAGGCTGAAGATCAGCTGCATAAGTACACGTCAAAACATATTTCTCTATAGGCCCAGAGTCATTTGATGGGGTTGTCCAGTTAAAGGAAATGGTGTGGGGGCCAACAGGAAAAACTATATTTAAATGTAGGTTTCCTTTAGGTGTCCCTGATTTTGTTCTGTACATCACTGCTCCACTCCTTGTAGAGCCATGAACATTGCTGACTGTGAGGTAATAGGAATAGAAGGTATAAGGGAACAAAGTAGTGTCACTGAAGCTCTGAGTTCCTAAAACAAACATAAGAAGAATATCATCGTCCATGTTTCAAACACCTAGAAACTGGTCTTGAATTTGTTGCTTTCTATGAAAGTTTTGAAAGGCCACATTATCCACATAGGAAAAGATTAAGTATTAAATGCAATATAAATTAAAATCAGATATTTGGCTAATTGTAGGTATAAATCAAAGTTTCTGTTCCAAACATTAAATATTTTGTTATCAAGAAGTCTTCCCAACCCCAGGGTATCGGAGGAGGGGGAGAAAGGCGAAAGAAGAGTTGAGGCTGAAGAACAGGATTTTTATTCATGTATGTTTCATTTGCATCCTGATGATGCTAGTTTCCTGTTTTCATTTTGTTTGGAAGAAAAAAAAACCCAGAAAGAGTCTCTCCCTTCCCCTTTATATTTCTAGGTGGCTAAGTCCAATGAACTATGATATGGAATCTTAAATAGATTTTGGTATTATTCCATATTTTATAGCAAGCATTCCATTTTATCTTTTAAGATGAGATTGTGATCTCCTCAGTGTTCCCAGTTTCAAACAGCAAAGCTAGCAGAGGTGGGTTTTTTTTGCTTTTTTTTTTAAAAATCACTCTAATGAGGTACTCTGCAATCCTATCAGCCAAATCATCAGGCCAAGTTAGAAGACTATTGTTAATTTTCCTTGAAAAGTTCAATGCTTCCACAACTGTAATTTCAAACTCTCATTTAGTAATAAGATCTGTATTCACTCAGTTGCACTTAAGTGGCATTTCCTGTAGGTACTATAGATGACCCCCTTCCCTGACACACACACACTCTAAGAATCAAGTAATAAACATCAGAATATTATTAGAATACAAATTTCTGACAGCATTAACAAATTGTTCTTACTGTTCAAATGCCATGCAGATGATTTTCACATTATTAATTAGAGTGAGTGCCGGGAAATGTCAGAAATGTAATTTTTTTAAGCAAATAGAAAATAATGGTTTTGTTAAATAGGAGTATATCAATGTCTGATTAGCCAAGTAGTGAATATTTAGCGTTTTTAAAGCAGCTCCTTAAATAGATCTGTGCAATAATGAAATAGTGTCTTCATCTTGCACTCTGTTCTTAAAACAAATTATATGGTACGACACTATGAACATGGAAAAAATATATGGACTTTACTTGTGAAAGGATTCAACTTAATTTCTAAGTTTTCGCTTTTTGCTAGAAAATGAAGCAAATAAAAATCTATCATATGAATCTTCAACATTGAGGTCATTTCTATTTTTCCTCACCACATTCATTGAGCCACTTATATATACTTAACATACTTTCACTTTTGATTTACTGTGTTCAGCTCTATTACAGTGTCTACATGCAAGGTACACAATGTAACAAAGTATGATAAGTACTTAAACGTAATATATAAGAATTAAAAATAATGAGGGACTGTATGGCTCAAGCATTTTTAACAGGTCTCAAATTAGTCATTGAACAATTGAGGCACTCAAATTCAGTAATCATTTTTGAAAATTTAATCAGATGTTTCTTTCCAAAGACATCGAGAAGTGTGGGACCTTAGCCAACAAGTAGGAAAAACTGAATAATGAAAAACCTTATAGAACAAATGACAGGAACCTGAGTTAACATTTGGGAAAAATATAATATATATGTTAAACACTGCTGTCTTCATTAACACTCACTAAAAGGATAGTGGTCTTCCGTTGTATAAATTTCAGTCTCATCTCTATAGAGTCCATAAGTAAGCCAGTTGGAATTTGGAGAATCAGGGGGGTTCCATGAAAGATAGATAACAGAAGAATTTAGAATTTCTCCTCTGGGTGGAGGCTGCTGAGCCGGAGCTAAGGACAATTTTAAAAAAAGAACATTTTTAAAACAGAGCTCATTGATAAACATACAAATAAATGGAAGTGAAATCTTTAGGATAAAGGTTGTTCTGACACAAAAAACAATGTCACATGGACATATGGTCAATAGAACATTAACAAATAAAGCTAATGCATCAGAACTACTCTGCAACAAAGCTTTATCTAACTACATAAAACAAAATTTGTACTTCAAAGCAGCAGCCTAAATACATTTAGAAAAAACACAAAAGTTAATCAGTATTACCACAGTTTTTTAAAAGCCCCTTTTTGTTTCTTTTCTTTTTAGGGAATTATCAAAAGATGGATCGTATTTCTCTCTGTACATTGTTAATTTAAAGTTTGCAATCTAATCATCTGTTGCATTTCCATTCAGCTTAGCTCAGTGGCCACATAACTTCATCTAACGAAGCAGAAGAGAAGAAATATTACTCCTTCAATCAGAAGGCTGCAATAGAGCCCAATCCTGATGCCACCGGGCTTGATTCTGATCTCCCTTACTCAAGTTTTACATCAATATTAACTACATACACTTCAGTGGATTTACTCCTGAATTACACTAGTATCAACAAACAGAAGCCTGAGGAGTGCAAGACAAGGCCCAGTATGTTCTAGTTACCAAAATCTTTACAGCACAAGTAAATTATCAGATTGCATTTTATTAGAGGATAACCAGTTATCTTAGTGCAAGGGATATTTAGGTCTTGAGGTCTTAATCAAAGAGCAAAATTCCCTCCGTTTTCGTTCTGTGATCCAAATGAATGACCACGGTCATTTCTGAGTGGCGGCAGCGGTGTTGTTGCTCTGGAAAATATTCTTAAATTAATTATTAGCACTTTTGATAAAATAAATATAATGTATAAGCCAGAACACATAAGGCCATGTTAAGAATCAGAGAGGCAGCCGTGTTAGTCTGCAATAGCAGAGGTAACAAAGAGTCCTGTGGCACCTTAAAGACTAACTAAAGTTTTGAAGCATAAGCTTTTGTGGGCTAATACCCACTTGCTTGCATCCGACGAAGTGGGTATTAGCCCACGAAAGCTTATGCTTCAATACTTTAGTTAGGACTCTTTGTTACCAAGGCCATGTTGTACTACAAAGCCTCTGGCAGCCTTGGGGTGGCGCACAGCCACAGTGCCCTAAAAAGTGCTCCATGAGGCAATATTCCTAAATTGGCACTCCCCCTTTCCAGTACAGAGGGGGAGTGTGTTTGCCACTTTTCTGCACCTAGCCAACTTTGGGGACTAATATCTATAGGAAAAGCTCCATGAATATAGGACCATCCTGGGAATGGAGGTTAAAATCTTCCCTATTCTATGTGCCTGTGGCGGGGTGACCACCCGCCGAAGGGGCTTGAAAAAGCCCCAAAAGGGGTTTGAAATGGCCCAAGAAGGGGGTTAAGGCTGGGAGCCAGCAGGCTTTTCAGGCCTGATTGGGCATTAGGCCCAGCTGGGTGGCCACGCCCCAAACACAGGCCTGTATAAAGGCTGGGAGGCAGGGGCCTAAGAGAAAACAGTCTCCTCTGCATTCAGAGGGAGACAGGCCTGACTGCAGGAGCTGAAGCCAGGTACCTGGGCAGGCTCTAGCGGAGAGCCCCAGGCCTCCGGGCCTGACACAAGGCCCAACCCAGGAGTACCAGAGTTGCAGGGGGCAGCCCAGGGCTGGAGATAGCGACAGCAGGCCAACCCTCCTTGCCTGTGATGAGAAGCCATGATACTGCAGTCTGCCCCAGTGAGCGGGGGCAAATGGTGACAGACAGTGGCACATTCTGAGGCGAGGTGGGGATAGGGGGTAGAGGGTTCCCCCGGGGAGGGGAGACCCTCACACCAAAGAGCACCCACAGTTGGAGGGCACCGGGGTCCGGGAGGGACACGGGGACACTAAAGGAGCGGTGCATCAACCTGCAGAGGGCGCTCTGGACGCTAAACAAGCTGATTCCCCAGACGACCAGCGGGAGGCGCCGCTGGGGTGAGTGGGAGCCCCGTTACAGTGCCAAAGAGCACACTGTGGGAACCACATCACAATTCAAAATGTGTGGCATTTCATGGACTTTTGGCCTGTAGTTTTGTCACCATCCTATACAGCGGATTGCTGAATATGTCCAATTCTCTCTCGCTCCAAGATAGATAGGAGGGAGAGAGGGAGACTTCCAAAAGCTAAGCAGATCAAAGCAAGCATATCTTTCATACTGAGGAGATTTAAACTTCAAGACTTCTTATAAGAAATGGAAAGGGAGGTGAATATTTTTTGCTGATTTTAAAGTTAAATAGGCAGCTAGTATTGTTTTAAAAATTATTATGAAGAACAAGTTTAAGCTTTGTTGTAACGTGGGCTGTTTGCCTGGACTGCTCAAGACCTGAATGCTTGTGTCAGAGGAACTCTCTGAGTTGGCTTCTTAAATACCATCATGCTGTATCACATTTGATACTCCTTGATGAAACATAGGAGCCTTGTCTTATAACAGGCTTATTCAAAGTGATACAAGCTACAGAAGCGAGATCTTGGAAGTGTGTTGCCATTTTCATAATGTAACAAATACTGTAATGATAAGAATTAATAATAAATACTGTGCAATAAGCAGGTCATATTTTATTTTATATTTCCAAGATCACTGCTTTTATAATTTAAATTCAGGTAAAGGAGAAAAATTGCGGGAAATATTCATTTTTAGGAGGGGTTCGTGAGACTTCACATTTAGTGAATGGAGTTCACAGGTTGTTAAACTTTGGGAACCACTGAGATGTATCAAGATGTATCAAGGTGCATCAACCTGCAGAGAGCGCTCTGGACGCTAAACAAGCTGATTCCCCAGACGACCAGTGGGAGGCGCCACTGGGGTGAGTGGGAGCCCCGTTACAGTGCCAAAGAGCACACTGTGGGAACCACATCTGCCTGCCTAACCACTCCCTGCTGCCGTGACCCGGGCGGCAGCCGGGAGCCGGCAGCCAGCCCGCCCGCTGGTGGGACTCGGGCGGGAGCTGGGAGCCGGCAGCCCGCCCGGGGGCGGGACTCGGGCGGGAGCCGGCAGCCCGCCCGTGGGCGGCAGCCGGGAGCCAGCCCGCCCGCTGCGTGGACCGGGGCGGCAGCCGGGAGCCGGCAGCCAGCCCGCCCGCTGCCTGGACCGGGGCGGCAGCCGGGAGCCGGCAGCCAGCCCGCCCGCTGCCTGGACCGGGGCGGCAGCCGGGAGCCGGCAGCCAGCCCGCCCGCTGCCTGGACCGGGGCGGCAGCCGGGAGCCGGCAGCCAGCCCCCGAGAAATGGATTTCGGATGCATCAGACTTGCTCAGAAATTTTGTCCGTTGCATCCAAAGTTCGTTAAATCGAGGTCCATTAAATCGAGGGTTTACTGTAACCGTTTGATCTCATTTTGAATTGTTTTTCCAAGATAGTGGTGTGTGTACATTTCTTAGGTGGTGACTCTTCTTAGATGTTCCTGAATTACAGCATCTAATTCAGCCATCACCTCCACAATTTTAAGGAAGTTTCCATTGTTTGGCACATTCAACTGATCTGAAGTGCCACGCAGTGCTAGGTTTTGGGTAGCAAGCATTCTCACAATGGTAATGAGCCTTTTCAGAACATTTTGCCAGTAAAGGGATACTGATGCAATCTTCTCTTGATGATGTTCATCTATGGTGGCCTGTAACCTTAGTCTCATTCTCAAGCTTTTTCCACCTATGGAATGTTCTTTGGTGATTTGCTGCCTTCTCGTAGCATGCCAGATTTCTAGCCAGATTTTTCCAGTCCTTTGTTCCTGTAGAACCCAGTGTGGCTGGAACATTAGACTGTAAGAGTTTGCAACAAAAACAGTATGTAGCATTCTGGGATAAGCCATGGCCTCTCCACTTTGTCTCCATTAGGGATTTCATGCCAGTAATGTGTTGGATAGAAACTTCTATTTTTATTGTCTTTGGAGAACATGGAATTTTTCACTTGCTGTGGCCCATGCAGTACAAGGAAGTCCCTCAGGTTACTGTTCAAGTGGGTCCACAGTCCTGGATCATTTAGATTTAAGGAACTAAACTCAGCAGCAGCTGTTTCTTGTGCCTCTACCACACTCTTCTCTGATCTATATTTTTCTTCAGGAATCTGCCTGGTTACAGCAATTTGAGATGGAGATATGGATGCTGCAGTAGCTCCAGGTCACCTGCACTCTAACTGGAAGATCAGGCATCTCCTCACCACTCACATCTTCACTGGGGCTGGAAGGTTCACTGTTAACATTTGTGCCTGTGTATCTCAGGAGAGCTCCTTCCTGCTTAGATAGAAAAGCTTCCTTTGCTTGCTTTCTTTTTCTTTTTCTTTTTCAAGTGAGGGTTTCTGGTCTTTGTTCTCTAATCTCTCCCAGGAAAAGGGGGGGGGGTTGTGGGGTTATAATAGGGGTTCCACTTTACCCTAACCCATGGTTTTGGGGGATCAAATTGGTGGTGGCAGCATTTTCCAAGTCCCAACTGGAGAAGTTTGGGTTTTGGGGGGAAAGTTTTAACCTAAGCTGGTAAAATAAGCTTGGGGGGGTATTCTTCTTTCATGCGGGGTCCCCACTTCTTTACCCTAGAGTTCAGAGTGGGGAAATAGACCTTGACAGAGGTGTAATCTCAAATGATGTACCACTTAAAATACAGAATTTCCATTTTGGAACATTCATTGCACTGAAAGTACTGAACATCTAGACACACTATTTTTATATGGATCTGATTAATGAATGTGAATTCAGTGCCTTGCCATGGATCCCTAAATTTGACCAAGACTGAGCCGGAATAGAATAGCATTTACAAACTAGGCATTCATCTAGAGGGGCAAAGCCCCCAAACTGGTGACCAGAATTAGAAACTACTGGCAAGAATACCTGAAAGGAGAAGATTACAACTCCTACATAATTTATGTCCAGAAAAAGACTCCAGTTACTATTCAGAATGCTGTACAAGTTTTCTCACATTTCCTAATTAAAATCTATATTAATCTATGCATTTAACATTTTATAGCAGAATTGCCATTGACCTTTATAAAATGTATACAATGATATAAATTAGTTGATCAGTTAAAGATGAAAAGCACATAAAAATGCTAAGTATTATTATAAATTCAAATGAAGCACTATATACTTAAAAATGAAATTCCAAAACCAAATCAAACTATCAGGACAATGGAGAAGTACTGTGTGTTCTAGAGATGGGTCTAAACCAAACCCTGACTCTGAATACTTTCAAATTTGAGAAATCCATGCCTGGAAATAAATAAATCTTTCTGGTTCAGGTCCATTTATACTACATGTTCTACATGTATATGTTCTTCAAGGATATACTATTTAAACTTAACTTGATACAGGACTCAAACACAAACTGCAAACAAAGTGAAAGTTTTGTGTGTTTGTGAGCACCCTTTGCATGTGTGCATACACACACAAGATCTATCACACAGATACAATCGTGTTGAACATGATGTAAATGCCTAGACAAACTAGATAAACAGATATGTTGCAGAAGCAATATCCCAAAACACATAGCTGTATGATAAAAAATGTTCGGCGATGACCATAAGTCCTACTGATTTTCACTGACACTTAGCCCCCATTTTCAAAAGTGTTTTAAGAGCCTAAATCACTTAGTTTTTAAAAAAAATTCTAATCCTTTTCTACACTAGACTTGTTTCTTAAAATTTCCCAGTGGTGCAGCTTGCCCATTGGTATCAATAATGCAATTGTTACTATAGCCAAGCATTGAGGTAAGTTACAGAAAAACATAATTTGAGAGGATCATTTTGACTAATTAGGCATCATACAAAGACTGATGCCTTGCCATCTCTGTACTTCAGACTCATTGCAATTGCTGCAGTGCAGGTGCTCAGTGGCAATGTGTTTCTTTCAATGTCTCACTCAATTGTCGACATAGCTTTAGTCCACCTACGCAAGTCAGTTTATGATGACTTGTCATGATGTGTTACATTGTCTCCCATAGTGATAGATGGAGGCCCCAGGAGGTGGCAAGCAAAGTTTCACTATGAGCCTGATCCTGAAGCCAATGGGACTGAGGGGGTCAGCAACTTGAGTTCAAGCTCTGTGTGTGGCACAGAGCTCTATGAAGTACTCTAAGTCTTTCCAGAAGGATCTCCTAAGACAGCTATAAAGAAGAAGAAAAATAGGGTCTTGAAATATGAAAAAACCCACTTTTAGTGTTATAGAACTAATTTAACACTAAAAGCCATTAATCTGAAAGACATGCTTTTAAGACCAAATCCACTTACTTTTACTGCAGCCAAATAGGTTGTGGACGTCCAAATTACTAGCATTGGGAACACAGTTGTCACATTTCAAGCCAGTTACAAATTGTTTACAAACACATTGTCCAGTAACAGGATGACAAGTCCCATTAATGACTCCTGAAGGATGACAATTACAATGCTGACATCTATAAACAAAAACAAACCGAGAACGTCATCCAAGCACATTAACACTTCAGTTACACACAGTAGGGTTTTATTTAGTGGCTTCTTTTGTCTTACATAATTCAGAATGATAATTAAACAGCTTAGTGGACAGAGGTGCAATAAGAAATCAAGTCATCTATTTCAAACTGTTTTAATAAATACTTAAAATAAGCATTTGAAATCTGAGAATTAGAGGAAATTTATGCTAAATTAGATAAAGAAAATGTCTTAGATTTAAAAACACGTTAATATAGAATTGATTCATACACAGAGTGCATAACGGTATTGATTAATAAACCCATTATTGGTCCAACCCTATAACCCTTTTTCACACAAAATATTCCTTACTCCCAAAAATAGTGCAACTGAAGTCAGTATATTTATTTGGCCTGCTTTATGTATGAGAGATCTTCAGCATAAATTCAGATCCTGAAGAATCTAAGCTTTCAACAAAGAAAAAATGTTCTTGCCCACAGAGGCAATCGATAGGGATGCAAATTCAGAATAAATAAAAGAGGAAAGATCCAAAGACTGAGAAGAAGGAGAAAAACAAAGGAGGATAGAGTAGGAAGAGAAGGGTCAGAAATACCACTGGTCATAATGGGGAGCACATTTTCCCCACTATGTGATACTGAAATTGACAATCAGGTACTTAAATGATAATAATAATTAAAAGTTTAACTACTACACACAGGTCCACATACTAACCTTCATACTTTGCGCAAAATTCTCATTGGCATCAGTGAAATATCCTCAGTGGATTGAGATATTTGATCCTAAATCTATATACTGGCTCATGGACCATAATTAAAAATGGAATTTGCTCTTCTCCACAGAATACATTTGAAAACTCTGTGAAACAGGGTTTTTTGCAACTGATATATATTTTTCCCTGGGTGGCACTGTATAATGTCATTGCTACCAAAATCAGTTAAAAATATAAGGTGTATGATTCTCAATAATGGACTTATCTACGTAACAGGCAATGGTTTGTCTTTGAGTGAACAACCTGCATCCCATTGCCAATTCTCTGAGTTATGCCACCCACCTCAGCGCAGAGTTTAATAGTAGCAAATAAATCACAATTAACTTTTCTGCTCTAATCTCACATTTGTACCTCAATAGACGGAACAAATGTTTAAAAAGATACGGGCCAAATCCCTAATTCATTACCATAAAGTACAAATCAGGAAGGGGAGCCACAAAACTCAGTTTGCATTCACCTAAACCTGAGTTGGCTGTGCAATGGTCCTATCCTCTGGCATAAATGAGAGCAGCCTGAAGGCACCTCTAAATAACACCAGGTGCCAACAGTCACAAGAGGACAATTAAACAACAGTCAGGGACTTGAAGGATATATGGAAGATTCAATTATGTTTCCTTTGTTCTGGTAGGACACCTATGCTAGCCAGGAAAGGTTTCCTACACTTAAGCTGATCCTCCCCTGACTGGTTACACTGGCTCTGTGGGCAGATCTCAGTGGTGGTGCAATATAAAGTGAATGCACCGTATTAAAGATTCTGCCCCGTATTTCCACTTCTCTTTTCTTTATTCCCTCTCTCAGATACACCTGTGGGTCAAATAATGCTGAGTTAATCTACACTTTAGGATGATAAAAGCAAAGGAAAAAAAAACTTTTTTCACATTGGAGTACTAAGATCCAGGTCAATAATCAGTGAAATAGACATTAAATGTGACAGATTTTAAACAAGTTTAAGAGAACTATTCACATACATTTTTGCCCATCGCAGAGCTCTGTTTATTAGAGTTCTTTTACTCCACTGCAACTCTTGCTGTGTGATCTCCTGAGTAATCATTCAACACCCTTAAAAAGGCTGATAAAAGCTAAAGCTGCAAAATAAGCTGCAAATTTGTTTTATGGACTAATATCCCATTGGGAATAAATAAAATACATTCTCTCCTGGAAGCCACTATACTGTAGTTTGCTCTCTTTTATAGTCAAGAGAAAAGGGCAATTTTTTCAAACAACTGTATTAAGTCCTTTCATCTATAGACAGTGGATCCAAATCCCCCTTCAAATAGAGGTTCTGTTGAGACTATTTAAATGTCATGACTGAAGAAAATGGTTTAGTTGAGATAAAAAAGATGATAGTGTATAGACAGGCAAATAATTCTATTTTATTTATTTCATAATTTCATTACATGCTGCTATTTAGAGTGTATAGTCTGTGGGGAGTTTTAATGCAAGTGTCCCAGTACCTAAATAATGAGAGACTTCTCTTAGCACTACTGTATATTACTGGACCGGTCATGAATAGGGTCCCCTGAGTATTTAAGTTTTCATTATCATTCACTCATGAAACAATCAAATTAGTATATCTACAGTTCCTTACAGTTGTCTGGAGGTGTGTATTTGTTTTGTTTTTACCTTAAAGTGCTTATTTTGTCTTCTAGCCAACATATAGAAATACCTGCCTCCGTCTTCATTAACATAGGCCCCGATCCTGCAAACACTAATGTATGAGTTGTCCTATTGACTTTAATGGGACTACTCATGTGTGTTTCCAGGATCAGAGTCTTCATTAGTACCCTAAATAGTGAAATCAATACATTTTATTATTTTAAAAGTTTACTGTACATTTGTGAAGTCAATATTTTTATGCCACTAAGGACTTTTATGGTAAATAAACAAACATTCCTTGAAACCTTCCAGCCATACAAGCAATATTTTCAACATTCTTGACGACTGTTAATAAAATAAATTAGAAGCTTATGTTATTTTTTAAAATGCTACCTTCCCAAGACATTTTAAATCAAACATATTTCACATTTATTAAAACAGAATTACACATAATAAAAGAAAAAAGACTTAAAACATGGAAAGAGAAATACCAAGCCAAGATGAATTGCAATATTGATTTTGCAAAGATAAATGGTGTTTGTAATATTAATATAGAGAAACCTTTATTACATTGACTCTCTAGGTGCAGTTAGAGCCTCTCCAGCAATCTGTTTAAAATCTTAATTTTTCATCCTTATGGGAAAACCTCACTTGCTAAGTGGATTTCATAAACAGTGATCTGTCAAGAGAGATATATATAGAGATAAACAATTTGTAATGTTCATTGACCAGTTCATTATAGTAAACAATGCAGAAGTAAGGCTTATCTAATCTCTACCAATGTTCATGACCATTAGGGGTTCTATCTGAATCACTGTAAAATACCAGAGTCTAAAATTCCTCCAATCCTGCAGGGAATTTTCTACTTTACAAGCTGAATTCCACTGAATAATATTCCGTGTTCCTGCAAGATTGTTGGAATTTTAAGGCCTCATGACTGTCTCTGCACATCACAGAATAGCAACAGAAAAATGGCAGAAATCAACACAGCTCTGATGTTTAGATTATGAGTGGCTAGTATTTTTTGCTTGATTGGTTTTGTAATCCCAAAATTGCTAGAAAGGGACAGTGTGGAATTTGAAAAACATGGTAAATCACTCCTTTTCAAAATAAGTCTTAAAATTTGCAAAAACTGAATGAAAACAGGTAATAATTTTTAATAGAGAAATCCTTCTGAAGAGGAGGAGGAACGTTGCCCAACATACAGTGGAACCATCATGGATCTACTACACCGGAAGATTCAGATCTCCTAGGCACTACAAAGCCAACCTCTATGGTGGCTCTCTCTATAGCCCTGTTCAGGAGTCTGAGGCATAGCTGATAGGTCCACAAATTCTTTTGGTCTACTGGACTCAAGTGTAGCTGGGTGCACAGTAGCACCCACAGATTTTCTGTACATGTTGCGGTGCCTGGATCTAAGTTTGGTATGGGAGAATTCTGTACATCCTTTTCTCTACATTCCCCATTTAAACCCTGATTACATTGGCTCTACACATGGGGGGCTGGGAGATGCTCCCTTTGAAGAAGTGTGTGTGAAGGGACAGTACTGATACACAGGCAGGGAGACCAACCAGCTCCAGGTTGGGAAAGAGGGTCCCTGGGTTTCCTGCCTGGTCCCAAGATCTTTCCAGCCCCACTGGGTCCCACTCCTTGCCCCACGCATATCCCCTGGGGCATACAGGAGTTTACAGAGGTGGAGCCCCTACAATATTTCCATTAAAGAGGTGCTAGCCCCTCTAGCCTGCCTGGTTCCATTACCTCTGAACAAAGGACAAGTATTCCACTGTAAATTACTAAAAAACCCAATGCTGGAATTCATTGTTGTGAGGTAAAATGGAGGCTTTGTGGGCATAAGAGCAAGAAGAATCTTAAATGGATTTCTAATAAAGTCAGATAACAAAAGCTTGCATTAATGGGAGATTAAATCCATATTCCTGGTCACGACTATGACACTGCCATTGTCTAATCCTGTCACCGTTACCAACAGAACTGTATAATTATAAATAGCCAAGAGGATAATACCAAACATGAAGCCAAACATGAGAGTCTTTGCTTAATGCATTACTGCAAGGCACACAAATATTACCACGAGGAGTGTGGTATCAGAATCTGAGGAGAACAGAACCGAAGCCTACCCATTGGTGTCACAAGTCAACAGCAGTCTTTTGCCTAACAGTCTTTTGCCTAACATATAATTTATTGACAATTTATGGAACCAAAAAAAAAAGAGGTGGAGTGTTAAAACTAAGTCTGAATACAAGTCCCATGTTTGTAAGAAAGCACCTATCTTTAGGATACCAGTAACCAAAACTCTGGGATCCAGACATTCTCGGACTAAATTCTTTGGGATATGGATTCAGATATGAATTTGGTGGTTTGAGCCCATATCTAGTGTACAAAAGGCATTGCTTACCACACAGAAATTGTGACCCTTTTCACATCCTGTTTGGAACCCAAAGTCAAATCCTATTTCAAACTAAAGAATAAGGAAGATTAATTTAGAAGGAAACTTAATATTACATTATTTTTATCTCTTACCATCAAGAGTGGCAGGAAGTAAAACAGAAAATCCCCATTCTAACAGATTCCAAGACTGCCATTAACAGATACCTCTATGACCCGCAACACTAAAAAAACCCTGCCTAATGATGACAATAATATAAAACTTAAAGTGAAAAAATCTGCAAAGTCAAGTGCACTCAGGAAGACAAACGCACATTCTAGGGTCAGGATATATTTATTCCCTTTTTCACTCAAGATTACTATGGGGATGTCATATCACTTTAATTTAAGTCTATTTTTAAAAAATATAAATATTAAATGTAGCAAAATACTTTACAATCCTATGGTCTGCAGGAAAATGTGATAATACGAGTGCCTGTGAAATCTTATTGGACAACATGTGAAAAGGAAATTGAGATTGTGGGGATTAGACAAGCAAGAGAAGCTGCTGCAAGAGAAAGATAGGGCAATAGACGGAATAACAATACATCACCTACTGATGTACCTCAGACATTCAAGGAAGTATATTCACACTATTTTAGTGTACATAAAGGTTCTAGGATATATTAGATACAAAATTTTCCCCGAACCACAAAATTAGGGTGCTGATAGAGAGAATTCACTCCTCAGATTACAGATTTTGGAAATGGAAAGTCTGTCATTAGATGAATCCATTCCCTGCAAATTTTACATTTTCTGTTATTGTAAATAGACAATATGAGGGCATGTAATATTTGCTATCATTCTCAAGTGAAATTTCATTTTCACTAAAATTTTCCCAGTGTTAATTTTTTATACGAATGGTGTGTAAATTTTTTTCCAAGAACCACACCAAATATCTTAATAGTTGATTATTTCAGACATATACCGGTAATAAGACAATCCTCAAACCATTATAAACATGAGACATGGTGTATAAGGTTTTAATTATGCTTCCACTGAAAATGGCAAAACTTGGGAACGGGTCCTGTGTAAATCTGGACATGTGTATCAATTTCAGTGGAAGACTGTTTTGAATAGATGGCCTTTTTTTATTGTTACTAAAGATTTTAAAGTTAGTTGGTGTGAGGAAATATAAAGAAGAAATTTGAACTAAAAACCATATAAAAACAAAGAAACAAAACAAATACTTACCTCCCTGAATCAGAATCAAATCCAAAATAAAGTTCTCTGCAGCGATCACATCTCTGTCCAGTTATGGAAGCATCTTGGCAAACACATTGGCCAGTTGGACTATTACAGACTTGCTTCACTGAACCAGTTATGTGACATAAACAAGGCAAGCAGCCAGAAGCATGGTATGGAGAGATGTAAAAACCTAGCAAAGACAAGTTGGTGAACAAATACACATTTTAACAAACTTGTAGAAAAAGCAATACAAACAGAATATCATTTTGTGCATGCATATTTAGCAATTGAATAATATACCTGCCACCACCTAACAAACCTACTGTGTTGCAGTGTTGCACAAAATGCAGTCATTTTGTGGAGCAGGGTGTCTAAGGCCATTCAGTGGCATTATCTGAAGCTGTTATCTAGTCTCCGCTTGCCAACTCTGATTTTCTATTCTGAACCCCACAAACCTTCTTTTTAGGCAGAGCAGGAGAAAAGCAGGACAACAGTGCTACAGGTATCAGGCAGTAGGGGAAGCAAAGATCCCACTGTATGGGAGGCACTAATGAATGCAACACAAACTGCAGGAACATGCACATAATGCCATGCAAGATCAGAGCTGTAGTTCACCTAATCCAGGATTCTGTCTCTGATAATACCAGTACCAGTCACTTCCAATGGAAATGCAAGAAACCGATATGTCCTCACTGGAGAAATTCCTTTCTAAAATCTTCTAGGTAAGTGGTTGATTTATGCCCCAAAACATGAAGGCTAACATACCTTATTAAGAAAGCCACCTTGTCTAGCATTGTGTGGTCAATGTTACTATTATCCATATAAATATCTAAATACTTTTTTCTTTTTAACTTCTACTAATCTCTGCACTTTGTAGCAATGACTGCACCTTTAAACACGGGGTATCTGGCTGGCTGGCTGAATGAAGGGAAAAGTGGTTTCTGGCTGGGGGGGTGGGGGAGTGGAAGAAGAAAACTGCTGCAAAAAAGGCCTGGGTGCAGTTGGAATTTTTTCACCTTCCCCATAGTGGGTTCAGGAAAGGCTTTGTTCATGCATGGCATGAAGGGAGATAGGCCATATGTCGCAGCTCATTATTTAAGCGTAGGGTGGATGTCCTCCATTATTTCTTCTCTCATTTCTTATACACGCTAATGTTATTTTAGCAGGGGGTGGGTTGCCCCACTCTGCTTTTTTGCAGAGGTTCACGTTTAAGTAGCCCTTGCTTTTTTCTCTGAGTGACAATAGCTAAATTAGAATCTAGTAAAGTAGTGTGTATGAGTGGTTCAAATTATTTCTTCCAATATGCATTACCTGGCACTTGTCAGCAATGAATTTCATGTATTGTGCTGCCCATTCTCCTTGCTTTGTGGTGTCTTCCTGGAGTTCTTGGCTACGTTAATTGTATGTCACCACACTGTTTACCCCTCACTCCATTAATAAATATTTTAAATAAAGCCAGCTCTAATATAATATTGCCCCCTAACTCTTAGATAGCACTTTTCATCCATACATCTCTAAGTGCTTTGCAAAAATAGAATGTTTGGGTGGGAGGATGCATCCCTCTGTCAAAAATTTTCTATTATTCCTTATGGTATGACTCACAACTGAGACAAATTTTCCCCTCCTCTCATACACTCTTGCAGCATTCTCATAGACCTCTTAGTCACATTTCCTCTGTGGTTATATAAAGTTCAGTAAGCTTCTCTTTTTAGGTATGTTCTTCAGTTGCTGAATCTTTTTTAGTTGTCCACGAACTCGCTCTCTAACTTTCTCATGTCCTGTTCTATAATGAAGGGCCCAAAATTGCATTGTAATGTGCCATCTAACCAAGGCATTATTTCCTTTGTCTTACGAGCAATATCTTCATATATTCACCCCCAGGGTGGTATTGTCTTTCTTTGCAGCAGTGTTGTGCTGTGAGCTCATATCCAAATAGCAAAAGAACTAAACAAATTGAAAACATTAGAATTTTACTGCTCAAGACTTTTTTCAAGTTTAGCTTCTGGTCCTCAGTGAGATAAATCTCAAGTGGACAGTCAAGTGATATCAGTCTCCAGTTAACACACATTCACATCATAAAACAACCATACTGTTGGCACTTTATTCCAGAGAGGCCCAGAACTGAGCCATCACAGAGACTGAATATCTTGAAGTTATTAGTGAGGCAGCATGTATTATCTCATACTGCAGTTGCATGTACAGTATAGTACCTGTCCTGTACATAAATAGAGGAAGCCATTTCCCAGCAATGTCACTCTCGAGCACAATGAACAACTCAACTGCAAGAGCATAGCCGGAAGATAGGAAACAAGTTTAACCCTAGACCTCATGCAAAAGATCAGCGCACCTCAGTAGGTATATCATTTATCATCTGCTGAGAGAGTACTAAACATTAATAGTAGGCAGACCCTAATGCAATCTAGAAAAAGGCAGACTCTGATCCACTAGTGAATTAGCATAAAATTTACAAGTAAAGGACAAAAAATGGATAAATAAGCAAGTTTAAAGTATTGTAATGAATCTCAACTGAGCAGACTGTCTCATAAGAACATCTTTTATTATGTTATTTATTATGATATTATGTTTATTATGAAAGTTGCGTTCTCTGGTCAACAAGAGACACCAACATGCCTCTGTTGCAAGGCCTCTGCTCGGCACAGGTTCTAGGGCCTGAATGGTTGTGGCGAGGTTGCCCACCAGGTCAGGGTGGCAGGGAAGTGTGTTGGCAGGGCATATGCACAGTGGGTAAAGACAGGTTTAGGGCATATACTACTGTACCTGTTTTGTGGCTAGAGGCTTTAATTCTTCAGCGATGTAAATCCACTGCCTCTCATAGGCATTAAATTCATGTGTGAAGTAAAAAGGGGTTTTCTTCTTTTAAAAGAGGTGTTCCTGATTTCCATACACCACTAATTAAAATAACGGAGCGAACAATACCTCTCTCAAGTTACATTTAATTTCAATATTTTTCCATTCAAAAATAAAAAACCATGCAAGAAAACTCTTCTTTATAAATCAACAATAAACCAGGAGACCTTAGGTTCCCCAGTTCTCCCCTTCCTCCATGAAACATAGATAATTGATCTCCCTTCTCCAAGGAATGAGAAGGCATGAGGATGTGTTGACATTTTGAATCACCTCAAAGTGAGAGATTTTTTGAACGTTAGAGTGCAAATATCTATCTTTTTGTGGCTAATTTTAGGTCTCTTACTTGAATTTCTTGTAAGTAAATACACTGGGAAATGAGAACACTTAAACAACTTGAGTTTATGCTATAAATCACAGAGTAAATTTATTCAGGAAACTGAGTTAAAATAGGTGCATTATCCCATCAATCTAACCTACCCTTAATATATTTTTATGGGTGCCATTTTTACCTAATTAATTACATGCTTTTAATTAGTCTGTGATGGCTATGGATATGCATGCAGTACACTTTGTTGTCTTTGGCCTAAGGCAAAGCCAAAGGACATGGTTAGATTATTTGAAACCGATTAAATTGCACTATAGTTCCATAATTTAAGACCACTATTATCATCTGAACAGTTTTAAAAAACAAATAATATTTTGAAGAATGCATATTCTTTAGAGCGGAGTATTCTTATGATGTTTCTCACTGTGTTATAATTCTCATTGTGTTATAATTATTAAATACAGGGCTAGTATGTTGTATTAGCAGATTTGGGCTTCTCTGGGTGTTTTTTTTTAAATAGCTGATCTAGAAACTGCAAGATGAAGTTCAATCATCCAAAGTGATTCATCCACTGGTATGTATTCCATCCTTCCTTCTTACCCTCCTCCTGCTCCACATTACTCCACACCTTAAAAATGCCCTCATTATTATAACAGTGATAATCTAGTACTGACACCTCAAAGATCTTTTTGGAGTTACTATTGTACATCATCCTAATTTCTCTGCCCTCTTTTGAATGTATCCTGATACCAGCATCTATCATGTGGTCCAGCAAACAGTGCACTGGTCTGAGATTCTGATTCAGCTGAGTTCTATTCCCAATTCTACCACTGGCCTGCTGGGTGACCTGGGGTAAGTTATTCCACCTCTCTGTGACTCAGTTTCCCCATCTGTAAAATGGGGGTCTGATATTGGCTCACTTTGTAAAGTATTTTGAGGTCTACTGATGAAAAGAGCTATACAAGACGTAGGCTATGTGATATTATTGGGGTCCAAATAAGTTCTCACTGAAGTCAACACAGAACTCCTATTCAATACAATGAGTACAAGATGGATCTAGACTGTTCTCAGTGGTACCAGATGACAGAACAAGGAGTAATGGTCTCAAGTTACAGTTGGGAAGGTTTAGATTGGATATTAGGAAAAACTTTTTCACTAGGAGGGTGGTGAAGCATTGGAATGGGTTACCTATGGAGGTGGTAGAATCACCTTCCTTAGAGGTTTTTTAAGGTCAGGATTGACAAAGCCCTGGCTGGGAAGATTTAGTTGGGGATTTATCCTGCTTTGATCAGGGGGGTGGACTAGATGACCTCCAGAGATCCCTTCCAACCCTAATATTCTATGATTCTAAAGACGGGGCCCTTACAATGTTAAGGAATCAAACTCATCTATAAAGCAGTAAACTCAATGCTAATCACTAACACATTTGTATACACTTCTTAGTAAAACAAGACAAATTACTTTCTTATAACAAGACTTAAAAAAAAAAAACAACAAAAACAAGTATGTGAAAATATTCCCTCATGTGCCATGTAGGTTATTTCACATGCTAATCTGTTAACTTCTTATCAATTAGGCATTTTTAACCATTATAGATCTACATAAACACTTTTCTTCACTGTTCAAGGACAAGGGTGGGTCATTGGCTCAGGAAGCCTTGACATAACTCCTCCACCTAGTCCCCCAGCCTGCTCTCTTATTAAGTGCCTGATGTAGAGTGTCAGCAGGTCAGATAGAACTGGGGAAGAAACGGAAAAACACACAATAGTGCTATATTTATTAGTATATGTACCTAAAATAATTTAAATTAATGTAAAAAATACTAATGGAGGTTAAGCTGCATTTTTAACCTATGTTCAAGTTATTGAATGGCATATTAGAACCAATGGGGCTCTAATGTACCTTCTAATGTGCACTGCTACTTTAACAAACTGCCTATACATTTAACAAACTAAATCTCTCTCTAACACAGATTAGGTTAATAATACATGGGGCTTCATTATGTTCACCTGTTTTCTAAAAATTAATAAAAAGATAATTATAGTGCTACCCACTATCATGAATTGGGATATAAACTCCATTTACAGTAATGTAGAATACAATTCCTTAATTGTTTCAACACACTGAGATGTACCAATTGCATTTTCAGCTGCTTATAAGGCCAGTCCTTGCTTAGCCCTTGTGAGAACCTGTATATCCCCAACATGATGATACAATCACATGCACTTATAGGACAATTTGTTTGGCCAGCCTTCCTACGTTGTTCCTACAAATGTCTCCACAACTTCCTCTATATTAACCGCTCATGCATGGAAGACCCTTCCTGAACTGATCTTTGAGGAAACAATCTTTCAGTTCTCTCTTCAAGACCCCCATTTGTTGCAATTCCTATAAGAAATCACCAGTCAAATCGTGAGTAACTTCATTTATGTCTATGGAGATGTACAAGTATGCAAAACAAACTTGTATACATTGGAGGGGAATCAGGGCTAAAGCCCTATCAAAAAGGATCAGTTAAATTAAGGAAAAGACAGTTCAGATTCTGGAATACTGCGGAGTATAACAAGCAATTTTCTTCCAATTTCCTTACCTGATTCACACTGGTTACACCTTCTTCCTTGACGATTAGGCAGGCATACACACTGTCCACTAAGCTGGTCACAAACTGTTCCTTCTAATGTCCCCAAGGAGTCACAGTCACAAATCTGGCAGCCAAGAAGGTTGCTAATGGTAAGATTGTACATATGAGGCACACACTGATTGCACTGAAGCCCAGTTACACCAGCTTTGCAAGGACACTGTCCTGTTGATTTGTCACACAACAGAGAGCTATTTACTGTACCTGCATTATCACAACTACATGGCAGACAGGAGAAGGAATTATTTTGCTGTATTTTGTAATACCCATCTAAGCATTCACTGCACTGTCTTCCTCCAGTATTAGGTTTACATACACACTGCCCTGTTGTAGCATTGCAAACCATTCCAGAAAGTGATCCTGCAATATTACAGTCACAAGTCTTACAGCCAGTAGCATCCAACCCAAAGAAGTTGTCCATGCAGGTATCACACTGAAGCCCTTTGGTTTCTTCTTTACAATTGCACTGCCCAGTAAAAGGGTTGCAGAATTGGTTCAGTGAGCCATAGATATTGCACAGACAAGGCTCACATCCATGTTTATTAAAATTTTTGCTGACTTTAAATCCAAAATTACAACGATCACAATTGAGACCTGAAGAGAGAAAAAGAGATTAATAAAAGGAGAAGTGGGGGAGGAGGAGAACAGTCAACAGAAATTCAATACAAACTATTCTAGATTATTATTTTTTTAGAAAGTTCTTTCCCACCACAGTTATTAATAGCAGCAGCAATGAGGTGGCTGCACAAAACTACAGAAAACAGCAGGAGCTAATGTAAGAGCTTTTTTGGGGAGGGAATGCTTCTATTTCAGAAATAACAGGGTTTTTGTTGGTTTTCATATATAGTTGTTTAGATAGATTTATTTTCATATTAAGTACATTTTAAAATATCTGGCAAAAACTAAATGTGATGCAGGTGACCACTTGTTACATGGCTTATCTTCTTAACTACAAGAGATGATACAAAATGGGCAGAAGATGTGCTGAGGGCTGCCAACTCATTTTGATAACATACACATAGGGTGACCAGACAGCAAGTGTGAAAAATCGGGACAGGGGATGGAGGGTAACAGGAGCTTATTAAAAAAAAAAAAAAAAAAGAAAAAGACAAAAATAGGGACTATCCCTATAAAATCGGGACATCTGGTCACCCTACATATACATAAACACTGCAAATTAGACTCATTTCTATGAGTTTTATTTGTCATACTACAATTTTAATATTGATTACATTTGTTATACCAGAATTTATTAGGCGTCTTTATGGCACACAGAAAATGTTTTCCATAATCCAAGATGAAATAATGCTTTTGTCTAAATGTATGATTCAGTTAACACTTACAATACATTAGATATTAAATTGTTTTTTTCATACTTCATCCTGTAGCTCTGTTAGTTTCATTTTCAAATTCATTGCTTTATCCCTGCCTCAGGGGTTGCAGCTGAATTTTGGTTTATAACATTTTCCTCACAAGAAAGCAAAGTAAATTATTATTTGAGAAATGTTAACTCACATGTGTATGTGTAAAAACAACAAGGACTCCTTGTGGCACCTTAGAGACTAATAAGTGTATTTGGGCATAAGTTTTCGTGGGCTAAAACCCACTTCATCAGATGCATGGTTTTAGCCCACAGAAGCTTATGCCCAAATAAATATGTTAATCTTTAAGGTGACAAAAGGACTCCTCATTGTTTTTGCTGATACAGACTAACACAGCTACCACTCTGAAATGTGTATGTGTGTTACTTTTCAGTCAGAAAATCTTTCACTATGATATCATGCTTTAATTGTGACATCCAGTAAAAGAAAAAACTTAGGTCCTAATAAAATATTTCCATCCTTTTTTTAAAAATGCATAAATATAATAAATTTAGAAACATATGTAGAAAAGCATCTCTTGAAATGGTAGGAAATGCATTATATATATGAATAAAAACTCGAGAACTCCAACAGGAGGCAAGTTCCTTTAACAGTGATGAATGGCTCACCTAAGGCATATCATTTAATTTCAATAAGGAAAATAAAAAAGGCCCACTATTGCTGCAAATTTTAAAAATAACTGTATTGTTAACAAGAATTATGACTCATTTTGAACTATTAAAATTGGTCTACATGGATTCATATCATATCAGTTTTAAAAATATGCGCAGTGCTTATTTGAATATGCCATACATATTCCTGACAGGTAATCTATTCCTAACGATACTGAGGAAGGCCTACAGGGCATCACATTCAATGTTAACAAGTACAGGGGAGTTAGCACGCTTGGCATTTAATTCACATTCTTCTACCTTTTTATTCTAGATGAATGACCTACTTTAATAAAATTATTGGTGCTAATGTATTTTACTGGTGATAGAATCGTTAGTAAGATTTAACAGTTGTGTTAACTCTAACAGTTCACGTTCCATAACATTGCAGTACACAGTTACATTTTCTGTTATCACATTTCTTTAGACAAATTGACAATAGACTGAGGTTACATGTAAACCCAGTTTAAAAAAAATGATTCAATATACATTTTTTAAAAGTAGCTTTACTTTGTAAAAGTTCACTGCACAGGACTGATAAATAAAACTTATTTACACATAGCAACAGGAAATCAAAATATTTTCAGTTCATTGTGTAAACAATCCTACTTAAGTTTGCTTAACTTTAAGCACAAGTAGTCTCACTTAAGTCAACGAGACAAATGTGCTTAAAGATAAACATGTACATACGTGTTTACAGGATTGGGCTTCATATATCTTCGTCTTCTCCACCCCCATAGATTTTTTAAGTGAAGCAAAAAATCATCCCAAGTACTTTCATAGATAGTATAAAATGGATGAACTAATTTAAGTAAGCAAGAGCCTGATCCTGAGATCCTTGCACACCCAATTTCTCACGGATGTCAAAGCAAGTTGGGGAATATACAAAGAATCAAAAATCAGGTCCCAAATGTATATGAAAAAAATATAATACAGAATTGTTAGAAAACTATTTTATTTAATGTAGGAAATTAAATCCTAAAATGCATTAAATGTTTGCACTGAAAAAATCAGGTGGTGTTTGATCCTGGGACGGCTAGGCACCTCCTGAGGGATGTTGACCATGCTTTAATCCCCACTATAGAAAACAGGAATTAAAGGCGCTCAGCACTTCACAGGGAGGAAGCTAAGAATTATTTAGGATTAGATCCTTTTAGGAGAAGAATTTTCATATATTTATTTATTGGCTTGTTTTGGAAATTCCAGCCATAAGAACAAAAAGTAATAGTATGTAAAAACTCACAACAATTCAACCTTTTGGGGCATTCACTTTAACCAAACAGCTATCATATTTCTCTCTTACAAAGATATGGGTGGATACTAACAGAGATTTAGAAGTCTGGAAGAAGCAGTTCACAATTTAGTGAATATGAATGACCTAGGATCTAAACATTGAAAGGTATTTTTAGTATCAACATATGATCACAGTTAGTTCAGAAAATACAGATTACCAATAGTTTGAATGATAAATTGGTATAGGGTTTTTTTGAGCCGTATGTATGGCCTGAGACACGTACAGTTACCATGCAGGGCTCACTTTATCAGGAAATTCTCCTTGCATAATATTCCCATACATCAATATTTCAAAGTGTATTATGTACACTGTGTATTTTGGGCATTTGATAAATTTTGTCCTTATGTGGCTGTGGCTCCCCTCAAATATGCTGGAAGTAATAAATTGCTATAATCAAATCTAATTTCTGAAAAATACCTGTGGGAGTAACAAACAAAAAAGCACGTCTTGTAAAAAAAATGATAAATAACACAGAAGGTAGCAGTTTATTATAATCAGCTTGGCATTGAATTACAAAATTAAAATTATGTGGCCCTTGATAACTAAACCTAGCAATGTTCATGATCTGTGGAATAATGTTGACTTATTTTGCATTTCATAGGAACAGTTCAAAGAAATACAATACAAAAAAAAATGGAAAGATTTATCACAAAGGACCCTGTAGCACAGAATATTTTGAGGGGAAAAAATCCATTTATTTTGGTCTATTAAGAAAACTAGCATGGAAACGATTTGCTTAGAACTCATTAAGTATAAAACATTTTGAAAAAGTGCTAATTTCCTAAAAGAAACATCTATGCAGTAAGCAAATTAATATTATTTCTGTGAGTTATTAGTATGGAGCTATGTGAGCCAATGTAGCTATGGAATAGAGAGACTTCTAAAGGGTTGATTAAACCAAGCTTCAAACTGTAGTTTGATAGAATTATTAAATTAATAATTTTAGGCAGTTAATTTCATTCAGTTTTTTAATCTGCCTTCAGCAAAAGAAATTTACTGTATTTTTCTGTTTATAAATCAAATGTTTTATTTTTAGCAGATAAGAAATATGGCTGAAAACTCTTACATTACACATACCAATAACATTTGCTTTGCACTTGCACTGGCCTGAATTTTGGTGACAGGTAATATCTCCATTGACTGTCCCAGAGGTATTACAGTTACAGGGACTGCAGCCATCAGGGTCTGACGGTTGTAGATTGTAGAATCCTTCCTGGCACTGATTGCACTGTCTGCCAGACACATGTCTTTTACAATTACATTGGCCTCCAATCTAGAAAGATACAAAATATTATTGAATGATGAATGTATCTATTTTTAGATAATACATTCATTAGTAACAACGGCAGAGGGTATGGAGGAGAGAGAGAACTTTAAATGGAAAATGAAAAAAATAGGTCTGTGAAATACACGTATTATTTTACTTTCTGAGAAGAAAAACTAAGGAATATTAAACAACAAGCATAAATACTTTTTGCATGGTGCAAAAAAATGAAGAGTAAAATGAAGATGTATTCATAATATAAATACTGAAAACCACCAAGGAGAACTGTCATCAGACCACACTTTTCCTCGGCTCCAAAGCATCCTCTGCTATGCCTATTCTTTGCAAGGAGGTTAGCAAACAAACAGAAAAACACAGTCTTAACTCATTGCTTAGCTTCAGGGCCACTCCACCCAGGGGTCTCAGACACTCCTGCCCATGGCAACAGCCCGATTTCTGTCAGCTCTGCTCCCTTTCTGGAGCACCAGCACCATGGCTACTTCCCTGAGCCCCACCCCTTCCTCTATGGATCTACCATAACAGCCGGCTTCATTCTGTTCATATGATCATAGAAGATTAGGGTTGGAAGAGACCTCAGGAGATCACCTAGTCTAACCCCCAGCTCAAAGGAGGACCAACACCAACTAAATCATCCCAGCCAGAGCTTTGTCAAGCCTGACCTTAAAAACCTCTAAGAATGGAGATTCCATCACCTCCCTAGGTAACCCATTCCAGTGCTTCACCACCTTCCTAGTTTTTCCTAATATCCAACCTAGACCTCCTCCGTTGCAACTTGAGACCATTGCCTCCTGTTCTTTCCTCTGCCACCACTGAGAACAGCCTAGCTCTATCTTCCTTGGAACTCCCTTCAGGTAGTTGAAAGCTGCTATCAAATCCCCCCTCACTCTTCTGCAAACTAAATAAGCCCAGCTCCCTCAGCCTCTCCTCATAAGTCATGTGCCCCAGCCCCCTAATTACTTTCATTGCCCTCTGCTGGACTCTCTTCAATTTGCTCACATCCTTTCTGTAGTGGGTGCGGAGGTGCCACAATACTCGATGTGTGGCCTTACCTGTGCTGAACAGAGGGGAATAATCACATCCCTCGATCTGCTGGCAATGCTCCTACTAATGCAGCCCAATATGCTGTTAGCTTTGTTGGCAACAAGGGTACACTGTTGACTCATAGCCAGCTTCTTGTCCACTGTAATCCCCAGGTTCTTTTCTGCAGAATGGCCGCTTAGCCAGTTGATCCCCAGCATGTAGCACTACATGGGATTCTTCTGTCCTAAGTGTATGATTCTGCATTTGTCCTTGTTGAACCTCATGAGATTTCTTTTGGCCCGATCATCTAATTTGTCTAAAGTACTCTAAACCTTATCCCTACCCTCCAGCGTATCTACCTCTCCCCCGATTTTAGTGTCATCTGCAAACTTGTGAGGGGCCAATCCATCATCTAATCCAGAACAATAATGAAAGCGCTCGACATTCAGTGGAAGAAAATGTACACTCAAGAACTCACCTTTAGCAAAGAGAGAGAGAATCCAAAACAGTATATACGGGCTCTCCAAGAAAGGGAATATTGCCTGAACATTAGCTGTAATTTAAGTTATCTAAAAACCAATCAATACAATCCACTACAGACCAGTGACAAAGATCTCCTCCTACTACTATGGCACTACCTTTCAAAGTTATCCAACACCTTGTAATCAATACAGAAGATTAAAGCCAGGAAATCAGTTAAAACAGCAATAATCTCTCTCAGTAGCTAAACGTGAGGAAATGGAAACTGGGATTTTGAATGAACATATTTAACATGAAAGGAAGCCTCACCATTTGGGTATTATGGGGTCAGAAGTATGGGTATTATGGGATCAGAAGTATGGGTATGTGCCTACAGATGGTCTCTATAGTCATTCACTGACATACAGTCTCCCACCCTGATTTTCAAGGTTTTGGAATAGGTGAAGAGGGAAGATATGTTTGTAGATGAGACAAATCTCCAGTTTGATTGAGAAGACACTATTGCAAATTTCCATGCCTTTCTAAAACATTTTAAAGCGTTCTGATTGAGTCTTACCAAGAAAAGGTCAGATGACAATATACGAGACAATACAATACGACAATTGTGTTAACTCAGAGTTAAGACTGACCAGCAGTGTCAAGAGTCAGCTTCAGCAGTGCCAATCTCCTAGCAACATATCGAGCATAGCTGACCCTGACAGGGGCTGCGGGTGGACTGCACTTCCTGACTCGTGGAGCTAAACTACAGCTTGACCCAGCAGTACTCAGAGCTTGCTGGCTGCTCAACATGTTCCATGCCGCATCTGCGCTTAATCCTGTTTCCCACACCCGCTCTTACTTCCATCCAGCCTGTGCCTACCTGCCCACCCTTCACCATCCATGACACTCCTGGCTCCACTTCTTGACTACATCTCTTGCTAGCCCATTGCCTATGGCATTCCGTTTTTGATCCCTGGCTCTGCCTTTGTCTCTAATCTCAGTTACAACCCCAAGTGTCCTGTGGCCTTGATTCTTGACTCTAGCTCAGCTTTGCATTAAACTCCAGGCCTGGCCATCCCCATGGCTCTAATCATTAAGCCTGAACACCCATGTCCTGGTCAGGATCCTTACAAGCAGTGCCTCTGATCCTTCCAGAACATCGAATACATCAGGCCTGCACAACATGTGGCCCAGGGGCCACAGGCGGCCTGCATGGGCTCACTGTGTGGGGGATGAGTAGGGGAGGGGCAAGCCAAGCGGGGGGAGGAAGCATATGGGGGCGGAGCAAGGGCGGGGCTTTTCAGCCCGCAGATGGGTTTTTTTTCCCAGTAATGTGGCCCTCGCTGCTTTCCAAGTTGTGCAGGCCTGGAATACATCTACCCTTAAGCCTCTGAAAACCAGTAAATACAGAGTTAAGGTACATACTGCAAAACAACCTTAACTCATCTCTTCTGGAGCTGTGAAGAGATTCTGGAAATAGTTCATGAATAAAAAACTAAGAATGTGAGCATCAGGTTTCTATTTGCCATTGGGGATGGTCAGCAGTCTAGTGGCATGTATGAAACTAGTCTGCTTGGCTAAGTCGGTAGTAAGTGAAGGCAATGTCTCAGAAGGAATCCACAGAACAACAGTGAATGGGTAATAATATTTTGGAAGCCTAGGGTGCTTTGTGTGAAGCAGGCGTGGTGTTTGAGTGTAAGCCAGATGTAGGTAATTCATATTTGCTATGCCTGATCTAAACTCAAATTTTATCAGCAAAACGGTGTTGGATTTTGTTATACCATATTTAATGTGCTCTGCTACTTGAGTGTTCTGTAGTATCTGCATGGGTAATGTGTTACCAGCATATTGGGCCTCTACTCAAAGAAAGTAGCATTAACAATGCATTATATGGCTGGTGTGTACCCATTATTTCCTGGCTTTCAGAGATTCAAGTTTGTTATGCCTCAGTTCTATTCCCTGGTTGTAATATATGGCACTGGACTGGATATTGACCCTACAACGTGACAGCAATATAAGCTTTTGTAACCCTGGCCCTGGCATGTGTAATAAAGAGCAGTCTCTTAAAATGCTTAGTGCATGTGACACACTTATTACATGGTGTCACAAGTAAGCAAAATGGAGAAAATAAAGCCACCTGCCTACCTTAGTTGAGAAGGAAAATTAACAGAGACCAGGACGAGGCTGTTGCAGCATTTCCAAATTTACCTGAAAGCAAATATCATTGAAGATAAATGTGAAAGGGAAAATTCTTCCATTCCGTTACATATGGCAGGCTAAAAGAGATGTACAATACATTCCAGTGGGAACAGGAAAAGGACTGCAAATTGCTGCGTGTGCTGGAACAGGTAAGCAGATTGTAAAGTGGGTTAGGTGAAAACAAGCAAGGGAAATGACTATGGAGTGAGGGAGGGACACAGAAAGGGACAGAAGAGATGAATTTCCAACTCCAGCTGTTATAGGAAATACCATAGTAGGGACTTATTCTGGAAGCTCTCGTGTGCATGCAAGCTGGAAGAGTGAAGATGGAAGCCATTTCTTCCTTCATTCCCTCTCTTCACACGACACCTAAAAGAATGCACGTTGGCCTTTCTGAGTGCAAGGGGGAAGTTTCAGCATTACCAAGGGTACCAGACTCTCTAAATGGGTTGTGGATTTCCCCACATCTCTTCTAGACTGATGGCTGGTCAAGAGTGAGCAGACGTAGATGCCTTAAAAGGGTGTAGCTGCTGGCTCCTGCATGCACCTGTCTCCCTTGAAACATTCTCTCCCCAGCCAAGTGTCTCAGCCCCTGCCATTGGGTATGCTGGTCCTCCAAATTTCCACTACCACAGCTGTGGTTTGCAAGGCCAAAATACAGCTTTTATGTTTAATCTGTTCCTTAAAATGTAAATAAAGGCTCTGTGACAGGGTGCTCCACTCACCACTAAGGTGGCACCTCCTTCTTCCTGGTTGTTGTAGCTCACTAGGTCAACCACCCTTCCTGCAGTTGCACGCCATTGCTCCACCTCTCTCTGTGGGTCTGCAGCAACTCTCTCACTCCACAATCTGCTGCTGCCTCCTTGTGATTCAGCCTCCCAGCCAGGTCACTCTACACATTTTCCCCTTCCAGGGTAATCAACTCTTCCTTCAGCAGTCCTAGGCAGTCTTCCCATTTACTGCCATAGGTGCCACTTCTTCAGTGGCTGGCAGGGGAACCTGGGCCTGCACTCTGATCCAGGTTCCAGCTCAGGAACCCTCTGATCAGCAGCCAAGATCTCTTGCCTTCTAGACCTTACTGCCTCCCCCTGAGCCCTTTCCTACCTTCCATGCTTCCCCACTCTCTGGGTTTTTGACAGCCCAAACACACCTCCATTCTCCCAGGGAGTGACCCAGCAGCTCCCTTCTGCTGCCAATTTCCTGCCTTTGTAAGTCCAGCACAGCTGCTCCTCCTCAGTCGGGCTACCTCAGTCAGGGTATTGCTTAGCCACCAGATTCCTCTCTGCTGTGTTCTATGGGGATAATTATCCCCCTTTGTCTTCATTAACCCTTTCAGGACAAGTGTGGGTCGAACACCTCATCACAGTTACTAGAACATAGCAGTCTGTGAGTGTCCATTACCTACTGCCCTGTAAGCATTTAGAATCCGTTCAAGTAAAAATACAACACATATACATTCATGTGCCCCATCAAGAGCAGAGTGAACTAGATAAGCAGAACAGAAATACCGTATCCATGTTCATTTCAATGAAGTTTGGGGGGCAACGATAGTGTATTGATTACTCTTTTGCCCCTCCTGCTAATTTTATCTATGCATATTTTTGAACATGATGAGTAAATATGCTTTGGGGTAATTCAAATGTTCCCTTTTGGAATTCTGCAGCTCTTTAAAGCTTGATGATAGCTAACTAGTTCTGTGCAGAAGAAAAAAACATTGATGAATTGCAGGAAATGGTAAATTATGCAGTGAAAGTGTATTCTATATCGTTTTTAGCGTATTTCCTTGAAAATTATCATTGTGATGTGACAATTAATTTTCATGAGTAGGGTCCTTATTCCTTATGATTCCATCTTCCACGGGTCAGACCTGGAAACACTTCCTTCAATGATGCCTTTCTATTTCATGTAATTCATTTCAGCCCTTAGTCTACAGCCTTATTAATCTATTTTTAATGCCTCTTAATCATTTCTCTCTGCCCTGCTTCTATTGCAGCAGTCTACCGATGCCTTTTTGAGCAGCTCAGTCTCCCCCATTTTTCCCTTTTTTCTTGTTTTTTTTTATAATCACAGCTTCAAGCTCATGCCTCAGCCTCTTTCATAACTGTATTGTGTTTTCAAGAAGGGAGTCAGAGCTGACTGTGGCAACTTTCAAGGCATTGCCCTTCTCTACATCATTGGGAAGATTCTTGCTAGAATCTTACTGAATCACTTGCTCCCTCTTGCAGAGAAAGTAGGTCCAGAGTCCCGGTGTGGCTTCAGATCATCACGAGGTATCTCAGACATGATTTTCGCAGGCAGGTGGATCTAGGAAAAATGTCAAGACCACCACCAGGACCTGTATTTGGCCTTTATCAATCTGACCAAAGCTTTTGACTCTGTCAACCATGACGCTCTGTGGAAAATCATGTCACAGTTTGGCTGCCCAAGCCAATTTATCACCATTTTAAGACTCTTCCCTGACCAGATGACCAATGTTCTCCACCAGCCAGTCCCCGGTCATTCATCAGACCCAGCAAGGAAGATCTACATGGACAAAGAAGAATTGGAAAATGTAGAATACTTTGACTATCTTGACACCCATCTCTCACAGAGGGCAGACACAGATGTTGAAATCAAGCACAGAATTCGCTGCACCCGCCTTGCCTTTGGCAGACTCTCTCACCAGGTGTTCAACCATCACAACAGAACACATACTGGACTTTTTAGTTTATAAGGAAGCTGTAATCCCAACTCCCCTCTATGGCTGTGAGATTTGGGTGACCAACAGAAAACATCTGAAAAACCTGGAACACCAGCATTTTCTTTGGAAGATCCTCAACAAAGTGGGAGGATCACCGCACTAATTTGGGCACTGCTGAATACCCAGCTCCCCAAAGAAGAAAGGAAATGGGGAGGTCAAAAGAAGCACTATAAGGACACCATTAAGATAAGCATCAAGAGATGCAGCAGTGACACCACACACTAGGAGACAGCAGCCCAGGATAGGGATAACTGGTGAAGACTTGTCAGAGAGGGAGCATCCACTTTTGAGGAAAAGTGCCTTGCCCTAGTCAGAGAAAAATACCAGAAAAGAAAGGAAAGACCAACTGTCACGCCATAATCGTGGCCCAATCCTGTGTTCCAACACCATCTGCAACGTCTGCTAATGAGCCCGTGGCTCAAGGATTGGACTCCTCGGTCTCCAAAGGACGCTTGAAAAATAAAACCTGTGAAAACGATCGTCCTCGACCTCGAGGGATTGCCGGCGATGCTGCATTAGTTTATTTATACTAAAAAATTAGTAAAGGAATTTTAATTTATTTTATCACCTTTAATTATTACCCCAAGTTACTGTTAAACTAGAGTAACAAAATACCAGCAACAGTGAATGTTAAATCTAGTGTATAATTTCTCTTATATTTCCTCCTTGCTTTTGTGCCTCACAATAGTGTGAGGTCTTAACGTTGCTTCTAGAGTTTTAAAGGATTTTCATTTCTGCACTGTGAAGCATTATCCTCAGAAGATGGATATCAGAGAGTCTGTTTGTACTTGTGGCTATTGGTTATTATCATTATTAAATACAGGGCTCTAACTTTACACATTGCTTTACAAACATAGGCATCAGCCCTTCAATGAGCTCTGCACAGGCAGATGAAGTCACATGGTTTTCTGTACACATGGGGTCATTTGTAGGATCAAGGCTACAAAGAAAACGCTACCACAAAGATCTTATAATCTAAGTAAAATAAACAAAAGTAAAACAAATTATAGGAAAAATGTTACAATGGATTATTTTATGAAGAACTCTTGGAAGAAGTTAGTAACCCACAATGGAAGAAAAACAACAACATATGTTGAAATATACCAAGGAAATGGTTCCAGATTTAAAAATGACATTTAGGAAGAGAAAAAAAAAAAGCCTCTGCAAAACTGCCTATCAGAGCCAGTTCAGGGTCAGAATACTGGTACAATGTGATAAAAAGTTTTGACAATGCATTTTTCAACGCAATACAATGCAAGACTTGAATGTCACTTGTGTTTTCTCACTCACTTTATTTTCCATATGCACGTATGAGGAAAAACACCACAAATCCAGCATTTTATAACATGTTGCTGAATTCAATCCCATGATTTATCATTCTTACACTGTGACTGAGCACCATTTTAACAGGCACTCAGTAGGCACTTTGAAAGACACCGTAAGATTTATTAGCAGACTATAGGCCTTTCTTGTAAATGAGGTCCAAAGCCTCGAGAAGCATAGCTGATGCTCTTTTTTCCTTTTTATTTTTCAAAACAAGATGAGCATGATGTCTTATATGGAGATCAATCTTTGACTATATTTCAGGAGGAAAGCTAATTAAATTTTAGCTTAATTTGGACTCTGTCTACATTTTCAAAATTGACCAGTAATTTTTAGCACATCAATTTTTTGAGTGCACCACCGGAGACATCTTAAAGAGTCCAGATTTTAAGAGGGATGGTGCTTAAGTTAGGCACTCAAAACCATATTTATTTTAGAAAATTTGTACCTGTATATTTTACATTCACTCCTGATTGCAGGACAAAGCTCTGCACATAAGACCATTCTCAGATTGCTTATGAAGTTTTGTTAGTATGCATCAGCCACCATTTTGTAAAGGAGGAACTACAGCGACTTATATAAAGCATCAGAGAGGTAACTGTGTTAGTCTGGAATAGCAGAGGTAACAAAGTCCTGTGGCACCTTAAAGACTAACTATAAAGTTTTGAAGCATAAGCTTTCGTGGGCTAATACCCATGCTTGCATCCGACGAAGTGGGTATTAGCCCACGAAAGCTTATGCTTCAAAACTTTATAGTTAGTCTTTAAGGTGCCACAGGACTTTGTTACCTCTTATATAAAGCAGTATCCATTTAAGCACATCTTGTAATTAATGTCACTGACACACCAACCAGCGGATGGAACATATTCTGATATTTTGTGTTGATATCACTTACCTTATCACATAGGAGGCTGTTATTTTTGGTGCCTGCTGTGTAGCAGTCACAGGTTTTACAAACATCGACAGCTGAAAGATCTGCACCTGCTTGCCGGTAATGGAAATCCTTGCACATCTCACAGTTTCTTCCTGCATGAGGGAAAGGTTATGCATTATGGCTTCCAATTCATTAAAATTAGCTGTATAATTCAAAATTAAAGACACTATTCCTTTGAGAGAATTCTATAATTTTCAGGACGTCCATTTTAATGCACCTTTCATCTCTACCTGCCAATTTAGTGATCCAGAGCATATGAAACAATGAACCTGTTACAAACTGTGTTTTACTCCATTAAATTTCCATCTGTTATATAATACCATACTCTTATAAAGCTATGCTACGTGAATGTCTATACATTTTTTTGGACAACTTACTGTTGAACCTCAAACTTTCCCCTTTCATAGAGAAAACCAAGAACACTGAAATACGTATGCAAATCCTGTACATATGTAGTAAGCACGTTTTTACTCATTAAAGAGGGATCTGATATTTTACCAAAAATCTGTTTGCTATATGTTACCTGGTTAGACCAATTTGATGGTCCTGAGAGAAACAATGTATATCATGTATAATGGAAACCATTTTGCAAGCTTAACTGCAGCAGATGTTGATGTTCATGCTACAATAAAGTATGCTGGGATATAATTGACATAGAAGATTCTATATAAAATTATATTGCATTGTAGTGATGGCATTTCTCTATCTTAGCTGTTTACATAATTCTTGCTACTGAAATGCACAAGGGCTGTACTTAAAAAAAATTAATTTTCTCTTCATCATTGTTGAACCTCAGAACCATTTGGGTTTTTATGACTGATTCTCTCCAAAACTACCCTACATATTTTGATGTTGCTTATTAAATTACCTGTGGTGTTATGTTGACAGTTATCACATACTCCGCCGCCTCCTCTATAGTGTTCATTAGGAAACGAATCCATGGCCATGTCATAGTGGCAGCCTACTGCATGGCCATAGCACTGACAAGGTTTACAATTATAAGCTTGAACTTGGTCACCTGGATGAAAAGGCTTGTCATGATATAATGGCAAACAGCGCTCACACTAAAATTAAAAAAAAAAGTTTAGTGCTTTTATCTCTACAAGGTACATATTTATATTGCATTTTATGTGTTTCCTTTTTTCACTGTTGAATAGGTTGGCATATAGACTTTAAAAATGTTTGGCAAGCAAAAAAACCTCAAAATCTTCATGCTATAACTTTCACAAGAATTAAATTCAAGGGGGATATAAAATATAAGAAAGTAAAAACAGCTAGCAAACTTAAGTCAGGGCAAAATTTACAAAGGTATATAGGGACCGAAAGATACAGATAGGTCCCAGGTGGAATTTGCAAAAATACCCAAGTAGTTCAATGGGTATTAGGCATCTAACTTGCTTAGACATTTTTGAGCTTTAAGACATAATAAATAGATAGAACGCCTCCCTCCATGGTTTTTGGGGTCCCCAGATCTCCAAAGCTATATTTTAGCCTGTGAAATTTAAATCTTGTAAAATTACAATAGCATTTAGACACCTAAAGATGGTTCCCTTACACCCTCCCACCCCCACCATAATGCACCTACACAAGTCTAGCTACACACATGTTTTATACAATTATTTGCAAGTGCAAAAATGTATATATTAGTCATCATTCCAAACTACTCAGAAGCACTCTGATCATGTTCAGAACAAAACATTGTAAAAGATCATTACTGATATACATTATTAATTTAAAATCACTAAAAATGTTTTTAAGCATCCATCAACCGGAAATATTGCCTTAAGTTTTATATTCATCTCAATGATTTGTCCTTATTTCACCAGGGATTTCTAATGTCCATTTAAGGTAAGAAAGTTTGGTGTGGTTTCAAAGCTGGTTAAACCAAAATCTCTCCAGTTCTATAGATAATTTATTTACCAATTAAGTGTGAAATATGATATTGATGCAATATTACTGAATCAGTTTATATAAGTGTCCTGTGGCAAAATGTTTTCTTATCAAAAAGGTTTTTATTTCTTCAAATCTTTTTAGTGTTTACAAAAGCAAATGATTTTAAATGTATTCCTTCACATGAAATTAAACAGAACAAAATAGCGTAGAATCCAAAAGAATCCAACATTTCTGTTCAAGTTCTGTTGAAACCAGGCTATTACACTATCTGTAAACCTTTGTAAAAAGTATAAAATGAGAATAATCTCAAATCTCTAATAGACTCTGCAAAACTTCAAGGAGAAGGTGTATTGTGGCTATTGGTTCATCAAAAACAAAAAAAAATGGATTACTTACAGATAATGGTATTTTGGACAATGCCATTATAATTATTCAGAAATGATCCAATAATGTGCAACAGAGGATGGATCACTTGATGATTACCTGTTCTGTTCATTCCCTCTGGGGCACCTAGCATTGGCCACTGTTGGAAGACAGGATACTGGGGTAGATGGATCTTTGGTCTGACCCACTATGGCCATTCTTATGTTTCTTAGTTACAGCACCACAATGAGAACAAGCACAAAAAGTAAAAGTAGCTGGTATTGAGACATACATAAGCTAAGAAATACACCACCAACACGAAGAGCAATAGAATGGGAAAAAGCTAAATGGCACGAGAAAACATCTACTGCCAAAGCAAAATGGACAAAATTCAAACTTCATTTGAGGAAGTGCAGTTATATCCATTTCAATTAAGTAATTATATGCATAAAAGGAGCTTGAATTTGGCCAGGGAAACAAACATTTTTCTCTCTCTGTTGGTAGAAACAAACAAATGTATTAAGAGAGGGGGTGATTAAATTTGAGAATGTTATTGCACGAAAGTTAAGATGCATTTAGTTCTTAAGATGGTGAAAGTGTTTATCGTTCTTATTCCGTATGACAGAGTTCTATTGTCTTTGTCCAAAACTTCTCTGGTTCTCTCTTCTCTGGGTATGAGTCTTCCCATTTGTCAACAGATTCTTTTTTCCCCATGGAGCGAAGCTATCATGTGAGGTCACCATTGCAGTAGGAAAGGTAATCTCTCACATAGCCAGAGCCGAAACCATTCAAGGATTTTAAAATCAGTATGGTGACCTTGAACTAGACTCTGCATTGAATGGGAACCAGCACAGGAAGCAGCAAATTTGGAGGACATGTTCCTAAAAACCAGTGTTAGTGAGCAGATGAATTGCTGTTGTATGAAGAAGCTGTAGCTTAGGCCATTGAGCTTCATTCCTAGATTCTGAAATTTTCAGTAAGTCACTCTGAGGCTATGAACACGTAGGTCACTGTGGCCTCCAACATAATCCAGCACATTCCTCTGGCTAGTCACTGATGAAGTGGCTGTTCTTTGTACCATGGCTATTTGGGTACCTTAGTGCAGTGCAGCCTAGGACAGCCCCAAGGCAGCAGTTCAATCTAACAATACGAGTATAGATTACTTCAATGGCGAGGGCTGAAATAGAGGTGAATTCTTCAAAGAACTTCCTTCTTCCTTCCAGAATGCTCTCAGTCTTGTTACGGTTCAACTTGAGTCATCTGCTCTTCAGCCAGGCTCTTTTGGAAAGCTTGGAGAGAGTGCCAGTAATGTTTGCTATGAGAGAGATGTAGAACTGGGTGTTGTCCACATGCTGCAGCCTGTTTTGTCTTACTAGCTTTCTAGACATGTTTATATAGGTATTGAACAGGATGGGGACTCAACCTTGCAAAACCTCATGAGGGCTTTTGATCATAACAAGTCTGGGTTTGCTTAGCAAGGAAGATCTATGCTATTTCAGAGTATTTCCATCACTCCTACAGTTTCTTGGGGACAAGACAAGAGTTTGGTTATCAATGGTTTAAATGCTTCAAAGGTACAGCCAAATGAGAATGGATGTATTTTTATTGTCAAGAAGCAGGAGGAGGTAATGCACCAAAGCAACAAATGCTGTCTGTGCCATACGCCCAACTGAAGCCTTAATAGGAGGGGTCCAGGATGTTGACATTTGACACTGGAGACAATTTTTGACCAACAGAGACTTAATTATTTAAGTCTTGGACTTCATGCCAGCTCTAGTGTAGACAGCATCTTTTAGAGACAACTATATCACAAATCATCTGTGCCATAGGACATACTGAGTGTCTGCAGTGTATAGGAATAGTGTAGTATTCCTTTCAATAGTTGTGAGACCTGTGTATTCTGTTGTAGAAGCTGCCAGAAACATGTCATCATAACAGTATGTATATAGCTAGGCCTTGCAAACCTATATATTGCTAGTAAACCATTATCTGGGATCAAGCTGCACACATATGGAATAGCAGCTCTAATTTCATATGTAATGGGAGATCATGCTGAAAGGCCTCTGCTTCTAGCTGTTTTACCTCTCCAGAATGTAACTATGCCAATGACAAATGCCACGGTACC
The DNA here is from genome assembly GCA_032164245.1 of Sternotherus odoratus. Lineage (NCBI taxonomy): Eukaryota > Metazoa > Chordata > Testudines > Kinosternidae > Sternotherus > Sternotherus odoratus. The sequence continues at coordinate 133,466,806 of JAVMKO010000003.1, read as the reverse complement.
ACACAAAACTAAATATGATCCAGTGCTAGCTGAAATGTATGACATTATGACTGGAAGATTTATGCACACAAACATCTGTTTAAAGGGCTATTACCCTATTCCTAAACACTGCAGTGTCCACTTCTGGAAAAACTACTCAGGATATTTAGTAAACATTTGTTCCAGATTACAAATACTTGTGTATTTGTTGATATGTTTTAGCCAATCAGATCCTGGAAGTTTTCATTACCATATATGTCACCATGAGTTGCTTTTCTGCAAGATTATTTATAGAATGAGTTTTCAGAATCAAGAATTACCTAAGGACAGTTACAAAGAAGTTACAAAAAAAACAGGGGCTTAAAATGGGTTGAATCTTTCAGTCTGTTTGTGGTACTTAGCCTGACTCATTTTTATTTGTCAGCGCTAGGGATTATACCCTACTGAGAGCAGATATAGTAGAATCAAGAAACTGAAATGAGGAGGAGGGTATTCTTTATAGGCATGACTATACATTGCATCAGGCTCCCTGAGCTACTCTTTTTCTCATGTCCTACATCTAGGATTTCTCAGATCAAGTGGTCTTGTCAAGTCTAATCTTTCCTTAGAAAGAGCCAATGATAGGGATTCTACAACTTCCTTAGGATAACCTGTTCTAGTGCTTAGCTATTCTTCTAGTTACAAAGTTTTTCCCAATATCTAACCTAAAACTCCCACACTGCAAACTAAGCACTTCTTGTGCTATCCTTGGTGGACATGGAAAACAATGTATCACTGTCCTCTTTATAACTGCCCTGAACAAGTCTGACAACTCTTCTCAGCTTCTCTTCTCTAGAGTAAACATGAACAAATCTTTCACCCTTTCCTCACAGGGCATGTTTTCTAAACCTCTTATTTTTACTACTCTCCTCTGGAGTCTCTCCGATTTGTTCTCATCCTTCTTAAAGTGTGCCCAAAACTGGACACAGCTTAGTGACGATGACTGCTAATTATAGACAGAACGTCCTTTCTCCAGTGAAGTACTGAGGTCAGTAAATCATGTTGGGTGTCATTTCTCTCTGACAGGACTAGGTGCAGAAAAGTACCTTTCAGAGTTTGGCTCAGTCTGTGCACACAAATGGAAAAATATGCCCAAGATGATATACATCTGATCCCCTTACTTTCTCTGGGGATAGTTTTCTGGGAAAATGCATTACATGAAGTCAGCTGGCTCAAAATATCTAGCTCATCTTGACCCAATTCATTAGTCAAAACAAGTCTTTGCTCTAATTTGTCATCATTTTATCACAATTCCTGGATCCAGCAAATGTGTGAATAGACCTAATGACATCAGCTTGAACGCAGATGTGTAGAGTTCCCTATTAATCATTTGGAATGCTGGAGGAAAATCGCAGTGAAGCAATCTTCAGCGTATCAAGAATGCAGAGTGGTGCTTGAAAAGGTACAAGTATTTTAAGCCTTACAATAAGTAGTACTTAATTAGGCCCATCTTCCCTAATTCTGTTAAAATGTTCCATCCCACTGCTTATGTCTCCCCTCCCACCTCAACAATTCTCAGTCCCAGTCCCTTGGCTGTTCATCCAATTTCAGTCTCTACCCACATACTGACTCCCAGTATTGCTCCATCATCTCTTCCGGTCCTAGTCTCCTTGCCCAGCCAGTTATAGTCTCCTCACACCCAACTCCCAGTTCCAAAGTCCCTCTTCCCTTCTGCCAGCCTCCAGTCAAGTCATCTCTACCCCCGCCACTCCTAAGACTTCTCCCAATCTGCTCCAGCACCTTCCCCCCGCCGGAGGTCTGGTTCTTGTCCCCTCTGCATTCAGATCAGGCACCTTCCTCTTTTGTGGTCTGAACCCAGCAAGAGAGTCACTGATAGCACAGGAAACACAGTCTCCTGCTCTCATTTCAGTTTCCCAGTCCCAGCGTGGCCTGAAACAGTCTAGAATTGCAATTTCGGACAAAGTCCTGCTTAGCCGTAGGTTGGAGTCTTCCCATTGTGGACAGAACCTTTGAGGAATTTAGCTGATATAAAATGCAGCAGACTCTCGATTGGGTTAACCAGGTTGTGGATTAACCAGGATGTAAAAAAAAAATATGCGTAACTCGCAGGGCCGGCTCTGACTTTGTTGCCGCCTCAAGCACACACAAAAAACCCCACCCACCAGGGTGCAGGGCAGCCAGTGAACCAACACCCCCTGCCCCTGGTGCAGGATGACTAGTGAATATTTCCTATGGATGGTGATTATCCGGGATTTTATTAACCAGGATTAATTTGCTCCGTCATCCTGGATAATCAAGAGTCTACTGTATTAGTCTCTACTGAGCATGTGCAAATTGCAATTTTTCAAAGTCCGATAAGTTGGTCAGACAACAGCCAATACCCTGCTAAAATCCGTACTCCAAAGCATGGGCTGCTTTAGCTTTCCAAACTGAAGGTCACCAGAATTTTTTAACATGGGCAAAACAGTATATTTGCGATTAATCTTGTTCTAAAAACACAGCTGAACCATTCTGGTTGAAAATCACACTAATGCAGACACCCAGCATGGAAAATATCAGCCCTCTCTCAATGAAGACATGACTTCTTATTGCTCCAATGAAATGCCATAATCCAGTAAAGCTGAGCTCCGTATCAATGAAATAATACTTGCAAGTAGAAAGGCCTGTATTTCTTAATTCTGATAAGGTTACAATACTACTGCAAAGAATTTATATGTAGGAATTCAGAAAATAAAGTAAGAGAGACCAAAATGTGGTCTAGTGGCTAGGACGTGCCACTAGAAAAGGTAGTTAGGTATTCTGTGTCCTATAGTGAAGAGTCCACATCAGTTTATACCTTGACCAGACCCCATCATAGGATTGTCTGCATCTTCCCTTTGTGTCTTGTATAGTGTCAATCATGCAGTCAGTGATTAACAAATAAATCGTACCTTAACATCATGGTGAGTGTAGGGCAATTGGAACCCCCTAGGATCAGGCCCCAAATTTGTTTATCTTCAAAGTCAGTATGGCACCTGTCTAGTGTAACAGAGTATAGAACTTTTTTCATTCAGGCTCTTCTAATTATAATATCCTCCAACACATGCAGATTATTGGGGACACCTCCAGAGAATCAGTGCTATCAGTTCAATATGGAATGCTATGCTACAAAAACAACAGTCTTCCGACTATTTGGAAATTTAGGCTTACAACTCTCATCATTGTTCACAGGAGTTACATTTTCAGCTATTTACACACAGTACAATACACAATACAACGACACTATGAACAGTAACAGGAGTGTGAGCCTAGTTTTCTATAAACTCCATTGGGAATTTATTCCTAAAATCCCATCTAAACTGGCTTTTCAGCCATGATTAAAACAAAAATAAAAGTACAATTTAAACATATCTGTAGCCAAACATGGTTCAACCAACCAACCAGTGTGGAAAGCCCAACCCATGTACTAGCATGGACAGGACCCTCTTAAATTTACTGTCCAGTCAGCCCCACTTTTTGACGTCTGAAAAAGACAACTCTGACAAGTGCAACTTTAATTGTCATTTGACTTAGATCTCATATGGATTTTCATCATCCTTGCAAAGTGAAGCGTATTACTGTTGGATGAGCCTTTTAGACAGAACACTAACCCCTTTCACAATTTCCCTAGTGAATGATCATCTGGGCAACACGTCTTCAGGTACTAGAGACAGCAACAAGCACTTTCAGTATTTCAATGAATTCTTGTAAACAAATTATTTTAGAAGTCTATGATCTTTCATTTGTGAAATTGCAGTGGTTTTCCAAGGATGAATTCATGGACAAACTCATAACTTGGAGAGATGTCAAAATAGCTTGTAAGGCTCCTGACAAACTTGTAAGGCTCCTGACCAGATGGCTTTCTATTTGCTGTTTTCCCAAACTCTAGTCAATCATTTTCCAGCTATGTTTCATTTCAGTTCATCCTGAAATGACTGGCTTCCTCCCAGATTTATCCCTGATGCTCCAACTACAGGACACTATTTATTGGATAGCTTGAGATAGCAAGGCACTTATTAATTTAATTAACTAGTACATACTATACTAAAAACTGTAACAGTTCAGACACAAATCATTAATTCGGTATCTAAAAATATACTGATCCAAACTGACTTTGTTAATAGCAGATTCTCCTGTAATAGTATAAAATGGCCTACTGATCTGATGCATGGTAATCAACACCGCAGCACCCTCTTTTAATTTAATGGGCGCTGAAGACTGAAGAGATATTTGATTGCATTGATTGTTTAAGTTGAAAACTTTGAAGGCCTCAGTCCTCTATGTTGTATCCAATAACTGATTCTCAACCTGCACACAAACACCTCCAGGGCATGCACAGTATCTCAGAATCCAGGGCATGCACATTTCTCAGAAACAGAAGGGGAAAAGCATCTATCTAATGTTCAATTATGACCAATTTAAGGGCGTTTCTGTGCGTGGCAAGGTAAAGCTAAAGTGATCAAGGGCCATGTTTTTAAATGGACAGTTCCATTTAAAATGGACAGGTTTTCATATGATGTTCTGCTGGCCCAAAATCTTCTTTGGACATAAGATTATTCATTTTTGTGAAGCTACTCACGTGTAAATGTTTGAAAGATCAGGACCTCATTCTCTGCGCCTCAGTTTCTACTTTAAATTGAAGGTACTTTCTGACCTACATCATAGAGGTTCTATAAAGATTAGTTAACTCCGGTTCAGACAGCAATTTGAAAATAGGTGTTCTATGAAGTAAATTATTACTTTTTTGTACAGTAATGGACAATCCTTCCAGTGGCTCAGAAGCATTTTAAAATTCTTCCAGGAAAAGGTTTTTGGGTTTTTTTCCCTCAGATGCAACTATTTGTTTCCTCTACAGACTCTGCTGGGTCTGCATGTGCAAATTACTCATAAGGATGGATTCCCTGCTCCGAATTTCACAAACAAAATTTCACAACAAAACTCTAAAAAGGGAAAAAATAATTGTGTCTGGGAATTCAACTTAGAGTGGTTTCAGATAAGGACTAGATGCAAGTTACTTATTTAATGGCAATTTCCATTGTTATTTCCATTATTTGATTTTTGATTTATTTTGTTGCTTTTAGAGTGTGACATCCATCCAGATGTATATGCCAGATATGCTCAAGATAGTATCAAGTGTATATGTGACAATGGCAAACTCTGCCATATGTTAGGAGTTTGTCAAAGGATCTCAGATTTCTGTTCCAAGATACTCAACTAAAATCATTCAATTTTCATATATTCCCTTACTTGCAGTCCCTGAGTTTCTACTACAATTTTGTGTTGCAAGTTCAAACCTCAGTCACCTTGTTTGCAGTATTATGTCTTCTCACAAAACTTATGCCTGCAAAACAAATTGTGGGTATACATGAATAGCTCATCTTACAGTGACTTGATCTATATCCAAAGCACAATAATTAGGGGCGTAACAAGATTTGAACACCTCTTTTCGTGGGTTCAAAAATACAGATTTAATTTGTGCCTGCAAAAGAGTGAAAATTTACCCAGAAATGCAATAAAAGCTTTTTTATCTGGCATGTTGGGAAGATGTGGGTTGCCAAATAGTCAAAAATTGCAGTTAACTAAGAGTTATACTTACCAGTGGAATACCAATTTCCATAGAATTAGAATACAATTAAATGAATAAAAGGTACTCACCAATCCAGTAGCAGTACTGCACTGCAGGGTGGTTGGTTTGTTGAAGGACTTAGGTGTATATAGGTGAAGTTTTCTATACAGTAGGTTATCTTATGACACTATATATCACTATGGCAGCGCATGGCATTTAACCAGATCACTAAAAATGCACTTAACACTAAAACTATACTGAACATAATTTAATCTTTCTTTGATAATCAGAAGGCACGTTAGAATCTTGCAGTGCCTTGGGGTCATCATTATCATCATCAATTATCATTGTAGATGTAGAAGGTGTAGGAGATTGGGCTGAATCTGTAATAATCCTACAATACACCCTGGAAGCTGCTTTTTTGACTAAATACCTGATATTGGCTTGCTTACTTGTCTTCTGCCTCTTTTGCATAAAAGTAGAGTGCAGAATGTGCAATTGCACAACTTCCTGGGCAGTATAACATGGCTGTCTTTCTGCAATTTAACTATTTAATCAAAAGCTGAAGCAGCCTTCCACACATTTTGTCCTCTTCCCTAAAATCTTCTTCAGTATCTTTATCGGTGTCCTTTGACTTTTCAGAATTCAAAACATTCTCTGTTATTTCTATATCAGTAATAGTACGTGTCACTTCAACCTCCTTGTCTGCCTCAACCCACTCTTCTATTTCACTTTCATGAAGTTTGTTTTTTGTGTGTGAAGGAGTATCCACCTTTTCAGGTATTTGTACTAATGTATTTTTTCTAACTCTTACTTTTGAGCCTTCGAATTCATCCTCATCAGAAGACACTTCTGCAAACATAACAGTAGGCCACAATTTCATCCAAGCTCTCCTTAGTGTGTCACTTAAAGGAATTCTAGGCACAAGCAACATTAAAAAAATGCATCTTTTATGCTATAATGAGATTGAAAGTCCTGTATAGTGCCTTCATGATTGATCAACTTTCTCAGGAAATCTCTACGGTAATAACCTTTCATGTTCTGGATGATGCCCTGGTCCATAGGTTGAATCAATGAAATAACATTGGCAGGCAGCAAGATGGTAAAAACACTAACTCTGTTTCATAAGGGTGAGCTCTATGATTGTCTAGCAATAGAATAGTTTTGCTATCTTCAGGTAAGCCTATTTTTCTAAAATGTTCTTTCATTGCAGGTCCAAAAACATGATGAAACCAATCATACAATTTTTATCCATCCATGAATTATCTTACACTTTGCAAACAACAGGTAAATGTAAAACACCTTTAAAAGCTCTAGGATGATTATATTTTCCAATCACCAAAAGTTTTATTTTATGTGAGCCTTCAGCGTTAGCACACAAGAACAGTTAGTCTGTTTTTATTCTGCTTAAAACCAGCAGCACTAGATTCACTTGCACCTACTAGGGCAGAATTTGACCAGCATTGCCAAAATAGGCCAAGAATCAGAGAGGTGGCCATGTTAGTCTGGAATAGCAGAAGTAACAGAGTCCTGTGGCACCTTAAAGACTAACTAAAGTATTGAAGCATATGCTTTTGTGGGCTAATACCCACTTCGTCGGATGCAAGCAGTGGAAGTGTCCAGGGGCAGGTATAAATAAGTAGGCAAGAACCAGGAAGGAGATAACAAGGTTAGTTAAATCAGGCTGAACCAGCTTGTTATCTCAAATCAGGGAGTGTGAGGTATTCCTCTAGCAACTAAACTGGATGTGTGAACTCAGAGAGAGGAGAAGCTGCTTTTGTAATTAGCAAGTCATTCAAAATCTTTGTGCAATCCCAGATTGATGGTATCAAATTTGCAAATGAATTGCAGCTCTGCAATTTCTCTTTGCAGTCTGGTCTTGAAGTTTTTTTGCTGCAAGATACTGACCTTTAAATCTTTAATTGTGTGTGCAGGGATATTGAAGTGTTCCCCAACAGGTTTTTGTATATTGCCATTCCTGATATCTGATTTGTGTCCATTTATCCTTTTTCGTAGGGAAAATAGGCCAGTTTCATCAGCATTATAAATTTGTTCAGGGGACAGATCACATTCAGCAATTAAATTTCTAAAAAATTCACAATATTTTTCTGCAGCTTCATGACAGCCGGTTTCTGTTCACTGGATACATCTAGTTTTCTAATGCCATAACAAAGTTTAACACACGAAAGCCATCCATCGGAAAATGCACATAGCTCAGTCAATTGCATTTGCTTATAAAAATCTTTTGCCTTTTCAATGAGCTAGATATGGGGCACCCGCCGATTGTTTCAATGAAAACAATTTATATAAAACACTGTCTAGCTGCTCTAATACACCATTGTTCAACAGCTTTATTTGACTCACAACTAGCAAAAAAACTTGAGCAATTGTCCTTTTTAATCCTTCATGTCATATACAGTAGACTCCCGATTATCCAGGATTGGGTTAACCAAGTTGTGGATTAACCAGGATGTCCAAAAAATATTTTAAAAATGTGTATCTCGCAGGACCAGCTCTGGTTTTGTTGCCACCCAAAGCACCACACACACAAAAAAAACCCACAACACCCACGCACTAGGGCACAGGGCAGACAGTGAACCAACACCCCTCTCCCCCCGGTGCAGGTGACCGGCTGGTGAACAAACCACCACCCCCTCCTTTACCCCCATATTTCCTATGGATGGTGATTATCCAGGATTTTATTAACCAGGATTAATCTTTTACCTGTCATCCTGGATAAATCGAGAGTTTACTCTATCTTGGATGAGTCAACACTGTACTTTTGCATCCAAACATTCCTATTCTTATCCGTTTCAAAACGTGTACAAATGTCTATTTTCTGTTTTATTGTCAACACAACTCTTTTACGTGCCTCTCCTTTCCTTTTTGCTGGTACTTTGGATGCCATAGGGTGGTGCTGACATTTTACAATAAACATAGGACAATACGCAGAGTAATAAACCGGCTGATCACAATGGTGGATACAAACAGAAAGAACAGTATTTGGTGCTTCTCAGCTAAATCGAGTGTAGTCTGACTGCTCTCGGAAATAGTCAGGTCCCGAATAGATTCAGCATTGTTCCTGGTTATTAGATTGAAGATTTGTATTGAGATATCAGAAACGCCAGTTTCTAGAGCTTTCCAGTTGATAAAGTGCAGGATAACACAGCTTTTAGTGCATTATGTTAGGTCTGCATGGAGGGATTTAATACAAACAGAAGACATATACCTGTGGAATTAATCCTGAAACCTGTACAGAGAGTACATGAATTTTGTGCAGGAGTTAGCTGCAGAGCCCAAGGGGATCCAAATCCTCCTCCACAAGCCACAGAGCTTTCTGCAACCACTGCTGCAGTCTCAAGGTTATAGCAGCATCTGTGGCCCCTCTACTGAAGTCGACAGAGTTATGATGGTATAAAACCCAAAGGAAAGGAATATCATATCTACCATATTAACACTAACTCTACAGCTATGACCTGCTTTTTACTTTCAAACAATGGTAGTATCAAATACAGGACTACTGAAGTTTTCATACTCAGGTATTGTATCCACCTTTATGTTCCAAGTAAACCACACAAAGGAAAAACACCCTCTTGGTTCCAGCCACTAGTGTATGGACACCTGAGATAGTCAAAAACAGAGGTGGATTTTGGTTTTGCATTACATCAGTTGTGTGTTTTGCCTCACAAACGCAAATCCTCGAGCCATTTGGATCTCATTAATCTAAATTCCCCATGAAAATCAGGGAAGGGAATAATGAGTTTCAAATAACCTATTCTATTTTTATTCATCTTTAGTAGATATTGATATTGCTGTTAAAGAATGAAAAAAATATAATTAAACAACCTGCTTATTTTTCTCTGAATGAATTTGGTTAATTTAAACCACCATGCACTCAAGCCAATTCAAAAAATCTGACACCCACTGAAACAGTCCATTAACAATGACAAAAGTTATCAGATAAGGCAGTTTTACCATTAATATGTATTTGGTTAGTTTTCACAAGGTATTGCCGGTCTTGCAAGAGTGCTTGGTGAACTTCCAGATCTTATTAAATATTTATAATTAATCCTTACAAAGTCACATTTCACAGTGCTTGTTCTAATTAAAGGGACAGTGTCAACTTGAATTTTTTTTTTTAATGATTCCTTTAAAAACTTCAGTTTTCTGGTACCTACCATTTAAATAGTAGAGTCTAATATTTTTAATTACTTTAAAAAAATTGTTACAAGACTCTCTGTTCCTCTGTTTATATTTAGAAGGATCTGCGGTGTGATCCTAAGGGCAAAACAACAAATGTTCTCAGGCAAAGCATCTCTCACACACACACAACCCCCTCAACCTTTTCTCTCTCTGCTTCTTGCTGCCCGTTCAGTTTCATCTTTGCTTGTTGCCGTTACTGTCAAACTTTCCAGGTCCCAGGGAAGCTAGTCCACCACTGGACACAAGATGTGATAAAGACCAAAAATCATGAACACAAAAATTATTTATGCAAGAACCTTTAAATGCAGTTGGACTTTTCGTTTAGAATAAACGGCTCTTTCTATAAGATCATTTTCTTAATTCTTTATTTTTGAGATTCATTTTCAACACTAAAACTGAAGGGAACACGAAATTTGTGTAGAAATGAGACAACTTGGGGACTGGAATGAGCAACATCCCTCACATTTTGGAGGTACGCGTACAAGCAACAAAAACAGTGCAAATGATTAAACAGAGTTCTGACAAATGCACAGTGTAAATGAAATGAAAAATATTTTTTCAAAAAAATCTGAATCCTTCCAGTTAAAGTTATTTTAGGGGTTACTTACTACTATAGTCATTTGGGATTTTTGGAAAGAAATGTGATTTCCAAACTGACAATGTCCCTGTAATACTATATGTATGGCAATGTACCTGTTTCTGAATTTATCTTAAAAAAAAAACAGGTAAACCCACACACACAGAGACCACTATTTTTTCAGAGTTTTCAATGTTGCTATATTAGAATGTAGATGATTTTGATAGCCTACAGCCCTATCTCAAAGAAAGGGCTAATGCAAGTGCTTATCATAGGTGAATGATTTCATCATGTGGCAGAGAGAGGATAAAGTTCTTACTCCTGATTCACAAAGTATGCTGGCAATGTGCTCATTATGATATGAGCTACCCTAAGGCTAGCTTCATGGAAACAGTGATAAAAAGTATATAATGGGTTTCAATTAATACCACTTTAAGTTATTAAAGAAGTTTACTGATATGATATAACTCAAAAGGAGAAACATTAAGCACACACAGTTATGAGGTGGCAATAACATTTAAATTTTTTGGTGAAGGAAAGAGTTTGGCGGGGTACTCTAGTCAGCTTTCTAATTTTGCGTCAGCAATTGGTGTTATTTAGACATGAAACTTTCTGACTGAGCCAGTGACAAATCTGTGCACATAATTATTTGTGTATATCAATGTTCAGCACAAAATGGAACAGGGCTATATCCCTTACAGTGCTAAAAGATGAGACTGTTCATCCATAAAGCTCCTCACTAAGGAACAGGAGCTGAGAAAACTCTCCCACTTCTTCTGCCAAACAGGTCCTTTCTCCCTACTTAGCCCTCTCCCGCTACAAGGCCTGTAAGACATCCCCCACTGAGCAGCCCAAGAGCTTCACATTATCTGCCTACTCCCCACAGGGCTAATACCAGTTCTCTACTGATTCCTCCCTCCCCCCCCCCCCTACTCCCAGAGCAGCCTACCTCTCCTGCACGTTCCAGGCTTGAGGGTAAGCTCAGGAACAGATCCCTGCAACCCAAGCCAAATCCACACCACTAGACTGCAGGTGTTTCAATTGGGTCGAATCAAGTATGAAAACATCCTGACACACTCGGGCTTGAGTCAGGCAGTTCCTGATCAACTTCCTTCTGCCCATAGGGTTGGCGCAGCAGTGACTGCTTTTCCCGCTCCGACCAGCCACCAGCACCTCACTAAGCAGGGTGTGCTACAGGGTGAGCTTGCCAACAGGTTGCAGCTCCTCTCATTCTGCAGCACACAGCACAATGAGGCAGCCAGCAGCAGGAATGGGGCACATGGTTGCTATGTCACCAACCCTACGTGGAGGAGACATCCAGAGATGGATTTGGGGCATGGGGAGCCAGGCCAAGATCTAAAGACAAGGCCGTGGCAGCAGTGCTGGCACAGGTTCATGGGAAACAAGTTGCTCTACAGTGAGTAAGGTTGGGGCAGGAGAACGGGGGAGCAGCAGGTGGGCCAGGGAGTAATTAGCCCCCAGGGACTCAGTGGAGAAAAAGTCTGAGCCAGCAGCTGGATCCTTACAACCCAGCTCAATTCCAGCAGGACCCCACTACAGGTGCTGGGATCAGGGCGGGTTGAGTCTAGTCTAAAAACAAGCCAACACACTTAGGTCAGGTTTAGATTGTCTGTAATCTAGGTGGGTTTGGGCCAGGTTTTAAAATTAGGCCCAAGCAGACTTTTGGTCAGGAACACAGAAAGCCAGAAACTCACAATGGAGAAGGTGAAGACCTGTGAAGGAGGGGTTTCTATAGAAAGGGAAATCATTGGCTTCTCCCCAAGAGTCGTGAGTTGCTACATTCCCAACTCCTGGACAGGCAGGCCTGCCAACAGTTCCAGAATCCAGAAGGCACAAGGTGACAAAGTAATCTTCACCTCTCTTTCCTCCACCCCCTTCCTGCATCCAGCACGGGAACAGGGAACTTAGAATTAAGGCCTTTTTTCAAGCTAGTTTTCTTAATTTATACATCTGGTTTAGCCAAAGCAGAACTGTCTATTGAATATTCAATAAAGTATTTATTATAGTGTGTATATAACAGATGGCTCTGCTTTTGCTGAGTCGCACATGAAAAAATCCTGTAAAAATGCCAAGTGATACACCTTTTTCTTATTCCATCTGCCCAGGCTCCCCCAGGGAAGTCAACTTTGCCGTTTCATATAGCTTGCCCATGGCTGGACAAGAAAACAGAAAATATACTGAAATGGGCATTATTCTGTCCCCTTCTACCCCATTTTTCCTAACACACTCTTATTTTCAATAAAGGTACTCTTTCTGGGTATTCCAATGCCAAGAACACCGGGAAATTATCAGGGCTTAAGTTTGCCAAATGACTGCAACGCGATACACAAAAGCCCTGTTTATTGAGCATTATTATTAATGGTGAGAAGAACAAAGTAGAATTGAGGACATTCTTTCTGGAATATATTTTCAGATATTTAAAAAAGAAGAACATAATGCTTTAATTCTGGTTTCAATAGAAAATAACAGGTTTATTCTAAATTCCGATTTTGGAAAAAAAAAACAACGTGGAAAATACTCAAAAGTGTCAATATTAACCCTGATCTCTTACTAGAGCAAGAATAGTCCATTGCAGTTAGAGAGAAGAGATGCATCAAAAATATCTAAATGTTATATGTGACTGTAAAAATATGAGCAGATTAACATTTTCTACTAGCCTCTAAAAAGGCCAATGCTTAGTTTTTTGTTTTTTTTTTAATGTTAGTATTTTAGCCATTGAGGCAGATTCTGTTCCTTGATTCATTTCAATTATGGTCCTCAGAGCATATCTAAGCAGTAAATCTACACAGGCAAGTATAGTCTCAGCTTTCTGTTAACTTTACACATGTTTTCCCCGAGTATAAATTAACGCATGTTCAAAATGTTTCCATTTTAGACTCCACATAGAATCTTCCTGCAATTAACTACAGTAAAGTATTTCATTACAAGATAAAAATCAGAAGTTGGCCTCAGAAGAATCCCAAGTATCCATCAATCTTTGATAGGTGTTCAGAATCTAAATTTAAATCTGGAACCAAATTTTGCAGCTCACAATATTCTTGCAACAGGCCAAGCCAACCTTTGAACTCAAACACCCCTGAACTTTGAGGATGGATTTTGTTTTATAAACCATTACCTAGATTTAAAGCCAAATTTTACAACTGTTCCCTATCAAATCATGGGATCCAAAATACTTCCAAGTTTTCAGGGATTGAAACCCTACTCAAAATGCTGTGCTTTAGGCCCTTGCTTAGATATAATACATGCAGGATGTTAGGACTTACATTATCTCCTTGTGTGTAGCTGTCCTTGGAGCACAGGCATCTATATGGCTTAGTACTTGTGTCACAATGATCAGCATGGCCATGACAATTACACCTGCAAACAAAAACAGCTATTAAAAGAAAATACACAACATGCATTATTTCAGAGAGATCTCTCCACTATTCTTACACCATCATGAAGGTAATTTTCTGCTTTGTTAAGAATAAACCAAGTCACCGAAAATACTGTTCTTAAGTGTAGTAACCATTAAGATGTCTTCTCCATTCAACATTTATAAATGTCAAGTAAATGCAGCTTTCCATGGGAGTAAATTGACAGGACTGTTTCTAGACCAACTATTAAGTTATCAAGTGTGCATTATGTGCTTTCATTACATACTATGCAGATACAAGGCCTTAATTATTTACTACAGCTACCACCTATCTTGTCAATATTTGATCTTATAACTTGGTCATAATATCTTAAAGATCCTACATGTATTGAACTTAAACACACAGGGCCCAATTTTGCCCTCAATTACACAAAAATTACTCCCACTGAAGTCAAGTCTTCCTATGAAAGTCAATAGGTAATGCACCCAAGTAACTGAGGGCAGAATTGAGCCTGCAGTCTTTTCTTTTTGAGGTATGAAATAGCCTCGTATCTCTGCAATAGAAAGGACTGTACATGTATAAAATCACCAACATAGTAACTGTTTACGTAAAATAAAAATCACGATATAGCTAAATTAACAGTCAATATTTTACAAATTAAGGAAATTAATTTAATATAAAGGCAAAGGTGACCCCTGATAGGATGCTATCTCCCACAATAAGATCACATATTTCAAAATATAAATTCAGATATAATACTTGTTCACAAAAATCAACACCATATGCTCCTTTGGAGACTATTTCACTGTTAAATTTGCATATTATTTACAGGGCATAATTAGTCCTTTAACAAGATTGCATACTTAACATACATATTAAAGTTGTCAGTCACAGATAATACGACACTTTCAGAACAGCTTCCTTTTTAAAGGAAAAACTGTGGCAAAAATAAAGAATATAGATCGTTATTAAGACCATTAAATTTGCCATGTCTGGAAATCTGTAATGAAACTTAGAAGATCTACTAAAGCAAAGCATAAGACAGGATTTTGGCTATAATTTAGAAGAGTTTCTAACTCCAAGAAAAAACCTCTTTTGACATATTTGTGTAATAATAGTCATTAATTATTTTAATTATGCGTTTGGATAAATGTTCGGAAAATATGTTTAATGGTATGTGGGACCTGATCCAATACCATTGGCTAGATACTTTGCACAATAAAAGTAAAATCAGAGTAAAGCCATTGACTTCAAGGTGGCTAATGATATATCACACATCTTTCTCAAATTTTCAACTCTTCAGAAGTTTCTTTAACCAAAGAAAAGACATTCTGATAACTCCTACCTTCCACTTATTGTAATTTCATCAACTCCATAGTATCTGTGCCTGAAGTTGACCCAAGGCTCAGTTGTATGATACTGGCCAAGAAGATGAATCCTCACTTGCGTGACTTTTACAAACTCTTGGAGAGATGGAGTATTGTAGAAGTCATTGTAACCAGGCCGACGATTCGGTTCAGGTGTAAGAATGCTGAAAGTAATGTTTCCACGGGAGTATGGAGTAAATCTGTTTTAAAAAAGATGACAAACTGAAAAACATATTTTACAGGTTTTCTATCTTCATGTTTTCACAGAGAGCATTAATTAAGTGAGCACAAATTTATTTATGGCTTCAAATGGACAAATTTTGATGCAGGTGGAAACCACATGCAGAGCTCAAATAAAAGATATACACAGGCATATGCCTGTTTTCCCAGTACTGCCACTTTGTGGTCCAGAATATAAATGTTCATTTTAAATATAAAGCCTATAGCCCTTAAAGAAAACCTTGAAAACGAATATAGTAATATTTTCCCCAGTTTGCAGAGGCCCTGAAAAAATGACTCAGAGGTGTAAACTGGTCTTGTTGATATAAGGTGTTAACTCAAATACACAGTGGTGATAATTTAAGTGCCCACATTATTAACTATTTCCCAGCTGATCCAGGTATGTAAAAAACAGAGGCACAAATCACATTATGAAGACCAATACCAACAATTGTGACATCTCATTTTGGTGGCACTTAGTAGAGTATTACACAACTTCCTTCCCTGTCAACAGATCAAGAAAAATGCATGGAAACCCAGGAGGGCCCAATGGGAGCCAAGGCCAACGAGCCCAGCTCAGTACTGAGCTTCAACAATGCAGGACATAGCCAAGCAAAGCCCAAACACAGCATGCCTAATCAGAGGGTTTTCACAACCTATAATGAGCAGCATCTCATTTTGGTTTATTTAATGGACAGAGTTTGGCTAGTAGACAGAGCTTATGGAGAAGAACCATGGCTTTTCCTCCTACCCAAATTTGGACTCTCTAAAACAGGGGTGGGGAACCTTTTTTCTGCCAAGGGCCATTTGGACATTTATAGAGTCATTCGCAGGCCTCCTCCCCCCCCCCCCCCCCCAGAAGCCCAGGCTGGCAACGGGAGCTGAGACCCCAAAGCAGTGGCAGGCGGAGTGCTTAGCCCTGCACTGCTTTGGGGTTTCCCCCGCTGGCCCCTTGCCAGCTGGAGTCCTGCCACCTGCCCCAGCCAGCTCCCGCTGTCAGCCTGGGTGTAGGGGGTGATCTTCCTTTACCCCCGCCCAGCCTCCCCCCATCTAACCGCCTTTCCTCCCCCACCCCTGCCTGGCCCGGCCCATCCCACCGAACCTAACCTCCTCCCCCTTCCCACTCCCAACCCAGCCTCCTGCCCGACCCGCCCAGCCCAGCCTCCCCCCCACCAAACCTCCTTCCCTCCCGCACCCACGCCTCACCCACCCCATCCAGCCTAGTCTCCTGCCCCCTTGCCTGCCCAGCCTGGCCTCCCCCCCCACCGCCCCCTTGCCTGCCCCCCAGCCCCCCCTCCCTCCCCCCTTGACCGTCCTCATTTCGCCGCCCAGCTAATGGTGGCCGCTTGGCGCCGGCGGCTCCCCCAGGCACTTCCCGGCCCCTTCACCGAGCGCGGAGCCACCCCCGCCTGGCAGCCCGCGTGCGTCCCGCCAGGCAGGGGCGGCTCCGCGCTCGGCGAGGGGGCCGGGAAGCACCTGGGGGAGCCGCCAGCCAAGGACGCGCGTGGGCTGGACGGAATGATTTGGCGGGCCGGAGGTTCCCCACCCCTGCTCTAAAACCTATGCACTATAAAGCAGAACTTGGCACCTGATAAATGAAATTCACATACATTGTTGTTTGTTTTTTTCAGAAAACAGCTGGGCTGTTTGAAACTTAGAAGCTCTTGCTAGTAATTTTTAAAAATAGTTCCCAGTTTAAGCCCCCACCCTGCAATGAAATCCTCTTCTAGTGCAGACCCTTGAGTCTCAGCTGGGGTCCCATTGACTTCACAGGACCCCTACACAAATCAGGGGCCCATGCTACAGCATCAGAACCTTGGTTTTTCAATAGAAAATGGCGGGAGGATCACAAATTGATCTCCAAGCAACCCATTATCACCCATGTCTTGTAACTGTCTCTATGATTCTTGCTCCCCATCCATTTCTTCTGCTCCTAGCACAGATCCCTTTTTTTGTTTGGTCATTGGGGATGAGGCTCCAAATGTGTATAATTACAAGTAGGTACACATTACAAATTAACCTGTCATCAGAAATAGCACCAAGTGACCAGAGAATGGGTTTGGATGATCAGTATCCAAAGAAATACTATAACAGAACATATCTATACAGTTTCACTGAGAAGTTTAGTATTAGAGCTATATGTTATTTTCTCCAAAGGAATCAGTGGGTGTTTTCCTGTCCTTAAAAAGAATACATAACATAGTAACTCATAGTAACTCAGAATACATAACTTAGTAACTCATAGTAATTCATTTTTCTCTCACATAATGCCTGCTTGACTATACAGAATATACATTGATCTTTTAACAAAACAAAAAACCCTCCCAAAAGCCCTCTAAAGTGAAGCATACTGTACATCAGTCAAATACAACATTGTGCACTTTTATCATCTATGCCATGTAATTGAAGGGAGAAACAGTACTACGTTATAAAACATTTATGGCAGCAGTTCATACATTGGCTATTTCTTTTTAGAAGATATGCTAATTATGTTTTAATTAGGTGTGGCAGATTTTTTTTTAAAAAAAAATTACTAGATAATACCAGTTTATTTTAAGCATTTTCTCAATTTTTTATCAGTTTAAATTTTGCAGTTGTCCAAAATTATGGGTTTAAGCATTTACTTTTTTTGGTATCTATTTAAATTTTCACAGTTGTGGAAAATTATAGGATGGGGGACAGAAAGTTATCTACTGACTGTAGACACTGAGATTGGAAAAGTTAAAGCTTTATAAACCACTAAAACCCAAACTGTCAACATAACATGCCAAAATATAGATAAATATAAAATATAGTAAATATCCTTAAATCAGCTAATCATACCTGGTTTTGCTATTCATTTACTAATTCATTTGTAATGAGTCTATTCAAAAATCTAAATCACTGATTTTTACTCTGAAGTTCTCAGCCCGCATTCTTCGTTGTTTGCCTATCTGTACATTTCTATGATCATCGTTAGAACTATTCCTCCCCAGTTTGTGTGTGTACACAGTAAAAAAAAAAAAAAAAACCTGACCGATACTGACATGTCCCAATAAAAATCTAATCCTTCCAATGCTAGTTTTAATGTTTGGCAAGGCAGCATTTTCCAACTAACATCGATGATCAAAACTGTTTTCTTTGCTTTCTTTACTTAATTGACTGGCTTTCTCCATTCACCTCCCCACTAAATAACAACCATGTTCAATAGTCATTGTTAAAAACTGAGTTAACTCAAGTGACCACATGCTGTTTCCCCTAGAATCCTGAACTCAGAGCCCAGAGAACGATGATCACACTTTAAAAGCCTCAGCAAGGTGGCAAATGTGAAACAGCAAAAGCCTACAGCACCTGGTACTTTATTCTCAGACTGTTTTTCAGCCAAGTACTAAACAGGTCTAACACTGACTAGCATCTGAAATCGGGCAAGAGCTAGCGTATTCTGACAGATATGGCTACAAGCAGAATTGGTTTACTTTTTAATTTGCACAACAGTGAAACAGGGAACTGGCAATATGTTTCTGAGAGGGCATCTCCAAACAGAATGTATTTGTGTTCTTGCCTTTAAAGGATAAAAGCATTAGAAAATGAATTTGTACCCTATTTCTTGAATCGTTTCTCACATCCACTGTAATTCTAAACAGCTGACTTTCTCACTTTTTGCCCTCGCTGATTTTTGTCCATCTCTACAAAAGCATCTAAGTTCCAACACAAGATCTGACACTCTCAGAAGTCATCTGTGATATTTTTAGATTAACTGGATGCTCAAAATCAGTTAAAGTAGCACGCTTCTCTATCTCTCTTATTAGTGCACCTCCATTTCTTTATTGAGTGATAACTGTCCTATAAAATATGAATTACCAAATTTCAATATTCTAACTCCATTAGAACATGGAAATCAATTGTGTCTGGTGCTTGAATGTTTGAAATCTGATAAAAATGACAGATGACCTTTCGGTGATCTCCAATGGAAAGGTTAAATTTGGGATCTTTTATGCACTCGGCAGCCCACAATAAATGAGCATATCAAATTTCAAGATTCTATCTCAATGGGAACATGGAAATGAATTGCGTCAGACACCTGATGAAATTATCTGTATGATATATAGATAATATCTATTCATACCTAGGAAGCTGGAGACAGTTGACAGAGTCTGGATTTTCTAGAGAACCATTGTTGTCCATTCCAAAAATACTGCAATTTCTAGCAAAATACTGCCAATCTTCCCAGTTTAAAGCATTTTTCTTTTTCCTTTGAATTCTTATTGCTTCCGGCTGTGGACTATAGAACTGAAGGATAATATAGAACACCTACAAATGAACAACAACATACAGAACAGAAATTAGAATAGCTTAAGTTACATACCAACATAAATACAAATATTAAATGTATGTATCCACATGTAGTAATATGTTTTTTTCTATTTCACAGCATTCACTATATATATGCATTTTGAATAAATAACAAATAGATGTCGCACACGAGAAATAGCTAAGGTATTTCTCCCCTTCTCCCAGACAGGTTTAAGAGTTAAAGTAAACTTCCTTGTTAAACCTGCTCTTTATACTTCTCCTTGGTAGGCAGTTGAATCATTCCATGTCAATTATTCTTCATTACTTTTTGAGGTCTATTTGAAATTAGTACCTTATTGTATGTAAAGTCTGTGCTCTGTGATATTACCAACATTTTGGCCACAAAAAAAAGGGATACTTATGTACTGTCAAACAGGTGTTGGATAGTTTTCTTGTTTTAAGACCACCCAATTTATCCATTTTCCCCTGTCTTTGGCCTGGCACTACTTCAAATATCTGTGACATAGAAGGGATTTTCCTCCACCACACTGATGTATGGGCATTTGTGATAAGCACTCCCTTATGTATACTCCAAATCAATTGAGTCTTAATATTTCACAGATATTTAAATTGGCTTTTAAACAGAGAACAAGTTCTTATAAACTTGTCCAAAATCTATCCTCAAATTCTTCTCTTCTCCTACCCCAAACATGCATATTCAATTGACAATAAACAAAAAAGCTAACAAGAGTAAGTTTTATAAACATTAGATCTTGGGCTTGATTCACCTTTGTGCATAGCATGGGCACAAACTGAAATGCCTGCTCTCATGGAAGTTGTTTCATCAGGCGTGATCTATTAATCTCCAGGGCAGGCCACAGTAGGCTACTGCCCTTCAGCACTGAAGGAAAGCATCAGACTCCAAGCAGGACTCCACAGAACCCAGGCTGATGCAAATGCTAGTTTGCCTGTCTCTGTCCCTTCCCACAGCAGTTCTTCCTTTGTGGGCTTCACTAGCCAACTTCAAATCCCTGATGAAGCAGAGATTTCACGTGGTTTTACATTGTTGCACACCTTTGAGCAGACTTTTTTTTACTGCACCTATCTTCCAGTGCCTGAAGGCATGAAATGAGTCCCTTATGTTTTAATAGAAATTATGGTTAAAAATTACAGCAGTGAAGCAACTTAAAAATGCATGTTTTGTTTATGAATGTAGAAGTTGTCATACTGGAACTGAACATTAGTTCATCTACTCTATTACACTGTATCTGACACTAACCAAGATCTGATGTATCAGGGAAAAGCCAGAACCCAGAAATACAATGCATCTGCTCACTTTTTGCAACATTCTGGACAGGAGGAAATTTCTTCCAGGCCACCAAAGTGATCTGTTGATAGCTCAAAGTAAGCGGTTTGAACTGGCTTAAAATTGAAAAATCTGGTGTACTTTAAGCCTCCCCCCAGCTTTCATTTAACAAACATCAGGGAGCACCAACTACATTCCATTCTCATGCTCCAATGACAAAAAAGAAAAAAATAGCCTTCTCATTACCTGATACTGTCCATTTTGTAAATCTATTGTGATAGTAACTCCTCGGTCCAGATGTGCAGTGTTAATGAACAGAGATGAAATCCACGAGGTCCCAATATCATTATCATTGATATAACACAGGGAATGGGCTTCTGGGTTCAGCCTCAGCACTCTGTCATTAGTTGTGTCATCTGCACCATTAGGGATGCAATACCTCTGCACCAAAGGGTGGACCCTGGGGTGACTGCCTGGGCAGCGGCATTCTGACTGGGTGTGCAGGTGAGGAAATTCCCCAGAGAATACCTCCAAAATGTCTCTGTCAAAGCATAAAAAAGTAAATAGGTACATGGATAAAGGGAAAGAGTAGTGAAATTATGTGCATCTATGATTACAGATTAAACTTCAGCCCCAGCCTTTAACCATCACCATCATAAACCACCACACTCAATTTGATTAGAACATCACCATTAATAGTTCTCTTTTATTAAATCATGCCTGACTCAGACCACTAATCTGAATATTTTCCTTAACACACATTATAGCACTGACATAATGTCTGTGGTAGCAGTTTCAATTGATCCACTTGAGTGTTTGTAACTGAATTTTCTGAAAAACATCCAATTATGCAGAGAAATTTGCACCCTCAAATAACTATCAGTGCAAAAAAAAGTTCTAACTGAAAATTTTGGCCTTGATGGCTTAAGTGTCCACTACCTATGTGTGCCTCTCTTTGTGGTTACCCAACTAGACACTGATTTCAATGGATACAGAGCACATACAGTTCCCACTGGCTTCTTTGGCAGATGAAATCAGGCCCTAACTTTCAGTAGGTTACCCAAAAGTTGACGCACCCAAAATTAGTGTATACTTTTGAATATCGGAGCATCTATTCACCTGAAAAGCCAGCTTTCATAGAATCATAGAAGATTAGGGTTGAAAGAGACTTCAGGAGCTCATCTAGTCCAATCCCCTGCTCAAAGCAGGACCAACACCAACTAAATCATCCCAGCCAGGGCTTTGTCAAGCCAGGCCTTAAAACCTTTAAGGATGGAGATTTCACCACCTCCCTAGGTAACCCATTCCAGTGCTTCACCACCCTCCTAGTGAAATAAGTTTTCTTAATATCCAATCTAGAGCTCCCGCACTGCAACTTGAGACCATTGCTTCTTCATTGGCCACCGCTGAGAACAGCTGAGCTCCATCCTCTTTGGAACACCCTTTCAGGTAGTTGAAGGCTACTATCAAATTTCCCCTCACTCTTCTCTTCCGCAGACTAAGTAAACCCAGTTCCCTCAGTCTCTCTTTATAAATTATGTGCCCCAGTTCCCAATCATTTTCGTTGCCCTCCACTGAACTGTCTTAAATTTGTCCACATCCTTTCTGTAGTGGGGGGCGGGATGCAAAACTGGATGCAATACTCCAGGTGTGGCCTCACTAGTGCCAAATAGAGGGGAATAATCACTTTGCTCGATTTGCTAGCAATGCTCCTACTAATGCAGCCCAATAAGCCGTTCGCCTTCTTGGCGATAAGGGCACACTGCTGACTCAAATCCAGCTTCTCATCCACTGTAATTCCCAGGTCCTTTTCTGCAGAACTGCTGCATAGCCAGTCAGTTCCCCACCTGAAGTGATGCATGGAATTCTTCCTGCCTAAGTGCAGGACTCTGTACTTGCCGTTGTTGAACCTCATCAGATTTCTTTTGGCTCAATCCTCTAATCTCTCTAGGTCACTCTGGACCCTATCCCTACACTTCAGTGTATCTACCTTCCTCCCCAGCATAGTGTCATCCGTGAAGGATGCAATTCATACCATCATCCAGATCATTAAGGAAGATGATGAACAAAACCAGCCCTAGGGCTGAGAACTGGGGCACTCTGCTTGATACTGGCTGCCAACTAGACATCAAGCCATTGATCACTACTCATTGAGCCCAATGATATAGCCAGCTTTCTATCCACCTTAAAGTCCATTAATCCAATCCATACTAATTTAACTTGCTGGCAAGACTACTGTGGGAGACTGTATCAAAGTATATCACAACCACCATCTATCTGTCACCGGCACCTACAGTTAATTCCTTACACAGTATTTTGGGCTTATTTGTCTGTGGCCACTACACCCTCAAAATTGGTTGCTGGTTTAAGGATCTTTTAAAATCAGATAAAGAATTTAGAACATGGTGTATATTGACTGAATTAATCTAATTTTTATTTCATGGGAAACAGCAAGGATTTCCTTGAAAGAATAATTAGACAGTGAGATTGTGACAGTGTTGGGATAGGTCTGTATTGAAATATGAACTCATTTTCTATTATGCCTTGCAGCCATGCTTATATTTGCCTACGGGCAGCCTATTGTAATGTATTTCCAGATGGCTGACCTTTCAAATAAGATGACTGATACCTCATTGCAGAATAATCACTGGGAAATCATCAAGATTGCAACCTGAGGTTAGCAACTTTGACTGTGCCCCAACTGTAGACTCACCTGCATGGAGTAATGGACTTTCTACTGAGGGGCCTGCATGGAGGTGGAGCATACAGGACTGGAGAGTGGTTGAGAATTTCCCAGTGAAACACAAGGCAGAGACAGAGGTCTCCTTCAGACCTGATTACTGCTCTGGACAAAGAGCCAGAGCATCCCTACATGCAAGGGGGACTTTCAGGAGAGTGAGAGCAGAAGGGTCTCTTTCTAGCCT
This sequence comes from Sternotherus odoratus, assembly GCA_032164245.1. Taxonomy (NCBI): domain Eukaryota; kingdom Metazoa; phylum Chordata; order Testudines; family Kinosternidae; genus Sternotherus; species Sternotherus odoratus. The sequence goes on along the minus strand of JAVMKO010000003.1, from coordinate 133,442,998 downwards.
GAAATACTAACAAACCTCGGACTCACAAGAAAGGGTGAGATCAAATCAGGTGGATTGTGCTCTAAGGATTTTTGTTTTCAAAGCTCTGTAACTCCTTAGGGCTTCCACAGCAAAGTTTCTGTAGTGAAGAAGCGACAAAGAGTCGTCTGGCACTTAAAGACTAACAAAAGTATTGAAGCATAAGCTTTCATGGTCTAATACCCACTTTGAGGGATGCATGCAGTGGAAGTATGCAGAGGCAGGTATAAATAAGTAGGCAAAACCAGGTTAGAGATAACAAGGTTAGTTCAATCAGGTTGAACTACCTTGTTATCGCTGATTAGGGAGGATGAGGTTCTCTTCTAGCAGCTGATCTGGAGGTGTGAACACCGAGAGAGGAGAAACTGCTTTTGTAGTTAGCTAGCCACTCATAGTCTTTGTTTAATCCTGAGTTGATGGTGTGAAATTTGCAAAATTATAGTGAATTTTTTGTGTGCTAAACCTGCATTCCTTGCTACCTGCCACGTTGTCCCCAAAGGAGTTAAATTAGAAGCCTGGTGTATGCACAGCCCCAGGTGGAGCTCTGGGGAGTATGTATAAGCAACTGCGGTTGCTTGGAAAGTCTCAGATACTGAGTTTAGAGTCTGGAATGGGTTGAGTGGTGCCACATGTCCCAGAAAAGCATCTCAGACCAGTGGTCTGAGCCTGGGAGCATACAGATCCAGAAATAAAAAAGGGAATAGACTCTATCCTGACCCTGTTGGCTTGGGAGCACGTGAGACACAGCAAAGGGCTCCACTTATTACAGACTGGGAAACTGTATAGTGGGGTAGTGGGCCAAGTTGCAACAATGACAACGATGCCCCTTCTGCCATGTACAGTGGCCAAACCAGACAGTCTCTACACAAAAGAATAAATGGACACAAATCTGACATCAGGAATCATAGATTTCAAAAACCAGTTGGAGAACACTTCAACCTCTCTGGCCACTCAGTAACCAATTCAAAAGTGGCAATTCTTCAACAAAAAAACTTCAGAAAGACTCCAGGGAGAAACTGCTGAGCTGGAATTAATTTGCAAACTGGACACCATTAAATTAGGCTTGAATAAAGCCTGGGAGTGGCTGGGTCATTACACACACTGAAATCCATTTCCCAATGTTACTTACGCCCTACTGTTACTCACACTTTCTTGTCAACTGTTTGAAATGGGCCATCCTGATTATCACTACAAAAAGTTTTCTCTCTCCTGCTGATAATAGCTGACTTTAATTAATTAACCTCTTAGAGTTGGTATGGCAACCCCCATCCTTTTATGTTCTCTGTAGATAGACAGGATATCTTCCTATTCCACTCTATACATCTTAGGAAGTGGGTTTTAGCCCACAAAAGCTTATGGCAAACACAACTACAGAGGGAGAGATAGCTCAGTGGTTTGAGCATTGGCCTGCTAAACGAAGGGTTGTGAGTTCAATCCTTGAGGGGGCCATTAAGGAATATGGGGTAAAAATCTGTTAGATGATTTAATTGGGGATTGGCCCTGCTTTGAGCAGAGGGTTGGGCTAGATGATTTCATGAGGTCCCTTCAAACCCTGAAATTCTACGATTCTATGAGTCTCTAAGGTGCCCGAAGTACTCATTTTTTCAACATATAAACAGGAAATCACAGTATGACTATCTAGTCACTGTATCTATTTTTAAAACATCTGAAAAGCCCCACTGATACCTAAAATTTCACCCATGACTGATCTCGCCTCCAAGCCTGTGTGATACCAACAGCCCTATTGAATCCATGCCCAGTAAACTATGACCACAGAAGTAAACATCTTTTAAGGAGAATATAAAAAAAACCCTGTAGTTTTGGGGACAAATTTACTAGTATTTATTCTTTCTCTCTTTCTTATCATACTCTGAGGTTTTCACCAAGAACAACAGTTTTAAGTTTACCTGTTTGTAAGTGCCCCTTGGTACAATCGAAAATCTTGCATTCTTCCAACAAATTGCTCTAAACCTATGAAAATATATTACAAATAAATAATCTAATTCCATCAACCAGAAGGCAACTCTGCATGAGAGCACCTTTATTCAGCATACAGTGATCTCTCTTGCACAATTATTTCCCCTGGATGTGGACAAAACTATAGAGGGCAGGGACTTAGTTTTTTGATAAAAAGAATGATTTATAATAACTTTATAGGAACATTTTGTACCTCTCTCTTTTCTTATTAGAGAGGTGGCACAGAGACCGGCTCATTAGACAGAAGTAATGAGCCAGTCTATGTGCCACCTCTAATTAGAGAAGAGATACAGTAGGTACAACTATACCTATCAATTTATAAAATAAAGATAAAGGGTATTTAAAGTATTTCTTTCCTTTATACAGTCATTAGGTTGATAGTATTCAAAAGTTTGAATGACAACAGAAGACATTTCCCAATATTTTAAGAGTTTTTAAAATTAGGATGGAAAATTAATTTTCTTGGTTGCCCAATACCAAATTAACTCTGTTTAAGGCATATACAGATATATTTAGGAGTTAGTTCCAAATTACAGTATGTTCTGGATCAGTGGTAACTTTTTTGTCCACAGAGCCAATTCATCATCATACAGAATTGAAGAGAGCCACAAACTAACAGTACCCGGCTTTTGCACTGTTCACACAATGATGTAGAATTTGTTTAATTCTGAAAGCAAACTGATAGAGAGCTCTAGAAATCCTGATTTAGTCTGAAAGGAGGAATTGGTAGCAGTAGTAAGCGGTTATCTATGTGAACCAACCATTAGTGAAAGCTGAGGAACCCTACACTTTGCAAGTGGCTTTCATGAGTAGACGCCTAAGGAAGAGGATTGGCTGCTGCTGGAGTTGGTGCGAGGAGCGCCGGGAGTTGGGAATACTAGTGCCGCGCATAAAGACCCCGGATCACACCATCGTCACCCCAACTGCCAGAACGATGCTGGAAAGGACACTGAAAGACACCATCCGCTTCTACTATGCCGAGAACCTGAAGCGGAAGCCAGACCAGGGCAAGGTGTTTGAGGTGTCCAGCAAGTGGGACGCCAGCAACCACTTCCTCCACGGGGGCAGCTTCACCAGGTTCGCCGACTGGCGGTTCATCCACCAGGCCCGGCTCAACTGCATTCCGCTCAATGGAGCCATCCGCCATGGCAATCGGGACAAGCGCAGCAGGAGGTGCGGCTACGCCAATGAGACCTTGCCCCACATCCTGTGTGGATGCAAGCCGCACTGCAGAGCCTGGCAGCACTACCACAATGCCATCCAGAACCAGCTGGTGAAAGCCATCCCACCGTCCCTAGGGAAGATCTCCATCAACTCCGCCATCCCCGGGACAGACCGCCGACTGCGACCCGACATCATAGTGACCAACGCAGAGACGAAGAAGGTCCTCATAGTGGATGTCACGGTGCCATTTGAAAACCGGTCACCAGCCTTCCACGAGGCCCAAGCATGAAACACACTGAAGTACACCCCGCTAACTGACACCTTGAGAGCGCAGGGCTATGAGGTGCAGCTCCACGCCCTGATTGTAGAAGCCCTGGGCGCATGGGATCCCCGCAACGAGCCAGTACTGAGAGCGTGCGGCGTCGGTCAGCGCTACGCCTGGCTCATGAGACAGCTCATGGTGTCCGATACCATCAGGTGGTCCAGAGACATATACACGGAACACGTCACGGGACATCGCCAGTACCAGGTCGAGTAGCTGAGACCGCCAACCAGGGAAACAATCCACCCCTCTTTCCCTGACAAACAGAGGGACGCACACCACCCATGTACTTATCGCCTACACCACCACTGACTTGGACTCTCACTACACCCCATGAGTGGAGTACCCTAACACTTATACACTGACGCTTTAAAAACTCCCACACCCCAATCTGGATCTATGCTGGATATGTGATATGCATGCACCTTGTAAACCCTGTACCTGTTACCTACAATCGCCCATAACCCAGTCTGACTCCAGATGCCCAGATACCTATCAATCTATGTATGTTTTCATGTTGAACATTAGCTTTAAGAAAGCTAAGGAATATTAGGTATCAGGAAACTTGAGTTCTCTTCCTGTTTCAGGAAAGGAAAGTTGTCTAGTTGCTACGAAGAGTCCAAATAAGTACACAGATTTAGCATATTTATGCTGAAATACAGTGGGAGATACTTTCCATGTTAGATACCTGGTTTGTGGAACATGTGAAAAATCTATCTGGCTGTGATAATCTCCATGACCTGTTATGCCATCGTCCAGGCACCTCTGAATGGGAGCCAAGTTTCTGAGGAATGTCATTTACTAATGGGCATTTTTTGTTTTATGGAGCCGTGTGCCTAGCTTTATGTACCCTTTCCATATGCATTACATCACTGAAAATTAGCTTGCAGAGCTACTTACCATGGTTTTAGACACACATCAAGCATATAATACTTTGAATGTTCAGCATACAGCGCTAAAATACTGCAGAACTTACCACTGAAACTTTGCCCAATTTGCAGTGCACCATCAGCAGCAAGGTCTGCAATTGGTCCACCAAGTATTCTTGAATCAAAAGCAGTGCTGTCATCCTCCAAACCATCTATAAACAAACTGATTTTGGTGTGGTGAACCTACACAGATACACATACAGAGGCAAACAAAGGTTCATTACAAACAATCATTTTGAATTTTGTACTAAATGCATCTATTGTTGATTAACCATTTTGAACTAAGTACGGGAGGGTTTTTTTACTTTCTTGATGTCTTTTAAATCCCCTGGCCCATTTTCCATATTCACTAACTAATCTTCCCACTAATAATCTAGGTAACAAAAATGCCAAGACATAGACTAGAAAAGTATCACAATGGTCAAACCAAACAAAAAAGATACAATGAATTAATATTAAGGGGTCTGTCTGACTTGAACCAACACACAACCAAGGAAATGCAGAGTCAATGTTATCACTCCATTCCCAATTTTACTTTAATGCCTAAGTATTTTTTCATTTTAAGATCAGGGTTTCAAACACCATAATCCTATTAGTATTTATCCTTGATGCAGAGGACATTTCAATACACCTTTCTCAGAGTACTGAAGGTATCCTTCCTTCACTGTGCAGAACAGTACTTAAAATTATAATGACTACTTTCCATACTACATCTAAGGATCTTAAAGCACTTTACAAACATTAAATAAACATTATGTGACACACACTTGTAATATAGGTAGCATCCTCCTTTTTAAAGATGTGTAAGAGATGCCCAATGAATTTAAATGACTGGCAAATGGTCAAAACACAAAGCGATACAGGTGGTACGTAGATTTCAAGAGTCCTTTGTGCTAACCATGAGAAAAGCCTGCATTTAAAACTGATTTTTTTATTATTATTTTTTACCATCTACAATTTAAAGTAAACATAAATTGTGTCATTGTGTTAGGGTTGTATGCTGGAAAAAATAGGTTTGACAAGAATAGAAGAGCACAGACACTTTGCTGATAGTATACATACTAGATATTCCAAACTCAAGCTGTGTTGCTTAATTGCAACTGGTTGAGTGTCATATAGGCTTGCAACCGTTTCTTTTCTGAGTGTCTCAATAATTTGGCAAGTCTTCATTCCTATAAAAGTAAGATTTCTGTCAAATTTACCACTTTCTCTTACCACTTTCATACAAAGTGATTATATGCATGTGAATGCTACAGTTACATGTATTAATAAATGTTTACATTACTGGAGCCCAATCCTTGTTGTAAAGTTAGACACTGGTCTCCCTTGCTAGAGTGTTTCTATGCCTGGGATATAGCAAAGTGTTTAGGGAAAGTAAGCCCTTTTGATGTGTCAAATAGTATCTCATAAAATGTATGATAACATAAAATAAACCAAATGCACTGATTTACCATCATTACCATGGTGATTTTACATGACGTGTATGCATATGACTGTGGGGATTCACCAAGGATATGGTCAGTCCACTGTTTGGATCACTTCCTGGGCTATTTAAAAGTTGCTTACCACAAATAATCATGCATACAGGCTAACATAAGAATGGTTGTACTGGGTCAGAGCAAAGGTCCATTCAGCCCAGCATCCTGTCTATCAACAATGGCCAATGCCAGGTACCCCAGAGTGAGTGAACCTAACAGGTAATGATCAAGTGATCTCTCTCCTGCCATCCATCATCCCCCTCTGACAAACAGAGGCTAGGGATACCATACCTTACCCATCCTGGCTAACAGTCATGAACTTAACGTCCATGAAGTTATCCAGTTCTCTTTTAAACACTATTATATATAGTCCTAGCCTTCACAACATCCTCAGGCAAGGAGTTCCACAGGTTGACTGTGGGCTGTGTGAATGTCACAGGGTCCCCTCCTGTGCCTTGTGTCCTCCTGTGTCTCACGGCCTGGTGCCCCCAACAAAGTCGCTGTCCACACCTTTTCCGGTGGTTTTCCAGTGTCCTTTATTTACAGTGCAGCTTTATCACATTCAGCAAGTGCTCCCCAAGACCCCCACCTTGGTTACCTTCACCCCCCTGGCTCACAGCCTTTGGCCCTTGAGGCTCTCTGGCCCTCCGCTTTGGAGACAGAGCACCTCCCTGCCTCCTTCCTAGCCTGCCTCCCTGCTAACTGGAGCTTGAGGCTTTTCAAACCCTCACAGCTCCCAGCCCCAGCTGTAGCCACTTGCTCCAGCTAGGTACTGCCGGGTAGCCCTCGTTAGGGCTCCCAGCTGGGCTGTACTAGCCTCTGCCCTTAGCCTTGCCTCTTGCAAGCAGGCTTTAGCCTGAAGTGGCAGGGCAATGCTGGTGTTTTTACCCCAGCCCTGCCACAGTGAAAAACTTCCTTTTATTTGTTTTCAAGCTGCTGCCCATTAATTTCATCTGGTGGCCCCTAGTTCTTATATTACGGTAACACTATAACAAGTAAATAACTTTTCCTTATTCACTTTCTCCACACCACTCAACATTTTACATACTTCTATCATATCTCCCACCCCTTAGTTTCCTCTTTTCCAAGCTGAAAAGACCTAGCCTCTTTAATCTCTCCTCATATAGGACCTGTTCCAAACCCCTAATCATTTACTAAACCGTTTCTAATGCCAGTATGTCCTTTTTGAGATGAGGAGACCACATCTGTATGCCATATTCAAGATGTGGGCGCTCCGTGGATTTATACAAGGGCAATGAGATATTCTCCCTCTTATTCTCTATCCCTTTTTTCATGATTCCTCACATGATGCTTTATTGACTGCCACTGCTCACTGCCTAGATGTCTTCAGAGAATTATCCATGATGACGCCAAGATCTTTTTCCTGATCAGTTGTAGCTAAATGAGCCCCCATCATATTGTATGTATAGTTGGGTGTGCTTTTTTCCCCCAATGTGCATTACTTTACATTTATCCACGTTAAATTTCATTTACGATTTTGTTGCCCAATCACTTAGTTTTGTGAGATCTTTTTGAAGTTCTTCACAGTCTGCTTTGGTCTTAACTATCCTGAGCAGTTTAGTTTCATCTGCAAACTTTGCCAGCTCACTGTTTACCCCTTCCTCCAAATCATTTATGAATAAGTTGAACATGATTGGTCCTATGACTCACCCCTCGGAACACCATTAGGCCCTGTCTTCACTACCACTTTAATTCGATTTTAACGACGTTAGGTCGAATTAAACGTGTACCTGTCTTCACATACATGCCCTTAACGTCGATTTAAAGGGCCCTCAAGATTGAATTTGTAACTCCAGCCTGACGAGAGAAATAAGGCTAATCTCGACATTCCAAGCTCGACCATGGGCTAGTGAAGACGGAACCCGACATTAATAGCCTCCAGAGGCTGTCCCACAATGCTCCATTCTGACTGCTCTGGACTGCCTCACTGCTCCACTGTGACCGCTCTTCACTGCACTCTGAACTCGCTGCTCTGGCCAGGTAGATAAGACCCGGGAACATTTGAATGCCATTTCCTGTTTGGTCAGCGTGGCCAGCTCACCTGAACTGCTCAGTCGCCATTCAGAGCAATCAGCAGCACTAGCCGCCATGCAGAGCTCAGCATCACAAGAATCCATGCTGAGCTCATCTACCCTGGAGACCAGCCAGAGGAGAAGAGCTCCAGCATGGTCCACTCGTGAGGTGCTGGATCTCATCGCTATCTGGGGAGAGGAATCCGTGATGTTGGAACTACGCAACAACAAACGGAATGCCAACACCTATGGAAGAGTCTCCAAGGCCATGCTAGAAAGGGGCCACAACAGGGACACCACACAGTGCCGCGTGAAAATTAAGGAGCTGCGGCAATCGTTCCAGAAAGCCAAGGAGGCAAACGGACGATCGGGGGGCGCACCACGGACATGCAGGTTCTACAATGAACTAAATCAGATAATGGGGGGCGCCCCCACCACCATCGCGCCGGTCTGCGTGGACTCCACCGATGGGATAATCGTCAGGGAGGAGACTGATTCCGAGGAGGATGACCATGAAGAAGAGGAAAATCTCACGGAGCAGCAGGAGCCCAGCGGAGAACCCGTGTTCCCAGAGAGCCAGGAGCTGTTTGTTACCCTTGATCCAGTACCCTCCCAAGCCTCCCAGGGGGGTAAGTGTTTCTTTTTTAAGTGATTACATGACGCGTGATTTTGTAAAGGAAGCATTTATTAATGAGTAACTTGCCCTAAGGACTTAGCGTGCTTTCACTGCTGGTCAATTTCTACTCAAAGAGTTTGTCAATATACTCCGGGATTGACCATAAGTACTCCGCGGACATTTCAAGGAAGCTATCCAGGAGGTAGCGATGAATCCAGCGCAGCAGATTTCTGGGGAGAGCCGCCTTATGTGGTCCCCCGTGATAGGAGACCATCCCACGCCACGAAAGTAGTAAGTTCTCTGGTACCATTGAGCAGGCTAGCATTGCAGCGTATGGTCCAGGACTTTGCATGGAGTCAAGGAGTATGCGCTCCCTATCTCTCCGAGAAATTCTCGAAGTGATGTCATTCATGGTTGCCTGTTTGAAATAGGGACTGCAATTACTAGGGAGATAAAGATTCCCAGCTGCAAAGAACTCTTTTCTGCTGGGTACCGACCAACCGCTCACCCCCCCCCCCACGAACGCTGACCGCCCCCCTGCCCGTAGCGGTAGCTAGCAGGGAACAAGAGCAGTCTGCAAGCGGTCTGAAGAGCCCCAAAAAGACCTTAGCCCTTAGCGAGAGATTTTTTAGCATTTGCTTTGCAGTTTGCGGTTTCAGTGGGAGCCAGCCACGCGGTAGGGGGAAGGGGGCGGGGTTACTCTACAGTATGCAAGCGCCACTTTTAACTTACCATGGCCGGCTGCACGGTGCTTTCAGAAGCCGTCTTGGGCTGAGGCACGCATGTGTGTCTGAGATGCTCTGACTTTTCTGTGAGCTAGTCAGTCACTTTTAGGTGTAGAACATGACCTTGTACAGAAATCATATCAGGCCTCTGAATACTACGGCATAGTACTCCCATTGTTTACCGTCCGAGACTGCATCTGCCTCCTAACCTTGAATGTATCTGTCTCATAACTTTCAAACTTTCTTTTCCCACATTCGCACAGATGAACAATTATCCCAGAATCCCCCGGCCTGCTCCTCCCGCCGTGCACTGCAGATAAGAAAGCGTAAAAAGAAAACGCGAACGCGCGATGAGATGTTCAGTGAACTCGTAGAGAACTCGCGCGCTGAGTCAGCCCGCCAGACGGACTGGAGGGAAAGAATGATAGAGGCAAGGGATCGAGAGATACAGGCAAGGGATCGAGACAGAGAGGCAAGGAATTGAGAGAGGCAGGAATGGAGAGCCGCTGCAGAAAAGAGGGAAGAGCGCGAGGAAAGACGCATGGATGCTTTCCTCCGCATAATGGAGGACCAGAGCGACATGCTGCGATCTCTGGTGGAGCTGCAGCATGCCCAAAGACCACCTCTGCAGCCCCTGTGTAACCACCTCCCCCCCTCCCTAACTTCCATAGCTTCCCCACCCAGACGCGGGTTGAGAACACGGGGGGGCAAGCTCCGTGGGCCGCTCCACTCTACCCCACAAGCCAGCAGAAGCAGCAGCAGCAGCAGGCTGACGTTCTAGGAAAACTTTTAAAAGCTGCTGTGTCTTGCTCACCCCTCCTCTCCCCCCTTCCCATCCCCCCCCCCCCGTCCGCTCCTCCCCCACTGCGACTGCCGGTTTCCCTCCAGGATACCAGGACAGTGATCCCCTGTATTTGTATTTCCGATGAACCAATAAAGGAACCATGATTTTTCAAACAGTGATTTTATTTCCTCTGCAAGCATGGGGAGGGGGGAGGGAAAGAGGGTTCAAGGGCAGCAGGCTTAGAGCACAGCAAGGGAGCAGATTCTCAAACGCCATCTCAGCCACTCATAAAACTGTCTTTCAAGGCGTCCCTGAGGCGCAGGGCCTCACGGTGTGCTCTTCTACTTTCCCTGCTGGTTGGCTGCTCATAAGTAGCAGAAAGTAAATTTGCCTCTGCCTCCCAGCCCGCCATAAACGTTTCCCCCTTGCTCTCACAGATATTGTGGAGCACAGAGCAAACAGCAATAACAATGGGGATATTTCTCTCGCTGATGTCTGAGCGAATCAGTAAGGAACGCCATCTCCCCTTCAGACGGCCAAATGCACACTCTACAGCCATTCTGCACTTGCTCAGCCTGTAGTTGAACAGCTCCTGACCCCTGTCCAGGGCTCCTGTGTAGGGCTTCATAAGCCAGGGCATTAGGGGGTAGGCTGGGTCCCCAATGATCACGATCGGCATTTCGACCCCCCCCCCCCCACGGAAATTTTCTGGTCGGGGAAGAAAGTGCCTTGCTGCAGCTGTCTAAAAACCCTAGAGTTCCTGAACACTCGAGTGTCATGAAGCTTTCCCGGCCACCCCACGTACAGGTCGGTGAAACGTCCCTTGTGGTCAACCACTGCTTGCATGACCATTGAGTAATATCCCTTCCGGTTTCTGTACTCGGCGGCCTCGTGGTCCGGTGCCAGGATAGGGATATGAGTCCCATCTATAGCCCCACCACAGTTAGGGAATCCCATGGCGGCAAAGCCATCTATTGTGGCTTGCAGGTTTCCGAGGTTTATAACCCGGTGTAGCAGCCGCTCGACGACTGCCCTGCTTATTTGCATCACAGCAAAGCCCACTGTAGACCTACCCACCCCAAACTGATTCGCCACTGACCGGTAGCCGTCTGGCGTTGCAAGCTTCCAGAGGGCTATTGCCACTCGCTTCTCAATTGTAAGGGCCGCTCTCATTTTGGTATTCCTGTGCCGGAGGGCCGGGGACAGCAAGTCACAAAGTTCCATGAACGTGCCCTTTCGCATGCGGAAGTTTCTGAGCCACTGGGAGTCATCCCAGACCCGCAGCACTATGCGGTCCCACCAGTCCGTGCTTGTTTCCCTGGCCCAGAATCGGCGTTCGATGGCATGAGCCTGCCCCATTGCCACCAAATTTGACAGATGGTCAGTCGCCCTACTTCCAAAACCGTCAGTGTCCCTGTCGTCCCCGCTGTGCACGTCCTTGTCCGTCTCCTCCTCACTGTCGTCGGGTTCCAGAAAGCGCAGTTCTCCCTGGATCGCATTCCTCCTCTGCAGACGGTGCAGCATGAACTCCGCAACCGTGATCGAGGTCCTCACAATGGCCATTACTGTTTCCGTGGTGTCAGCGGGCTCCATGCTTGCAGTGCTATGGCGTTAGCACGGCGCGGAGAAAGGGCGCGAATTATGGGATGCCTACCCACAGTGCACCGCTCGTAATGGGGGTCGGCGGCGCGGAAAAAGGGCGCGAAACTTGGAAATGCCTACCCATAGTGCAGCACTCGAAATGGTGCCTGCTGGGGGATCAGGGAACTGTGGGATAGGTACCCACAGTGCAACGCTCGCTATGTCGACGCTTGCAAAAGTTGTGCGGACAGACACTGTCGACTTGCTGTGCTTTGCTGTGCCTAGTGAAGACACACAAAATCGACTGCATACAGTCGCGTTCACAACATCGAAATAAAGGAAATCGAACTACTGCTGTAGTGAAGACATACCCTTAGTTACCCCTCTCCATTCGGAAAATTTACCATTTATTCCTACCCTTTGTTCCCTATCTTTTAATCAGTTTTCAGTCCATGAAAAAATCTTCCCCCTTATCCCATGATAACTTAATTTACACAAGAGCCTTTGGTGAGGGACCTTATCAAAGGCTTTCTGGAAATATAAGTACACTATATGTCCACTGGATTCCCCCTTGTCCACATTTGTTGACCCCTTCAAAGAACTTTAATAGATTAGTAAGACATGATTTCCCTTTACAGAAACCATGTTGACTTTTGCTCAGCAATTTATGTTCTTCTATGTGCCTGACAATCTGATTCTTTACTATTGTTTCAACTAATTTGCCTGGTATGGACGTTAGAATTACCGGTCTGCAAGGATCACCTCTAGAGCCCTTTTTAAATATTGGAATTGCATTAGCTTCTGTACCCAATGACTGGAAGATAGCTAATTTAAAGGACAGGTTACAAACCACAGTTAATAGTTCTGCAATTTCGCATTTGAGCACTTTCAGAACTCTTGGGTGAATGACATCCGGTCCCAGTGACTTGTTATAGTTAGGTTTATCAATTAGTTCCAAAACCTCCTTTAGTGACACTTCAATCTGTGATATTTCCTCAGATTTGTCACCCACAAAAGACGACTAAGGTTTGGGAATCTCTCTAATGTTCTCAACCATGAAGACTGAAGCAAAGAATTCATTGACTTTATCGTTTTTAAGGAAGCTATCACTTTTGTGTCTCTATCGTCCATGGGCCCCACCGGTTATTTAGCTTCCTTCTTCTGATGTACTTAAAAATATTTTGTTATTACATTTTGAGTTTTTGGCTAGCTGTTCTTCAAACTCTTTTTTGGCTTTTCTTATTACATTTTTACATTTAATTTGGCAATGTTTACGCTCCTTTCTAGATACCTCACTAGGATCTGACTTCTACTTCTTCAAAGACACTTTTTAACTCTGCTTTTTTTTACATGGTGGTTACACCACAGTGGCTCTTTTTTAGTTCTTTGACTGTGTTTTTTAATTTGGAGCCTCTGACATTCCTCCAACATACCTTCCAATCCCTGGTATGCCCCTTTCATCAGTGGCTGTGAGGAGTGCTGGCTACACTTGCTCTGTACACATTGGAGATTCCCCTACACTAGGGGATGTCTATGCAGACAATCTTCACTCCAGGTAGTGATTTCTGCAAGAAATCTTTTTCTTGCCAATTCATGTTAAATTGGAGTTAATATTCAGAGAAATACTTAGTGGCAGTTTCCCAGTCCTAGTAATTCAGAAGACTCTGAGCTTTTTTCTGTTAGGACTGTTCTGAATTAGAATATAAATTACATGAAATTAGAAAGAATTTATAATACACAACCGTGTATTTTTGGTGTCATTTTATGGAATTCAAAAATTTCATCTGAAAAATAAGGAGAGACAGACATACAGGAAAGGAAACCACATACCAGTTTCATTGCATTATGCCATATTTCCCCAACTTAATTAAATATAGTAAATGCAACTCATTCAAAATGTTCAAACTTGCCCTAATCATAGAATTTCATGGTTGGAAGGGACCTTAGGAGATCATCCCCCTTCTCAAAGCAAGACCAATCCCTATTTTTGCCCCATATTCCTAAATGGTCCCTGTGACGGTGTACCCCATAAGGTTTTATAGGGGTGTGTGCCTGTGAATATATGTATGATGTTACGGGAATATGGTTTTGCTAAAAAGTTATATCTCTGTGAAGGTAATGATTCACTGGATCTGTTCATCCTATTTGTATGTATGTGTCTGTGTTGTATTCAGAGTTATGAATATTGACTATGTGCTTGGTTGGTTGTATGTGGACTTTGGAAAGCAGCTGAACAGCTCTCTGAGAAAAACTATTCTCAGTTAAGCCCAATTGAGAACCAATCAAGCAAACAATTAACTTTGCAGACGCCCGTCCACACCCGAGCTTCCTGAGGAATGCAGGCTGGCTGGTGGTGACGGGAGTCTGGTTTGGGCCTGCAACTGAGCCATGTGCTCTGAGAGGCCATGTGAACTCTGCATAGGAAGGAGGAGGGGCTCTCCACCCACAGGAGGAAGTCTATATAAACCTGGGAGAGACCTCTCCATGTTGTTCTCAGCTGGCTCAAACAACAGCCCTCCACCCCCCAAGGATACCTTGAAGAAACTGGAGCAGAGGACTGTGACTGCAGGGGGGGTGCGAGTGATTGCTGGACCCAGGTTAACAGGGAGTTTAGCCTGAAAGAAGGAATTCTGAGGGTGAGGCTTTTTGCTGTAATAGTGTTAGATTTGCGTGTTCTGTTTATTTTATTTGGTAATTCACTTTATTCTGTCTGTTACTACTTTGAACCACTTAAATCCTATTTCCTGTCTTTATTAAAATCACTTTTTACTTATTAATTAACCTGGAGTACATGTTGGTACCTGGGGGGGGGGGGGCAAACAGCTGTGCATATCTCTCTATCATTGTTATAGAGGGCGAACAATCTATGAGTTTGCCCTGTATAAGCTTTATACAGGGCAAAACAAATTTTATTCAGGGTTTGACCCCATTGGGAGTTGAGCATCTGAGTGCCAGAGGTAAGAATACCTCCTGCCTGTTTCCAGGAAAGCCCACAGCTGTTAGGGGACGTGGCTCAGACCGGGCAGGGTACTGAGGTCTTAAGCTGTTGGGGCAGGAAAACTGAGGCAGGAGTAGCCTTGGCACATCAGGTGGCAGCTCCTAAGGGATTTCTGTGATCTCAACCCATCACAGTCCCCTCAAGGATTGAACTCACAACCCTGGGTTTAGCAGGCCAATCCTCAAACCACTGAGTTATCCCTCCAATCCTCCCCTGATAGCTCACTGCATTAATAAATACAATGAATAAACTTTATTGAAAAACATTCTTATTTACTTATGTGAGTGATTTATTCAGAATACCATTGAAACCAGGATTTATCAGATTTTAACAGTATTTAGTTTGTCTGAGGTTTATTTCAAACGACGGTTTGGAGAGTGTCAGATTTCAAAACATTATTTTGTTGTTGCCAGATTATGGACTATTACTGTATTTCCATTTTGAAGAAACAGATAATCATGAATTTAAATGGATGCCTGGTGAATCGTCTCTACTTATAGAGGCTAAGAGAAGCTGGAGTGCTCTAGTCTGCCTTGATATCCACTCTAATCAAATCAAATAGGGCTGGAATAATTGCAGCCTTAAGAACAAAGGGTGTGTGAGGACAAACAAAAGGCTTATGAGCCAACGTAATTTGGTACAAAAGGAAGGCGAGACCCTGAAAAATTTATTTTGAAAATCAGAACACAAGCATTCAGAATGCTATTCCACCACCAAAACATTTCAAATTCTGACCAAGATAAACAGGCACAGTTATCTATAAATCTGAGTTTGAGTGATTATCAGTGCTCTAGGCACCATGATTTTATTCATATTTTTTTATTAGCATTAGTAAGAAAGAAAATGTGAAATGAACATAAAATTGATTTTATGGAGAAAATTTATTTCCCTTAAATTTACTTTAAAATAAATATATATGCTGAGTTTTATTACTGTTATTTCCAGGTGCATTCAATATTTCCCAAATTTAGACAAGGATTTATTGCCCTTCCACTGGAAAAAAACTGGAAGGTTATCATAATTATTAGGCATCGAGATTTGTTCAAAAAGTTCTCGCATATGAGTTTCCCCACTCTAAGCACATCACTTTCATTTTAAGTTAGCTTTCTGTGTTGACACATCCATGACCCAAATGTAGGAAGATCTTATTTAATTTAATACAAAGCCTTTGAACAGCCAATGACGAGTATGCGAGGGTGTGTGTGTGTGGCGGTTGTATTGCAGGGGGAGGGGGAAGAAAGGGGGCTGCATCACATTTTTTTACAGCCTTTTACTGTCATTTGGTGTTTGACTGTTATCATTATAAAAGATACAGGCTTTTCTACTTTGTTATTTGTAGCATTATCTCATGTTTTACAACATCTTTGCACAACCTGCAGGCACATGAAATATAACTAGTGAAAAGTTCTCAGTTGTATTAATGCATAAAAAAGAATGTGGTTCCATCTCTACTGTCTTTACCCAGCCAAAAGCTGATGAACAGCCAATTTTCCTTTATCACATTAGCACAGCCATGAGGGAAACACATTTGTTCTAGTCAGCTACACTAAAGATACTATTACCAATCTAACATATACATGTTTTATATCAGCAGTATTCTCAGAGTATGAGGGAGCCAACAATATATTAACACTAGCATGACAGTTTATTTAAGAAAAGAAAATTGTCTCTGTAGAGGGACAGAACTTAGAAATGTATGGCTAAAGCTCAGTGTCACTGGTCTAATAAAGGTAATAATTCTTAAGCTTTCTTTATAGCAGGTACCACTCTGGTGACAGCTCTGTCATATCATTCAAATAAAAATGTTGTCTTTTTACACGTTTAAGTGCACCTTTATTTTGAGTCAGATATGAAGCATGTTTTTGATTTTCTGTTTTCACGGTAATAACATCTGTACTTGCGGGTGAGTAGGCCAGTTCTCAGCTCATTACAAATTTGCGCTCTCAGATTCTTATAGGACCCAATTCTGCCACATTTATTCTGCCCTGAGCAGAACCTTGTTCCACAAGTATTGCTATAAGAAATCAGTGGGACTACTGGCAGAATTGGACCTTACGTGACTAGATACTTTGCATTAATCTATTTTTACTATATAATCACAAATCTCTCTCCAGCTTTCCCACTCCTCCTGCTGCAACCTCTCTCTCAAATAGGAGTTAGAATAGTTGGGTTTAATATAGCACATTCCCAAAGTAGCCCTAAGCACTTTACAGTGTTGAACTGGATATCAGTAGTGCAGTGACTGTGTACAGCTAAGGCAGCAGTCATTATGCATTTGGCAGTAGCTCAATGTGATGATCCCCCTGCTGGTTATTAAAGGGGGTATGAATACTTGACAGAGGAAGAAATTGTAGGAGGGGAACCATGTGTGGTATAAAAATATCCCAGTGGCTCTCCAATGTAGGAGGAGGGGAATGTCTCCAAGTTGGTATCAATGTAAACTAAGCTAAGGAAGAAGAAAGGTTGGCACTGAACTGATGCTTTGATGTGATTATTTAAAGTGTCCTCCACAGGAGCATTAAATCACATACAAACCCCTGAAAATAACTATCTAGTTTAACTGTCAGATGCCCAGGTCAACAGGATTTCCCCCCTCTTCTCCTATTAATAAAGTTCTATGTGAGCTTTAATTTCCCCAAAGAGAGGCGCAAGAGATAGAGAGGGGAGTCAAAGTGTGGCCTTATGGTTTTACAGAGCACAGGACCTGTACTGCCAGAGTTCTAATCCCAGCTCTGACAACTGTCCCAATCTGTCAAATGTTCACTATAGCACTTTACAGGTAGGTTGTGAGGAATAGTTAGTTACAGAGTTAAATTCGCCTTGAAACTGTGCTGGCTTCTACTAATGCAGAGCACTTGCTACCTGACTGTAACACCGTGTATGGAGTCATTATGAACATTAAGTGTTCGCAAGATGTAAAAATGAAAAATCTGTTTGTGTGTCAGATAAAAAAAGAAAGCCAATACTTTCCCCTAATTTCAGACAAATTGGAAGCTGGGAGCATGTTGAGATAGTCTCCAAATTAATTTAGTTCATCCATTAAATAGCTCCCAATTACATACTAGAAATTCCTCAGGACTAGCAATACTGCACAATTTTATTAACACCAGACAAATTCCAAGGATTTCAAAGCAGATTACAAACAGTAATTAACTGAGCCCTACAACACACCTGTGAGGTAGAAAAATATGCTTATACTCATATCTCAGATGGGCAAACTGAGGCACATGGTGGTTTAGGGCCAAATTCTCATCTCAGTTTTATCTCAGATAAAAACCTCCAAGTCTATTGAAGTCAATCAAATTTCTCTGGATTTACACTGGTGTAAGTGAAAGCAGATTTTTTTTCCCAAGTGATTTGCTCAAGGCCATGCGGTTAATCAGTGGTAGTTACGTCTCCCAAACTACCAACTTTAAATCAGACGACCATATTCCCTTACAATTGTTCCACAT
Source organism: Sternotherus odoratus (assembly GCA_032164245.1). Taxonomy (NCBI): domain Eukaryota; kingdom Metazoa; phylum Chordata; order Testudines; family Kinosternidae; genus Sternotherus; species Sternotherus odoratus. Next base: position 133,424,921 of record JAVMKO010000003.1, on the reverse strand, counting down.
CATGTCATTGTGTATGTTTCTTCTAGTGGATATTTCCAACATATGGCTTTTTCCTGAACTCACATCTTTGACTACATAGTAAGCTTCCCAACTTCTCTGAGCTGCATTGTGAACATTGTGTACATCAAGAGCTCTCTCAATAAACTCACTATGCAGAAATGGACAGCGTATCAAGACATTTTTTCCAAGGTGATAAAACAGATCAAGGATATGAGAAAAATGACAGGCCTATGACTTCCTTGAATACTTTAATAGAGACAATGGTCACTGATGACAACAGATAAAGAAGATATAATAGATGGAGGAGCAAATTAGTGATGCTGCTACAACAGTCTAAACTAGAGTGTAAATTTTTTTCACCTTTAGCGGGTCTAAATATGTTACTTTTGCCTACATGTAGGAAGATAGATAGCATATTTTACTTTTAGGGGTTGATTCTGTCCTCTGATACACAAGTTCACATCACCCCACCTTCTGGAAAAACAGCTACTGAGCACAGGTATTATAGTGAACAATAAGAGACACAGAAATGGACATTTACACATCAAAAAATGAGAGCGAGGTAGGTTACGTATTTAGACATTTTCTTGCACAACTGAATGGTTACAGAGGAGGTATTTATTTAGAATGTTTACATATTTTTTAGTATCTTGATCTTTCTAAAGCTGTGGGTGAATTCTGTACTCCTGAAAGTGAGAGGCCAATTGACATTGGCGTGATTAGGCAAAGCATGGCAAAGATCTGTAACTACATTCAATCCTAGTCTTCAAATCTCATTCTATTTTCCCTCTCATGAGCAGAGGCTGCTGGTTGCATTGAATTGTGCCAGGCTACATGGCAGTTTTATGATTAGAGAGCAGACTCATTTTCACCTGTGACCAGAGCTATATTAACCCAAGTACAGCCCACTGACCCTAAAATGTTGTGTTCCTCTTTGCATATTGACAACCCTTGGGTCCCAATGTGCCACTAAAGTGATGCATCAGGAGCAGCTGAGATCATTTTGTCACATGTCAACTCTTTCTTTTCACTGAGCCAGTCTCCTTTATTTACATATTTTCTGTAAAACCATTCTTCCCTCTGGTCCAAGGCTTTTCCCCGTCAGTCTGCCTCCTTTTCTTGCTTCTTATTTTTCCTTTCAGTATCAGTCACACACTCTTATTTTATATTACTCTGTTCATTTCCATTTCTTCCCTTAAGGTGCCCTTTTCCTTAAAAGCAGGCTGCTTCTTCCTTCCCTACAGAAACACAGTGCTGTAACCTTGGCACTCAGTCCAGGGCCCATCGGGACTAATATCCCTTCTCACAAACCTAAGCAGTCAGAAAGGGAAGGAAGGATATATCCCAATACTCTCTCAGCAAAGTAAACAGAACATTAACATCCAACCTACCCTGATTCCTTTCTTCCAGCCCCTTCAGCAGCTATACAATGACTATTCTAGAACAACAGTGCCCAATAGAAATTCAATGCTAGCCACACTTATGGTTTTGAATTCTTATTAGCCACATTATAAAAAAGTCACATGTATTAGCCACAATTCAACAGCATTCTAGCCACACGTGGCTAGTGGTGAATGTATTGGACACCGCTGATCTAGAAGCTCCAGAGTTGAGTAACCTCCACAACCCCAATGCTGGGGTGCCCGACCTCTTGAGCTCATTTGGATGGGATACCCACCCCTGAACAGCTCCATACCACCTTACCAGATCAAATCACTCCCAGAACTATGCATAGTTTGCTTATACAGCCTGATGAGGCCTATTCACCCCTCACAACTGCATAATAATGGATTATATACTTAGTGAGTTACAAACTCTAGTTGAGTGAAATGGCCAGGAATAAGTACAATATAACACGGATGATGTTACAGCAGGTTTTTTGAATACACCAAAATCTCTCAGTCCTCTCTTTCTGAAGCAAAGCACACAGCCCCATAGATGAAAGAGTAGAGTTGTTAATCTTTTGCTCTTTGCATTTTAATTTTTGAGTTGGAATGAAAATTGAGACAACACAGAGGGAACTTGGCAGATCTAACACTTGGCAAGAGATAATTAATTTATGTAGCAAACATATGAGAACAAGACACACGTCACTTTTAACATAAAAGAGCCTCTCTGCATATGTCATGAGGAATTTGTCTGGGGCCTTGTTCTCAAACAGACAAAAAAGATGCAAATGCCATGTTAACAGAGGGGAAAATCAAAGAATGACGTCCAGGATGACAAGCCAGCTCAGATAATTTATCTACATAATATTTGACAGACCAATGGCAACTCCTAAGCTAGTAACACAACTTGCTGGTGTGTCTGCCAAGGAGCCTGGTGCTGTTTCAGCTGGAAATCCTGTGCATCATAGCGTCAAATGCATATGTCTTTATAGACATCCACTGAGAAAAGAGAACAAAAAATGCCACCTCATGAGGTTATTATAGGTTCTTTGAACATTTCACATTGTATGATTATATTTTAAATATAAAAATGCAAAACATGTATGTACATTAATGGCAGCAAAACTGAACACAAAGATCAGTAAAGGATTTTGGCTCTTCAAAAAAGATTTCTACAGTCCCATATTTCCATATTGTAACCTTACAGTGTATCATTCACATAAAAGTCACAACACAAACACACATATTATATATATAGGCCCATGAAACCTGGTACAAACTATGGTACAAACCAGAAACACAAAAGAGCAGTATAGTGGGGCAGCAACTCACCCCTGCGGCGCCTCCTGCTGGTCATCCAAGGAATCAGCTCTTTCAGCATCTGGAGCGCCCTCTGCAGGCCGATGTCCCGCTTGCCGCTGGCCCCGTGTCCCTCATGGACCCCAGTGCCCTCTTCCCTGGGGTGCTGCACCCCGAAGTACCCCCACAGTCTCACTGGGTCTCCCCTGCCCAGGAACCCCCCCTCCATCCCCACCTTGCTTCAGCCTATGGGCTAGTCACCATAAAGCCCCTGTTCACTGGGGTCCACTGCAGTCTGTATAAGCCAGTCATCATAGGCAAGGAGGGTTGGCCTGCTGCCTCTGCCTACCCGTGGGCTGCCCCCTGCAACTCCAGTACCCCTTTCTGGGCCATCTCCTAGGGCCTAGGCCCTGCATCCTGGGGGAGGTGTTTCCAGGCCAGAGCTCCCCCAGCTCCTTTAGCCTACCCCCAGCCCTGCACCACTCCAGGTACCCTGCTTAGTCTCCCCAGCAGCCAGGCTTGTCCACCTCTACAGCTAGAGGAGACTCTCTCTGTACCAAACTCTGGGCCCTTTTATCAGGGCCAGTTGGGCCCTAATGGACCCAGACACAGCTGTGGCTGCTTACCCCAGCTGCTTTCTGTGCAGCCCTCTGCTCCTATTGGCTTCCAAGGAGGTGGGAGGGCCTAAGCCCACCCATTACTAAAGCCCCTCCCCCAGCCTTGTGGGAGGGACACTGGACCCGGGGCCAAATGATGAAAAAAACAGGGAAGGGAGTGGGGGTCACAGGTTCAAAATGAGGGTGCCGGATGGGGACACCAGGCAGAGAAACCCACACAGCGCCCACTGTTCCTCAAAGCTGTCGAGGGAGCCAGTGGACGCTGCCCAGTGGAACTCAGCCCGGATACGTGAGATCAGGAAGGACCGGAAATAGGCCCCACAGTTGCAAGGTATGCAGCCCTCTCCTCGGCTGCCTTTCCCCAGCCACAACAATTTGCAGGACTGTTTTAACCCCATTTTTGCTAGAGTGGGGCAGCCGCTCCACTACAAGCAGCCAAAACAAAAGGGAAAAATAAAAACAAACAGGAAGCCCCAAAAAGCCCATAGAGTGTCTGTTAGATGGTGCCCTTCAAGTCTTCTGGGCTCTCAGACTAAATGGAACAAAACTGGGGCATGTTCAGTTTCTACTGAAGCCAATTAGAGTTTTGCTATTGACTTCAACAAGAACAAGGTCAGGATCCTTTCTTTTGAGGAAAAAAAAAAAAAAAAAAAAACCAAGAGGGGAAACTGAATTCCTTAATTTTCAGCTATTCGCTCTAGATATTTAAGTAAAATCAAGCCGTGTTTGTCCCAAATTATTATCCATTGTCTGAGCCTAGTTCAAAATACTACCCAGGTCTGCCTTCTCATTACCACTTCCTGCCACTCTAAACTTAAGAAATTGAAAAGGAGGAAAGTCTGTATCCCTATTCTTTGCAGAGAAAGAGAAGTGCCAGCTTTGAGTGTCTACTAAATATGTTAAATAGATTCTACTCAAACCTAAAAAAAATCCACCTTTATGCCATTAAAAGAGAATATTTATTTCAAGTTACAAACGAGTGCAAACTGTGTACTTACACAACATGTGAGGGTGATGTTGAATTTCACTACAGAAGCAAGGATACATTTTAAACAGTGTGGCAAGGGGGCCCCCCGGGCACCCCAGGCTCCAGTCCTCTGGACAGTTCCCCCTGGTTGGGTATGGCTTCTCGCCGGTTAGGGAGGGCTAGCTCCCTCCTGGGAGGAGCTCTTTCCTGCCTCCCTGCCTGCTGGCAGCCTCTCTGTATCTGCCTCTCACTCCTTTACCTCCTTCTGTTTTCACAAACTCACTCTTCTAACTCCTACTGCCTCCAAACGCACTCCTCACTCCCACACCCCTCTCTTGGGAGAAGTCTCTTTAAAGGGCTCTGACTGCCTCCTTAACCGGTCCCAGCTGGCCCTGCTTCTGGCTGCGGCAGCCTTTCTCAGCTGGTCCTAATTTAACCTGCAGTTTCCCCTCTCACCACAGCCTTCCAGCCCTGGGTTTACCACAACAGATTGAAGATTATTGTATGTGGCTCAGAGGATTAGCAAATTTGGTCACTCCTGGTATATACTAGCCATGTGTGTACATAGGTATATATAACCCCTTCACATTTTTATATATATGGTCCAATGTCCAATCTTGCTGCAACATGCCAAGATCCCTCAACTCTTAATAAATTTCAATGATCTCAGAACATCAGCATAGAATGGGTTTGTCTGCAGAACGGCTGTGCCCCAGGGAAATAAGTCCAAAAGCCTCACTTACTTAAATTTCTCTTCGTTTTCATTTTATACTCCTTTCGTGCTTCTACCCTCCTTGTTACACTTTGGGTATATTTACACCCGGCGCTGGGAGCGTGACTCCCACCTCATACAGACACACTCGAGCAAGCTCTCCTTAAGCTAGCACTCTAAAAATAGTAGTGTAGCCGGGGTAGCATGGGCAGCAGCACCATGGGCTAGCCATACCGAGTACAAACCCACCTGATCCCCATAAATCTATCCTTGGCCCGATTAGCCTGTGCCACTGCTCGCTGTGGCCTGTGCTACCCCAGCTACACTACTATTTTTAGCAGGCTAGCTCAGTGAGAGCAAGTGCAAGTATATCTACAAGAGCTGGGAATCACCCCCCTAGCTCCAAGGATAGGTGTAGCCTCAGACAATTGCTTTTCAAGAAGCACCTAATAAAAATATCTTGATCAGATGGCTTCTGAAATTAAAACTCCTTAAACTGGGAAAATGCACTTTTAAAAAATATTGAAATTGAATCATTACATTTGGTCCAGAGATAACAAGTGGACTGACTAGAACTTAGCTGTGAATATATTTAAATGTGGACATACACAGGCAGTAGTAGGCAGGTAAAAATAGGATATGAAATAAACATTAGCCATCAACTCTAAGCTCACTGTCAAGAGTACACCAAGGCATCTAACCACTGAGTTCAGCTGAAGGTAACTATCTGTCAAATATAATCTTTACAAGTGAATATGCTTAAGCTGGTGCTATGAATCAACCAAAATTGCTTTGGTCTTATTGACATTCAATTGCGAGAAGTTGCAGCTCATCCAGTGCAACAGACAGTCTGACAACAACAAGAGTGCTTCAGTGACAGAAAGCTTTAAATATAGATGCAACTATCATCAAAATACACATGGAACTAAACTCCATGATCCTTCATACCATCTTCAGAAATTGGTCAGTCAGTCATCAACTGGCCATAGATGCCATATGACTGCATCATCATGTTCTCCCTTTTGCCAATTCCTGCAGTTAACAAATCATTACGACTTCATAAAGGGATACAGATTTGACTGACAGTAAAAGAACGTGATCCCTCATCACTCTCCCCTTTTCATTTTGCTCTCAATTCACCTCTCTTCTTTGTCACTAGAGTCTTCATTTTCCCTTCCTATAACAAATCCCACCGTCAAACTCATTTAAACTACATGCTCTGGCTTGGATGAGCAGTTAAGAGACAGATCCTCAGCTGGTGTAACTAGGTGACCTCAGGTTGGAGCTATACGATATATAGCTACGGAGGCTCTGGCCTTAAATATGTTAAATGCACTTTCTTCCTGACAGCTGTCATTTACGTCTCAAAACAAAATGCCCAATAAGGTGTGTATGGGAGGGCAATATTGGAGGGGAAAGAGACTTTCATATCAGGTCCTATGTGGTAACCTGATCCATGTCCTTACCTTCCACAAAAGAAAGGCTCACCAATTGCTATTCTCTAGATGTTCACAGGAGCCTTTGCGCTGAAACTAGGGTTGCCAACTTTATAGTTGCACAAAACCGAACACCCCCGCCTCCTGCCCTCCTCCAAGGCCCTTCCCCCTCGCTCACTCCATTCCCCCTCCCTCTTTCGCTCGCTCTCCCCACCCTCACTCATTCGCTCATTTTCACTGGGCTGGCTCAGGGGGTTGGGGTGCAGGAGGGGATGGTGCTTGAGGTGGGGGCAGTGCGCAGAGGTCATTGGCTCCTCCTACACCTCTGCTTCCGGGAGCCACTCACAGCCAAGGCAGACAAGGAGCCTTCCTTAGCCCTGCTGTGCCGCTGACCGGACTTTTAACAGCCCAGTCAGCGGTGCTGACCGAAACCGCCAATGTCCCTTTTCAACCAGGCATTCCAGTCAAAAACCAGACACCTGGGAATCCTAATCGAAACAAATCCTTTCACACCAGTGCCAACTGTTCCAATCCATGGCAGCCATATTTTTTCAAAAAGATTGCATATAGCCACACAAATGACAGGAAATGTTAGATCAATCTATCTGCCTTGAGCTACTCCTCCATCTACATTCTTCCTCTCAGCATGCAGTGCATTGAGTCTCCTCTAAGATGCAACCACGTAAAAAAGTTTTGGGGGTACCACAAACACATGAGACCCGCAGCCATATTGAGGAGGACATTAAAATGTTTTGGAGGCAGCAGAGACATGCTCTAATTCTCACTTCCCTCAATGGTAGTGCCTCTGTTCTGAGTAACTGCAGGACTTTAAAAAAAGCATTGAAAAATAGTCAGAGGCTTGAGGAACAAACCTCATCAGGGGACCAGAGTGACAGAACTGTCATAAAACAGAAGGGCTGGGGAAGATAAAGGGACAAGAGAAGGACTGATAAAGAACAGTGAAGGAAGGGAGAAGCACGGGGTCAGGAGGGGCAAGTTGTCTCTTTGCCTTTCCTTCTTTTGCCTCAGGCCCATATCAGCCTTTCCCTTTCTTGACTTAACTGGGATGAATTTTAATTTCAGCCTCTCTACGTGTTTTGTACACTGTATACTTTCCATTTGTGTGGAGTGGATTTCCCATTCATCACAAGATTTCAGGCAAAAATCCCAGGAGTATTTTGCTTTCCTTCAAAGTTAGCTTTGCTAAAATCAATAACTTTGGGGCTGCTTCCTTTATCTAGTACACACCCTCAGGAGTGATTTTGTGATCAGTTGATCCTGCCTGTTCTTCATCTTCATATGTACATTCATATTTATATTCTCTCCCAGAATAATATTCAGGATACTTTGGTTGTAGAGTCTAAGAAACAGCATAAAGGCAGCAATCCTGCATTTGCACTGGAACCATGCTCTCCTTTGTAGTTTTAACATAGAAGTCTAAAAGCTTCACCCCAGATTCCCCCTTTTCCCAAATGATCAGAAGCTTGCTGTTTTTATGGGCCTATTATATGCTGGAAATAAACACTTCCGGATCTATTTTTTCTGGCTACTTGGAGGTCTATTGCAACTACCTTGTATTGTCCTTAACTTCTATACAAACTGTCTCTGTTGACTCACTCAAAATATGTATGATTTTTTTCCTCTGAAGACTGTCATCCCTCACCAATATTACTACCTCTTTTCCAGCTTCATATTAGCTTTTCCCTCACTAAAACTCTGTATTTTAACTTGGTATTTTAAATCCCCCTTCATTTTCCTGGTTGTCTCTCTTCTTCCAATAATATCTTTCTTATCCTTGAAAACATGTCACTCCAATTCAGCAGTCTTATTACATATGCTCCTAGCGTTTGTATAAAAGATATTTAGCTTTTCTCTTTTCCCTCCTTTACTTTTCTTTCTCACTATCTCCTACAATGTTAATCCCTTCTCAACGGGAAATGGTTTTCCTTCAATCCAAGTCTTTCTTTTTGTGCATAGTGCCACTAGTTCAGCTTGAATCCCCCAAAGAGCCATGTAAATTAAAAGAAAAGAAGGGGCCAACAATGGAACCCTGGTGTGCTCCTGAAGCAATTAACTTGGTGTGCAAGAACAAGCCATGTATTAATACATATTTAACCTCAGACTGGGAGATGAGAAGGGAACCAGAACATGGTGTGGCCCCGACAGTATTTCAGGGACTACAGACAACCTAATGGTCACCTTTTGAATAACCCTCTCAAAATGCTTTAATGTCAAGTGGCACTTAGCAGAAGAATGATCCAAAATAACAATCAAGTGTACCAATAATTACTCGGACAAGGGTAATGTTAGTGCTGTGAGAAGGTCTAAAATCTGAGTGAAATCACGTAACTGATTACCTGACCAACTAGCCAGGGGAGATGACAGATTAGGAAGAGAGGCAACATACGAAAGAGGTCTGTATTTTGATAAAGAATTAGTATTTAATCAGCAAAGAGTGAAGATTTTAAAAAGAGCATCTGCTGAATCCAAGATGAATTGACCCCTATGTTCCATAGGCAGGAATTGCAAGTAAGAGTCCAGAAATATCACTTAATCCTTTACTGGTGTGTAGATCAGGCTATTAGAATGAAACAAGATTAAAAATTGTTAATTGTAGTTCAGTTGCATTCCACCCCAAAACAGCACTGTGGCAATAAAAATATTCTTTATTACCTTGGTTAGTAGTGCCCTATTATGCTATTAAAAATGCCCCAGGAGAGAAGAAACCATACATTTTGGAAGGGGGGGTAAACTCAAAATTGTAAACAAACATTCTGAAAAACTTTAAATAAGTAATGAAAAAGCTTTTCTCTAACTACTATTTTAGCAGTCTTTTCTCTTTTCATATGCAACTGTAGAGAAGCAAGTAACTTGTGCTGCTAATGAGTTCCAAACAATAAAACATAAGAGGATCCTAATAATCAGATCTGAAAATAGATGGAGAACAATTGCTTTCTTGCTGCATAATAACTCTATTTTTCCCAAGTCACAGAACAAATCAGATCCGAGTGCCAATGATCACTATAGTAACATGAAAAGAGACAAGTATTAAGGATTCAACAAGCTGCCTTTTAGAAGCTAAAACAGCTACATAAAATAGACTTGCCAAAATTAATTGAAACAAAAAGCTCTGGAAGTACATTTGAGATAATCTCATAACATTGCATTTTTTCTTTTTTTTAATCTGTTTAAAATACAACGCTACCACTGATTCTGATTTTTTTCCCCTGAACTATCTGTAATCATGTAAATGAGTAATAAGATGTAGATGTCAAATGTAATGCTGGTTTTAAATAAAGTCTCTGTACTTTACCAGTCAAAGAATAACCACTTGCATAGATGAAGGATGCGAACAGCTATCAATACACAATGATTAATACAGATTACATTATTGATTATAAACGTATTTCTAATCACCTGATCGGGATGTAGTCAATAGGTGAGCAATTGTGTGCCATGTAGGCACTGCCCAGTGCTGAAAATGGTGCAGCACTATACTGACAAGGGGAAATTCTGGGCCGAATTCTGGGTCAGAAGGCATAGTCTCTCTCACCTCCCCAGTATGAAGGGGGATTATGCAGACAGCCTTCTGGTACTTCTGGCCATCTCCATGGATGCAGGAAGATGGAGAGGAGAAGATGGACTTGCCCTTGAGTGCCCCTCCACCCACAGAGGACATCCAGGCAATGGCCAGGCAAAATCTAGCAGCCTAACCAGAAAATCATAATCTTCTACTGCTTAAACCACATGACTCCTCTATTTACAGCTTTCCATTGTCTTCTGCAATGAGATCAAGTCCTTCCTCATTCTAAAAGCAATAAACAACTCTGCTTTCATTTCACGTTTCTCCCCCTCTTATTTCTGTCCCCTGCACCAATGCCTAACTGTTCCCTTCTTGCTTTCTCTCATAATCAGCTTCCTCCACAGAGTTTCTCAGCTTCAAACTGAATTAGTCACACTGTGCACAGAAGAGAAGATTTTTGCCTGGGGGAGAGAATTACACACCCTTTTTTGAGGACTATGACCTGAACATACATATTTTGCATTTTAAATGCACACAACCTATTTAGACAATGGTGGGATCTTCATATGCAACTTCTATTGCTTTACAAATGCTGTATGCAAAGGTGATAGCACTCAAAACATGAACGCAGAAGTATTTGCCGACACAAAATTGCACATGTAGAAATGGAGACTGGATTAAGAACAATTGGATAATCTGGTCTTGATCTTGATCTGATTTTTGGCTTTTCTTTCACGGGAAAACTTGATACCATTCAATAATTCATGTTAAAAAAAAAGAAATCAACACCTGTTCTAAACATTTCACTGCATTTCTGAAGCTTCCACTTAAATTTCAACAGAAGGTTTCACGTACTAACTCAGGACAATTTTGATGTTTTGTTATTAATACTGACATCAGATAAACTCCAATATTTTGTAACTCTTACAGTTTGCTCCCTAGACAGCCTCAGGGAATACTGCATGTATACCAATTGGAAAAGCACTCATACAGCTGTATATACATATTTGATGTCACTGCAATCAATAGATAACTGGGAAGAGGTTTATCAAGGTGCGTACATGGGCATGCACTCAACAGATTAATTCAGAGTCAAGGTCTCTCTAGTCTAAGGAAAGCCTTGCTTACATTTTCTTTTGCATTAGGGATCCAGATTTCTGACCATCCCAAATTAGATATATGAATCCAAAGACCCTAGTTTAGACACAGAGGGACTGTGAAAACCACACACCACTACTTCATCTCTTGAGTCTTTCAATTATAGTTACACAATCATTTTTGATCATTAATTTTAATACCTATTTTGGGCACTCAGAACACTTCTCCCACCCCTACCTTCATCTTCCCACTTATAATCCTACGAGGAATGGGTAGACTGCTTAATATTAGCACGCACTGTAACTTTATTACATGCCAGGTTATGTTGCACTCTCAGAATCTTGCAAGAAATGTTAAATATTCCTTTGTTAACTCATTGGTTGACTCCATATTTGCTGTATCCCACCAGCTGTAAATTACAGTAATGGTTTTATTGCATATTACAAATGGTCACTAGAAGGCTCACTGGGTTGATTATTTTTTAATGCTGTTTATTCTATAAAATGTGCAAAATTATTCAGAAAGATGTGAAAAAGGGTTTAGCTTTTCTTTTTAAATGAAAAAATCCTGGGTTCCAGGCTAACACTGAGCACGCTCAATAGAATTTACTCAGGTATATTATATTTTCCAAAATGCCCAAAACTACACTAAACACTACTATGTCTGCAGAATTTTATTTTTTAGAGATAAAGATTTGGGAAAAGGCATATAAATCATTTTTCTCAATCTGATTTCTCTAATGTTGATACTAAAATAAGACAATTGGTTGTCACCAAGTTTTGTACAGAGAAATAATCATTTGTCCAACAAATTTAAGCCTAATGCAGTTTTGCATAACCTATACAACCAAAACCTACTAGTGTTCAATAGAAACTATTATAGCCATCGCTAGAAAGACAAGCAAAGCATTCCTTTGACAAACCAGGCACTAATTCTTAGTCCCAGCACTGGTCACTCAAGAGATTGATCTTGTGAGTTCCCACTGCAGTTAATGGAAAGTCTCCATTGACTTAATTGGGCTTTTGACCAAGTTCTGGAGTTGACAAGTAACACTGCAAAGAGGATATTGGTAACACTACTCTTTCAGTACCCTATAACAGCATTAAACTCCTACTTTGGGATGAAGTAATGTGTCAGCCTCCCAGTCATAGGTTAAAAAAAAAAACCAATGGACCCAATCTTGCAAATTCTTAGGTGTAATGCTTCAGAATATCCTGGGCAGTTGTAAATGTTTGCACAACAGCAAAATATGTTCTTATTCAAAAGCTTCCTTCCTTGCATGAATAAGAGATAATGAGGGGTTGAGGGGGATAGCCAAGTTTCCGAGGACCTCAAGTCATTATATCCAGAGAGCTTTCAATCAGCACAAATCAGTCCATATACCACACACCGGGACCCAAGAGAATAAGCAGCAAAGACCACACTGGCACTTCTGACTCTGTGGCATGAGTGTAAATGAAGGCCCCCAAAGATAAAGTCAAAAGCAGTGTCTAAGTGGGCTGCAATCATAATGGTTTCTAAATGATGAACCAGTTATTGAGAGCCATGCTTATTTCCTCACACACAGATCTGTTAGTAAACATACAAAACACATCAGCAGTCTGTAACATAAGTATTTCTATATTGTATGCTGGAGCTGCACATGAGAAAATAAGCATGGCTCTCTCAGTAAGTGTTAGACATGTTTGGGGTGAAAAAGGTAAATAGAGCTTTTTGTGTTGCTGATTTCATCCTTCTCTGAAGAGACAAACTGATGTGAATAGTAAATGAAAGAGGACAACATACGGGAGACTAAAGTGATTTAGTGAATTAAGTGGTTTCCTTTCTTTTTAACCTATGCTCCCATTAAACTTGGGTGCATGTCAGGCATTGGCCTATACAAAAGGAATCATATTTTGTATGTACATAGAGAAAAAGTAACTGTTTTCCACAATTCTTTCAAGACACAGTTGGGTTCCTGGCTTTTAATATAAAATGTAAAGTAGTCAAAAACTTGTGCAGAAAATAAAAGGATTTCACAAATTGGAAAGGACAAGTTTTCTCTTGATAGTCAAACAGTTATGATGTAAAGCGGTCTCATTAAATCATAAGTACTTTAACCTTTTCTTGAAAGAACTGGAAGATTTAAAGATTTATAAAGAAATTTTGCCTAAACTAGGAAATGACTCATATTTGACATGTATTGAAATGATAATGCTGATTTCAATAGGCACTCTAAGAGCATTTTGTTCCCAGGAGAGTAATTCAGTCATGGTTACCTCTTTGCATTTAGATTTTAAACTTTCTTTCTAAAGCTTTTAATGTGCTACTGTCTGCCAAAACATGGCAGAGTTACGCAGATATGATCAGGCAAAATAAAGGTTAGTAAAAAGATTATTTTTATAATTGCAGACACTAAATATGCAACAAACACATCAATCTGACATGTTCTCCAGAACCTCCTGTTTCAGCAGACTTGGATGCATCTATGGAATCCTTATTTAAATTCCATCTTTAATTTGTTAAATAAATCGAACTATCAAAGGGAAAATGTGAGACTCTGAACAGGGACTATGATAAGAAAAATAAAGAGAGCTGTTGACACAAAGGTCTGTAGATCTGAGTTTAACATCACTATGGGACAAAATTAAAGCAGTTCGGGTGTTGTGCATTGTTATACTTTCAAATGTTTTGGTTTCTTTTAAGTTCATTCTTAACTATGAATTTTCTGGATTTCCATTGCTACTTTTGAAATCTTATGTTCGTGTAACTTTGTTTTATACTCCACCTCAATTCTATTATACACCTTAACAGAGTTTTGTGTCTGGGAATATATACCTAAAGGCCAGGTCTACACTGGAGGGGGGGTGAGGGAGGAAGATCAGTCCAAGTTCCACTATGTGAATAACGTAGCTGAAGTCGATGTACTTAGACCTACTCACCACAGTGTCTTCACTGCAGTGAGTCGACTGCTGCCGCTCACCCATCAACTCTGCCTGCGCCTCTCGCAGCGGTGGAGTACAGGAGTCAACGGGAGAGTGTTTGGGGGTTGATTTATTGCATTTGGACTAGACATGATAAATTGAACCCGTTGGATCGATTGGTACCCGCCGATCCAGCGAGTAGTATAGACATACCCTTAATAAATCAACACAAAACATATATAATTAACTCCTACGGTTTTCCCAGACCTTAAAGACTCAATCTTGCATCTGCTAAAATCAATGAGAGTATTCCCACTGACTTCAAAGGGAACAGGATATAGCTCTTTCTTTTTTAAAAAAGCAACAAAGAGTCCTATGGCACCTTAAAGACTAACAAAAGTATTGAAGCATAAGCTTTTGTGGGCTGATACCCACTGCACGTATCCGACAAAGTAGGTATTAGCCCATGAAAGCTTATGCTTCAATATTTTTTTTAAGTCTTAAAGGTGCCACAGGACTCTTTGTCGCTTCTGCAGATCCAGGCTAACACAGCTGCCTCTGTTTCCTTTTTTAGTATACATTAGTTACAAAACAAAGAATTCCCAACTGTATACCTGTTTTATGGGTAATTCTGTTCTAAAAAGGGAGAGGCCCATGACAGGTCCTCCCGTGTGGGCAAGCTCAGTATTAGCCCCATATTAACTTGATCTCTGATGTAATCCTGGGGCTTAAACATAAACAGAAGTGTGCAATAGCTAATGAACCTGCAAAACTTATTTCAGATACCACCATCTCTCTCTAGCAAAGGAACTCTGGGGCTGGTCGCCCAAGTTGGTGTTATAAGAGATGTGGAGTAGTTACCCACAGTCGCACTGAGTGCTGTAGCTTGCTCCTGAAAGGAATGATTTCCTGTCTGCAGCTACCACACTTGGTCCCTCAGTTTCAGGCTGGAGAGTAGCCCTCTGTCCCTGTAGACTCAGAGACCCCTGGGGTGACAGCAGGGTTAGAGCCCCAGCAGTGTCCACACTTAATCAAGGAGTTCAACAATAAGTCCCAGAGGAGACGAGGTTGGTCTGAGCAAGCTACCAAGGCCCATAACATGGTCTGT
The DNA here is from genome assembly GCA_032164245.1 of Sternotherus odoratus. NCBI lineage: Eukaryota > Metazoa > Chordata > Testudines > Kinosternidae > Sternotherus > Sternotherus odoratus. The sequence continues at coordinate 133,409,870 of JAVMKO010000003.1, read as the reverse complement.
TTGACCCAGTGGTCACAGCCAGGAATAGCATTGTGATCATGGTCACGCCAAGGAGCAAAGACAGAATCATCAACAGGAGCCACGACGAGGAAACAGGAACAGGCAGGAGGCATGGTAGCAAGAACAAGGTCAATAGGAAGAACAGGAGCCAGGCAAGGAGGCAGGGATTTGGGCTCAGAACTCGGAGCAGCAACAGGCTTAGCAATTAGTTACAGTAAAACCCCAATTTAACGGACCCCGATTTAACGGACTTCGGATGCAACGGACAAAATTTATGAGCAAGTCCGATGCATCCAAAATCCGTTTTTTCGGGGGCTGCCTCACGGCTCCCGGCTGCCGCCCGGGTCCAGGCATGGGGCGGGCTGCCTGCCGGCTCCCCGCTGCCGCCCGGGTCCAGGCAGCGGGCGGGCTGCTTGCCGGCTCCCCGCTGCCAGCCCGCCCGGGTCCCGGCTGCTGGGACCCAGGCGGGAGCCGTCAGCCAACCCGCCCGGGTCCCGGCTGCTGGCTGCCGCCCGGGTCTCAGCAGCCAGGACCCGGGCGGGCGGGTTGACAGCTCCCGCCCGGGTCCCAGCAGCCGGGACCCGGGCGGGCAGGCTGACGGCTCCCGCCCGGGTCCCAGCAGCCGGGGACCCGGGCGGGCGGGCTGACGGCTCCCGCCCGGGTCCCAGCAGCCAGGGACCCGGGCGGGCTGACGGCTCCCACCCAGGTCCCAGCAGCGGGGACCCGGGCGGGGGCGGGCGGGCTGACGACTCCCGCCTGGGTCCCAGCAGCCGGGGACCCGGGCGGGCTGCTGGCTGCCGCCCGGGTCCCAGCAGCCGGGACCCAGGTGGGTGGGCTGACGGCTCCCGCCCTGGTCCCAGCAGCCGGGACCCGGGCAGGCTGACTCACGGCTCCCGGATGCTGTGATAGTTTAGCATTATACAGTAAAACCTCAATATAATGGACTATTTTGGGCGGGCTGCTCAGTTTTTTTTATTATTATTATTAAATAATGGACTTTTGGCTTTAACGGACACCCCCTCGCCCCAATTAGTCCATTATATCGAGGTTTTACTGTACTCAGACAAGGGATGGGACAGGAATAGGAAATTTTATAGCAGTGATGTTTAATCAGCTTTCTGTTAGTCATCTGGTGCTCTGCCATCCAACCTGATCAACAACATATTTCAAGATATCCTAGACCGGTTTTTGGTAGCATATCTAAACAATATCTTAATCTATTCTCATAGTCAAGCAAGCCATGAGTAGGGGTATTACCAAATATTCTAAGTGTTCATGCCTCATTCTAGAAGTTGTCTTCCACTCATCTCCCATCCTGATTCAAACTAGAAGCTCCTCTAAGAGTCCAGTTTGGTGAACACTCAACATGACCATACTAAGTTCAGGAGCTCTGGGATTAATGGTAAAATGTATCAATTGCATATAGTTATTTAGTTCAGTGCCCTATAGTCCACACAAAGTCTCAAAGAGCCATCAGTTTTTTTCACAGAAAATACAGAGGCACCTGCAGTTTTAGCTAGGTTTTACTGAAGGTGCTGCCTTTATGCTGCTAGCTCTGGTTTGGACATAAATTTATTTGCCTGAATGGAATTGTGGCTCTGGGCTGATGGTAGGGGTACTAGCAGCAGTTCCCTTATCAGCCCTCACCGCTCAGTAAAGGGTAAGGCTCCCATCCGCTCCCCAAGCCTGGGTTTAAAACTCCTGGCACCTAAAAAATATACACTTTAAAATCAAGTTGGTCGGAGAATCACACTAAACTTTTTCCATAATGGTCAAGCAATCAGACCAATCTTTAACCTAGTCTTCAATACAAAATAAAAGGTGTGTATTTAAGTTAGCTAACTCCAGTTAATGTCCTAATGAAGACAAGGCTGTAGTTTTCACATGAGTTAGCAAACTGAGTTAGAGTATTGGGGAACCTGGGATTTAACTCAACGTTCTAACTTGTGAAAACAGACAGACTGCCTTGTCTCCACTATGATTTTAACCTAAGTTAGCTAAATTTGAATTAAGAACACCTTCCCCCAATTCCCTGTGAAGACAAAGCTCGAGTCTGCTGAGGTTTCTGGAAACATCCAGTCTGCTACTGGACAGTAAGCACTGGTTTGACAGGTATTAGCAGAGTCTCGCCCGTACTAACATTACTGCCTCTCTTTTCTGCAGTCACTGACCCCTGTCCCTCCAATATTGTTAACCTGTCACCTTCCCATCCTTACAAAATGGTCAAATTAGTTCCTTTTATCATTTGCTGAGATAAATGTAGGGACTACAAAAACATTACCAAGCTAAAGACCTCAGTGCACGCTGCCTGGAGATCAAAAGCCACATTTACTCTATAATATGTTGAACAGGCTGCTGACATTATCATCCTTTATAGGAAGTGCTGGCCTACAGGTTGTAGTATGCAAAGCTCTATGCTGATCTGAGCAGCACAGCAAAGGATTCAGTCAATAGCCTTCCCAAGTCTCCTTATTAGAGAGGAGGGTGGACACAAGCTGCTTTACTAGTACTGCACTGTGGATAGCTCCACCTTGAACAAATGAAGGACTAAATGGAGGAGAGCTTTTTTTTTTTTTTTTAAGAAATCTGGTCCATTTGCTCTTCACTTGGCTATCCCAGCCTTTAGCAGCTTCTGAAGCTAGTACAAAATGTGGCTGACAGCCACAGCACTAATATAGCACCCTTTGAGTGGCTGAAGTGTAAAGTTCATTAGTTCTACCTTAAGGTCACTCTCTTAGTCCAACAGACAAAATTTTATTCACACTACTATGCTGTTAAATCAGAAGAAAGAAAACTGCAAAAATAAATAAATCAATCAATCTATGACGGCTTGGATACTTCTATGAGTGAGGAGAATTAGCACTACAAATGCAAATCACAGTCAATACTATTTAACAAGTTGCAAGAATGCATTGACACCATTTCTTGATTGTATCATTAACCAAGTAAACTTAAATAGTACAGGTAAAATAAACTAACTGAACAAAAACACATCAATACAGGATAATTAGTGTTACGTCATTAGTTGAAGTTGCTTTACAAACAGATTTTAGTATGATCTGTTGGGAATTCTAAGATATGCAAATAATTTAAAGTATTTTAGTTTCTGTTGTATTTGTTGACTGATTTTTGTAAATACCTGTAACACAAAACCTTGCTTAAACCTCACAATCTCTTTTAAATCATTAAAAACATGATATACCAAGAGAAAATTATTTTTAAGTTGCAGGGGTTTTGTCTTTATAATTGTGTGTGACACTGAATACAAATAAAAGTTCAGTGTTGTAAATGTACTTGCCCTGACCCTGATCCTGCAGAGAGTTTGGCACATGCTTAACTTTGCACGTTATAAGTAGTCTGTCTCAAGCAACAGAAGTATCCATAGTGCATAAACTTAAGCCCATGCTTAATTTAGGGGTTATGATACTTAGTACCAGTAGGAGTTCTCCTTTACCTCCAGTGCTAGAGCTTTGAGTTTGTGGGGCTGAAAAAAAGAGGCTTTTAGTCCTGCTTTACCAGGTTCAATGTGAGCAATTGTGACAATTCTAAATTAGTGTTTATTTCCAAATCTGTCCCCAAATGTACTCAGATTACTTAACTTTACTTTAAGGGCCTGATCCTACAATATTTCAAGAACTACCAACTCCTGCAGGATCCCCCAATTTACCATTAATTAATTAATATTTTCCCTATAGTTTTGGTGCTTGTGCACCACACTCACATTTCCTGCATTTAACCAAATGTGGGGTTTTTTTATTTTACTCACCTGCACGCTAAGATGAATCCATTTCCACACAAGAATTCTCCCCAGTGTCATTACTTTTATTGGCGGCTGCAAACCATTTACTGTGCGATAATAAAACATGGTCTCTTTTTCGGAGACTGTGAGTTTGAACACAGTCTGCCCATCAACGGCCTTTTCTATCACACACCTTTGGAAATAACCAAGAAAAACAACATAAGGTCAGAGGCACACAGACAGACACACTCAAGCCAAGGTGCTATGCAGTAAAGTGATGTATTAAAATAAAATGTTAAAAATACAACCTGAGAGGATGCTGAGTGACAGAGGTGTCACAGGATGTACTACGCATAAGGAAAAATATTCCTGCTAAAAACCCCTATAACTTGAAAGGAGAATCTTTATTTGCAATTTATTCCCCACAGTCTCACTTCCTTTCTTCATAGATCTATGACCGAAAACATGGTGGCTGGCTACTGTCTGTAAAACTAATATTGAAACTTCTGGCTCATTAGTTTCTTTGCTGCACTTTTCCTACAAAGCTGCACAACACTGCATCCTGATAAGGCACTAAGCCACTAGCACACTTTCTTTTCATTCTGATAAAGTGCATATATGCACCAAAAGGCCAATATTTTCCCACAAAGCAGACGAAGCACAGTCACCAGCCGTACAAGATCCCCCCACATTGATCTGTAGATATGCCTCAACCTTCTCTGGAGAATCCCCAAGTTGCAAGAAAGTTGTTCAGTCAATCCTTAGCTTTTCTGCTAAGATTTCAGGTTAGCACCAAATGCAACGTGGACACTGATGAACAAGGGACTCGTCTGAGGTCACACTAATTTATTTCACATATCTAGCTGTCCCAGTAGTTTTACTACATATCACCATGTTTTTGGAAGCTACACAGCAGACAATAGGCTACATAAGAGGCTTCAGAAGGTAAGGTGTTTTACGCACTACTGAGTGAGCAATCCATAGCTGAAAAGCTTTACATTCCATTGTCAATCCCTCAAGCCATTCAGGCAGAATTCAACTCACCCATCCATGAACACGTATTTGAAGAGTTAGATGCTGATCTCAACTACACTGGAGTAAATAAAGAGTTAAACTAGTTTTACACTCAAACCTCCATAGACCTCACTGGAGCAAGTGAAATAAGAATTCGTTCCAATATACTGTATTTGCTACTAAACCCCATTCCTTTATGTTCACTCTACACACAAAAGTATCACAGCAGCTGGCTTATTAGTAAAGGTACCTTTGTCATTAACTGACTCGCATTTAAAGCCACTAAGAGAAAAATTAATGGATTTTGACTGTTACTCTTTTTAGCCCCCAGGGATGTTGTCAATAAAATTTACTTGCCAAAACACAGACTCCTATTTTCCAAGCTTACTAAAAACACATTTCTTAATATAGCATTGATTGGTCTTTCCACTGTTTTGTTTGCCTGTAAACATGCTAGTTTTGGTAGATAATAAATGTGAGGGAAGGCACAGCTAAGTAGCAAAATATTTAGGAAGTGGATTTACACGGTTTCTGGATAAACAATAGTTGGATAATCCAGGATTTGTTTATTTTACTTATCTAAAACAAACAACCCCCACATTTTTTTTATCCCCACAGGTGTCATGACTTTAAGAAGGGAAGTGACCTTGATGTACTGAATTTTGAAAACTGGAAATTACAGATATGAATTGTGACCCACCTCTGAAAAAGAGAGGAAGAAAGTGAGATGTATGTGTATAAGGGAGAAATGTCAATAAAGGTGAAATAGGCATAATGGTATCAGTCCTGATTAGGAATGGCACTTTGCATTCCAGCCAGACTTGTAAAAAGAAGCTGTCATTCTCTGTGACTGTTCCAACTTTGTGGTAAAACACATCCCCAGAGAATTACTTCCTGACTGCAAAATTCTTAGAATGTACACCTCTCCAAGACTCAAACAGAAAATGAGTATGGCTTCTAGCATCCGGAATGCATATGGTGTTGTGGAGGAGGGAGAAGGGAAGAGGACAGATCAGGAAAGTCTGGAGGGTCACTGCTTTATCGTCCAAAAGCAGAGAAATGCAAAGCTTTTTAAATTACAGATGCAATGGTTATACAAAGACAAACTTTCTATATTATCTGAAATCTTAGCATTTTGAGAAACTGAAGAAAGAATAGCAAGAAAAAAAGAGAACACTAATTGAAAAGGGGGACCTATAAAAACAAACATACAACATGTATGTTAAGAGAACATGAAGCTTGTGAACTTAGTAAATACACATTCAGCATCTTTGGGTGTGTATTTGTCTTTCTATTATGGAATCTTCCAGTCTCCCGACATTATATTCTTGGGTTCTATTCCTAGCTCTGGGAGCGAAGTGGTATCAAGTGATTAGAGCACATTTCAAACAGCACAGGCAATCACACAGATTTGGCAGATTCATTCTGAAAGACCGTGTGGAAAAATGTATGGGACTTGAGTCTGTTATATTTGAGATCAGAGTTCTATTCCAACACTGCCTGAAGTACTTGGGTAAATTTTCAGTTAAGCTACTTGTAAAATGGGTGACTAACTTTCCTTTTCAGAGTAGCAGCCATGTTAGTCTCTATCCGCAAACAGAACAGGAGTACTTGTGGCACCTGAGAGACTCACAAATTTATTTAAGCATAAGCTTTTGTAGGCTACAGCCCACTTCATCGGATACGTAGAATGGAACACACAGTAGAAAGATATTAAATTATATAATCTTCCTACTGTTTGTTCCATTCTATGCATCCAATGAAGTGGGCTGTAGCCTACAAAAGCTTATGCTTAAATAAATTTGAGAGTCTCTCAGGTGCCACAAGTACTCCTGTTCTTTTTGCTAATACTTTTCTGTCTCCTTAAGTGTTGCAATCAATTGTGTGAAGCCTTGTGTAAGCGGGGGAATAGTCCCGCTGTTGTGGGGAACTCTCCTGGCTTCTGTACTACCCTGGTGAAATGGGCTAGCGGAAGGATCTGAGTCCTCGCTCCCACTTCCCTTACCCAGAGGCCTCCCTGACCTTGAGGACTCCCCTTCCACTCTCCTGTCTGGTGGAGTCCTCGTGACCCCAACAAGGCTGGGCCCAGGATTCCTGGGGGACTTAACCCCAAACCGTGCTGTGGTTACCTAGGTCAGAGGCTAGGGTGTCCCCACTCCCTCTGCACTGGACACTTCACTGGCCCACATAAAACTTAAAGCAAATGCAAATTATTTAATTAACAATTTATCTTAAAAATGAACAAGGAAGAAATAGAACGGTTAAACACATCACCCTGCTCTGGGGCAGGGAGCATTACACACAATGTCTCTGGAGTGTCAGGACAGTTTTCAGTCTGTTCCTTGTAGGGCCCAGGCCTCCTTCTTAGCTGTGCTGCAGGGTTGCTGTGACTTGGACGCTTCCTCTGGTGGGGTCCACACCCGCTCCCAGCCTCTGGACGGCTCCAGCCCAGTTCCACCCTCTGTGTCAGCTCCACGCTGCCTCAGCACGACGACTGCTGATGCTCTGCCTCCAGAACAGCCCCTCTGGTCCCTCTGGCTGTTACAGCTCTGCTCCCAGCACACGGCTTCTCTGCAGGCAGCCCCTATGTCTCTGCCCCCAGCACTGACCTCTGAGCCTCTGATTTCTGCAGCTGCTCCTAGGGCAGGTCGGTCTCTCTGGGCTGAGCTCTGGCTTTGGGGCTGCAGCTCTGCTCCCAGCACAGGGTCTGTCTCTCTGGGCTGCTTCCCTGGCCCCTCCGGATCTGGCCCAGTTCAGCTCTGGCTCCTCTCCCTCTAGCCCAGGCAATTCCAGCTCACACAGGGAGGACGGGACCCATCCTGCCCTCCTGACTCCTTGATTAGTCCCCCAGCCTTGTCAGTCAGGCCGACCTGGAGTGCTGGCCTCTCCCCATTGCCCCTGGGGACCGCCAGTCTCAGGGTCCTGATTGACCATTGACCCTCCCCCTTTAGGTCCTGGGAGCTAATAATGAAAACACCCCACTGAGTGTTAGTAAGGGGCTAACAGTTCCCTTACACTTGGAAAGTTTGGCTCCCAATTCAGTGCACCACCTGTTAGGTCAAATGGGGTTTGGAGTGTGTGTCTGTCCTATAATGATTTTTTCTGAGATACAGGCAGGGCCTACTACTGTTACAAGCCTGTAAAGAAAAGTTCATCACACACCCAGTATAACAAAAGGAAAAAATGCAGCTCTGTCAGCTCTGGTGATGTTGCCTTTTGTGTGGTGGACTACATGCCTGCTCAGTGGACTTCAGAGCCTGTTTGTGTGGCACTAAGTGGTTGACAGGCTGTGTGTATGACCAGGCTGGTCCAATATGTCTATCTGCACAATAGTCCAAGCACTCCCTCTGTCGGATGATGTGTTGAGCTTTTGATCCAAGTTCACTCTGTTAGACCATAGTTGATTACAAATTGGTGGTATATCAGCATAAAACATACATCTATATGTACTGAACATCTATTGCCAAAGTCACAGAAACTGCTGGTATCCAATACAAACATTGAACAGAAACATTAAAATCAGGATTTTAAATTGTAAATCTCCAGGATATTCACAAATGAAGGCACTAGATATGGCCATTCTGTAGTCATTTATGCTTGTGCAAAACAAGGGCAACATAAGGAGGAAGCCAATGAAGAACCAGGCATTAGACCTTGCTTATGATGGTTACTATCTAACAGAGGGTCTGATTCGGCAAAGCACTTAAATACATGCCTAACTTTAAGCAGATGATTAAACACATGAATTTCCATGCAAGTAGTCTCCGTATCACACGGAAGTACTTCAATGGGATTACTAATCTGTTTAAAATTAAGCAAATGCTTTACTCCTGAGGGCATTCTGTGCCAAAAAATTAAAAATTCTGCACACATTCTAAAATTCTGCAAATTTTATTGTCAAATAAATATGGAGGCTCCAGCATGGCACTGGAGAGCACAGGCCACTGGCTGCACAGAGGTTGGAGATCACTGTGTAGCTCCCCCCGGGACATCATCTTAGCGGTGAGGCTGCACCCAACCTGACATGGTGCAAGGACCAGGCCTGCCCCAGAAACTCCCCAGAGCCCTACCTCTCTGTGCCAGGTACACCAGATGTGTGGGCAGGCAGGCTCAGCAAGCCAGGAGGCAAGCATGAAGGGGCTTAGTGTGGAGAGTGTAGTTTCAGAGTGTTCTGTGTGGGGCAATCTGGGTGCGAGTGGCTCAGTGGGGAATCCAGGTGCAGCGGGGGATCTGGATGCACATTGGGGGGTTCTGGGTGCAACAATAATGGAACTCTGCAAGGGTGTCCAGGTGAAGGTGGTTGGGGCTCAGCAGGACAGAGTGGGGAGACAGAGCTCGGCAGGGGGGTCGGGTGGTGGGAAGTCAAGTGAGGGGTCCAGATGCCAGGGGAGTGGGGTGAGGATCCAGGTGCAGCTGGTTGGGGCTCAGCAGGACAGTGTGGGGAGATAGAGCTCGGCAGGGGGGTGGGGTGGTGGGAAGTCAAGTGAGGGGTCCAGATGCCAGGGGAGTGGGGCAAGGATCCAGGTGCAGCTGGTTGGGGCTCAGCAGGACAGTGTGGGGAGATAGAGCTCGGCAGGGGGGTGGGGTGGTGGGAAGTCAAGTGAGGGGTCCAGATGCCAGGGGAGTGGGGTGAGGATCCAGGTGCAGCTGGTTGGGGCTCAGCAGGACAGTGTGGGGAGATAGAGCTCGGCAGGGGGGTGGGGTGGTGGGAAGTCAAGTGAGGGGTCCAGATGCCAGGGGAGTGGGGCGAGGATCCAGGTGCAGCTGGTTGGGGCTCAGCAGCGTAGGGATCTGGGTACCTGTGGCTCATTGGGATGATCCAGGTGCAGGAGGAGTGGGGCTTATCAGGAAGGGTTCTACGTATGTAGGGTAGGCTTGGAGGGAAGGTCTGGATATGAGGGGAGTCTCCCCCTGAGGAGCAATGGGTACAGGAAGCATGAGGGGGCAGTTTGCAGAGTTTCCTACAGCAGGGGGAGAAATCAGGGGGTTGATCTGACAGAACCTTGGATGCTGTGAAGGGGGAAGAGGAAGTCTCATCCTCCCTAGCCCAGCCAGGACTAGCAACTGAGCCTAGTGCAGGGACTGGTCTTCCCCAGTCCTGCCCCCGAGTGATTTACTTGGGCGCCCAAAACATACTGCTGGGGAAGGTCATATGACCGCTCCTGTAGCTTCCCTTTGCTACCCATCAGAAAGTCATTTTTCTGTGGGGAAGCAAAGAAATCCATGGGGGACATACATTCTGCATGTGCACAGTGGTGAAGAATTGTCCCAGGAGTAATACTTGAGCACTTTGCTGTATCAGGGCTACAATTATTCCTTGAGATCAAGTTAAAGAGGCTTTGCGTTTGGTTCTGTCTGAAGGTTCTATCCTTATAGCCATGTGAAAATGATAAGAAACAAAAGAAAAAATTCTAGTTTTTTTGTCTAAGCTGAGTAAAGTACTAAAATATAAAACGATCACTATCTATAGTGGTACAAAGGAGCACATTAGATTTTAAGATTCCACATATATGAAAACATTTTAAATATATGTTCACCATGAACATATTATGCTTTTTGCATACTATACTTTAAAGGTCACCTCCAAAGAGAGAAACTTTGGGGATTGGGCTTTTCTTTATGATGTATAAAGACTTCCTGAAATTTTATTTTTAAACAACCTGCTCGTGTTTTATATTAGATAAAGCTCTTCTCCAAACTGAAAGAGACTGACGGGAGAACTAATATAATGATATATTTGCTAAGAGAGTGAATTTAAGCAATTGAGAGAAGAAAATTTTTAGTCAGTTTTTAAAACTATTTTTTAAAACTTACTCAAACTTATTTACTAACATTTTGAATAAAATAAGCCTTTGTTAAAAGGTTTAACACCCTTTCAAATTCAATAAACATTCTGCTGGTGGAAAGTTGAGGGATATGGTCCAATAAGAGATATCAATCTTATCTTATCAACCTTGTCTATCCCTAAACCCGGCAGAAATCCTCCAACAAAACTGTGACAGCCAGACTTTATACTCCTGATATTTCTACTTTTTTTAAAGCAGATTACGGACCGGAGGGATTTGGGGGGCGTTAATGTTAGGTCATCTTCATCCATCTTAAAAAACAAAACAAAAAAGGGAACAAACCCTTTAAAAAATACAAATCTTTTTTAAAAAGTTAATATAAATTGGGATCCAATACATTTAACTGAAAAAATGAATATGGGTTTGTATATTAATATCTCAATTGAAATTAATGGCACTACTCATGAGTAAACACGGCAGGAACAAACTTTATGGGCCTTAGTATTAGCAGAGCATGAAGCCCGATCTGAAAAATATTTTTTTAAATGTCTTGTAGTTTCCTACATTGCACCTTTGTTAAACTTTAAATAGCAGAGTAATAGCAGCCTTGACTCCCATGATTTTTTAGATCACCATGGAAGTAAACATTCACCACTACTTACATTACACCTTCTTGCTCAGGTTTCAGCCACACCGTTAATGTAAATGATGCTGATAGCCTTTGAGAGCGGGGAGTAGAAAAGCAATCCTTGTGATTACGAAAAATAAAACTTAGAGAGTTGATGGAGGAGCCTGGATGCAAATCATTCTTGTCTTCTGTGATACAAGTGCCAAGGCCTGTTGAGAAAAGTGCATTGTAGGAGGCAGGTGACGATCTATATGGACACTCCTGAATACAAAACCGCTGGGTACAGGACTGAATACTTTCAGCAGCAATAGAACTGTGACAAAAAGTACTTCGGTCTGGCAATCCACACGTTGCTTGAGTTGGCACAATAGACACATTCTTGAAAGCTCCAACATTTTCTAACTTGGGGAAATGTCCCTGTGAGCTAACCAACGATAAGAAGGTGTAATAACCTAAGAGTAATGTTTCAATGGCATGAAATAGGAAGCCACCGCCCAAGGAAAGAACCAGGCGATTCATGTTTACAAAAAAGTCTCCTGTTGATAAAGCATTCCTAAATAAATAATATCATCCATCTCGGCAACAATGCTTTCAAGTAGCGTGGTTCTAAAATGATGCAGAGTTTCATCTTTGGGAAGCCAAGGCAGGTTTGCATTCTTGGAGGACACGGATGTTCTTCTGGCCAATGGCACACCAATGGGTGACCACCAGCATCTGTAAACCAATACAAACAAACATTGTCCACGGGATGAATGCTACTTTTTTTCCTTAATTGAAGATATCCTATTTAAAATACTAGTGGCCATATTCTTCCTTCAAATTCAGGTAAGTGGGTGAAACTAGCAATTTTTGCTCAAACAAAATTTCCTCGAACTTCAGTCTTATTTAACTTGTGGGGGTTTGAGTAAAAAAATGTAGGATTAGACCTAATGGAAGAAGCATAGATATATCTAATTGCAGAGTCTGGTCCAGTTCCATTATGATAACACACACAATTACTTCAAAAGTAATGAAAAAGTGCTATATTACATAAAAGCACAGTTTAGCTCTCAAATATATGGATTTAAGATTTTTTTTAATAAAGCCTAGAACCTCAAACTTTACAACATTTTAAAAATATGCATGTGCCTGTCAGCTCTACAGTTCCGTATTTAAGCCATATCAACTATACAGTTCTATATTTAAAGTTCACAGAATGTTCAGCTATACTATACCGAAAACTGTTCACCTGCACTTATGACACAAAATGCAACACACAAAAGATGCATCCAAAGTTTGAATGAAAAATGATATAGTTTAAGTTTGCAAAGCTCTTTGTGTCTTACCCCATTGTCCATTTGACGCAGCTCTTTTTAGCTCTCAGTAAAGCTGATTAAAAATATATCACCATCTGTCCTGTGTGAACCTTTTCATAGAAAAGGTCTGCACTGTTTACGGACACTAGAGATATATAGTTTGGGTTATATATGGACAGCTAGCCCTATTTAATTACAATTGATAAATAAGTTGAGTTACCGTTATTTATTGCATTTCAAAGAAGAGGATACGGCTCCCTCGGTTTGACAATTGGCTCATTGGTAGGAAAGCTGGCTGCTGTTGCCTGGCAACACCATGCTAACCCCACTTATTCTTAGTAAACAGGCCTTGGCAGCAGGAACACTCAGACTCACAGGTAAGCACTTTATTAACTGGAGCCGGAGAGCAGTCAGCTCTTTAGCCTGGTCACAACAGCCTAACTCCTCAGGCCTAAATCTATTCCGCCTTACAGTGGCTAATATCTGGGTTCCTCTGACACATACATAATTTTAAAGTAACAGTACATAACACACACACACCTCTTCTCCCCACCCCTTATCTCCCACCTGATTTTTTTAAAAAACAGCAGATTGTCAAGCAATTTTCCTGTCACTCAAGTTTAGAGTATAAAATATTTACTACAGCAAGTGATGATAACTTGTTCCTTCTGTGGGTTACAGAGGCTACAAGCATTTTAAATGCTGGAAAACAGACTTTGCCATTGGTTTAGTATGGAATCTTTATACTTGGACAGCATGTATCTGAATTTCCTGTGGGTTGTGTGACATCTGGCATGTTCTCTGCTATTTGGTTTGGAGGGTCAGAGGTTTTGTATGCCCTGTGAGGGTACTGCTGTCTGGTCAAAAATAGGTGTTGTCAGGCATCCCATACTTGTTTTATGAGCTGAGATGTTAAGTGATTCCACAGACGAGGACAGAAGAATTCTCTGTCGGACCAATTTAAAATATAGGCAGTTGAGTGAAAACAGTTAGATTTGTGGGCTGAAGACAGAATAGAACATGCTGTGACAGAATGCACACCATGTCCACAGCCTACACACTATTGTAACAACCTTTGTACAGTATCATTTGAAAACTCAATTTGCTGGTCAATATTGTCCTGATAAAAAAAGGTGTGGCAAGTGTAATGTGAAGTTATAAGATTCCACTGTATAGTGTCAACATATGTTCCAAACAGAGTTTGGGAAACAGGTTTGTCTCCAACAAAGGAATTTGTGCTCTGCTTAATTTGCATTGAAGCAGTAAACAGAGGCAGCGTGGTTTAGTAGGTGTTGGCCCTGCTTTGAGAAGGGGATTGGACTAGATAACCTCCTGAGGTCTCTTCCACCCCTAATGTTCTATGATCAGGAAGGAATGACAGAGGAGAAAAAGCAGGGAACATCCTTCCATCTAAATCTTTTGTCTCCCAGTAACCATCAGGAAGTGTTTTTGAAAAGAGGGACAAACTATAAAAAGGAGAGGCAAACACTTCAAGACACCCTATTGCGCTCTCCTTGCCCAATCACATTCACAGCACCAGAAGTGACACAGGAAGCATTTATTGAGCTCTGAGAGAAGGGGTTCGCACCTAAGAAATTTGGTCAGTAAGACTGATAAAAGCAAACTTTACTCGACTCTGAATTAGTTTACGTTAAGCACCAGTAGTATTAACTTTATTTTCTTGTAACCATCTCTGACTTTTCTGCCTCATTACTTGTACTCACTTCAAATCTCTGTGTAGTAAATAAACTTGTTTTATCTAATCCAGTGTGTTTAAATTGAAGTGTTTGGGAAACAATATCAGGCATTAAGTTGTGAACATATTATTTCTATTAAAGAAATAGACTTCATATACATTTGCATTGTGCAGGAGAGGTCTGGGCAGCACAGGAGATACATTTCAGGGGGGTAAATCTAAGACTTGGAGTGTTTTGGGGTTACCTTGCAATGAAACCAGAGCTAGTAAGAGCCAAGTTGTGGATAGTTCGCTGGAGCATACACAGACACAGCTGAGTGTGACTTGCATGCTAGAGGCTGTTTGTGAGGTGGCCAGGCAAAGGCTATAGCACCAAAGCATTGTAAAGGGCAGCCCAGGTTAGAGGGCAAGGGTGACACAGCTACTGATTAGTCTGAATTGTACCCTGGTGTATCATCTGTGCTAAATGCATTTATAACATCATTCCACAATCATGATATCACCTCCATATATGTGGTTTTACACATACAATAATGATTACCATAATTTGCAAACTTGATTGACAATTATAGAATTATTCTGTTTTCTTTTCTGCTGTAGGTGATAAATTGCAAGTGTTGACAATTTAACTTGTGTATTTTATGACTGAAATGTCTTGTGTAAATTTAAGTCAAGAGCCAGCTGAGATGGGACTGCCCAATCATTTATCTAGCTAAGTCTTCTGAATAAATTAAATTGACTCATGTTTATGACAGACATGCTTCATTCTCCCAAGAGAAACACCTGTTATTATGCCAGTTTTGTAGCGCATGTTCCATGCCTCAGTATATTTCCCCCTCTGCACAGTAACTCTACATATCAGTCTTGACAGGGCACACAATTGTGTCAGTTTTGGTATGAATCATCTGTGTAGCATGGAAGTGTTAAGACAGCATCCCAGTCCATGAATACCATTCTCATGTTCTCGTCAATGAACCTATCATGAGAGGGTTGATAAGATATAGCTCTGGCCAGAGCAACTCCAATTAATCTCGCTCCACTTGATATTTAAGCAACTGCAAGGTTAGATCTTTGCAGTTGAAGTAACATGGGTTGCACCCTGGTTGATATTTTCCCCAACAATGTAGTCAAAATAGTCTCAAGTAGCTTGTAATCTCACTCTACTTGGACCTCCACTTCATCTCTGTACTGATGGAATTAGTTTTGTAGCCAACAAATGCCAACAATTCTCTCTCCCTCAAAACTTTTAATGCATATTTGTCAGGTCCTTCATCCTACATTAAATGAGCTCCAAGACCACCACCCTTGGATTATATCCACCTAAATAGTGACCTTTTTGCTAGGGTCATAAAATCCAAGTAGTGATGCCTGCCAAAGTGCTGTTTTAAATCACTGTAGTATGTGTGCGTGTTCTGGTGATAACACTAAGATTGCCAGACTCCAGTCAGTTACAATACCTATTCCTCAATATTCTGGGCATAGTACCCTCTCAAAGTACTGGGACACTCTCCAGGGTACAATTTGGACTGTTGCATAGTTGTGCCCCCTCAGTTCTCTAACCTGAGATGCCTTTTACACTGTTTTACTTTGATAGCAGCCACTCCTGGCCAACTCTCACAGCCTTCAGTATGTAAATTACCCCCAGCTATGTTGCAAGAGTGCTTCAGCCAGCCTGCCAGCCTTGAATTACACTGCAGAGCGATACCAGTGCATACTCAGTCCCAGACGACTTGTGCCCAGAAATGCACATCTTGTACTGCCCAGCTCTTTCCTTCTAGATAAGACAGGCCTACAGAAAGTTTGTCATTTCATTAATAGAAAATGGCATGCATGTTATCTCCAATGCAGGCTCCCAAACATTTCAAACAATAAAACAAATTTATTAACTACAGAAAGCGATTACAAGTAATAGGCATAAAAGTCAGAATAGTTTGAAAAGAAATAAGAGATATAATGCAAACTAATACCCAACTTAACAAGCGAAGTCAATTTAAAGCAAAAAAGGTTTCTCACACCACATGCTTACAGCAGTCTGGCTGGATTTGTCAGACAGGACCCGTTCCCCAGGCCAATGATGCTTCTTTTGTCTTTAGATAAATTCAAGGCAGACAGGTCCATCAATGGTTATTAGCCAAGATGGGCAGGGATGGTGTCCCTGGCCTCTGTTTGCTTGAGGTGGGAGTGGGCAGCATGGGCCCTGCATAAAAACCTTAATTTAGCCTGAGTATGTGCCAACTAAGATTTTTTTTCCAGAGGCTCATAATTTGGGCAGATGTTGTGTCAGAGAGGTTCTTTTCGCCATCACCGTGAGCATCCGCCCAAATTATGAGCCTCTGGAAAAAAATAAAATCTTAGTTTGCACATGCTCATGCTAAATTAAGGTTTTTATGCAGGACAACATTTGCATTTCCTAACTTTTTAATGTTTAACTTTGCAACCTTAATGTTCTATTAATGTAGTTTGTATGCGTACACATGAAAACTAGAATCACACACAAATGGTTCTACCAAAGTGTACTGATATATGTGGCTATTTCATACATACACCCTTCATATGTGTGCACGCAGTTCCTGTTTTGAAGAATAATACAATACAGTTTTGCAGAATTCCTTCTCATTCAGAGAGAAGTTTAACATTTTCTGTAATCAATTTCCCCACAGACTGGCACATTCATTTACATCTGGCATCAATCCCTTTTAAGCATTACAATAATTAATGCTGAGCAAATAATTCATAACAATTGATTAATCAATTTTCCCTTGTTTTCTGTTTACTTAGACTGCAAAATTCTCAGTGCATTATTTAAAATATTTTTGTAACTTTTGTATATTCTTATATAACTTGTATTCAATACCAAACTTTCTTTGTGCAGTGTTTGCTAAGTTACATGGTATTGTTTCTGCTTCTTTGTGGCACAAACCTATGTAAACTAATATATCATGAATATCAAAGATTAGACTCAACTGCACAATTCAAGAATCACTTACAGCAAATATTCTAGTTTAAGATAGTTTCTTTATGTGTATTGATTATATAAAGTTCCACCACTCAACTATTTTCAGAAAGTGAAGAGAAATTCATTTACATCAAGTTGATATTTTGAATTCAACTGACTTGCAGATTTTTTAAAAAATATTCTCTCAACCCTAATAAAAAACTAAAATGCAAGTACATTTTAATAGCTAGAGGGGAGTTAGATCCTGACATCTCAGAAATAATTAACAACTTATCTTTTAGGGGAGGAAATTCTGAGTAAGTCAGGGAGATAAATACTACAGTAAAAATTTCTGAAAGAGCAGGAGGAGGCAGCAAGTATTTTATAGAGCTGTTAAGAGCCTTTTAACAGCCTTAGAAGTACTTTACATCACATAGCCACTTTTAGCACCAAAAACTTCCTTTGCTACTAGAGGGGCAGGAATGAAATGGTCTTTTAGGCAAGGAACTGTAACACATTTCTTTCACTTGAAATAGTACTGGGCCCATCTGTTCACTCATATAAAAAAGCCAGAGGAAAAGACTTGAGAGGACTTCCTTGCTGAGATTTTCCCCCTCATGTTTCCATTGGGGAATAAATTTGGTGTCTTTCTGCAAGGGGCAAAGTTAATCAATTACCTGAAAGGCCTGGACCTGACCCACTCTCTTCCCAGCAAAATTGATACCATGTCCCCCTCCAATTTACCAACAAGCTTCTTTTCACTCTGCTTCAGAAGAGGGTCTCAGCAGCTAACAGGCCTACTTGATAGGTATTCCCCAGGCTGGGCCCATCTGAAGCTAATGAAGCACTAATCCTGCTCCTTCCAGATATTCCCTGTGCAGTAGCAGAGAAGCCAGAGCAGGGAGTACCCTCTCCCCACACAAGTGAGGCAACAGACAGCCATCAGGAATATTGCTGAAGCACCTGCACCTCAGCACACTCATTGCTCCCACACAGGAACCAGCTGCTGAGCACTCAGAGCTGTAGGGGAGGAGGCCCTCCACAGAGCAAGAGGTCTGGGCTCACCCAGTCATTATGATGTTTAAGGCTTGAAATAGTTGCTTTATTTTCAGAAGGCCAAATGATAGAGTCCTTATTCAATCCTTTCACAGTCTAATGAACTGTCATGGGATACACTCACCACCAAGGGCACTTCCTTGTAGCCACATCCAGGGATTAGCTCCACTCTGCTCCAACACCACTTTTCTTGCCCCATGATCTCTGTCTGATACTCAGCCCTCCAGCCAGGTCACTGGACAGTCTCCCCTTCCAGCATATGACAGTTGGATCAGCAGCCTGCTAGCCATTCCAGTCAGCCATCTAGTCTGAGGCTAGGTCCAATGCTACTTTCCCAGCAGCTGGTAGGGAACCCCAGACCCGCTCACTACTCCAGTCCAGGGACCCTATACACCTCTACCGCAATATAACGCAATCTGATATAACACAAATTCAGATATAACACAGTAAAGCAAAAATGGTTTTCCATCTCATCTACAACATTTTTATTCTGTTTAATCCCAGTTTAATGATTACTGTGTACATACAGATCAGCACAGCAGCGTGTCTGGCTCCGACATGCTGATCTGAGCAGCATGTTAAGGGGGCCAGGTGGTTGGATAAGGGGCAGAAGGTCTCAGGGAGCAGTCAAGGAACAGGGAGAATTGGATGGGGCAGAGGTCATGGGGTGGGGCAGTCAGGAGATGGGGAACAGGGGCATTGGATAGAGTGCGGGAGTCCCAGGGGGCATGGGGAACGGGGGTCAGGAGATAGCAAATGGGGGTGTGGATAGAGGTTGGGCAGTCAGGGGACAGAGAGCAGGGGGGTTGTGTAGGGGATGTGGTCCTGGGGATGATTAGGGATGGGAAAGTCTCCGGAGAGAGTAGTCAGGGGACAAGGTGCATGGGGGCTTAGATAGGGGGTGGAGTTTGGGGGGGGGGGTTAGGGGAAGGGGGTCTCTGTAGGGTGTAGTCAGGGGATAAGGAGCAGGGGGAGTAGGATGGGTCAGTCAAGGGGTCTAAGGGGTGAGGCAGGAAGTAGGTGGGAGTCAGATAGGGGGGCAGGGGCAGGCTGTTTGGGGAGAACAGATTTATTTACTGCATACACTGTTAATTCTAATAAAAATGATTTGCTGACTATTAATAATGGAAATGCTTGCAGCCAAAGCAAGTTCAATATAACACAGTTTCACTTATAACACGGTAAGAATTTTTGGCTCCCAAGGACAGTGCTATACCCGGGTAGAGGTGTATTTAGCAACTGTGCCAGGCACTTTCCCTCAGACTCTTGTTGTTCTCTTCCCTAGACTCCTTCCTACAGCTGCTGCCTCTCTGCCCCAGCTGTTCCAAATTAACTCGCTCCTCTCAGCTGCAAACTACTGAACTCCCTCACTGCAAACATACCTCTCCACTCCCAGGAAGTGACTAGAACCCATTTTCCTATAGCTCCTTTATACTGCCATCTTGATGACTTTGAACCCACCCCACCTGCTCTTCCACAGCTGGGGCTCCATTTTCAATCAGCCCTTCAATCCCTGGCTCGTTTCTAGATGCAGCTTATCAGGTTATTTTCCTAATTTAACCTGTTCTGCCTTGTTTGGGGTAGACACCCCATCACACTAACTCTCCATGAAGTCAGTAGAAGGTGTGAGTAAAGTGTATTAATTTGAAAAACAAAGCATGAATTCCAGATTTTGCAATAAATTACTAAGTATATATAATCATCAGGTATATCTTCAAGAGGGCAGATGCAGTCAGCTAGTTAGCCACTCAAGTACTCAATTTGAGATTCACAACCCAGCTGCAGATGCAAACCTGGAGGCTGCTCTTCTGAAAGTGTAACTCCGTATGCAGTTCTAAGGTTGCATTCTTAGCAAAAAGCCAGCCTTGACAGCAATAGGTTAACTTTGCCCAAAAAGGTGGCAGTGGGAGAGGTATAACACTTTGTCAAAGTAACACAAACTCACCTGAAGAGCCCAACATCCCACCCTCATAGTGCTCCAGAGCCATCCCACTCTCCCCTCCTCCCAAGTGCCCAGTTTTTCCATCCCTCTTCCTGCAAATCCCTCTCTCTGTACCTCCCCCATTACTCCCCAAAATCCTCTCAGCCTCAGACCCATTCTCTGCTACTCCCTCCTGTAAAGCCCTGCATTTTACCTACCCTCAATCACCTTACACTGCCCTGAGGTTAAGCCTTTGCCAACCCCCCGGCCCTTCATTTGCTCCTGGTCACTCCCCACTTCATCCAGCCTCTGAAACTTACTCTGTGCCCTCAACACCCGACTTCAGGCTTTCCCTCTTCTGCCCCTCAAGAGACCCCCACCCCATCCTCACCACCTCCCCAACTCAGCCCTAATTCCCCTCCAAGTACCAACCTGGGGCCTCTCCCAGTCACAACTCCCCTTTCCAAAGGTGCCCCCCCCCATTAGCCCTTTCCCACCCCTCCTTCCCTCCCCCCATGTCCTCCTGCATTCTGCCATGGGGCCTCATCCACCATCCTGTCTCCTCCTCATACCTGTTCCAAAGGGGGAGGGGTGGGGATGTTGCTGCAGAGCTTGAAGGTACAGCAGCCAGGCTCAGCCAAGGAAGCAAACTGTAGGCAAAGGCTGAGCCAGCTGCAGATGAGTGTGAGTCTCTCTCATTGCAATTTCCTGCCTGCCCAGCAGAGACTCCGTGTGTCTCCTATTGGCAGGAGGCTACCAAGCAGTTGTTTGCCAGCAGTAGTGGGTGAGTACTGCTACCCTTTGCTCCCACAATTTTCCCTTTTCAGACAGAAATCTTGGTGAGGAAGGTTCCCCATTTAAAATTGTACCCATGCTTAGCACAGTGTTTAACTGTAGTACCTTTTCCTCAAAGAAAAGTTAGCTCTTTGAATCATCCGTAATGAACTGGGCTTTGTCATGTCCTAGACTTTGGCAGAGCAGGCTGGGTTAGAAAGAAGAGAGAACTTGAGTCAACTATTAGGTGTGGAGTAAGGGACTTCCTAACTACAACACATTTTTCTCTCCTGAATTCTCCAGTTTCCTGTGTGCCATTTTTAACAAAGCAAAACAGATGCCAGCACAGTGCCTTTGGGAGCCACTATGGCTTTCTTCAACCTGGTATTTATTCTGTGCTCTTACTACTACCTTTCTCCCATGGCTCTTTACAACGTGCATTTCACTAAAAGAGACCGTAATCTCCCTGGAGCTATGGCGTTAACTAGGTTATCCTTCCACCTGTAAATGAAATATTAACATAATTCATTTTTTTACCTATGAGCAGTTTATTATTCCCAGTAATTTTCTAGGGTATTACATCTGCCATAACTACATGCACATTTCTGCATGGTCATCTTGTGCACTAATCTTATCTTCCAAGTTTCAAGGAATGTTAGAGTCCCTTTTCAGGAATTAATTTTTCAGTAGAATTTTCTTGAAATGGAAGACAGGAAGTCTGGACCATTTTGGATAAGATAAATCAACAACCTTCCAACTGGGAAATTTTAGTGTTAGATTAAGGGAAATAGCATGATAAGAGAGAGGGAGCACAAAACATTGTCAAGAGACCAAAACTCTAATCACAGCGGTGACAATAGTTGTTTTGTAGCCTTCTGCACGTTACTCAATGAGGTTTTCTAATCTGAAAATTGAGAACAATGATACCCACTTTGGCAAAGCATTTTGAAAAGTACAGGCAAAAAATCAGGGCTATGTCTTTTTAAGGTTCTGGTTGTAAAATCTCTAATAGCAATCCAGGCTTCTTTTTTTCCCCACAATTTGGCAGGGATGCAGGTGCCATTATCCCAGTGTAAATCCATTCCTTCTGTGACACCTTGAGCCAGTCACACAAACCTCTTTATATCTCATTTTTCCCATCTGTAAATCTGGGATAAAAGTACATGTATACCAGTACCTCCCTTATCAAGAGTGTTGCAAGTATTACTTGGTAATATTTGTATATTACCTTAAAGTTACTGGTGGGATATAAATACTAAGTATAATTATAAAAAAGCATGACCTAATGAATTTCAGCCCAGTTTTTATATGAAAGTTGTTTAGATAAGCATACAAACATTTGGATTCTTATCCAACACAGAGACCTCAGACATTTGAGAATTGCCTAATGTTCGTCACTGGAGTAGGTTTAAAAAAAGCTTTGTAGAATGACTGGTACTATGTTTCTATTGCCATGAGTTACTTGGTAAATAATCTTTAAAGTTTAATCAGAATTCATTTATACATTCCTAAAAGTATTACTGAAGTTCAAGATTCACTGAAATGCTTGCAGGAGGTCCATTACATAATTAAACCACTTTGTCTGTATCCCTTCAAATAGTTTATATACACAAAATAATCAATTCTAAACATTTTACTGGCCAAGATGTGACATTTTCCTTTTTGATATATAAAAAATGCAAGCAGAAAATGCCATGTAACTTAGGTGACCAGTTGCACACCTATAAATAATAAAGTGTGAATAATTAAAGACATGGGCCTATTCTTGCAGTATGTGTGTATGAACACCTGTGCCATCATGAAGCCATTTTTGTTACCATTTTAAACAATTACAAATTTTTTTTCCATTTTGAAGTTGTCCCATATCTCCATAGCTATCCATTGCTTCTACAGCTAAGACAATTAGCAAAGCTTTTTAAAAATGTCATATATATGGCTGCATATGTAAAGAAAAACAATTATATTGACTACAGTATTCCTTCTTAAAACAGCATATATAAGCAACTGAAGTTGGCTATAAATGTGTTACTAAGAATGAAAAATTACAGGTCAAATTCATCGCTGGTTTAACTTCATTAAAAACAGTGGGTTTTCCATGAATAATAAAATGTATTATTCAAACATGTTCAAAGATATTTTCTGCCAACACATTTCAGCCTATGGGTTGTTCATAAGCTACGTGCTTCAACTATGGCCCTAATTCTGCAACCTATTTTCATACAGGTGCCCTGCATTTCCATCGACTCCCATTGACTTTCCTGGAGCTTCATGATAGCACAGGTGTTCACACAGATACTGCAAGAATGGGCCCATGTCTTTGATTATTCACTCTTCATTATTTGTAACTGTGCAACGGATCACCTACATTGCATGGCATTTTTGGTTTTCTACTTGGATGACCTATTTTTTAAAAAAAATGAAGATAGCCATGCAAACATTTCCACTGGGAACTTTCACACAAACATATCTGCGTGTGTTTTCTTGAGACTTTCAACTTTCTCCTGGAGATTAATAATAATGAAGCATGATGCTGGGAAATATGAAACCCTGGCAATTCTCCCAAGAAGAGTGCAACTATTGTGCTAAATTGTAGTAAGTTTTTTTTCCCCCCTGTGGTCACATGCTCACAAGTGATTATGGTGAAACCACCTAGCTTTTAGTTACTACACTCTAGGTGTGAAACCCAGGTTGCTGGAAACAGAAGGTCACATTCACCTACTTTAAAGGTAACCTCCACCTCATTCATTGAGATATATATGTTAACAAGTTTCAACTAAGAGTAGCAGATGGAAATTATTTAAAATTTAAATTAAGATTATATAATTGCTTTTTGTTCACTAAAGGGTCAGACGGTCTACTATATCGACCATTTGTTGTTGAAGATACAATACAATATAGTTTACCACTTTGGAATCCTAAATTTGATCTTTTTTTCTTCATAATTCAATATGAGCAACATGTTTAGTCCTGTAGCTCTTGCATTATCAGTCCCATTGAAATTACTTTTATAAGGGGTGAAGGCACAAGACCTTACATTATGAAATACTAGTGTAAAAGCCCGTGGACATGGGCCAATGGAAACGGCTCCCTCCCTCCCCCCCAACAGTCCCCCCGCTCAGCTCCCTCCCCAACGCCCCCCCTTGCTCAGCTCCCCCCCCCCAACGATCCCCCCTCGCTCAGCTCCCTCCCTCAGGTTCAAAATAATAAGTAAGAAGAAGAACCCCCCTCCCCCATCCCCCGAGCGGTCTGGCTTACCCACCCCCGCTTGGCTGCCTGTGCTTGGCACTGAGCGATCCCAGGGAAGGGCTCGTGTAGGCGGTCCCTAGCGGAGCTGGTTTGCTGCAATCCGCCCAACTTCAGCACCCAGGAAGCAGGGAGAGCGAGCGAAGGGAAGGGAGGCAGGGAGCGAGCGCACATGAGCCTTGGCACTCACGCTGGACCCAGCAGAGCCGCTGGAGTTTCCCCGCTTCTCCTCCCGTGGCGTGAGTCACTCCCAGACCCGTGCCTCCGCTTCCTCCCCGGGGAGCTGGCCCTGAGAAGGCTGGCGGAGAGCCCCGCGGGGGGAGTGGTCCGGAGGGGGATGCACTGGGAGAACCGGTGCTGTTGGCCCGAGGGCTCTAGGAATGAGGTTCCAGCCAAACATGGGTGCTTGTGGGAAGGGAGACTCGATCTGTTCTTAAATCACTTGGCTCTGGGCAGGAGTGAGTAGGGGTTGTGTGTGCCAGTGGGGCGCTGGCCCCCTCACTGAGTCCAGCTGTGTTTTGTATGGAGAGCAGGGGCTGCTTGGGACAGGCGCCTCCTTTTCTGGTTCTGAGGTGGAATTAAATGTCATGGATAAATACAGAAGTGAATACTATTAAATGGCACCTCAGCCACCTTGTGTCTCAGGGCTAAATACAGTGGGGGGGGGGGAGGGGAGGGAAGGTAGCTGGACCTGGACCGGGCCGTCTCTACGGCCCGTGGCGGCGGACGCGCGGCAGCCATTTTGTGCCTCCGAACTACACCTCCCAGCATGCCATTCGTCTGGGCCGTCTCTACTGCACATGACAGCTTCACACACCATTCGCTTGTCTTTTATAATATAGGATTGTCAAGATAGCTATTTTAGTATCTA
The DNA here is from genome assembly GCA_032164245.1 of Sternotherus odoratus. NCBI lineage: Eukaryota > Metazoa > Chordata > Testudines > Kinosternidae > Sternotherus > Sternotherus odoratus. The sequence continues at coordinate 133,384,912 of JAVMKO010000003.1, read as the reverse complement.
TAGAGTGCCTGCTGAGATTTTACGATTCAGAAAGGTATGGCTTCGCTTAGAACAATGGTGATTGGGGACACCTGAGAGTGACCTGCTCTTTTCAGGTGTGCTTAGAGTTCACACTAATAGGTAAAGATCATACCCTGTGTGTGACCCAAATGAAGATAGGTTAAACCACCCACACAAGCCTCCAGTATAAAAACTGTTTTTAATTGTTAGACTGACACAATGTTTGAAGTCAAAGGAAAATTGCTTGTATAGTTATGGTAACTGTTGCACTGTCCAGAATGGTTCAAGACTGAGAGCCAAGCTCAGGGCAGACTATTAAAAAAAGTAAAAAGCAGGGCAGACACCCCAAACTGGCGGTATGTTCTATAATTCAATTTCACCAACTCAGTAACAATTGTGAACTCCTGAAGCACTGCATCAAGTCTTACCATGGAGTCACAGATGGTCCCCTTGGGCACTCCAGTCTATCTTGCCACCCAGGACTTAGGGATAAATGGTCACTTACACCAAAGATCTCAAAATATTTCGGTTCCTCCCAGTCTCGAGACACTACTAGTCACTCACCCCATGTCAATTTTTACCTTAGATCTCACAGCAAAAACTATCCCCATGAGGAAAATCTTCTCTGGAGCGCTGTATACTCCACTTTGAATGGTATCTCACTTTGGCATCTCAGGTGGATAGAATGGGGACAGTTTGGGGGAGGGCTTTCAGCTATTTTTGTAACACCTAGATTCTGGATTATTGCATAGCTATCTGTTGCTTCTACAGCTAATTAGCAATTAACAAGTATTTATTATATAGTCTAAACACATTCTGACAAGTCTAACACCTATCTTTAACAATACTAACATACAGGGGAGCTGATCTGATTTCCAGCTATGAAATTGTCAGTGCTCAGCTGATGCAAGAGCTGGCACCTGGTCTACCAGCATCCATGGCATTTTCTCTTGAGGTATTCATAAATTAGTGTGACTCAGTTACTGACAACAAAGCTGGACAGAGAAGTAGGACAATAATCTGCTGCTGATTGAATTTCCAATTTCCTAATTGCAATGCATGATTCTTTCAATTGCCCTTATTCTGACACATTGGAAAGGTTACTCATCCTAGCTTATTCCAGAGGGGTTTTTATAAATTTTTCTCTTCTTTCCCCTCTAGTTTTAGATAGAGTATGATTTTATACAGAGTGTAAAGTAAGCTGGGGGGATAACTAAACAAAAAAAATAGAGGCAGGCAGTATACAAGTGCTCTCCCCCCGCCTCCAAGAAATAGATTACAAGAAAGCAAATAAGGAAACAAAAGCAGAAAAGGAAGCAAAAGATTCTGCAGCTTGAGATTTATCCCAGTCCCTGACTAGGGGTGTGGAGCTTGTCTTCCAAGCAGCCACTTCATAATCAGCCCATCTGTGCAAGGGTGGGGAAGGAACTGAACAGAGGTGAACTTCTTGTTCAATGGAGATTACTTAGAACCTGTGCACCCTGTAACATACTTTCAATATTGGTCAGGGCTGCTCTTTTTTCTTCCTGTGAAGTGACCAGTGCTTCTTTTCCACATTGGAGAGATGAAATGTCTCCATGACTACATACAATATCCTGGGGAACTGACAAGACCGCATCTTGTGCCTCCCTCAGGTCTTTTTTATTTTCAGGAGTTTCTGTACAGATTCCAGTATAGAAAGTGCCTCCTAGTCCTCAGTGTTCCTCACCAATGTGTCACTCTTATAATCAGAAGATGGGATTCTTCTTTCTGCCATGGAAAGGCCCTGAGGGGGCCCACTGATACATCATTCAAGCCTGAGTTAAGGCACCAGCAGCAACACATAATGAGACAGCACAAACCGCACAAGGAGCAGACTCTTGAGGGCATATGTTTCACATGATGCCATGAAGTCAAGCTATTTCTGGCTACAAAATGCTCATACAGGATATTGCTTCTTTGATAAATAAAGCTTTGTGTCCTACTTTTGTGGAACAAATACCTACTCCATTTCATTGAAAATCAGAGTGCACTTGAGTGATGATTAATGGCGGCCCAGGGTGAGGACTACTTCCTGAACAAACTTCAAATAAATGGACAATGGAATTGCCCTATGCAAGTGCTTTCCTTTTTAAAGGTTGTCTACCTGACCATTGTAGTTTATTATGAAAAATATAATGCTCATATAACTAGGTAGAGCATTTACATGATAATAAAGATATTCCCTTGGAAGTAATCAATGTGCTTCAGTCCTGACCTGGAGGGTGTAAGAAAGTAATTCACTCCCCCCGGCCTACTCAGTGCTTGACGTCTCCTATCAGATGAGTAACAAGGGAACAATTAATTGTCTTTTTAATATTTTTAGCTATGCAATGAGAACAATTTGTGTGGATTGTTATACTGCCCTATGGGTGTGGTATCTGGATTGAAATAATCAAACTCCTTTTCCACAAGACGATACCTCTCAAACACTACCAACCAAGTTGGATTTAAACCACCAGTTCAGTAACCCAATCCCCTCCCCTGTATTAGGAGAGGACAGGAAGAAAGAGCATTCCCCTTGTAAAATCTTTCCTACTTGAGTCTTGGTTTAAAGCTCTTAATTATATAAATTAAGACATTCATCAGAACAATTTCAATGAAAGGAGCATTGAAGGAACTGCAGTATGAGATAATAGAATGGGTTCAGTTGCTGGTCCTTACAGATTCTCTCTGTGGCTATTAAACTGACAATTGTATCTTCATTCCCCCATATGGATAATATTGACCTACTCCTCAAGGTATTTGATGAGTTCTGCGTGAATAATATGTACTAAATCTATATATATAAAAGTCAAATGGTGTATGCGTGTATGCATGTGCACTTACTCCTTCCACACCGTTTGAGCTAGAGACTTGAAATTTGGTACAGTTAGAGGTCTTAGGGTCCTAATCAGGATAAGAGTCGAAAATTTTTCAAATCTCACCTCTGACGCCCCCCCAGGGGTGAAATTATTTAAAGGCCAATCACATCAGCTGGGCAGCTGCTGTTTTCTGTGACATAGTTATGATGTCACAATACCCCCTCCAACGGACCCTGCACTCGCTCAGCTCTCTGCCCCCTCCCCCTCCAACGGACCCCGCACTCGCTCAGCTCTCTGCCCCCTCCCCACCTCCGACGGACCCGAGTTGGGTTTGGTCAGAGGGTAAGTGAGGTAGGGGTGTCGGGTTTGGTCGGGGGGTGAGGTGGAGGTGTCGGGTTTGGTCGGGGGGGTAAGTGAGCCGGGGGTGTCGGGTTTGGTCTGGGGGGGTGGGAAGGTGTCTGGGTTGGTGAGGTGTGGGTGTTGGGGTTGGTCAGGGGGTGTTGTGTTTGGTGGGGGGGGCAAGGTGGGGGTGTTGTGTTTAGTCGGGGGGGTGAGGAAGGGGGTCGGGGTTGGTCGAGGGGTAAGTGAGGTGTGGCTGTCGGGTTTGTTTGTGGTGGTAGGTAGGGGTGTCGGGTTTGGTTGGGGGGAAAGTGAGGTGGGTGTGTCAGGTTTGGTCTACGGGGGGTGAGGTGTGGGTGTTGGTCAGGGGGTGTTGGAGTTGGTGGGGGGTGACGTGGGGGTGTTGGGTTTGGGTGGGGGGGGTGAAAATGTGAGTCGGGGTTGGTTGAGGGGTAAGTGAGGTGGGGGTGTCGGGTTTGGTCGGGGGGGTGAGGTGAGGATGTCAGGTTTGCTCTCTGCCCCCTCCCCCCTCCAACGGACCCCGCACTCGCTCAGCTGTCTGCCCCCTCCCCACCTCTGACGGATAGTACAGTAAAACCTCAATATAACGGACTAATTCGGGCGAGGGGGTGTCCGTTAAAGCCGAAAGTCCGTTATTTAATAATTTTTTTAACTTATTAAATAACAGGACTTTCAGCTTTAACGGACACCCCCTCGCCCGAATTAGCCCGTTATATCGAGGTTTTACTTATCACGGCAGCCGGGAGTCAGCTCGCCCGGTGGCAGCCAGCAGCCCGCCTGCCCGCCCGGGTCCCCGGCTGCTGGGACCCGGGCGGGAGCCGTGAGCCCGCCTGCCCGCCCGGGTCCCCGCTGCTGGGGGCTGTCAGCCCGCTGTCAGCCTGCCCGCCCGGGTCCCCGCTGTTGGGACCCGGGCGGGAGCCGTCAACCCGCCCGCCCGGGTCCCGGTTGCTGGGACCCGGGCGGCAGCCGTCAGCCGGGACCCGGGCGGGCTGGCAGCGGGGAGCTGGCAGGCAGCCCGCCGGCTGCCTGGACCCGGGTGGCAGCGGGGAGCCGGCAGCCAGCCCGCCCGCTGCCTGGACCTGGGCAGCAGCCGGGAGCCGGCAGCCAGCCCCCGAAAAAACGGATTTTGGATGCATCGGACTTGCTCATAAATTTTGTCCGTTGCATCTGAAGTCCGTTAAATCGGGGTCCATTAAATCGGGGTTTTACTGTAATATATAAAGAGAACATAAGACAAAACTCATCATAAATCTACAAACAAGTTGCAAAATTATTCAGTATTTGAAATTTTAACGTCACCCATGAGTTTCTTCAGATAATTCCAGATCTTTAGGTTGTCTACAACTAGCTTGCTATTTTTGCAAAGTTTGGGCTGCATTTGTAAGTGACATAGCAAGCCATAAGATATTCTCTTTGTTCCCTGATCGGATGATTTATGTCCAAACAACAGTGTGAATTTCAAACCTCACATACTAATGTAGAATCCATAAATTGAAATTTGCACTATAGTTGATTAGTTAAGGGCCAGATCCTCAGCTGGTATAAATTATTTCAGTGGAGTATGCTGGGGTTTGATCCTGTTCCCATTGAAGTTAATGGCAAAGGCCCAGATCCATATAGATATTTAAGCTCCTGAATGCCATTGGATTTCAATACTTTGTGGAGCTGGGGTTACTCCTAGGAGGGTTGCCAACTTGCTACTCACACAAAACCAAACACGCTTGCCCCATCCGTCTACCAAGGCTCCAGCCCCTCTCACTCCATCCCCCCCCACCCCCGTCTCTTGCTCACCCTACCCTCGCTTACTCATTTTCACAGGGCTGAGGCAGGGGTCTGGAAGGGGGTAAGGGCTCTAGGTGGGGAGTTCAGGCTCTGGGGTGTGGCCAGGGATGAGGGGTTCAGAGTATGAAGGGGGGCTCTAGGCTTAAGAAGAAGGTTGGGAGGGGGAGGTTCTGAGGCAGGGCCACAGATGTGGGATTTGGGGTGCAGGAGGGTACTCTGGGCTGGGACCAAGGGGTTTGGAGGGCAGGACGGAAATAAAGGCCAGGGCAGGGGTGCAGACTCCAGGTGGCACTTAGCTTAAACAGCTCCAAGAAGCAAGGAGAAGATGTAGTTGCTGGGTAAATGTTGTTAGAAAAGCGGTAGCATTCTTTGCACAGTGTTACTCATGAGGATTACATAAGTGATCAAATTCACCACAATGCACATAAATCCCTTCCATAGCTGGGGGGCTTGTAGCTCCAAAACTATTTCAGATGGTGCTAACTCATCATCGATCTTTGCACAAACAGCTGAGTTTCACTTCCCTTGCAGAAGGAGGTTTGTGAGAGTCTGAAGATTTGCTCCTAAGGAAATAAAAATTGAGTCGGTTAAATTTGGTGAGGGTATACTTCAAAGAATAGTCCCACTTACCTTCCCTCAAATCCTCAGGCAGGCCTGGTGGATTGTGATAGGCTCACAATAGACAATTTGGTAGCAGTTGGAGAAAGGAACAGGTGAAAAATTGGCTTGCAGGCCCATGTGAAAATGCAAACTGTTTTTTGAATGAAGCAGATATCATTGGGAGCATGAATAGTTAAGAGGGTCTACTTAGCACATCTTAAGGAATGAGGGTGGGCATGTTTTAGAACTATGTGGAGGATAAATAACAGATGCCAGATGGGAGACCAGAGAAATGCCCGAGGTCAGCAGCTAACATGAGGAAATCTGAAGGCCAATATGTGCAGACATTATGGTGGATAAGGTACAGGAGCGTAATCCTCACAATGAGATAATATAGCCTTTTCATATAATTATGATATTTGAAAAATTACAACTTCATTTTAAATATCAAAATATAGTCAGCATAAGCTCTAATATTAATAGGGTGAGTAAAGCGAATAAATAGTATTATCCTATTTAATCACAAAAGTGATTTAATGACCCTTATCTGATTATATGGGCATCCCAAGCAACAGTATTAGATAAACAGAATATTAAAAGATTGTTAGCTGGTAAGCTGCTTGAAAATATCTAAATTAAATGTAGTGAGGGAAAATCTAACAGTATATACATATTTAAAATGAAGATGTTATACATGTGCTATGGCACTATCAAGCTTTAATAACTAGGCCCCAAACCTGTTCCCAAATAAGTCAGTGGCAAAACTCCCCTTGGCTTCACAGTGGGAGCAGGATCCTTAGAGAATTTTTGTACCATTATTCACGTGGAATAATACCTTTCTCCAAACGGTCACATGTATCAAGGCACACTCAAGTCCTTTTATGAATTTGCCCTCCTTTTGGAGGGGGAGCTTGTTTTGTTTCAGCATGGATTGCCTATGAACAGCTTGCAATTTTCTTGATGTTTATTGACTGACATTTTTACCCAAATATATTTTACCCATATGTAATTTGATGTTTCTCTTCCTGGATAGATTATGAATTGCATGTATTATGCAGTGAATGTATTATTTATGCAGCTTTGTTCCACCTTGCCTGCACTCTGCCCATCTCTGTCAATTCCAAACCCCTAAACAGCTGCCATTAAGGGGAAAAAAACGTTTTATAGAAACATTTCCTCTTTTCCCCACAAGTGTGGAATATCCCTCTCCCTTCCCCCAAGAGTCTTAAAAGACATGGGTCTGAGATCCAAAAATGGATAATGCGTAGACCTGGACCAAGAGGTGATTTCCTGTAACCCTTCAGAGCTCAAAATAGATGCTCTCTTCCATCAAAAGGTGAACAATCCTATTTGCCACTAGGAAAAGGAACGATAGCTGTATCTTCACAAAGGAAAAAGTTTTAAGATTTGGTTAAAAATGGAAGTGAGGGTTGTGGGAAAAGGGAGAATAAAAATTATTGCCACAGTATTTTTTTTATGCCTGGTATTTTTCTCCTTGCAGGCTTTTAAAGGATATCGTAGGGTGTGTTTCAGTCTCACAAAAATTATCCCAGTACCATAATTATCCCAGAGAAACTAAACCCCTCTTTTTAACTGGCACTAATCAAATCAAGTAAGGAGAATCCACAGATTTTAGTGATGGCAAAAGGGTCAGAGCCTCAATAGGAACTGCTGAAACTTCTTAACAGAACTCAACTAACTCAGAGAAATTCAGAAATGATTTTTCAAGTGCTCATAACGTTTCCCCCCAAAAAACTTTATCCTTCAAAAATAAATAAATAAAAGACTAAATGGATTTCTCTAAAACTTTCCAGAAATATTCTCCTCTGGGCTGAGATTATGAAAGATTTGCAAAACCCAGTATCTGAGAAAGTAATTTCAGTAGAGAATAAAGATTATATGCAAGTTTGAATATAATGATAGATTTCTAATATCTATTCTACATTGATATCCCGATATTGGCATGTATAAAAGAAACAGAAAATGGTGTCTACTTATACACTTCACCTTAAGATAAAACACACAATTAAAGTAAAACAAATGCATTCACATTTATGTGCATTAAGAAAAAAAAATCTTCCTAACAGTGGTTTTTCACATATATTGTAATAAGTACATGTCTGATGCTTTTTTGCACTCATTTGACCTACCAAATATATTTGTTTTGGAAAATATAAATGACAAATTGTCCATTAGAGTAATAGCCACCATACTGGTAATGTACAAATCACTTTTAACAGCCACTATTACTTTGGTAAAGAGAAGCTTGCTAACTGCTCTTTAATTAAGTACACTTAATGACCTTAAGGAGATTAGTAGTCCTGCCTGATAATCAATAATAATTTTGTTCTCTAGCCCCATTTTATGGGGCAGCAATCTTGCAATGAATCTGTGAAGATTAATTCTTCCTACTTTGGTTTGTTTGCTGAAGACTTTCAGAATTTCTCAGAACATATGAGAATTGCTTTGAAAGATTTTTTACAAATGTGATTTCTTATTTGTCGTATAGTAAAGGGGTATGCTTACTGGCAATAACATGCAGAGGGAGACCTAGATTCTGAGCTGCAGTCAGTGCAGCTCAGTGGATGGGACAAAAGAGAAAGTGTACCAATTTTGCAGGGTGCAAGAAAAGCCGCATGCTCTTCCAGGGGAAAAAAAAGGGGAGACTGAATTATAAATCAGGAGGCTTAATGTGAAATGTTGGCCCTGTTCGAATCAATGAAGTCAGGATTTCACTCCTAAATTCTAATCCTAGCTCTGCTATGGACCTTCTTTGTGAACTCCAGCAAATCACTTCACCTCTGTATACCTTTATACCACTCCCAACATTTGCCTGAATCAGGTCCATTCCAGCAGCCAGAAATAACTGCCAAGGTATTGTGGCTCCACCCCATTTATCTTGGCCATGGCTCATGTGCCCGAAGACCAACAGGAAAGGTAGTAAGTCACTATACTGACTATGCCCCACCCAGGCATCCATCTTACGTAAAAGCAGCAGTTTAAGATGCTAGAACTGGGATTTTGGTTCAGAAAGAATTCTTTGGCCTTTCTCCCAAATAAAAAGTGATCCAACTTCTAATGAGACTCTCCCAGGCATGATTTTTATTGCTGTATTTCAGGTGAGAAGATGCATATTAATATTACAAATGGTGTTAACAGTTGCTTTAAGAGAAGTGCTGTAATCAGTTTTTCAGCTGTCTCTCAAAATTAAAAACCTCTTAATTCTCCGGTGCCATGTGTGCAATAAATCAAAGGTTTCCATTTTAAAATTGCAATCAGCAAAATAGTTCATGATCCATTATACAAAGATCTAGGATTAAAAACTACTGGCCGAGGGATTGGATGGATCATGGGCTTGGTAATGTGATATAGAGCCTTTCACCTCTAGGTTACTGATTCAAAGACACTCTAAACTGGTACAGCCCCAAAATTGTGCATAGGCTATCAGCCATCAGATGTGAACAACGAACACATTTCCTAGTGGACAATTATACACATACTGTAACTCCCCACTTAACATCCTCTCGCTTGATGTTGTTTTGATCTTACATCCCTGCTCTATTGCAGAATACACTCCATTTGAAGTTGTGCAATGCTTTGTTATAACGTTGTCTGGCTGCCTGCTTTGTCCACAGCTGGCAGCTTCTCTATGCCCACCCCGCCAGCACCTTCTACCTGCCAGCAGACCCCTCCCCCTGCCCATGACAATCAACTGGCTTGTGGTATTCAGGAGGCTGGGGAGAGAGGGGGGAAGCTGTGTTCGAGTTCTTGCTTCTCCTCCTCCCTCCTGCACACTGCCACATGCATCAACAAAACTTTTATCTTTTCCAGGGGGAGCTTTTAAATATCCCTGAAAGACAAAAGTTTTGTCGACAACTTTGCAGTGTAGACAAGCCTCTTGAGCTTCCCTGACCCATGCTGCTCTTCTGAGCCTTGATTTTCTCTGAATGCCCTTGCGGTTGACTTCTCTAACAGTTTACCAATACAGGCCAAAAGTGTCCTAGCAACACTGGAGGGTACAGTTGTCTCCTCACTAGTTTATCTCACTTCCTCTTCTCTGTCTGCCCCCTCCCTCCACCGATGGGTTAGTGTTTTCTGTCCCCACCCACTCATACTTCTCAGAGTGGCAGAGAGGACCCAGATTGAACAGCTTCTTCCAGTGGAGCAGTTTGGAATAATGCCTTCCATTTCAACTTGAACAAATGCTATTTAACCTTGTTCTCAACCTGCTTTTCGGGTAAAAGTATCACTTTGGTATACAGTTAAAAACAAATAAAACTCCATAGTAAGACTTGTTCCACATTGATTCTACATTATTCCCTTATTCCACATTGATCCCTCTTCCTCCTACTCTCTGGCCTCCAGCCTCCTATTCCTATTCCACTCCATCATTTTTTGTTAATCACAAACTCCTCTTTCTTGCCACATTCTTCTAGGCTTTCCTCCCGTCTCTCAACAGCTTTTCTTTCCACGCAGTTGAATTTTCCTGCATGCACAGCTCTCTTCCTTTCCTTTCTCTAGCTCTAACTTCCTGTTCACTAGCTTGTCATCTTTAGAATCTCCCAGAACCATGGATGTGTTTGATTATTTTAATGCATTACTTGCTACCCCTTTTGGCCCACAGTAAATCCGCCAACAAGTTTAGCACTCTTGGATGCAGTGCTCATCCAGCTTTTCTAAATAGTCCTGAACCACTTCTTTCTCCACAGAGGGCTGGTCACCTCCTCCACATGCTGTGCTGCCCAGTGCAGTAGCCTGGGAGCTGACCTTGTTCTTGAAGACAGAGCCAAAAAAAGCATGGAGTACATTTGCTTTTTTCCACATCCTTGGTCACTAGATTGCCTCCCTCATTCAGTAAGGGGCCCACAATTTCCTTGATTTGCTTCTTGTTGCTAACATACCTGAAGAAACCCTTCTTGTTACACTTACTGTATTTTTCGTCCTATAGGACGCTCCGGCCTATAAGACGCCCCCTCGTTTTACAATAAAAAAGCCGGACCAAAAAAAAAAAAAAGTGCCTCGCTCTCCCGTCCCCGCCGCGGGCGGGCTGCCGAGGTTCCCCCCTCCCCGCCGCGGGCGGGAGAGCGAGGCGCTTTTTTTTTTTTTTGGTCCGGCGGGGAGGGGGGAACCGGGGCGCACATTTTTTTTTTCGTCCGGCGGGGAGAGGGGAACCTCGGCAGCCCGCCCGCGGCGGGGAGGGGGGAACCTGGGCGCACATTCGCCCTATAAGACGTACCAACTTTTTCCCCCCCGTTTTGGGGAAGAAAAAGTGCGTCTTATAGGGCGAAAAATACGGTAACATCCCTTGATAGCTGCAACTCCAAGTGTGATTTGGCCTTCCTGATTTCACTCCTGCATGCCTGAGCAATATTTGTATATTCTTCCCTGGTCATTTGTCCAATCTTCCACTTCTTTTAAGCCCCTTTTTTGCTTTTAAGATCAGCAAGGATTCTTCTGTTAAACCAAGCTGGTCGCTTGCCATATTTACTATTCTTTCTACACATCAGGATGGTTTGTTCCTGCAACCTCAATAAGGATTCTTTAAAATATCAGCCTCTCTATGCCAGACCATCTTCCATTTGGCATGTTCACCTTTTTAAATATCTCAGAGAGGATTCTTCCATTATCTTAAACATTGTATAGTGTTGCAAGTTGGCACTCAAGGTCACCAATATTGTGCCAAAAACACTCGTTGCTCAGATGCCTGAGGGGAAGACCATACAAAAGCATCTGGGGAAATGTATGAAATACAGGAATACCTGTAAATGGGTTTTGTTTTATAGGTTACTGTGTTGCTCTGAAGAACTCAGTAAGAAAAGTCAACAAGGAATTTCCTTCCCTTCACCTCTCCCCCTATTTGAAATTGTTGCTGAAAGCACTAAACAGAAAAGTAACAGTATTTTCCCAGCTTCTGAATGCATAAGGCCTTTTGATCCCAAGTAGCATGATCAGTTTAATGGGTCTTATCCTGCTCCCACTGAAGAGTTTAATGTCAGCAGGGTCTGACGCATCCTTTCTTGGATGGCAGATTCCTACACTTGAAAGGGGGTGAATTTGGTGAGCTAGCAAGTCTTTTCTTTCTCTGTGTTTTGCCAGGATTGGATCCACTGAATTAAGGGAATTTTGGCTGTGGGAGAGACGATAATGAGGAATTTCTCCTTTAAGTGGATCAGCTGGTGAGTTCATTTGAATTTCATTAATATTTACTTCTAAAGCAGCTAGTAGCTGAGGATCTACTTGATCTTTGAAAACATTAACTACTATCGTTTTAATTCATTGTAAAGTTTGTTATTAAATAGAGAGTAGGAGTAGAATAAAGCATCAGCAATATACATATTGTAGTGAAGTGGATAGTGTGTATGTGTACCACTTCACACTACAGAATGGAATCAGGTCTGCTCAGCTTCGTTCCATAGGTGCTGTACAGCTAATAGCTACAAAAAGTTCTCCATTAGACTCAGGTAATAAGTCTATGCATAAATATATGTAATATCTCACTCACCTGGAAAGGCATTTTAATTCAAGCTGGCAAGAGCAGTGTTGAGTTCCAATTATTAGGAAACGGCAGCTGTTAGTAATGGGGGATTCGATCATAAGAAATATAGATAGCTGGGTTTGTGATGATCGGGAGAACCGTATGGTGACTTGCCTGCCTGGTGCAAAGGTTGCGGATCTATCGAGGCATCTAGATAGACTTATGAGTAGTGCTGGGGAGGAGCCGGTGGCCGTGGTACATGTAGGTACCAACGACATAGGGAAGGGTAGGAGAGATGTCCTGGAGGCCAAATTTAGGTTGCTGGGAAAGAGGTTGAAATCCAGGACCTCTATGGTGGCTTTCTCAGAAATGCTTCCAGTTCCACGCGCAGGGCCAGGTAGGCAGGCAGAGCTTCAGAGTCTCAATGCGTGGATGAGACGATGGTGTAGAGAGGAAGGGTTCAGATTTATTAGGAACTGGGGAAACTTTTGGGATAGGGGGAGCCTATACAGGAAGGATGGGCTCCACCTAAACCAAGGTGGAACCAGGCTGCTGGCACTTAACATTAAAAAGGTTGCAGAGCAGTCTTTAAACTAAGAGATGGGGGAAAGCCGATTGCTGCAGAGGAGCACGTGGATCGGATAGAGACTTCTCTTACAGGAGGGTCTGTCAAAGATTCTCTAGGTTCTAGACAGGAAAGGATGGAAAAGGATAAAGGAGGGGCCAGATCAGATGAGAAATTTTCACATAAAGAATCTGACACACCAGGGAAGAGCAGACAGATAAACGGTGACCAGTTTTTAAAGTGCTTGTACACAAATGCCAGAAGTCTAAATAATAAGATGGGTGAACTAGAGTGCCTCGTGTTAGAGGAGGATATTGACATAATAGGTATCACAGAAACATGGTGGACCGAGGACAATCAATGGGACACAATCATTCCAGGGTATAAAATATATCGGAAGGACAGAATAGGTCGTGGGGGCGGGGGAGTGGCACTTTATGTAAAAGATAGTGTAGAATCAAATGAAGTAAAAATCTTAAATGAATCCACATGTTCCATAGAATCACTATGGATAGTAATTTCATGCTCTAATAAGAACATAACCATAGGGCTCTATTATCGAGCAGGACAGTGATAGGGATGATGAAATGCTAAGGGAGATTAGAGAGGCTGTCAAAATAAAGAACCCAATAATAGTGGGAGACTTCAATTATCCCAACATTGACTGGGTACATGTCACCTCGGGACGAAATGCAGAGATGAAATTTCTTGATACTTTAAATGACTGCTTCTTGGAGCAGCTGGTACAGGAACCCACAAGGGGAGAGGCAACTCTGGATTTAGTCCTGAGTGGAGCGCAGGATCTGGTTCAAGAGGTAACTATAAAAGGACCGCTGGGAAATAGTGACCATAATATAATAACATTTAACATTCCTATGGTGGGAATAACACCTCAGAAGCCCAACACTGGGGCATTTAATTTCAAAAAGGGGAACTATGAAAGAATGAGGGGGTTAGTTAAACGGAAATTAAAAGGTAAAGTGACTAAAGTGAAATCCCTGCAAGCTGCATGGACTCTCTTCAAAGATACCATAATAAAGGCCCAACTCAAATGTATACCCCAAATTAAAAAACAACGCCAGAAAACTAAAAAAGAGTCACCGTGGCTTAACAGCCAAGTAAAAGAAGCAGTGAGAGAGAAAAAGGCATCTTTTAAAAAGTGGAAGTCTAATCCTAGTGAGGTAAATAGAAAGGAGCATAAGCACTGCCAAATAAAGTGTAAGAATGTAATAAGAAAAGCTAAAATGGAGTTTGAAGAGCAGCTAGCCAAAAACTCAAAAGGTAATAACAAAATGTTTTTTAAATATGTCAGAAGCAGGAAGCCTGCTAAACAACCAGTGGGGCCTCTGGATGACAGAGATACAAAAGGAGCACTTAAAGATGACAGAGTCATTGCAGAGAAACTAAATGAATTCTTTGCTTCAGTCTTCACGGCTGAGGACGTTAGGGAGATTCCTAAACCTGAGCTGTCTTTTGTAGGTGACAAATCTGAGGTATTGTCACAAATTGAAGTATCAGTAGAGGAGGTTCTGGAACTCATTGATAAACTTAACTGTAACAAGTCACCGGGACCGGATGGCATTCACCCAAGAGTTCTGAAAGAACTCAAATGTGAAATTGCGGCACTATTAACGAGGGTTTGTAACCTATCCTTTAAATCGGCTACTGTGCCCAGTGACTGGAAGATAGCTAATGTAACGCCAATATTTAAAAAGGGCTCTAGAGGTGATCCTGGCAATTACAGACCAGTCAGTCTAACGTCCGTACCGGGAAAATTAGTTGAAACAATAGTAAAGAATAAAATTGTCAGACACATAGAAGAGAATAAATTGTTGGGCAAAAGTCAACATGGTTTCTGCAAAGGGAAATCGTGTCTTACTAATCTATTAGAGTTCTTTGAAGGGGTCAGCAAACATGTGGACAAGGGGGATCCGGTGGACATAGTGTACTTAGATTTCCAGAAAGCCTTTGACAAGGTCCCTCACCAAAGGCTCTTATGTAAATTAAGCTGCCATGGGATAAGAGGGAAGATCCTCTCATGGATTGAAAACTGGTTAAAAGACAGGGAACAAAGGGTACGGATAAATGGAACTTTTTCAGAATGGAGAGGGGTAACTAGTGGTGTTCCCCAAGGGTCAGTCCTGGGGCCGATCCTATTCAACTTATTTATAAATGATTTGGAGGAAGGGGTAAACAGTGATGTGGCAAAGTTTGCAGATGATACTAAACTGCTCAAAGTAGTAAGGACCAAAGCAGACTGTGAAGAACTTCAAAAAGATCTCACTAAACTAAGTGATTGGGCAACAAAATGGCAAATGAAATTTAATGTGGATAAATGTAAAGTAATGCACATTGGAAAAAATAACCCCAACTATACATACAATATGATGGGGGCTAATTTAGCTACAACCAATCAGGAAAAAGACCTGGGAGTCATTGTGGATAGTTCTCTGAAGGCATCCACGCAGTGTGCAGTGGCAGTCAAAAAAGCAAACAGGATGTTAGGAATCATTAAAAAAGGGATAGAGAATAAGTTGGAGAATATCTTATTGCCCTTATACAAATCCATGGTGCGCCCACATCTTGAATACTGCGTACAAATGTGGTCTCCTCATCTCAAAAAGGATATACTGGCACTAGAAAAGGTTCAGAGAAGGGCAACTAAAATGATTAGGGGTTTGGAACGGGTCCCATATGAAGAGAGATTAAGGAGGCTAGGACTTTTTAGCTTGGAAAAGAGGAGACTAAGGGGGGATATGATAGAGGTATATAAAATTATGAGTGGAGTGGAGGAAGTGAATAAGGAAAAGTTATTTACTTGTTCCCAAAATAGAAGAACTAGGGGCCATTCAATGAAATTGGCGTGCAGCAGGTTTAAAACAAATAAAAGGAAGTTCTTCTTCACACAGCGCACAGTCAACCTGTGGAACTCCTTACCTGAGGAGGCTGTGAAGGCTAGGACTATAACAGGGTTTAAAAGAGAGCTGGATAAATTCATGGAGGCTAAGTCCATAAATGGCTATTAGCCAGGATGGGTAATGAATGGTGTCCCTAGCCTCTGTCTAACAGAGGGGGGTGATGGATGGCAGGAGAGAGATCGCTCGATCATACCTGTTAGGTTCACTCACTCCGGGGCACCTGGCATTGGCCACTGTCGGTAGACAGGATGCTGGGCTAGATGGACCTTTGGTCTGACCCAGTATGGCCGTTCTTATGTTCTTATGTTCTTATGTATGTTCTTATCAATAAAGTAATATGTACATCAAACAAAATAACCTTGTGCTCTCCCTGCATTATCCTCCAGCTCTAGCAAAGAACTGAACTCACCTTACCTTGCGTCTCTTCTTATACTAGCTTGGTGGGTCCTGATAGGCTGCTTCCCACACACTCACTCTAGGCAGCTTGGAGGACCTCTCTACTGTCCTTTTCTGGGACTTGGGAGGCCGTGCCACAAGCCCTCCAGCAGGGGGCTTCAGGGCCTAATCCACCTGTCACAAGGATTTAAATTCCAGGTCATTAATGCCACTCTAGGCAATACATTTTATACTGGAGGCTATGTATATGTTAGTGACCTTGGTCCCAAACCTGCAACTGAATTCACAGGGGAAGCAGACCCTTGTACTCATGTGGAGCCCCGCCTATACCAGTGAGCCGAAACATGCATAAGCTCCTGAAGGTCATTTGTCTTTGCAGGAAAAACAGAAATGTACATCACTATGTGTGTGTGTGACTATAACAATCTGCAGACCAATGGGATAAGCTATATGCGTTTTATGCATCAGACATGTATACTACCTTGCAAAGACTCTCGCAGTAACAAGCAGAAATAGGTAAATGGAGGCAGGGAAATAAGTTAATTTCAGTCCTTTATACATAATCAATATCACCCTCCTTTCCCCGATCTTTTCCAAAGCAGGCTGTAAAGGACTTAGTAGAGCCCTGACAAAGAAAACCTGGATGTCATGGAAATCTCCTGATTTTCTTCATGTTATAAAACATATTGCCATTAGATTTGCAGGTCCCTTTGTTACATTTTGTTTAACGTCCGTGAGAAAGGGTTTTGTAGTGTGAAGTACAGAAGCTGACCTTAAATCTTTTCTCACTGGAAGCTGGCATTTTTTCCTGAATCTTCTGCTTAAACGATGGATCCCATTTATGTGTAAGATATAAGAATAGCCTGGCTCAGCGAGTCATTTAGTGAGACAATTGGTTACCTTAGAGGAGCAGGGTCCTTCCCCCCACACCCTGTCCACACTTCATTGTATGCTTTTTTCCCCTGGTCACCTTGTGAGTGGGTTTCTGAGGTCACAATGTGTAAGGGGTTCAGTGTAGTGACTTATAAAATCCTCTTATTGCAGGCACATTTACCTTTCACAGCATTATCAAACCCAATCTTACAATGTCAAGAATCAGAGAGGTAGCCGTGTTATTCTGGAATTGCAGAAGTGACAAAGAGTTCTGTGGCACCTTAAAGACTAACTAAATGAAACTCTAAGGCTGCAATCTTACAATGAACTTGCAAGACGTCTCACTACCCCAGACGTATCAAAGCCAGCATTCTTTGCTGCCACACGCTGAGGATATGATATAAATGTAGGGCCCTACCAAATTTACGGGCATGAAAAACGTGTCACGGGCTGTGAAATTTGATCTCCCCCATGAAACCTGGTCTTTTGTGTGCCTTTACCCTATAGTTTATACAGATTGCATGGGGGAGATCAGTGTTTCTCAAATTGGGGGATCTGACCCAAAAAGGAGTTGTGGGGGTGGGGTGTTACAGGGTTATTTTAGGGGAGTTGCGGTATTGCCACCCTTAATTCTATGCTGCCTTCAGAACTGGGTGGCCAGAGAGCAATACTATACCAGGCCACTCTTACTTCTGCACAGCTGGGACAGCTGCTGCTCTCCAGCTGCCCAGCTCTGAGGGTAGCCATACTGCAACCCCCCCCCTGCCACAGACACACAATAGCCTTGTGGCCCTGCCCCCACACAACTCCTTTTTAGGTAAGGACCCCCTACAATTACAACATCATGAAATTTCAGCTTTAAATAGCTGAAATCATGAAATTTATTATTTTTAAAATCCTATGACTGTAAAATTGACCAAAATGGACGGTGAATTTACTAGGGCCCTACATGTAACACACAGTTGCTAGGATGGTTTTTGACTATTCTGTGACTCCATAGCTCATTCACAGGTTGACAAGCCTCGATAGTTGCCTAATGCTTATATAGCCCCAGGCATGGCATGGCCTTGCTTTTCCTGTTTCCTGTATGTGGGTGGGTGGGGGTGGAGAGAGATGTTAATCGTCTTGCAAGGAGGAGTACCAGGAGCGCTCCAGCCAGGGAGTCAGAGCACTCTATGTGCCTTGCCAGTGTGGATGGAGCGTAAGGTAGTGCACTCTGCGTGGCTTTATTGTGGTATAATGTGCACGTGTAGCCAAGGTCTTAGTGGCACACACAACCTCTATTTCAGTCCTTTGCTAGTGCCAGTTCTGATGATTACATACTTTTGCCTCTGCTCTGGTCATTTTTTTCTAAAGAAACGGAGAGGTCTTGACTGGTAGCCTGAGCACAGATCTAAGTGGCAGGAACTCTCAAATCAGCCCCATCATTAATGCTTTGGTAAGGTTAGGGTGAACAGATGTCCCAATTGTATAGGAACAGGCCTTATTTTTGAGTCTTTGTCTTATAGAGACGCCTATTATTCCCCCCCACACACACACACACCTGTCCTGATTTTTCTTCTGTGCAAACTGGTTCAGTATTTGATTGGGTATGGGGCATGAACCAGGGAGGAACATACAGGCACTTATAGGCTACAACCCAACTTCTAGGAGGCCATGCCATGTGTATTACTGAGCAGTCACTCAAGCTCAGGTGTGTCCAATATAATTTATTAATAGAGCGATTTTTTTAAATAATGGAACTCTAAGGCACAAATTATGCAGAGCATGTTCGGGGGGAGGGGGAGGGAGAAACATGTAGTGACCCGCCCATTCGCTTCCCAGTGCAGCGGGTAGCTCTGGTTATGCTGTGGGGCTCTGGAGAACATGGAAGTGAGGGTGGTGGGAAGTAATGCGTGAGCATGGGCTCAGCGGATGAGTGTCTCTAAAAAGCTCCTCTGTCTTACTTACACAGAGTCTGCCCTGGAAGTAGCCTGGGCTCGGGGGGATGGGATGAGGTGGGAGAAACTATGATTCCTAAAGGCTCAAAGTGAAACTCCGGCAAGTAAAACTGGCACTTTTGCAAGTCCTTGGAGGCTGCATACCAGAAGTGTGTCCTCCTTATTGACTTCCTTTTACTGACAGTCCCTCACCTTGTGGCCATTCCCAGTGAAGCTGTGAAATTAGCTAGAGCATGGTAGATTGAACTGGAGAGTGTTAGGAGTGTGATTTTAATTCTCTTGCCCTATAAAAATATTTTTCTTTTAACCCCTTTCAATCACCATTGTTCACTTTCTCTGAAAAGTCAACCTGAACAATGGTAGCTGTTCTGTCCTTTCCAGCCCCGAACAACTAAATGGGGTGGGGGTGACTTCTTCAGAGTTGTACTAGAGGTGCAGCATTTTTATATGGTACAGGTATTGTAAGCTAATGCTTCGACTGCACAGCTGGGTGTCAGATAGCTGGGTTCTGGCCTGACAGCCATTGACTTGCAGTATGATTATGAGCAGGGCACTTCACTTTCCAATGCCTCTCTTTACCCCTTCCCCCGCTCCAGCAAGTAAAAATAACAACATCCCCCCCCCCCCATTGAGGTCTTTGGACAAAAGGTGCTCGGTAAATGCAAACTATGCAAATAGTCATTATTAGGAAACCTTATTTATACAGACTGCTCCATTACTGCTGTTTGTTAGCTCCCTGCCTACACTGTGCAGAGGCTGAGAATAAATCTCATGCTATTGGGCCCCTGTTCAGATCAGAGGGAAGGAAAATGGAGGGGAAAATTCCCCCTCTCCCCCCCCCCCCCAAGTTATGGAAGGGACAGCAGTGTGTGGTGTATTGTCACTCACTATGAGGCAAGGGGGAGCCCTCTGTAAGAGAGATGTGCCATTGGGACTCCAGAAGGGCAGTGCTAGGGAAAGAGTGGCTCACTGGGGCACTGTTACTCCTGCCTCTCAAACACTCCAGAATGACACGACCTGAATATACCAGCCCAGACTCAGCGTACGGCTCCACTGCCAAAAACAGAAATAGTGTATTCTTAACTCAGGTTAGCTAACTGAGAGAAAACAGCAGGGACGAGCCATCAAGCTGGTTTTTAAACTCAGGTTAGCAGCAAATGTTAAAACCTATAGAGGAGCCTGGGGTTTACCATGGGCTGCTAATCTGAGTTACCCTGTCTACCCTTCTACTTTAACCCAGGTTAGCTGCTGCAAATTAGTTAGTTAAGAACGCACGTTTTTGCAATGTAGACACTCCCCTGGCAGAAGAATTGTTGGCAGCTACCACACTGTGGTGCCATGGAGTAAGGCTGCGGTACAGTGCCCTGTGTTATTGTCGGATAGTCTAAGTTCTCAGACATTTGCACATTTTATTGCCATCAGTCCCTTGAGCAGTTCCATAAGTGTGCATGGGAACTCCACCCCCCCCCCCCAACAGAAGAATACTGAATGAAATTCCAAGAGTGGGAATGCGGAGTTTCCTGTATGTGAGTTTAGTCCATGGAGTGGACAAGTTGGCCCGTTTAATCTGTGGCAAAACTCGCAGTGAGTCAGGGCTGGCAGGATAATGCAGTTATGCCTCAGGCAATCAGCAATAAATGACTCAGAAGTCATGTTGTTTGCAGTGTTGTAGCCATGTTGGTCTCAGGCTATGAGACACACAGGGTGGATGTGGCAATATGTATATTTTTTGGACCAACTACCGGCGAAAGAGACAATCTTTTGGATTACATTGAGCTCTTCTTCAGGTCTGAGAAGCCATGCTGTCACTCACTGAGCTGCACTGTTATGGAGTGGCACGTACTACTTTCTTAGTCTGATTTTTACATTTGAGTAACACGCCCTATGAAAAGCCTCCACTGAGTGTTGTGACAAACACTCCTATCGTAAGACCCAGAAAAGCATTGTTCCTAGTGGACATCATTCTTTGAAACGGCAGAATTTATGGCATGGTTAATTATTAATTTGGCTGGCATCTGTAAAGTAGAAGGGAGTTCTTGTGCTTTTAGGCCATGTGTGCAGTGTGTAAATCTCTTGTACAGCTGCCATAATCATATTCCTGCAGCTATGTTGTCACCTCTTGTAATTTTTCTGCTAATAAGAAAATTTAAACTAGCCAGGAATCCTAAATTTGAAGACTAGTTGTTTATTTCAAATATACTCCAGAGAAATAATAATGCAGTTCAGCTCTGAATTTAATTTAAACAGGAACAGGCAAAACAAATCTCTGTGGAAGGCATTTGACAATAATAAAATATTTCTCCCAGCGGGTGAGCTGGTAGCAATTGTATTGTTGCCATCAAAGCTCACGTTTCAGCAGGTCATTACCATCATAACAAGCCCTTGGACCAACTGGCATGGACATGCAACATTGAGCTCCTGATGGGCACATTATTTCAGACCTTTAACTTCATGGAGAACAAGACAAATACTCCTGGGAAAGGAGGATTATATTTTGAAATGCCCTTCTTTCTGTTCTGCTTAATAATATGATGCTGTGTGTAATCAATCTACAGCTACTTGCTTTTTTATATTAACATTGTAAGAAACTAGGCTTTGGAATTTGAATGCTAGGAAAGAATGGGCAGAAATCTTAACAAAGACCACTATTAGCATGACCAAGATATATCAATCCACCTATAAACACTTTGAATGCTTGTGAATAAAATTTTGTAAAAGGCAAACAAATCTACCAACGTCATTTTCTACATTTACATTTCTGTAGCAAATGAGAGGAGAAAGTTTGTAGAATATGTTAGAGGAGAGGTATTCTGGACACATAAAATCAACATCTTATGAGACAGGAAAAAAACACACTCCATGTGATGTAGCTACTGCAGGCAGACTATATATATAACAAGGATATAGTAATTAACAAAGAGCCATGTAAAATCAAAGAGAACTACAATCCACTAGAGAGAACCAATGCAAAGTAAAGCAAAGGTGCACGTGAAAAAGCCGATAAGGAAAATAAACAGGGATCGTCAAAAATTGATTTAGAATTCAGAGAACAGATTAAAATTGTGCCATTCTTGAGTTTAGTCTGAAGAGCCAACATAGGTTAAGTGAAAAATTAAGGAGTGGTTTGATTATGCTGCAGAAAAGCCTATAAGAAAATATCTTATATGGGGCATTACCAGAAGAGACAGCTGGGTAGCACCTAAAAAGAAGATTTATGCATCATGTATTTTTGTCCCTATCTAGACAATGTTTCCTTATGTTTGTTATCTTTAGGAAGGATGTTTTCCTTCATCTATTTAATCGGCACCAGTATTTCTGTAACAATAGTACTACATACTAAGCAAGCATCTATCTATCTATCCAAGTGCATGTATAACTACTGATTGGTACATGATTTCCACAGCATTTCTTTTTCTACAGAAGGGTCATCTAGAGAGAACATAGGCTACTTATTTGGTGGTGTTCCACATCACCTTGTTCTGTGAGTCCATGAGATCATAAAACACTAAGTAGAAGTAGGCTATTACGTCGAAGGGAGTCTACAAGAAAAACCAAGATGCTATCAGAAATAGAGTGTCATTCAGTAGTGTACTCAATTATTAGCATTTTTTCTTCCAAAATCAGTACTGAAAACTTTGTATTGTAGCAATGCATACTGTGCTGGTGGGAATAACACATGTTGGATGAGATTTAAAAACCAATATCTTGATCACTTTTCCTCTGAAAAGTTCCAGGGACTATTTTCACAGCTAAGAATTGTTTATATGTCTTGGCCAATTTCTCCATGGGTACTTACAAAAATATTTCTGCCTGCTTAAATATTTCATTTGGATAACTTCCTCAACTAAACTGTTGTGTAAAGTTGTTGTTGTTTGCTGTTAAATGTTTGCCACGGTGCACCCCAGAAGTGGCTGCATTTTAGTTCTGTGGAAATGGTCTCTGTATGGTATATACCCCATTTCTCCCCTTCTTGGGAAACTGTGAGGCTCGATCAATGCTTGTGAAGTGTTCTGAGATCCTTATCTGAAAGGTGGTATAGAAGTGCTAATTATTATTATAACTGTGCATGGAAATGTTCACAGTCAAACATTTCAAGCCAATGAATAGATACAATTACATTTTGTTCAAATCTGGAGCATCAGCAAGTCAGAGTGGCATGTTGTTTACATATAGCAAATTAGTTTGCTCTGATTTTTATAAGCAGTACTTCTCTCCATTTTAGGCTGTAATGATGCAGTATACTCCTGAAGTGTGCAATAACTCAAAAATCAAATAATAAAAGCCAAGGCAGGAAAAGTTTTATATTCTGTCTCACCCTTAAAAATATTTTGATTTCTTTCTGTCATTCCTTTATTCAAGGAGAAATTTCTTAGAAGTGTTGAAGGTAACAATATCCCCCTTCCCATGTCTTTCAATGGCATATTACTTGTTAATAGATTGCACAATACAAAAATACCAAGAGCTATCCTGATAGCTTGTCTTAATGGCTCAAACAATTCTTGTCCCTGAATACCATTCCGTTTAGTAGCCTTTGTGTCATCAGTCAAAGTCTCCAGAGAATGGCCAGAACGGAAGGTGAGAAATATGTTGGGCACATACAATGACAAAATACTATCAAGAAGATAGGCTAAAAAGCAAGAAAAGCACACATTAGCACTTCTGTGATGGCTCCAGAAGGGTCCACAGGAAACACAGGTTGACCCTGTGCAATAAGGGCTATAACCTTTAAGACTGTAAAAAGCTGAGAGGCTATTTACTGTCAGTTTTAAACCAAGCTGTTTATCCCCTTTGGAACTTGAAGACTTATCAGAGCTCTTCATTAACACCAATCTATATTATTGCTCCCATGGCTATTTACTTCCATTCATAAAAGCTGGTTCAAATAATATATTTTTTAAACAAACAAACAAACAAATCCAGAACATGTAAAAGACGTCTCCTCCATAGGAAATGAATGATGGATTTAGTTGTTGATGGAGAAATCAAATACTTCTAAATGGTATTAATATGATCTTAAAATAGTGGGAAAGTTTTCTTTTATGACATTGACAGAGAGGCAATGATTTTGAGTAATGCAGGTTGATGGGGAGATGCTTTAAGATTAAATAAGTGCTATATAAAGGCTTGTCAGAATGAATTCTAATGTGCTATGAGACATTTTGCATATTTAAGAGTATGCAAAATGTCTTGTACCACACTGGAATTCATTTTGACAAGGCTTTATATAGCATTTATTTATGCTTGTAGTCTACTTTAAGGGAAAAGGGATAATGCTTGCTACTCTTTGAATGGAAGTAACAAAAGGTAATGCTTATTGATTTGTTTCCCTCTTATAACAAAAACGAAAAATAAAAAAACAAAACCACAACACAAAAAATAAAATAAAAGCAATCAAAAGTGGAAGCTTGTTTAATATTGCTCTACCATCATCCTGAAAGGCATAATAATTTGAGTTACACATCTGAACTGATTGGAGTTACAGAATCATATCTCCTTTTTGCATTTAACAATATATACAATATAAAATAAATACATTTACACAAATGGACATTGGTTGGAGCACACGGTATGATACACATCACAAAAATATACAGTTGATTGCTTTACAGATGTGAAGCCCATCTACAGCTATAGACATGGTTATTTTACTACTGGCTATTATGCAACTCCTGGATTATTATAAGCAGTTTAATTTTTTTTGTCCTTTTGCGATCTTTGCACGATAAGATTGCCATAAAATGTTTTCCTAGGCAGGTAAACAGAGACGCTTAAATAATTAAAATACAATCACCAACACCCATTTTCTCTTCTATAAGAAAAATAGCAGTTTTAATTTTTTATATCTTTTTTATGTTATCATTTAAATGCAAAATAGTGGAATAAATACAACAATCTGATCTGATTGAAACAAATGTGTAACTTCTGGGAGTCACACAATCATATTGCTTTAAATAAGAAAAAAATAAAAAAGAAGCAAAAAATAGAAATTAAATCATTATGGCTAAAACAGACACCTTTTGAAATTTTCACAGCACTTCACATTAAGTAAGTGGTCTTGAAAGAACTCTCCTCCAGCTAGGTTTAGGATGAACATTATTATAAAGCCTGTGCAGTTCTTTTAGCCATATTTCGGTTAACTTTTTTACAGTCTTGAGATACTTGTTCTTTTGAAGCTCTAAAAATTACTAAAATTGAAAACTAATGTTTGCACCGTGTGCCTTTAACACATCTCCATTTTTTGTGTATTTCTGTATTTTTAGTTGATTGGCTTTTGATCCTGAAGCCAAAGTTCTTTAATGTGATACAGCAAAAACAATATTTATATTATATATTTATATATATATATATATATATATACTGTAATTGAACAGTAGTAACTTAAACCCTGCACAAACTATCTGGAAAATAAACTTTTTTATTTTTGCACTCTTACATATATAAATAATCTTATAGAATCAGCACCTTTTTTCCCAGGAGTTGTATTTTTTTTTTGTCATTTTAAAAAGGGATGTGCCAATTTCTGAACTCCTATCACAGCTATAAATTTCAAGTTATTGACCATCTGAATGAATTGCTAATGATGATTTATCTAGAATCACACTACAGTCACTTCTCTACTGAGAAAACACAATCTACAATATAGTCCCATATAGCTAATGATAGATACACAGTATTTTCTAGCACAAGGCTGATGCACCATCAGCCTACCGTATTCATTTAAAGCACACAAAGTAGCAATAGTTTTGGAAACTTGTCCGCACCAAAAAAGTTTTGCAACAACACAGAGCGAGTTAATAACAACATCTGAGAGATGATTGAATAAAAGCTATATTTACAGCATTTAAAAATTAGACTTATCTATAATCTTGAAATATTCAAAGTTTTATTTCTAAGCTATACATTGGTTTTCTATAATAAACTATTACAGAAATTATCCCTTGTTTTGAAAATATTATGATTTCAATGTGTATCTGTTCATAATGAGTACTTGTTTGGAGTTTTGATCTCTTAATTATTACTAGGAAGAACCTTATTACCAGTAAGGAATAGAATATACTACTGTAATCTCCTGAGGAATTGTACATCCAATATTGTCTCTAATTCTACCCTGTGTCTATAAGCACACACCACAAGAATCCAAACACCACAAGAAGAACAAGACAACAGTCTTTGAATGCAACATAAAAATTCAGAAAAGCACAGCAAACATGAAACACTGAAAAGCTGAACTACATTTCTTTTGTTTGTTAGGATTACAATTTTAATTACATTTGTGTACATAGAATAAGGATGTTCACATAGTACAGGGAGCAGCTACTAACACTGGTACATTGGTATAGCATTTGATGGAGGTTATTGTTTATTGGTTATTTAGCGACTGTAGTTTTCTGGGGGCATCTAATTGGCTTATACATTAGATTACACCTCTTAACAGTCTTGAAACTGACTGACTTTCATGCTGTGACAATACTGGTTGAAAAGCACATATATTGATTTAGCTACTTGTTAAAAATTGCAATTTACAAAATAAAGTCTAAATTAATAAAGTGTAGAAGTGTTAAATTCATGAATTTGGTCAGAAGTCTACTACTCTGATTTCTTAATTTTGCAAACATTGGCATGAGTCTTATTGCCTCTAAGATAGTATTGGTTCACAGGTCTTTCTGTGAGAACTTTATAATTTTGCAATTAACAGGCAGTATCTCATTCATTTATAACTGAATCAGTTAGAAGTCATGTAGAAACTGTGCACTTGTACAGTCACACTTTCTTACCATCTTTATAGATTTGTACTTGACATTAGACTACTCAGATATACTGTAGGTGTAATCTAATCCTTTGGGTCAGTGAACATTTAGTTAGAAACTGGAGCTCATGTTAAGAAACTAGATGTTTTGGACCAGACTGGCACACAACATAAATTGCATCCGTGATAATATGCACCTTCCCTTCAACTATTGCTTTAGTAAGATAAATTCCCACATTAATAAATGGCTGAAAAGTGGTAAAGCTGGTACAAAAAAATCTCCATTAGTAAGAAGAAACAAAACATTTAAAAAAATCTTCCTTCAGGATTCATTTGTCCTTCATTATTGTTCATCATTGTTCAAGCCAGCACAAAAATGCAGTATGTTTTTCTCTCTTTAGTATTGCATGAATGAATAAAGCTTAAACTATTCCCTGAAAAAGTTACATTGTAGCTAACCTAAGAAATATCTGGAAGACTTGAAAAAACAATTAAGGAATCAAATGGCTGTAACTGATCTAGATGGAAAATGCAATGATAAGAAGCAGCCGATGCATCGTTGCTTAGTTGTCTAATTAAAGACTGCTCCTATGAAATCTAATACTGCATTCAGTCAGTTCATTGTGTTGTACTGTACTGCAAGGTATGATGGTTCTTTCTTTGATTCCTTTGTCACTGGGGACATTATAGTTCATAATAAGTTCACTGGCATCCATATTATGGATTTCCATCCTTTGGCAGGCCTGGCTTCCATCTCTCTTCAATTAGAGACCTCTTTTTAAAAGTTCAGCAGCAAAGGGGGGAAAAAGAAGAAATAAAAGAACAGAAAAGGAAAACAGAGAAAAGGAAAAAGGAAAACTGCATCAGATAGACACAGAAGAAAGAGTTGAAAGCTGCTTCACAGTCTTGCTGCTAAATATCAGTGCAGTCATTTTTCCCTTAATTAAACACTAAGTTTCTTTGCCATTATTATCCTGTTTATTTTCCCTTTTTTCAATGAGCATGATGGGAAGGCCCATGATGCTTTAGTCAGACCTTGGCCTCCAGCATTTCCAAAAAAAGTTTGTGCATGGGGACTTTGCCTTCCAGTTTGATGTTATAGAAATGCTGCACGGCCTTAGTGGAGGTTTGCCTCAGAAGTGGGAGAGTCATCAACATCTTGCCAGCTCGGCGTGGGTCTTCCATATGCTGCCCAGCCTCGTAGTCCTGTAGAGCCTCATGTAAGACATCTTGAAGTTTCTGAACTGCTTCAACATCTTCTATGTGCATTGAGTCTGCAAAACAAAGACGTTATATCAGTTTCCAGTTCAGTGTGCTAGAATGTTGCGTTACGGTGTAACTGCTGTAGACTGTAACTTGCACTGTAGTAAGTAACAGTACCATATGTTTATGTATATCAAAAATATATATTTAAAACTACTTATGCAATGTCATAAATAATTTCATATAGTAATATTTTCTAGCTACACAGACATAATAGTAATGAAAGGGCAGAGACCCTCTCAGTCACAACCCTTATTGCTAGGTCTGCAAGAATGGCCCCCTTCAGAAAGTGTGGCACCAATCTCCATGGTTACTGACTGAGATGCCATTGATCAGAAAAACACAGCCATTGGGCTTTTGCATTGGCTGACACAAGGAAGAGGTGTGTGTCAAGTGACTTCTTCTTTCCTCCCTCATGGGCTAGCAAGGAATTTTCCCTCCCAGCCAGTCATCCTTACATAGATTCTAATGAAGTGGTTCTCAAACTGGGGCCTGCAGAGCACATATGGGTGGCATTTGGAGCTGTTTCTTGTAACACTGCCATATCCTGCTAGATGTAGCCCACCCAGAAAGTTTGTATCCTATAGAGTTACTTCTGCCAATTAATCTTTAAAAAAATCAACAAACCAAATGCCTCTCTACCTCTTGCTAGGCTACTATATATCTGTCTTTGCCAGGTGTTATCAGATTTGAATAGGAGACCTAACCAAACTGAACTGCCAAGTGACCTGGAAAGATTTGAGTGGTGGAAGCTGCAGGCAACAAAGGGAGATTCAGTCCAAACAAAAGTAAAGCCCCAGACAGCACAGATAGAAAACAAGGAGATGTACGTAATCAAGAAGCCAAAGCATTGCAACAACATGGATGTCTTTTACATTTTAAAGTCCTAATCCTATGACTATTTCCTTTATTTACTATAAATACCACAGAGATAGATAATGGGAGCTTTTTTTTGGGGGGGGGGGGAGGTGATCCACAAAAGAAGTGGTTCAGAGTATGTAAAGGTGAGAGAACCTAATAGGTTATCCTGAGGGCAATGATGGGCATTGGGTACATCATTTGCAATTGATTATCCTTCCCTAGAAGGCACAGAGTCAGTCTCCTAAGTTGCCTGGAAATTTGTTACATAATAATAATAATAATAAAATAATAATTTCCCATTCATTTTGTCTGGTTTAGCTCTTAGTTGTTTTCTTATATCTTTTAACAGGATTGACACTTAAGGCAACTCAATACTTAGCACAGGGACCTAATAGTCACTCTTTCTCTCTTGCTCCCCAACAGCTGGGAGATGAAGGAGTGAAGAAATGTTTTTTTCTTTTGTTACATGTATCCACACACCCCCACCCATCACCTGAGGACTCAAGGGAGGTTGATTTGGGATACCCCCTAACTCTCTGAGGTAGAATGAGTGGCATTGCCGGGGCTTCTAACCAGAAGTATGGTAGGCCTTAGTGTGCAAGCATTCCTTGATTATGTGGGGAGACCAGCTGGAGCTCCAGGACAGTTGTCAAAAGTGTGGTGAAAGGAAGAGTAGCCATTGGCATTCTCCTCCAGTTACCAACACATAGGTGGGAGCACCCTCTTAAGAGAGCTTAATAGAATACCTCAGCCTTATATAGCGCTTATCAGGAGAGTTAGCTCAAGTAAATTGTGGCCTTGTTGCCTATTCAGTTAGAAAATGGCCCACGTGTAACACTACTGTAAATGGGTGCACACTCAAGGAGATCAGTGAAGTTGTGCAAGCTTACACTAAGGTTGATTGTGGGGCAGTGATTCCATGGCATTATAAGAGCATTTCCTCAAGAGGCCCATTAAATATAAAACCCACTTTCATATCATTGTAGCTTTCATTTTAATTTTTGACTATTTAGCAAAGCTCTTTTTCAGATGGCACGATGACTAAGTGAAACTTCTTCCTGTAGCCAAAATACACTTATATATTTAGCAGTATCACATACCTGATTTGTCAGTTTATCCTACAGAAGATAACAGTCCATCAGGTTGTGTGCCATGAGTTTAATTTTTGCAACTCTTACCTATCAAAGTAATTTTTGTTCAAGCATGTGGCTCCATTAGCTTTAATTGGACTATTTGAGTAAAAGTTACTCAAGTGAGTAACAATTACCGATTAGGCCCAGGAACCTGAACTACAATCCTAGAGATAAGATATATATTTCCTACTAATTCATGTTTTCTCAGATAATTTCAGCATGTGGGAAATACACCTCTACTGAAAAAGACAATGTGAAAAATACATAGGTAAATAAGAGGTGAAAGGAAAGTTCATGGTTCATCTTGAAAGAAAGCTGCAAACTGCGGGGGTGGGAGGGAAGTTATAGCTCTTGCTCTGAAACAGACAATTATATACAAATTTGGATCATTTAGCATGCTTTACTGCTTCTGACGACAGTTTAGCTGTTGATTACACAAAATGGAGTCCTATGGGGGTTTTACATGTTTAATAATTCTAGGACTCAGAGAATACATGTCCTAAGAACCCTGCAGTTAGACATGTTATGCACACACTGCTGAGATGAGATACCATGCACAAAGGTGGTCAAGTCTAAAAAAATTAAAAGGGAAAAACAGAAACAAAGTATATAAAGGAGGGGGGTAAGGATTAAAAAAATTAAGAAGGAAAATCAGTAAAATTTTAGCACTGTTCCTGTCACCCAAATCTGCCCTTTTTGCTACTTTTCTAACAACTTGAACTTTCACCTCTTTAGTATTAGAACTAGTTTGTTAATACTATTTACCAGTGACAATGAAAGGCAAATCCCTGTATACAGAATATAACAATGTACACCCACACCCAGGTTCTGATCTTAATTACAATGGTGTAAACATGGAGTACTCTACTGAATTCAACATTCATAGACAGACACTTCTTGACCATCCACTGGACTCTATTTAAAGTGATTTCTTTGCAAACATTTACACTGCATTTCACAAGCCAGATTCTCTGCTGTGCCAAGTTTCTAGTTACAGATCCCCTGGTTGGGCTTCGACTGGGCTTCGACTATTTCCAGTGGAGTTTTAGAGCAATGTGGAGGGTTGCTCTAAACTCTGCTGGTTAATAACAGTCCCCAAGGAACTGTCCATCAACCAAGGATTGCTAAATCACAGTGTTTGCAGACTATGCCCCACCATGCCGTCTCTGCCAAGGCTGTGCTATGGGGCTGGTGTAAGAGCTAGGTATTCTGGCTCTGTGCCCGCTGAGAGCTCTTCCAAATCAGGGAAATTCAGCTTGCCAAATCTCTGTTCTTAAGCCCCTTTGTGCAACCAGCGGAGCAAAAAGAGGCCATAACAGTCTAGAAATTGGCACTAAATGTTTGCCAATTTCTACCCTCTACAAAATTGTCCAGATTATTCCTGAGTAGATCTTTGTTTTATGCAGCAGATGTGAAGTTTGAATTTTCTAAGGGATAGGTGGCAGTCTACATTGATATATGGTGTTGTTATATTTTCCTCAGAGTAGTGGAAGACTCATTTAAATCAGTGGTGATCCTGTAGATCTGTAACAACGCAGCTCAGATTAAATTCTGCCCATCTGACTTTAGAAATGATTGCTGTCTGTACATTTTTTCCCTCGCACTGAATCTGATTACGAGAAGAAAAAATACACAGACAGAAAAAATGAAGGTGGAAGGCTAATTAGAATCTGTGACATGACATAGCTGATACACCCCCAGTTCTCAAAACTTTTTCACAGTGTGGACTACATCTTAAGAGAGGTATTGTCTTGCAGCTCCCCTCCTTTCCCGTCCATGATCATATAGCATCCCTGGGGTATATAGAGCAATTATTTACATGGAAAAGTAATAGTAGCAATGTATTTTTTGCTGCCTTTTAAATCAATTTGGCAGTGGGAAACAAACTGACCAGCAAACTCTCCAAGGGCCACCTGTACTCTGGTGTACTCTGCAGGGCGTACTCTGCAGACAGCCAGTGCATGGGCCAGAGTTTGGGCAGCTGTGCTTTGGGCAATATATAAGTAGTCACAGGAAATGAGGTGAGAACTAATAGCAGAGAGATATGTTCACAAACAGCCATTAAGATTTCTTTAAAGACTTTGATTTAGATTGAAAGATTTTAAAATGATTTAATTGAATTACTATAATTTAACTTCCCATTTAGAGAAAAGATCCAAAATCATTTCAGCTTTACTCATCCTAGAGTCTGCTAACACTTAAATGCAAACTCACTAAATCTGTGCTATTTAATTACACCATGATTCAGCTGGCAGACTGCTCAGGAAAATATTAATCTCAACTAAGATCCTTCTTCATGTTCCAGCCTTGCAGTTTGGCTCTATGTCTCTTCCTGGTATTAAATGAATGTACATCTTAATCAGGCTGGCATTTGTTTCTGGAAATAAGTAAAATGGTCCAGAATGTTGCATTGGCCCCCCAAAGTAAGAAGAAATAGCTTCAATAAAGTGGTAGGTACAGAAACAACAACTGAATCCAGAAACATTAATTGATCGTAGACAAACCCTGCCTATGTTAGTGTGACGGTGAGATCCATAAGAACTATTATAATTTAAGGGAACACAGAGGCTATGTAGAGACCCAGAAAGGCTTACTATATCAGATAACATAATAAATAGTTAGATTTTAAGTTTAACCATTTTAAATGCTCTATCTGTGACAGGAAAGTGAATCTGTGAAAATAAGATTAGAAACATCATTTTCCTAGTAGACCCCCTTGGACATTTTACAATTACCATTCCAAAGGGAAATGGTAGAAATCTACACCCAGGTGTGAAATCCTTTCAAACCAGTACCTAGATTAACAATTAAATTAAACAGGGACATGAGGATGTGTTTTGATTTGGAAGTATGCAGATTTTGATCTTAAATGACCTGCAAAAAAGCAGCATAGATTGGTGAGGTTGAAGATTTCTACAGCCAGGCATGGGAACTCATTGATACTATGTCAAACACTATGTGCTGCTCAGAGCAAGTGATTTCAATGCTGAAGTGGTGAAAGAAGTTGTGGATCAGAGAGTTGCAATGAAGGAAGGTAAAATCAACAAATTAGGACATCGACTCATTGAGCTCTGCTTTGAGAATCATTTTATCCTTGCAAATGCTTTGTTTTCCCCTCACAGCAAGGGAAAATACAACGGGACCTCTTTTGATCAGCTCCACAGAAACCTAATTGATTAGATCATTGTGCAGAAAAGAGAGAAAACTAGATCTTTCTGAGAAAAACACTATAAAGTCCAGATACCAACTCAGATTACTATCTATCTTGTTTAAAATTCAGGCTTCATCTCAAATGCAGAAAACAAACATCTGGCCACCCAGGACTAATCCGGGACACACCACAGAGCATGGAAACTTTAACTAGCAAATGTTAACTGACCACTCTAAATGGTACTTTGTACTGTTTATGTAT
The DNA here is from genome assembly GCA_032164245.1 of Sternotherus odoratus. Lineage (NCBI taxonomy): Eukaryota > Metazoa > Chordata > Testudines > Kinosternidae > Sternotherus > Sternotherus odoratus. The sequence goes on along the minus strand of JAVMKO010000003.1, from coordinate 133,351,765 downwards.
TTAATATCATTAGGAAAAAAAACATGGAGGAGATGAAACACATTGACCTCAACTGAGGCAATTCTGCATTTCAAAAAACAGAGCCAATCTAAAGCAAGAAAATAGTAGAATTAATAAAACAATAGGGATTATGCAAGAGTGAGCAGAAAAATTCAGATCCTCACAAGACATGATACAGAAGAAAACATCAACAAGTATGGGGAGAAACTTGACTGAAAGCGACCACCAGGCTGTACTGATGGTTCTGTATAACTAAGTAATTCACAAGTCAAAAATAGATACAATCAAGTTAAGCAGTTATAAGATCCTGACAGAATTTGATGAGACCAAGAACAAGTAGAACAGCAATTATAATGCTTTTAATGCAACTCCAGACAGCATGATCTAAATTTGGATTCTGTCTCAAATAAAATGAATTTGGTGGCCTGACTCTCATCTCTAATGGGAATTAATGAACCAGAACAATATTGCACAAGTCTCCACCCTTTACAGTATCTATTGAGGGGTGCATTGCTCTGAAACTTAAAAAAATACTTCATGTTGGGACTGAGATGTCTGATAAGAGTTGCACAGGGAAACTTGCAAACTTTGCAAAGTGCTTGCCCGCTGCATTATTTACAATTCATTTCATGAGTACAGTAAAACCTCCATTTAACGGACTAATTCGGGCGAGGGGGTGTCCGTTAAATGAAAATGTCCGTTATTTAATAATAATAAAAAAACCGAGCTGTCGGAGCAGCAGCACGACCGCCACAGGGTCGGGGCGGCAGCTCTGCAGCCCGCCCGCTGCCGGGACCCGGGTGGCAGCCGGGAGCCGTCAGCCAGCCCGCCCGGGTCCCGGCTGCTGGGACCCGGGCAGCAGCCATCAACCAGCCAGCCCGCCCGGGTCCCGGCTGCTGGGACCCAGGTGGCAGCCGTCAGCCAGCCTGCCCGGATCCCAGCTGCTGGGACCCGGGCGGGAGCCGTCAGCCAGCCCGCCCGGGTCCCGGCTGCTGGGACCCGGGCGAGAGGATTATATCTGATATAATAGGATATATATTATATATATATATAATATTATATATTATATATATAGGATAGGATTATATCTGATTATAACATCAGGAAGCAGAATTTAGCCATAATATACAAGGGAAATTAAAGAGAAACAAATGAAAAAGTTCTGGTACCCTAGGAACAACAGCTAGCGCATGTATAACAAACAGAGAGAAAACAGAATTTCAATCAACACAGAGGTAGTCAAGAATGCACTGATCTGGCCTACTTTTAAGTAGAGACATGAAAGCTGAATCCTTAAGATGGTTTACATGTGGCCGGGATAGAGCTGACTCAGGCTTGTTGGCTTCAGGCTCCACTGCTGAAAAACTGCTGTGTAGACTTTCAGGTTTAGGCTGCAGCCCATGTTCCGGGACCCAGAACTTCTACACAGCAATGCTTAGCCCCACAGCCCAAGCCCCGTGCGCCCAAGTTAGCTGACCTGGGTCAGCCGCAGCAGGGTGTTTTTTTCATCACCTTGATGTATGGTGGAGAGAATATTTTAAAGGTGGAGAAAGTGTAACACACAGAGTGTAAAAATGAATCCAAGAAATACTTAAATTCATGGTAATTAAGGGGGGGGGATTTTATGTCTGCCTACTTCATAATGATATGAGGAAAAACTCATTAACATACATGAGGTGCTCAGACACCAGACCGAAGTGCCAGAGAAAAGTCTATTAAATAATAAAATTCCAGCAAATGGTGGCAAATATGGACATCTTCTCTACAAATTGTGAATGACACCTAGATGACAACATGGAAAATAAACTGGAGGCAGAAAATGCTTTCATGTATCAGGAAACCTTACTATACTAGCAATTTCCAATTTGGTTTTTAAAGTGGGGTCCCACATATTTTGGGTATTTATCTAAGCAAAAGACATACTAGTATAATAACCATGACATCAATACAAATTTTATATATGTCCTACTAACTAATTTCAATACTAATGGAAATAATAATACAATGAACAAAATACAGCTACAAAAGATGGCATCACTAGAAATTAGATATAGTCTGCTACAGTATACCATATAGCTACAGTCAAAATTGGACATAAAATAAGATCTAGATTCCATGGAATAGGAAATTTATATTGTTCTCCCAATTAACATTTACATGGGAATGCTATTTAACACTAACAAGCCTCTGCTCAGAGCATGTTATTTAGGTGAAGGTAAAGTTTGACAAGTTAAATCCTAGATATCAGCCGAATTTGCCACTGGCGAAAGTGGGTGTGTAACTTCATTCATATCAACCTTTGTTTGTGTTATGATGTATAACAGACTCCCTGGTGCTCTCTCTCAGGGCTGGGGGGTATTAAAAGAGCTCTTCTTTAGGGCTAGATCAAGTAGGAGAACAATGATCATGATGGGGAGCAGGAAAGGTTCCTCTGCTGCTTCTGAAATGGAGCAACTATGCACCCAGTGCTGAGATGTAGGGACAAATTATCACCAGAGCTCAGATTTTCCAGGGCTCAACTCTTATTTAGGCACTTAACTAAGGGTCAGCTTTTCAATCCTGCTGAACTCTTTTGAAAAGCTGGCCACTTACTTTGGTGCTTAAATAGGAGCTGGACTGTTCTAAAAACGTCTGAGCTCTTTTGTAGGTGCTGAGCTCTTTTGAAAATTCTGGCCTGAAGGTACAGTTTAGTTGAGGTTGTTACTGATTAAGCAATTCCAAAAAACTGCTCTCTTGGATCTCTCTATTTGGTATTAATTAATGCACAAAAGCACATCATGCTACCACAAAGAATCTTTTATGTGTGTGTGTGCACAAGTAAGTCTGTGTATATACACTCTCACACACAGTGCAAACATTTCACCTCTCCTAACATCTGAGAAACTAATTGGAACATGAATATTTTGGAAAATGTTCACAGTTGTTTTTCTGTGTGAGTAAACAAAGTGCTAACTGGTGCCAGATTGTTTCCACCAAGCCGTGTACAGCTGAACACAGGGAAGTTTCTTGCAGTCATTTTGAGGTACCTGTCCATCGTTGTGTGTGCTTGGAAGGAAGGAACAGTGATATTGATAGGACAACCATTAATAGTAAGTCTCTTCTCTGGTATTAAAGCATAAAGAGTGCATTAATTATTATTGAATCAAGCCAGATGTTTAAAACTAAGCTGTTAATTTAGATGAATGTATATCAAGCACAACAGGTCAAAAAAGAATGACTGAAATCATGACAAGGCTGAACTGTGTGTAGAAAATGTGAAAACATTTCTGCAGTTATGTAGCTAAACTATAGACTCTTCCCAGAATTTATATGCACTCTGTTTTTACCAATACCTATAAAAGATTTTTCTTTAAATGAGAAGTACAGCATAGTATGATGTCTAGAAAATTACAGAAGCAGAACTATAATTGTCATCATTCCAAAGTGAAAACTTGCTAATAGTTACCACACAGCGCTACCCGAAATACAAAATTTCCCCTCTGCTCTTAGTTTCTCTTAAATGGTATCTAAGATACCACCATTATTTCCTATACTATTAGAAAGGGTGAAATTTTAATGGTAACAATGGCATATACTGTTAATATAGAGAATTTAATATTGAAAGATTTGGGTATTTTATGACACTTTATGACACAGTCCACACAAAGAGCTTGTGGTATTCATTAAAAACAGAGTCCAATTAAGGTTAAGAAAATCCACAATTTCTTTTTTTCTGCCTCTGAATACCAGCAATGAAAATGGTATGATGTTGAATCATAAATCACAAAATAGAGATACTGTGTCAATAACCCCTTATTGTCTCTTATTTACATTAGAGCTAACCTGGGATTTTTTTTAGACAAGGTAGATCGGCCAGAAACATATGAAATCTGTAAGATTCTTTGTGGTACTTTTTTCCCTACAGATATATAAAAGGAGTCCATAAATGTCAAGTTGGGAGAATAAATATCTGAATAACTCTAGAATTGCTTGAAGATGTGACAACAACAAAATGTATTTAAAACCAAATTAATAAATGATTATTCTTACAATCGCATTTCACTTTAGGATATCTATTATAGTTGCATTTACATTAATCAAGGCAATGGTTATGTAAAACTGAATTACTCTATTTTGTCTAGGAAAAAGTGTATACTGTACTTTTAGTAGAATTTGCAATCGAAACACTAAGAGTTTGATTTTCTGTAATGACTTGTAATTTTGAAAGTGCAATTCCCACTTACAAATTAGTGAGATAGCAATTGGTAGAAATTTGACAACTAGCTACCTGAGTTGCATGTGCAACCTACTAAAACTAGAGATTGGTTTGAAGAATTCAATCCTGAATTCCTGCTCAGATAAAACTCCTGCTTATGACAATGTGTGTTTTGCTTAAGTAAAAAGTTCAGTGCTTGTAGGATCAAGATTTGGCCGTTAGCAACTAAAATGTCTAGTGCTAACAATATAAATACCCTGTTAGCACAAAGCCAAGTTGGTGTTAGGTGGCTGATATGCATTTTAAATCCCTTTCACAATAGTTTGGTTTCAAGTCAGCATATAATTTTATTAAAATATGGAGAGGAAATTATTTCATTTTAACTTGCTTTGAATTTTAATACACTGCACTATATTTATTCACATTATCCTGGATGTAATTCCCATTGAAGTTGATGGGAATTTCAATAACTTAAGCTATAGATGAATTTGGTCCACTATATGTAGCATGTATACCTAATTTTTTTGATGATCTCTTACGCAGTTATCCATCATACCTTTTTTAGTGAATAACCTACAGAAATGTTTCTTAATCAAATGGGCTTAGAATTATAAAATAGCAAAAATAAATAAAATAATAAAACTTCTTAATTTAGACCCCTAAATGAGCATAACTTTGGTTTTCTGCACCTGGAATATAATATTGAGGGAAACCTTTCCTATAGCTGTGAAGTGTCTGGAACTCTATCTTCAGCTTGCTCTAAAATAAATCATCTTCCAAACAAAAAGAGACTTTGACCATTGAATGGCACATCAGAACTATCCTGTGTAGGTTAAATAAGAAGGACACATACAAATTAAGAAGATTCAATAAGGGGACGGAGGATATTTTACAAAGAAACAAATGGTGTTTTGGTTTTGCATTTTTTGAATTATATTTCCAATTAAAAATGCAAAATGCTAAATGCCATTACAAAGACAAATAGGAAAGTACAACTTCATTGTTGAAAACAATTTCCCTCCTATCAATCTGAGGATTCATGCATCAATATTGTAGATGAACTGTTAATTACAAAATCAATTAAAAAATTATTTCTAAAAACAGTCACGCGTCCTGACTCTCAGGGGGGCAATTTGGGCAGAAGGTCTCATCTCACTAGGACCGCGCCAAATCACAAGTCGTCATCCACAAGTAAGCAAAAGCAATCTGGTTTTTCATTTTTCAGCGCGGCTGAGCCCAGCCTGAGATTGATCGTCACATATGGCCCCAGAAAACAAACTGTCAATACCTTGAATGCTGCAGAATTTGAACAAATAGCCGTCCGCCCATTCAAGCCACTCATTGCATCCCATTTAACAGATTTTATTGACAGTTTCCTTCTTGTAATTAAAGGGAAAACTACTGGCCAGCAACCAAGATAAAGTTCAAAGATAGGGTCAAAACAAAAGCAGATGGAGGGGCACGGTGTGACTGTCAATGGTACATAGCATCAGAGCACGTTATTGACACACAGGTATCTAATGATCGGCACGTTATTAAAGAGGGATCTATCCTGAACTTTATGCAAATGATAAAAGGGACTTAAGACCATAATAAAGCATTAGGGAGACACAAAAGGAAGAACAACAAAGCACAAACGATTTTTACTTATCAGACACTGTTCACTGCTTCAGCACTTTTACATTCAAATTTAGAGAAAAAAATACTTTCTGCAATTCTTAACCCCTTCTGCATAGGTAATATCTTCTAGTGAAACTTTAGCAGAATAATAGAGGATTCATATGGCAAAGCATAGCCCTAAGATGAAAGAGGGATTTCGCCCCCTGCAACCAACTTTGGGTTCACCTTACCAATACATTTAATAGCTGTATTCAAGGAAATCAGATAATGCATATAGTTATGCATCCATCCATTCTATTTAGTTTAAGTGAAATGATTAGTCTTATCTGGATTATGAAATGGATTTAGCAGAATAACATCTATATTCATTTGAAAGGATCTCTGCTTGTGTAATACCTTCCAAATTATCCAGTGTATTATTCTTTACTGCTTTAGGAATATGTTACACAATGGCTTAAAACTGTAAATAACTTCCTTAATTTGAACTACCTTTTTATAGCTTTTCCATATAATAACCACAAAAACTGAAGGTCCAATTAAGAATTACTTATTCCTAAACATTGCTTAAAACTACCATGCAGAAGATACTATGGGAAGGAAAAAAGTGACATGAAAAAAAAAAGTATCAACCATCATGACAAACTGCCAACCTGAATTAGCAAGCGCTATAGCTTTGAGGGTGACAAACTCTTCTTTCTCCAACTTCATGCCCTTGTATTTCTTTACCAGCTGCAGGATGGCATTGTTGAGGTCAAGAAGGCCTGCTAATTTGGACTGGTCTTCATCCATAATATAATCTTCAGCATAGACAAGCTCATCCTCAAAAGAAAGTGATCGGTACACTACTCCCAGAATCAAAATCTCCATCCAAGCACTCTGCAGAAGGCTCATCTGGTCAGCCAGAGACAAAGTGGAGAATCCTAAAGAGCAAAAAAGGGCAGGGGAAAAATATTAAACAGGTTCAAATGCACCATAACTTCAATTACAACTTTCCCTTTTTGTTTTGTTTTTATGTAAGTTATGAATCGATATATATGGATTCCACTCCCCCACTCTGCAAGATCAATCAGCATAAAATTAAAGGGTTTCTAATCAAGGTAAAAGTTAGAAGCAAGCCTGAATTTGTATGCATTTTCTGTAGGAGTTGTATTAGTTCTGAGGAGTTATAATGGCAACGTAAAATGGTTTGCACTTTCTCTTCTCAGTAGAAACATTCTAACATCTAATGCAATGAGGCTCTGATCTGATGGCATCTAACAAGTTAGATAATAAAAACCTAAGTTCAAAGCGCTTTTATTAGCAGAAGCTTAGTTCTGTTCATCACTGCTGTAAAGAGAACGAACTAATGTCTTCAGAAGCCCCCTTTAAACCAAGGAGCATGTTTTCGAAAAAACTTTTTTAAGAGGAGAGATTTTATGCCTTAATAGAATTAAGGTGATTATCACAATGAGCAAAGAGTGCTTTGAACTTCAACCTCAGCAGAAAGAGAAGTAAGGCCTGTCCTCTTCAGAAAAGACGCTAATTACTTCTGTAATAGCTTCTGCCTCTACAACGGTTGCTGAAATAACAGGATGGCACATTAAAGTGCCAAGTGAATAGTAATCACACCATCATTTTTGAGAGGGAGAGAGGAAATTTAATAATGCCTCTTAATGAATTTAAGTTTTGCTTTCTTTTTTCCCCCTGTTCTCTTTCCTAATAGGATCACTAAGGGCAAACATCTTTACTGTCTTACCTTTTCAAGCTCTTGTTTACAGTAGCTGTTAATTTATTATATCAAACTGCTAATATCCCCAATCACATTATGGAGCTACAGAACAATATGGGAGAGGAAGTGTTTTCCTGGCCTGTTGGTGAAATGTAGTAGTTTGCCAGTTGGCACCATCAACCACAAGTACTTAATAAAATCATCAAAGGGGATTAGTCAAGCTTTTCTTAAGGGGGTCTTAAGACATGTCTGAAGCTTTCATGTCGTTGTTTATGGAGCTGCTTACATGTTCTTTGACAGGGTTGCTGCTGCAAGAACAGTCTTTTTGTCATTCAACTATACTTAAATACATTTTCCTCCTTTTTTGAAAGTGAGATTTACATTACAGTTTACAATACAGTATAAACTGGCAAATTTACACAGGCGTCCGCTACATATCAGCAACGAACCTATTGCATTTTTTTTATTAATGCATCTAAAGCAGCAAGAATCCATAAAAACTGAAACACAAAACTGGCTGCTCTCTTGCTCTCTCATTTTCATTTTCTCATACTGTCTTTTGTGCCCAGTGACAGAACTGTAGTTCAAAACAAATCCAACAAAAACTGAGCAAACAAGAAGAACCTTGAAGAGGTGAAAAAGGAGAACACCACATCTGTGATTAAAATAAATAAGATGAAAAGGGTGAAGAAATAATCATTTGAAAAGTCATAAAAAGGAATGTATGCTTTCAATTAGCTTTCATATGTCTGTTCCTTTCCCTTCTCTCAAGGACCAGTTTTTCTGCAGTAGCAGATGGACAGAGAATGTAGCCTGCAGCACCGTCCTGTGACAGCCCTATTCTCCCTTCCAGACACTGCTGTTAGTAAATAGATTTACACATTCTCCAATCTCCACACATCTTTCTGCCGAATAATTAAAAGCAGGATGATTAGTTTATTGAGTGGAAGGAGGAACTTTTTTATTGAGGTCCATCCACGATTTTATCAGGGCCAGCACTTTTACGGTTGTCATGAGGGTGCAGGCATCCAATTTTTCTTATCTGCCTGATTAATACAAACGCTGTTTCAGGACGCATTAATTAACAGATACAAATCTACGTTCTCATGGAAGGATCAATACAGAGAAGAAAAGAGGCATCAATGTGAATTTAGTGCTGATGATGGAGAAGGCACTCTATTGACGTTTACGTGCATGGAAACTTTAAAGTTGCAGTAGAGCCCCTTTGTCCCTGTGATTTACAAATTAACAATTTTTCAGCCATAACAATGTTTCACACACTTCTGAGAGGTTTAATTAAGCAAAAAGCAATAAAATCAGTTTTGATTAAAAAAAGTTTAACTTGCAATTCACCTCCTTTCTATTTTTCTCAAAGCTCTCAACTTCCTTCTTTTATTTACTTATCCACTTTTGTACAAGAGTTTTCACACATGACAGTGTGTTTCGATACCACATTTATCGTGTCATAATCAAAGGAAACCACATACAATCTCTGTGAAAAAAATGAGTACACTGCCTGTGATGTACCTTGCAGTACTGATGAAGAATGCAGCTTCTGCAGATGTGTTACAGATGCTAAGATTTTTCACAGGAAATGTTTAAAAATCAACACAAATTATTATATTATAAAAAACTGACAAATATAAATCACAAACTTCTACTCTTTATTAATAAATATGCATGGTCATTTCCTCCTCTGTTAAAAGCAACTTTTGCTTGAAAGTCAGCTCACTGAAAACCTATTTTAACTCCTACGTACAACCCTTCACGGGAACATAAAGTTGAATCTTGTAGTACCTAACCTTCAGAGTGGTTTGGGTTTTTTTTTGGCAGAATATTTGGAAGCGTAAGGCATACAATTTTCCTTTCACTGGACACTCAGCATAGCACAGTAAATGAAGGGGTTAAGAAGGGATGTGTGTTTACATACTGAGATCTTTTAAAAATTGTTGAAACCCCTATTCCTTTATTTCATCGAACTCTGGTTCTGACCCTACAAACCTTACTCACATGAACACTCTGTATTTATGTTCCAACTCCTACTTCAGTGAGCCAATCAGGACCAAAATTTGTTCTAATTTTTGAGCAGAAGTTCCTAATTTTGGCCTTCTATTTGCAAATATAGGAACATTTGATGAAAAAAAATATTTTAATTATACCTAATATCCAGATGTAGTAACAGCATCAGTGTTACTAAGTAAAGTCACAATAAATAGATATATGAAGTGTTTTCATTAGCAGTACTAAGAAACTCATAATCCAAATAATAATCTGTCCTATCCTGAAAAAATATTAACCCTGTTTTCTGACAAGTGACTATTTTCTATTTAACATGTAGTTATCTGAAAAGAAATCCCCAAACTATGTATAAATACATGTTAAGCTACCTGGACTAGTTACAGGCTTCTAACTCCCAATAGTGAACTCTTTTAAAATAAATATAAGAGGTTGCATTATGGTTGTGTTGCTGAACTTTATGTAGTACGCTGCATGGATCTTTAATCCCTGGTGTTTGACAGGTCATAGTTTAAAATCTTCAGATGTATTATGGCTTTTTAAAATGCACTTATATTGTGGTACTTTCCCTCCCTCCTTCCTAGCTTGGACCATTCCGTGCATATTGGTGACAACTTTGATCTCTCTTCATCTCCTTCACCGAGTCAGTGCCATTTAATGTAACTCAGGCATTTGCTAGCAGAATGACTCTGTACCTTGACCTGCAGTTAAATAGCATGTTTATCTGCAATACAGTGTGCTCCAAATAAACCAGATGACAGTTTGGAATAACGTCATTTGGAAGGATTGAAAAGCTTCTCAAGAGTCAGGTACCCCTGAGGAAATAAGCTTGAAGGAAGCATGTTTTGTGCCAACCCTCCTGCCATCTTCTACTAGACGCTCATGTGCTTGACAACGAAGCCATGGGCACTTGTCAAGATTTTTTTTATTTTTGCCTGGCAAACTGATGCACTTTGCAGTCAACTTACAAAAAAGGCTAAGCATTTGAAAGTGTGAAGGGCAAAAAATATCTGACGGCTAGTCTTCAAAAATACACTTTCATTTCAGAAAGTATAAATGTTTATTTCCTGAGCTGAGTGTTGACAGAAATAGGCTGCAGTGCAGGCATATGAATTTAACCCATGCTAGGCATTCTTTTCAGTCCCATTTTTGTATAGCTGAGTGCAAGCATTGTAAATCTACAGGGTGTCTCCTAATATCATCTAGCAATGGCATTGATTTGCTGGTTACAGGGTTTTGTGTTTTTTTTTTTGGGGGGGGGGGGAATTGTGTTGTTTCTCCCTCTAAAAATAGCGACTTTTCAACACAGAGTATATCACACTCAAACTGTAATTATGCCATAATGATTCACTGCGATCACTAAGTGTGCATTGAGAGAAGGTTGATTGAGCAACTTAGCATATGCTTGATTTTTCCTTTCACATACCAATAAACCCAGTGCTTAGAGCAAGTGAGGAATAAATACGTAACAAAGGCCTTAGTGTTTTTATTGTGTATCCTTCGACTGACAAGAAGATGAACTATACTAGCCCACAGTATTAGGAGCTCTTAGCCATGGTTACATACAGATTTAGCAATCTTTTAAATGGTGCTGTTTAATTCATTGCTCTCTTCAAATATCGGCACATGTACCACTTGCTTTCTATTTCGCACCACACACATCTCCGTGCTAAGCAGGGTAAATCTTTTATATTCCTGAAGACTCTTTCCTCTTCTTCATTAAGATGGACTTTGTGGACACTACTCACTAGGGGCTAGAGTGAAGCAGCTGCAGATGGTCAGGTGCCAAAGCAAGATCTGTAGCATATACATAGCACTATGAGAACTATTTTACAAGAAGAGTATCTACAGTTATCCTTGCTATTATTTTCAGCAATAAGCATTTGATGCTTAACAGCGGTTACTCCTTCTTGAACCCTTGTTTCTTTTGCTTCACATTAAACTAGATTCATTACATCAATAGCATTGGTTTATTAACCAGAATATTTTTTTTTGTATTGGACACCAAAAGAATCGACAAATGTGGAAGTTACTGATGTTTATTGCTAATCTGGCCCCATTTACTTCACCGTTTGTTTCCATGTTTGTTGAGTCTATGAGCAAAATAGTTCTCTAGTTTCCAGTGTATTATACTTCAAATATCTTCATTTACATTTTTTATAATCAAAGATGTGCTTTAAAATGACATGTTCACTAGTGTGTTGCAAATTCAATATATTTCCACAACTGAAATATCAGAGTTTGGATTTTTAAATTATTTATACTTAATTTTGATAGATTAACTTCCTTCTGAATGTTTTGTGTGTACTGGCATTTCCACTGCAATTTCCTCATTTCAAAAATGATGCATATTCACCATTGGCTGAAAGAACAAAGCCAAGTTTTAAATGCTACGGCTTATTTCTCTCTCTCCTTTCCTGCAAAGCAGAGTACTTTATCTAGTGTGCTTGGCTTGGGATTTCAACCGGGGGCCAAATTTTTATGTCTGTTGCACCATCGTAAATCTGCAGTAGCTCCAGACATAAAAATTTGTGGCCTAATAGGGTTCCAGATTTGTTACTGTAGGACTATTGTCCACTCTTCTTTTCATATACATTCAATTCTTTCCTAGATTTACCTTGGGACTCCCACAGACATAAACCCTGGCAGTGGACTCCAGCAGCAAAATTTCTGCTATAGGTACATGAGGTTGTTTAGACATGACTAGGGCAGCTGGGGAAAGGCAACTAGGTAGCATTGATTCCAACATAAAGCTATTCCCTCCCCATTGTGGAAATCACAGGGAGAGCAGGAAGTATTAAGAGTACTCTCCTTTGAATAAATACTCTCCCAACTTCCAGGCTCCTGAATCGCATAATCCCAGCCCAATTCATGTAATGCCATTTTTAAAAGCACAAATTTACCTAATTATAGTCAGAGGAATACCAAAACCTATAAACATTTTGGCCATTAAGCAGATCACCAAATGCAGCTGCAGTACTTTCACTCTGACACCACGTAGTCACCACCTATATTTTATATTTTGTGGCCCAAGTTTGTGTTCTGGCAGGTTAGTACAACTCCACTGACTTCCAAAGGCATAAATCTCATCACACCAGCATTGAATCTGGGTCCCAACAGTACATGTTGGTTCTTCAACTTGAAAATATCTGTCACAGCTGTTTGCTTCACGGCAGTCTCCAAGACAAACCCTTGGTACTGAAGGTAAGCAACTGCACATGGAGCCACAGCAAGATAGAGTATGACAACAACTGAAGATTTTCATGTGGTAAATATCAGATAAAGCTAAAAGCACAGACTTTAAAACTGTAAATCAAGATCAAATACACAAGCATAAAGACAAACTTTATCCTGCCTTTCTGAACAAATTTGAAATGTCATAGTAACGTATATTTAGGGACTAGTTTGTAGCATTATGGACCAAAATGTTTTCTCACTGGTGTTTGGCCCCATGACTTTTGCACAAAACTAAGAAAAAATGCTCAGTTTGTCCAACTACTGCTAAGAACTGGTTTTGGCATGTGTAAGTTCAGACTCTTGTCTGATGACACCCTCTGCTTCATCACACAGTTTGGAAGTTATACTGTCTGCACTAAGGGTTCTGATTTCCATCGGCTAGTTTTGCCATGGTGGCAAGGACACCAGATAGATAGATTTCACAAGGGTGTTTGGGGGCCAGCTTGAGTCCCCTAAGAAGGGCCCCCATGTATCTTCAGAGTGTAATGTTGTCTTGGGCCAGCCCTGTTCATTTTTCCATTTCTTATTTAAATATATATCTATGTTTTATCTGTTTATGTAAGTTATTATAAAATATTAATTTATTTTATAACACAGAAAAATGCTGACCATAAGCACTGTTGAGTAAACCCTACAGATAGGATGGCAAGTGCCAAACAGCAGATTGAGAACCCTTGGGCTTTTATCACAACGCTACTTTCATCTCACTGAAACAACAGCAGATAGATGGGCTGGCAATAAAAATGCATTCACACTGCGTGTCCATCTCAATCCATTAAGAACAATGGATTCTCACTAAGCAAATATTCACTTGTCAGAAGTATTTGCAACACTGGATTCATTCAGCAGGACTAAGTAAGTGAGGTTCACAGCAATTTAAAAGCAGCAAATTAGACATTTACAAACAGTGAAGATGCTTCTTGTCTAGCGTGACCTTTCACTCAGACTGTACAAGAAGGTGTTAATGTAATTTAAATGCCAGTTAGAAATATTTCAGTTTTCTCTTCTACTCTCTATCAAACCTTACATAATAATTCTAAAGAGGAACAATTTAAGTTTATAATTTTTTTCCACACAGAAGGCTGCATTCCTCATGTAACTGATTGTAGTTCACAAGCACATAGTTGTTTAAATCAGATTTATGTCCCAGAAAGAAAAGAAATGTCCCAATATCTATATATCTTTTAGTTTCTTGCTATTTCTAGTTACAGTACTAATTCTTGCAAGTTTTTCTTCAAGACTAACGGCATTATAGCAACGTGAAAGTGTCAGAGAAAGGAACCTTTTATCTGACTCCATACTAGCCTTTTCTGTTGCTAACATTCAGCAAAGTGACAAGTTAGATGTATCAAGTTAGCCAGAGTTGCCTGGGGAGAGATTTGGTAAGCCCTCCATGTGTGGCAGTCCCTTTAGTGGGGGGGTCTACACACAGAAAGTTTGCAGCCTAGGATTCTTTATTTCCCTCACCTGTAATTTCACACCATACTATCCTACTATTCTGATCTCAAAAAAGGAAGGAAAAAAGCAGGTTTAAACAATTAAAGAGCCTGACTCTCCTCTCACAATTATTTCACCACTGGAACGCTACAGATTCCAAACAGGGTTATGCCAGATTTGTACTAGCAAAAAGTGAAACAATCTGACACAGACATTCTGATTCATCATTGGGTGCTATGAGAATAAGGGAAAAAAATAACTAAAGAAAAGGGGGAATATTTTTCCTTCCTACTTTCAGGATGGTATGTAAAAACACTTTTCCACTCTGAAACCTTTCTACGCTGGTAATTTTAACTTTAACATATTGCCAATGGAAGGACTCTAACATTCAGGTGAGTAGTCCAATGGGGTCCACTACAGTTGTATGTCTCCTGAAGGGAGAGCAATCCTAATGTAAAGAGTCCTGGGTCTGGTTGTTGTTTTTTTAGGACACCAGTATGTATAACCTGATTTGTTTGTTTAAAGTTAAAATTTGCAGGTCTTCAACTCATGATCTTTAAACATGGTCGTGTCCCATCTACCTGAAAGAGTGTCTCTTCATCTGTGTAAAGCTGCTGCAGTTGAGATCAATTTACGTGCTCCTACTACCATATCAGTTCCTAGATATGAACAGGTGTGAGCCAGGGGCAGAACATTTTCAGTGGAACTTGCTTCTCTAAATAGTCCAAGACAGCCTGAGCTCGTTAACCTTCAGGCTTAGGCATTTGCACGAGAGAGAGAAAGGAGTAGGTCTATATTTATGATGCTGATAGTTTGCTTTGGGTGAATCTATTATATAAAAAAGGCCAAATTTCCAAACACAGTCTCTAATTTTGCACTCATTTTCCCTCAGTGAGTTGTGGATGCAAGTATTAGAATTCAGGCATGTTACTAAGAGATTTGCAGGCGCAAATGTCATTTGTGCCTGCAAATCATGTAGATATCAATATTGCATCATTTGTGCTTACAAATGATTGTAGGTGCAAAAATGCAGGTACAACAATAGAAGTTGGGTTGAAACCTCTTTGAAAATTTAGCCCTTAAAATGGCCAATTTGTTTAATATGGAAAAGCTATTACTGTGTACACACTTCCCACCAAGATTTAACGAAACATTTTATATGGTTTTCAACTAGCTCAAATTAAACTGTACACTCACACTGGCCCCACTGATTCAAGGCTATCTAAGTACGCGTCGGTGTGACAATGGGCAAGGGATCATGTCACCTATCCTCAGACAATGGGAGTAACTTGCACACTTCCATTAAGATTGCAGAAGTTCTGATATTGCCATTCTGATATAATGAAAAAAACAGATGCACAAAAAACTTGCACCAGAGCTGGCATCCTTGCTCACAGTCTCTGCATGTGTTGAATGAGCATGGAGACTGAGTACTTCTGACTCCCTACAAACAGACCTTCCGAAATTTTCAGGGGGGAAGTGGGGAGGTAACCAAGCTAATTGCTGGCGCCTCCTTGTGGTGGATGTTCAGTGCAGGTACTCCATAGGAAAGGTATACAGTGACCAGATAAATGGCTTAGAAGAAGAGGTGTTTGTTAAAGGAACAAATGGGGAGTTGTTGGGGACTCCTATGATTGGTATGGAGGAGCTGACCTCCCATTCTTATAGCCCAACTTAACCCTCCTAGGAAGGCAGGTAGATGGTAAAGTCCCAGCAATGGATTTGCTGGAGGGACCTGAATGGAAAAAGAGGGGGAGCTGGTGGGAGACCCTAGGGTATGGTAAGGTCTTGGCTATAAATCTGCTGGAGGGACCTGGATGGAAAAAGAGGGGGAGTGGATAAAAATCCACTGGGTAATTACAGAATAAACTACGGGGGAGGGGGGGTTACCTGCACTGTAAGTTTTATTTGTTGGATAGTCCCAGGCATTAATAATAAAGTTGTGGCCTAATTAAACCTATGTCAAATGCCTCCTGTTCTTCTTCCAGTCAATCAGCACCAGAGCAGGCTCCCTTACTCATAGTCTCAGCATGTGTTGAATGAGCATGGAGACTGAGTAATGCTGACTCCCTACCAATCGCCTACATTTTCCTAAAAAGAATGCGAAGAAAAGAAAATCAAAGTAAGTGACAAAACAAGAACAACAAAAGTCATTTCCTGGAGACATTTGTATTGCCTCAGTCAGCATCATAATGGTTCCAAAGTCAGACAAGCAACAAAACTAGAATATTCAGAATTAAAGCTTCTTAAAACTTCCTAGATTCATAGAGACTGGCAGATATTGCAGGGTCTGAAAATAATTAAGGGTCCTGCCACTTCATATGTGCTGCAAAGACGGGGTACAATAGTCTGAATTGAAGCTGGCATGAAAAGCCTTCTCTCTGAATTTCTTAGTGGTTTTTTGTTTGTTTGCGTTTTTCATTCACTTTCAAAGTCAGATTATAAATGTTAGAAGGGGAGGGGGCTTTGTATATGTGTAATATGAGCCACAGTTTATCAATAAACTCTGTTGGGTCTACTTTGAGTGTTCCTTGGCTCAAACAGTGTTAGGTCATTACTGTCTTGGGGCTCGTCTTCACTAGAGCCGGCAGGGATCGATCTTCTGGTGATCGATTTATCGCGTCTCATTAAGATGCGGTAAATCGATCGCCCGCGGCTCCCCAGTTGACTCTGGAACTCCAGCTTGCTGGGAGGCTCAAGCTGGAGTCGACGGGGGAGCGCGCCTCCGACTGCCACTGCCGTGGGGACGAGCGGTAAGTCGGCGGCAAATACGCCCCCCCCCACCCCCCAGTGAGGACAAGCCCTTGGTTTCACTTCTCTAGGGAAGCAACCAGTCATTTCCTCACTGAGAACAGTGGAAATCCCTGGTCCCTCCAGATCTTTCCATCTGGCAAAGTCAAAATTTCAGGAATCACCCAATCTGGTTAATATGAAGCCAGTGCTGGAATGTATTAGCATACAGCAAGGGCTATGCTTACAACACAATCAATGTACATAAATTAAGCCTGCCTATGCTGTGACAGCTACGTGTGAAAAGCTTTCCATTCAGTTTACAGAAATAAAAACTTATCAGGGCTGTAAAAATCTCTGATGAATGTATTCCTCACTCCACTCCCCCTTACAAAAAAAGTCACACCACAGCATTGTGTTATAAACTTTCTGCCTCCTATCTTTTCCTGAGCGGGTTTTTACTTCCTTCTACTGGTTAGTTTCTTTCCTTAATGTCTTGGTGACACTGAAATGTTTCAAATAATATTTGCATTTGCCCTGCTCTCAGGGGATTCAGGAGGGAAGGAGAGAAAGAAGAAGACTGGTACCTCTCCCGTATGAATGTAGAGAGTTCACTTGCCCTAGCTGAGTAAGTATGTACCATTAAGACTACCTCTGGAGGCAGAGTGTCTTAAGTCTGAAACAGTCTTATAATAGACAAATAATAAAGAAAGAAAAAAGCTGCCTGATTCTAATGCACCTAATTAGCCATCAGCAGATTCTTAATTGCATACATTAGGATGATTCCATAGTGGAGATTAATTCTAAATATACCCAAGCAGCTGGTTAAGATGCCATGGATTACAGTGTGGACTGTACTTTTCCACTTAATTAGATATCAAAATTAAGCAGCAACAAGCATTTTGACATAACGGGGATCAAGCCGCCGCTTGGCATCCCAAAGCTGCACTAAAGTGACCGCTAAACAGAGCCGCACAGATGGAGAGATATTAAATGCCGCACTGGAAAGTAATTTCAAATAATAAAATATCAATATTTACATTTTAATTACCCCTACTGAGAGCCGCTCTGTCATTTTCACTATTGCCGACGCAGCAAGGGGTAGTGGAATGACATTGCGGCTCTGACGGCAATGACTATTTTGTTTCCATTAAAGAATGACAAGTGTTTTAGAGGCAGTGACACCCAGTGTGTGAACAAGAATGACAGCAGATCAGAAAATTCCTATTAAAGGAATAAATGATTCAACAAGAGAATTTATTCCAAGCAGCCAGCTCCTTTTTGAAACACATAATCCTTCCAAATTTTCTGGGAAAAGTTTATTATTAGAGATGCCCAAGGGAAACCTTTGCCTCATGTGAAATATTTAGAAAGGTAAGACATTACATGATGACTGGTCAGTTTAAAATAACGATACTCAAAGTGGGCAAATATTTGAGAGGGGGAAAAGGGAAACTACTGGCACTTCTTAAAAAGGAGTTTCCTTCCTGTCTAATGATCTCACAAAAGTTTTGACTAACCACAAATAATGCTGGGGGTCTTTTCCCCCATTAATTTTATTACAATTAGCCCAATGAACCCTGCCTCATCTGGACTGCAATATGCTGGCCTTTAGAATTGTTGCCAGAAACTGATCACAACAGGCTGCGTGCATGTCTTTCTCTCTCTCCCTCTTTTTAAGATAGATTTTTTTCCCCTTTCCTTCTGTTCTTTAGTATTTACATCAGAGGCTATTGAGTTACTCTTGAAGCACCTTACCAAATCTAATTACTCCTTAGCAGGTCCAAGGTCAAGATTATGAAAAAAATATACATATATTAAATCTGACTTGCTGCATGCACAAAGAAGAACAGAGAGGAAACTAATATGAGATTTTAAAAGAAAAGACTTCCTTGGGGATGTCTGTCAAATTGTAAAGATCTTGAAAGAATTTTAATGCGCCCAGATATCAGAAAGTACATAAAAGAAAATACTTGGGCGGTACATGGTAGTATGTAGCTAACTAGCCCTCCTGTGTCATGGCATCTATTTATTTAAGGCATGGAGAGCTGAACATCTATGAATGCAACAAATGGTTAAAAAAGAAAACAAACAGAATTTTTATAAAAAGGAAAAAGAACAGCTTGGTGATGGTGTCTATTTTTAAGAGTTTTTGAGATAGGTTTGACATTAAAAGGTAACTGTGAAGTACAGAAATGTGACCCTGATATCAGTTGCCTAACTAGCTGATCTTCCTCTTCTTCTTCTTTCTTTCTTTTTCTTTAAGTACCCAGGAAGTACTTCTTAAGCATCCCTAATGCTTTTAGGACAAGACACTTCCCCATTTCTCAGCCACTAGCACCTTTTAATTTCTGAAAGAGCCACGGTTGAAAATCTTAATTAATTGTTCCATACTGCTTCAGGATCATTATGCAATGTAATAAAGGCCGTGTAATTATGAAATTTTACAGCCATTACCAAGGCTGATGGCTCGTATTTCATCCTCAGCTGGACCCAATGGCTTTTAGCCACTCAGCTCCCCTTTGATGAACTACAGACAGATCTATCAGGCCCAAACAATATCCAGGCAAGGCGGCTATAATAGCTACCTACAGATGAAACCATAGATAAAGATAAACTATAAATCTACACACAAATGCAGGCACATTGCCTCAGGATGACAGAGGGGAGAGGATGAGACACTTGGGAAAGCTGGCTGCTTACATGAAGGCAACCTTCTGTGGCTCTCTCTCTTATTCAATTTGAAATTTGTTTGATTTCTTAAAGATGTAAAACCTTTGTTGAAAGCCTCACTGATTTAGAAAATAATCAAATAATGGTAGATAGGTTGGGGGTGGGATGTGCGTATTTTTCTGAGGAAGGAAAGATGCTGCATTAAGCTTCTGTAGAGTTTGAAGAAAGGTATCTAAATGGGCAAATTAACATGCCCCAGATGAGAGAATTTCAAGTCAACAAGTTTGTTGGAAATTATAGCTTTCTGTTCTCCTTCCCTTCATCTTGCACATTTAAAAATGTATTCAGTTCAATTCCTTCTATCAAGAAAAGCAAATATAAATTATTTTTACATGCATAAAAGTGACATTCCGAATATACGTTATGAGATTTAGTTAGCTTTTAGCCTTTCACTGTAAGCAGCAATGAAGATGAGGTAAGGAAACTTAACCTCATGCAACATCCTCCTAGACCAGTGTTTCTCAATGACTGGTCCATGGACCAGCACTGATCCCTGAGATCTCCCTGATACAGTTTAAGAAGGCAGCAAGCTTCTCCGTGGTATCAACGACTTTGTTCTTCAATGTGAGAGTAAAAACTGACATGAAAGTTGAAGGAACAGGTCACAGGGTTAGTTATCAGCATTACCTGCTTTTGTAAAAGGTTGACTTTGGGACTTGGGTCACTATAATCTCGGCATTTATGGAGGTGATGGGAATGGAATTATTTTAGGCTTGGCAGGACGGTAAGTGCTGTCTGTGTGGCTACTCCCTGAGGAGAAAAAAATCTAGGCTGCAGTGCTTCTGCCCAACCATGATAGAGACTATGCACAAGTTTGGAAACATCACCATGACCAATTATATTCCCTCTACAGTACCCACTACTATTCAACATGTAGTCCTGGAGCTTGGGCCATATTAATGGTTAAAATGAAAGAACATGCCAGAAGAAAGGCAGGCAGGGAGGGTGTCCTGGAGACCAGGCACACTCATTTCACTAGGCTGACCATACATCCCGTTTTGAACGGGACAGTCCCATTTTTTACAGATTTTCTGATCGTCCCGTCTTTTTAATAAAAATATCAAATTTGTCCCGTTTTTCGTAAAAAAAACGGGACGCGGCTTATTTCAGGGACCCACGGCCGGGTCCCACCTCCTCCCACAGGCCTTCAGTCCCTTCCCCTCCCCGGCCTGCTCCCCCCTCCCCTCCGCCGCTGCAGAGCTGCGGCGTGATTGGCTGGGCCGCCCCCATGTGTCGCACGAGCCGGTTACAGCTGAGCCCGGCGCAACGGCAGAGTGGAGCTCCTGCTGGGCAGGGGCTGCCTGGTGCCTTGCTCCCCCCGCCCCCCCCCCCATGTGGAGGAAACGCTGAGCCCAGCGTAGGTAGGGGCTGGGGAGGGGGGCTGCTGGCCGGGCAGGGGCTGCCTGGTGCCTTGCTCCCCCCGCCCCCCCCATGTGGAGGAAACGCTGAGCCCAGCGTAGGTAGGGGCTGGGGAGGGGGGCTGCTGGCCGGGCAGGGGCTGCCTGGTGCCTCGCTCCCCCCCCCCACGTGGAGGAAACGCTGAGCCCAGCGTAGGTAGGGGCTGGGGAGGGGGGCTGCTGGCCGGGCAGGGGCTGTCTGGTGCCTCGCTCTCCCCCCCCCCACGTGGAGGAAATGCAGAGCCCAGCGTAGGTGGTGGCTGGGGAGGGGGGGCGCAGCGGTGGGGCCTGTTAGGGGTGGGATGAGCTGGGGGGTCATGGGGGAGGGCTGTGTTTTGAGGCCGTTGGGGAGGTCTGGGGGGTGTATTGGTTGCTAGTGGGGGGCTATGGTGAGAGGTTGTGTAGGGAAGGCTGTGGGGGTGTAAGGGGCTGGGGGGTTGGTAGTGGGATGGTGTTGGGGGGCCTGGAGGTGGTTATGTGAGGGTTGGGTATTGGTGACTTTATGGATATGGGGGGGGGGCGTTGTAGGGTTATATTTGGGGTCTGAAGGGAGTTATAACCCCGTCCCGTTTTTGCCATCCCAATGTCCCGTTTTTGTCACAAGGAAATATGGTCAGTCTACATCTCACTGATATCTCTAAGTACTCTTCTACTCTTTTTCTTAAAAGTATTACTAACAGTGCGTGTTTATGTGATGTACACATATACTTTTGTCAATCATTTTCTCAACTGGGAGTCTACGATTAACATTGAATTTGAAAAGGGCTCCGCCAACAAGTGTGAGAACCTCTGCTCTAAAGACATCAACAGTACACCCTCATTTTGAATACTGTAGGCAGTACTAGTCATTCAAAAAGATATTGCAGCTTTAGAGGGGGTTAAGAGAAAGGTGACAAGAATGATTAGATACATGGAAAAACTCTCCTACAAAGACCGATGAAAAAATGGGATTTTTACTTTAGAAAGGAGATTAATAAGAGCAATCATGGATAAAAGAATAAAAAACAGATGATACAGAGAAGGCAGATCAGGAGTTTCTGTTCTCCCTGCCTCACAGCTTCAGAAGTAGGGGACATTCAATAAAAATGGAAGGTACCAAATTCAAAATTGAAAAAAAAGAACTTTTTCATTCAATGCATAATGAGACTGGTGAACTCAGTGCCCCAGGATGTCACAGACCAGGAATTTAGCAAGATTGAAAGGATATTGGATGTTGATCTAGAGAACAATAATGTTCAGAGTTGTAACAGCTAAAGCTCTGTCTCTCCATATTCAGGGCCGGCGACAGAAATTTTGGGGCCCCCTACTCTGATCGTTTGGGCCCCCTCCCAGCCCAGCCGGGCCCCCCCTAGCCCAGCCACCCCCCCCCCAGCCCAGCCAGCGCTCCCCCCACAGCTGACAGCAGCTGGCAGCAGTGCGGGAGCGCGAGCCGCCCTTGCTGCTCCCCCCCCCCGCGCGCGCCTTTTCTCCCCCGGACCCGGCGGAGGAAGCGCTACAGTGCTGCGGAGCCTCCCTGCCCTCGTCCTCTTTGCAGGCAGTGGTGCGCCGCTGCCGCCGGCCGGGCTCACTGCTCCTGCCGGGGACACACACGCTCCAGAGGAGAGCCGCGCCGCTTCCCCGCCCCTTCCCCAGGCCCAGCGACAAGGGGGGATGACTACGGGTACTGCTGTGTACCGGGCCCCGGACTTAAGGGGCCCCCCCTAAAGTCTGGGGCCAGGTACAGCTGTATCCGTAGTCCCCCCCTGTCGTCGGCCCTGTCCATATCACACACACACACAAACAAAGACATATACACACAAACACACTTCTCTTTCTAAGCAATAAAGACCTTGGGCTTCAGAGTTTAAACCAGTCTCTAAGATTAGGATTGGATCTTCCTGGAGACAGATGTGGTGACCTTGCACCTCGCTCTGAAGCACTGGTATTGACACTGTTGGAGACAGGCTATTGGACTACAAAAACTGTCTGATCCAGTCTGGCAATTCCTATGTTCCTAAAAATGGAAGAAATGATGGCCCCAGAAGTTAGACTGAGTTAAAAAAAAAAAAATAGGTGTTGGAGAGATGGACATCAGCTAGAGAGTTTCAATATAACAGCATGTGGACTTTCACTGTATGTATAGATCCCTAAAATCATGCATCATATTGACTGTCAGGGATGGATAAGCCACACTCTGAAGCTCGAGGCTACTTCCATAGAAAGAAAATACGGGTGAGAAATGTGTGTTACTCACACATAAAATTGTGCACACGTACTTTGCACACTTGTGTACTTTGCTTTATTAAGCAAACTCACAGCACTCTGAAAGCTACTGAGATTAGGAGGGAACTTCTCGGTAATTTTGCCTTCTTGGCCTGTTTCATTACAAAGTGGTTTTTTGAAAGATAATCTGGCTGAATTATAAGGACAACGTAATAGTATAATCAAACATCTTAAATCTGAGAGACATCGCCATAGTCACAGAGGGTCACAAGTCAGCAGGTCTACAAGTTCAGGGAAAGGATGAGATGTGTGATTCTGGTTCCTTCCAGCATAAACATTGGCAATCCTTGATATATGGTCTATTAAGGACCAGGGTGTGCTGTTAACATGCTTTATTGAAAGCGTATGTGTGGACAGTATTCATTGTACATAGTGTGAATTGATCTATTCCTGTACTGTATTAGGCAGCATCGTAAACATTCTCAATGGACAAAAAGAAAGGAAAAAACCCAGTGTAAACGTTAAACATATATAGCACACTAAAACATCTAACACACTAGACTATATACTCATGGACTCTGATCCCCGGATAGCATTTAAATCACTCCCTTAAACTGTAAAAAGTTACCAAAATTCAGCTGACTGCTTTAGCTGAAACATAGGGTTATATACAATTGGGAAGGTTTTATGTAGACTGATAAAAACTGTCAAATCCTCCACCCCCACCATTTCCCAGCCAGTTGACTTGTGCTTAGCCAAATTAGCATCAGCCTCATGCAAGAGCCCCTTAGCTTTGTTTCTTTTTATCCTCCTACCCAATCACTCACACCACTAGGATGAAAAGCAAATACAAATCTGCTCAGCAGGAGCATTTTTCAGTGGAGAAACTTCAAGAAGGATGTAGCCCCAAAGAGGCTGTGATTCTCAGTTCTATCAGGAAAGGTAATACCAATGAGCATGAAATAACAGCCTAATAAAATATAAAAAAAACCTAAATGACATTAAAAATTGGATAAAACCTGCATAGCTTATCCGGTGCTGCTTGTTTTACAAAAGAACTGCTTGAATTTTTATGCACTTTGGTAACTGTCCAATTAGTAATTGTACGTACACATGTATTCCATAATGTGAGAATTCAACTACAGTTTTTAAATGAAGACAAGAAATTTCTGCATGACAAATATTCAGGCAATTAATTCATGGCTTACTGTATATTGGTTCAAGAATAGCAGCCGTGTTAGTCCGTATCCGTAAAGAAAGCGAGGAATACTTAGTCTCTAAGATGCTACAAGTATTCCTCGCTTTCTTTATGTATATTGGTTGAAGTAGAACTTGCCCCGGCACATTGAAATGATGAGAAGTTTATCATTCCCATATATGGATTAAAACAAACAAAAGGGAACCAATCATATATATTTTGATCAAAGACAGATTTTCAATATTGCTTTTGTAGCTTTTTTGCTTGTTCATGTGAGCCATTCAGTTTTCAATTTTAGAACATTCTCATGCAGATTGCACACTAGCATAAGGTGTTTCTAAGAAATCTGTTTTAGATTATGTAAACAGGAAAGCTTCTGTTACATGTTTTAAAGACAACCTGTAATAAGAATATACATTGGTTTAGGGAAAAACATTACCGTACATACAGACCAAAACCAGAAAGGAAATGGTACATAATTGTATGTCTTCTCTGTTAAGATTCATTTAATGTTGCAAAAATCTGTAGCTGTTGTTATGCATGCCACATTTTACTCTGGACACTCGGTATTCCCCAACTGAACTGTTTCTTGTGGTGTTTTTTTCCTACAGCAAACCAACAGTTTTTCAAGAGGTCTCTTTGCAACCAAGGAGTATGACATTTACTAATGTGTTGAGAGTCAGGGATTCTCTTTTGTAGGAGCCAATACTAATAAGAAAGATATGGTTCAGTGTCCTGGGTATTCTTCCAAGTTTTATTAATTAGATGGAAAGCTTTTCCCTCTGGAATTTTGTAAGGTATTTATTAACACTTCAGTCCACAAACTAGAACAAATTTACAGTAGCAGAGGTAATTGTTCCATACACCATCCCTGGTTATCAACTTGGCAGGGAAATGCAGAAAAAGGTTAAGATTATGATCTTTTTCATGATATTTTAATTGCACTTCTTAATCTGCTAAATTAAAAACTACAGAGCAATCTTATTCAGATCACAGACAAAAAAGATCATATCAATTTGTGACAAAATGTATGAATGCTCCTATCTGCTTTAATTATAAAGAGAATTTAACAGTCAAATTCAGTATGACCACAGAGCGGGTAAGATACAAATGTTATCTCGTCTCCAGTTGTGCTATCTTCTCCCCAAGCATTTTTGTGTTTTCTTCCAAGCCTCCCATCCCTTAATGCGAGGACACCCTCCCCTAGCTAATTTGCAATGCCACCACCTTCTCCATCAAATTAAACATCAAGATCCATCCCTACCACTATATTTTCAGTAAATTGGCAACTGATGTCAATGCAGTGGTCATTACTGGCTACCTGCTTTGTATGCTTCAAAAAGAATCATAATTCATAGATAGTCTGTGTAACCACATGTTCCTTTAACTACTGCCCTTGGCCTTCCCATTCCCACTCCATCTGTTTTTATATCTACTTAATTCAGACTGCCACCTCTTAGGGATACATGTGTGTTTGTTCAGTGCCTAACACAGTGAGACCCTGATCTGAATGGATGCTATTGCAACACACAATTAACAAATGATAATGTTTTGTTATGTGTTTCTCAGTTCACTGTAAAACTAGTTTGATGACATAAGTATATTTGGGCCTTATTTTGCACTTCTGAATCCATGCCCTTGAAGTCAATGGGAGCTTTGCCCGAGGAAGGCTCACATAGAGTTCGATCCAGGCTTCCAATACTGAAGCACATATTGCTGTGAATCCTCTAAAACAATACTTGTGCAGGTGTGTGCACAGGCAGAACTTGGTTGTGCAAGACTTGCTAAGGATGCACAACCTGGAGTAAGACCTGAAACCGTCAACCACTAAAATGCTGTTATTTTGGGAAATCCGCCACTCCATCACCTCAGCCCACTCCTTTTCCACGATCTACGTCAAATATGCTGTGTCATGGCAACTCTCCTTCTTGTTGACCAGTACTTGATGTGGCTATCTTTCTGAAGCTTATTAATACCAATCAGTGTGTGATACCGAAGGGTTCATTTTTTCCCTCCCCAACATTCTCAGAATATTATCTTGGCAGTGTATTCAAGTCAGAATGGGAAGCAGCAGACCAGCCAAGACCTAAAATCTGGGTCAACTGCATGGCAGCATGTTTTGCCACCTCTGGCTTTAAGAGCTGGCCCCAAATACTGCTCCTTATTGCTTCTTTTTGTCTTAATAATAAACCTCTAGCATTACTATTGTGGATTTCTATGTTTCATTCCTTCACTATCAAAGTCATGATTGCATCTACAGGGGAGTCCTTTTGGACATACTGACCATCCCAGGCCCTGCATATTTTACAGTACTTGGCACCTGCCAAATCCACTTTTGTTGAAGCACTGAGTTCTAGCTTACTGAAATGGGTGGGATTTTAAGAGTTTGATAGCCACACACAAACCAATAGGGGAAGTTTGGCTGAAGGACGAGCTACTGGTTAAAGCACAGGACTGGGAGTTGGGCAACCTGGGCTCGGGTCTCAGTTCTACCACAGATTTCCTGTATAACTCTGGTGGAGTCTCAGGACCTTTCTTTTGCCTCAGTTTCCTTATCTGTAAACTAAACATAAGTAAATCACTTCAAAAAGCTGTTGTGAGACTATTCATTTGTGCTTGACACCCATTTACATCTTGAAATAAAGGATCTACAATGTAGTTTTACACAAGAGGGACAGCTCACCTACATTTAAGGTTAACACCAGCTTTCTGTTGAAAACTTGACTCTAAGTGCTCTACAATTTACATGGTTACTTGCCTTGAAATCTGGATTGCCTTGAAATTTGGTGTGTCTCATGGGGGGCATGGACTGTCTTGTTAGCTATATGAATTTGGGGCCACTTGACCAAGTGGTTCCTGAGATACAGCATAAAACAGCTTTTCTTAAAGCTGAGAGATTCTAGCGACTTTCCCCCCCTCACAGACAGAGATCAAACCAGGGCTCAGATCATTGCTCCAGAGTCTCCAGTGTTCAAGGGTTTGGGAAAAATCTGCCCTTGAGAAGAATGTTTTTATTATTCTTATTCTTATGTAGATAAATGTAACCTGAGTACAGCAGCATATTCAGAAAGTGCTGAAACTATTTTTGAATAAAGAAGGAATCACACATGAGAATGCTCACTGGGAGGAGAGGGATGATTAGGGGAGCATGAGAAGGTGGTAATGGGGATGAGGGGTTTGAGTCTGTGTCAAGGGAGGAGGGTATCATGGGGGGGAAATGGGAATTGGTGGTAGGGCAGGTGTAAAGGGTTGGGAGGCTCAGGTAAGGGGGAGTGGGTAGGGATCTGGGGAGCGTGAGGGAAGAAGATGAAGAAGGGTGGAGAATATATAAGGTAGCAGAGGAAATTGTGGGTTTACAAATGGTGGGAGGCATGTCAGCCCTGATTTGTCTCCTTCTCTGTGTGTGCTGTGATCTGAGCCTCTCTCTCTGCCCACAGTGCATTCTGGGATTTGGGGGACCTTGCTCGTCTTGGGGTGTCCGAGCCCCTCTCCCTGTACCTCCACGTGAGCTGAGATTTGGAGTGAGGGAACGGAAAGTAACACAAAATTGAAAATCTGAAATCTAGACAATGAATACCTAAGACACACATCACCCTTGTGGGTGGGGGAGGGACCCCATTTGCAAGAGGGGTGGCCTGGCTGAACATGGGGCATTGCTGAAGCAAGGGCAGGAGTCCCATCTGGATGTGGGTAGTGGGACTGAGGGGCCCAGTTCAGCATGCATCTTGGTTCACATAACTGAGGTACTGTGCAGCCCTGCCTGTGATACGTGTACACAGCAGCATCGGGCAGGAGACACCAAGGGGCAACTTCTTACATGTTAATGGCTTCTACAGTACCAACTAATGGCTTAATGGGATGGCGGAGGAGCTGGAAATGTTAGCAGGGAGGTACATATTATGGGGAGTGGTGGGACAGAGGAGACAGACACACCAGTCTTCTCTCACACGCTTAAAGTCACTAACAATCATGTAATAAAAACAGTGAAGGCTCTGGAACGTAGACCTTAGATGAGATTTTTCTCACTGACCATGTTAGCAACTGCACACTGCTAGGGGAGGGATAGCTCAGTGGTTTGAGCATTGGCCTGCTAAACCCAGGGTTGTGAGTTCAATCCTTGAGGGGGCCATTTAGGGATCTGGGGCAAAAAAATCTGTCAGGGGACAGTACTTGGTCCTGCTAGTGTAGGCAGGGGACTGGACTCGATGACCTGAAAGGTCTTTCCAGTTCTAGGAGATTGGTATATCTCCATTTATTTATTTATTATTTACTTCAATGCATGACCATCATCCCGATTCCACTATAACAAAATGTACAGGAGAGGGAGAATCACATAGTGGCTGCGTAGCCTAATAGAACTATCACAGCGCTAGAGCTATTCCAGCTCTGCCACCAGCCTGCTAGGTGACCTTGGGCAAGTCACTTCACAGCTCTGTGCCTCAATTTCCCATCTGTAACAAGGAATAATGATGTCAGGTTACTTGAGATCTACATAAAAGCTAGATCTTTAGATTATTATCTAGCCACAGTAGCCTATCAACTGCAAACCTAGGTGAGAAATACAACTGTCAAAATGACCACTAACTCCTATCAACACACATTTCTCTCTCTCTGTTTAAAAAAGTAGGATATTTAAGTGATCAAAACTTAGTTAATGCAGAGTGATAGCTCACACCCTTTCAGAAAGTGGAGTTTAGCAAAACTAAAACTTCTGAAAACCAGAAAATACAGAGTTATGGTTAACACCCAGAAACTCTGGCCTCAACGAGCAATGCCCCAATAAATCGATAACACACATCCTCACACTCTGCCTTTTCACTGTAATGGGCAGGCATTACATGAACTTGCCCTAAGCTCAAACACTTAGCTTACTCCCACAATAGAATACCAAAAATGTAACATTTAACAATCACTTTGTACCCTTTTACAACCCTTTGCACTTGCACACAAGTTGCCACCTAAACCTGTACATTCCCCTACCCATCATGAAATCCACAGACTGCTCTCATATCCTGCCTCACTACTGACTATACCCCGGGCAAGAAGACTCCAGTTCCCTGCTGCTGACACAGCCTACTCAAGTCTGTATTAAATGCTGCAGACCGGCACCTCAAGATACACATGTTCCTCTTTCCTTTGACAGTAAACATGGAGGGGACTCAGACCCAGGTTTCCCCATATGATAATCATAACTCTTTTAAGCTGCTCCAACTTCTTCCTCCACCATTCAATATATATACACTTAACAGTGAATACAGCTGGAATGCAGGCAGATAATTCCCAGTGGCTATTGCCAGCTCCAGTGGGGGCAGAGTTAAGGCTGTGTGGGCATTTCTGCAGGGGCACCATTTGGAAGGGAAGGGGATGGCTCAACCCTTCCTCCCCACAATTTTTGTAGGGGAGGTCTACTTACCCTAACTCCAGATGGAGCTCTTAACTTCAGTAGCTTGAGTGTGATATGGGATGAGTTCAGAAGCTGGGAGCAAGGAGTTTGTTCAGAGTGATAAAGATAAAAAAAGACTTAAAGTAAATTAAAGATTGTTAGATGATCCCGAAAGCATTGCCAGGCACTTCAGTTAAAAGATAGGAAACGAAGGGTAGGAATCAAAGGTGAGAATAGAGAGAGGTAAATAGTGGTGTCCCTCAAGGGTCTGTACTGGGTCCAGTCCTATTCTACCTATTTATAGATGATCTGG
Organism: Sternotherus odoratus; assembly: GCA_032164245.1. Taxonomy (NCBI): domain Eukaryota; kingdom Metazoa; phylum Chordata; order Testudines; family Kinosternidae; genus Sternotherus; species Sternotherus odoratus. The sequence goes on along the minus strand of JAVMKO010000003.1, from coordinate 133,321,596 downwards.
AAAAAAGGGTGAACAGTGAGGTGACAAAATTTGCAGATGATAACTATCTTGAGTGATTTTATAAGTCCAAATTAGACTGTGAAGAGTTACAAAGGGATCTCCCAAAACTGGGTGAGTGGGCAACACATGGCAGAAGAAATTCTGTGTTGATAAATGCAAAGTAATGTACATGGCAAAATATAATCCCCCACACAGCAAAGTAATGCACATACAAAATGATGGGATCTAAAGAGATCTTGGAGTCATTGTGGATAGTTCTCTGAAACATCTGCTCAATGTGCAGCAGCAGTCAAGAAAGGAAACAAAATATTGGGAATCAGTAGGAAATCATAAGAGAAAAATATCATATTGCCTCTATATAAATCCATGGTACACCAACATATTGAATAATGTGCACAGATTTGGTCACCCCATCTCAAAAAAGAGATATTGAATTTGAAAAAGGTACAGAGAAGGGCAACAGAAATAATTAGCAGGTATAGAACATCTTCTGTATGAGGGGAGATTGAAAAAGACTGGGACTTTCCAGCTTGGAAAAGAGATAACTAATATGGGGATATGATACAGGTCTATAAAATCTTGAATGGTGTGGAAAAATTGAATAAGTAAATGATATTTACTCCTTCACATAACACAAGAACTAGCGGTCACCAAATGAAATTAATAGGAAGCAGATTTAAAACGAACAGACAAATAAAAAAGTATTTCTTCACAATCAACCTGTGGAACTCTTTGACAGGGGATGTTGTGAAGGCCAAAACTATAACAGGACTATAATAAGAACTAGATAACTCATAGAGGATAGGTCCATCAATGGCTATTAGACAGGATGGGCAGGGATCCAAGAAAATGTTCTCCATGTCTCTCGCCTCTGTTTGCCAGAAGCTGGGAGTGGGCAACAGGGCTACTTGATGATTTGTCTGTTCTGATCATTCCCTCTGAAGCACCTGGCATTGGCCACTGTTGAAAGACAAAATACTGGGCTTGGTGGACCATTGGTCTTACACAGTATGGCCGTTCTGTTCATGTTCCCCATGAGTCCTGATGGGGGGTCTCTCTCTCTCTCTCTCTCTCTCTCTCTCTCTCTCTCCACAGAGATAGTAATAAAGTAAGAATATATATTAAAATTTTAAACCTAACCAGTGTTCCTTCAGTGACTTGCCACAAGATGTCAGAACATGTTGTTATTAGAGCTGAGTGGGTCTAATATTTATTTAATTTTCTTTCTTTTATAAAGGAATTATATATAGGGCTCCTGTCAGCTAATTGCTAAGTTATCTGCCAAAAAAAACCCCAGTGTTCTCAAGTGCCTAAGTAGCCCCAAGAATCACAGGTAAAGTTCACCCCACTCCACCCCCACCTAGCAAAATCTGATATGGTGCCCCTGCATTTCTGCATTTCCTGTTTCTTAGAAGTTTAAGTTTTGCTGCATTTGACATTCTGGAACCGCACAAGCTATCCCTAGGCAACCGTAATGCTGAGTTAAGTGCCAAAAACCTTTGTTAATTAGTAGTAATAATAGAAACCAGTTTATTCAAAGGTCTTGGAAGATACCTGAAAAGGATAATGGAAGAAAATGACCAAAGTACTAGGAAAAGGATTGACAGGCGCTACTCATGTAATACGTAGGATACGTTTGCATTGCAGCCGAAAGCTGGCTTCCTGGTGTGAGTAGACAGACAGGTCTTAACTCTACTCAATCTAGTACACTAAAAATAGCAGTGTTGCTGAGAGCAGTAACTCAAGGTGGCTGCCTGAGCACAAACCCACCTGTACACCATGGGTACACATTCAGATGGCTAGCCCAAGTCACTGCTCATGCTATCCCTAGCTACACTGCTATTTTTAGTGTGCTAGCATAGCACAGCTAGCACAAATCTGTCTACTCATGCTGGGAGGAACACTCCTACCTACAATGAAAAGGTCCCCACAGAAGAAACAACTGGATTACACATTGTGCTAAATCACTGAGCCCCAGAGTGCAATGAATAATATCTAGCGATTTAAATCTACAGATCTCAAAGCACTCAAAAATTGGGGGTATAATTCACACTTTTTAGAGAGGGAAATAAAACTCAAGAGATTAAGTGATACAGTCACACAGCAAAGAGCCAGTGGCAGAAGTCTACTGACTTCCATTCTTGTCCCCTGTCCTGAAGCATAATACAGATCTAATATAGGGCCTGATCCAAAACCTATCCAAAGAGTCCCAATGACATCATAACTATGCATGCCAACCAACCAGTTTAAAAAAAAGACCCAGGGCACACAAACAGGCTTCAGTTAACAGGAAATTTCAGCTGATGGGTACAACTAGGATTGATACTGCTTCTATTAAGGTCACAGGAGGTTTTTCCACTGACTTCACTGGGAGCAGGATTGGACCAGTGTAGGCGTCTTTTCACTTTTGGATAGTGAAAAATTAAAACTAGGATCTTAAATAACTATACAGTGCTGACTTTATAGTTTATACCACTGAGTAAGAGGGTCAAGTGTGTTAGTGTTATAAAACTCTAAATCAACATTGATATTATACTGACTGTATGAAAATACATAAAAATACATTTAATTAACTGGAAGGTTGTGACACAAACTGACAAAAGCAATTTAAAACAGAAATTTCAAAGCCAAGTCTGACACCTTTAGAGTCATTCTGATCTCCAAAAGATACATATTTAGGCCAGAATTTTTATATATCCCCATGTATTTTTAAATGTTTGAAAAATATGCATATTATTTACTCAATTGCCTGGAATGTCTGTCGGAGAAATACATATTTATTTTTAAAAGCAATCCATATATTATTTACCCAGTGGCAGAGAATGACTGAGAAAAAGCCGTTCTGGTCTGTCAAGTAAATACATATTTATAAATGGTTTTTAAACATATTATTTACCCCATGGACGGTAATGGCTCTGCCAGGGCCATTACACGTAAATATGTAATTAGCCACATAATAAAACATCCCCATAAAATTTCCCTGAAAAACATTAACTTTCTATGTGTCAATTTTGTTTTCCACAATACCAAAAGATATGTTAATGAGTAAGATACAATTTTCCATTATATATAGGGCAAAGGAAAAAAAAAAGTATCCCAATTGCTGAGTATCCCAATTGCTAATTTTCTTTATTTTATAGTGTACTGTTTATGGCTCCCATACTGCCTGCCATCGGATTCACCTGTGCAGACCCTCACACTCAGCCGGACCGATGTCAACATGGCTCTGCACTGAGCAAGATTCTATTGGCAGCATGACAAGCTAATTTAATACTCACGAAGGTATGGACCTGATACAACTTGCTAGAGTTACTTGTAATGTGGACATTGTTGTATTAGCTTCTCCACACAGCTTACCAATGCATCTGCACCACTGCCGGGCCCTCCTGAATAAGGCCTGCCAAGCATGAAATATGCCAAATTGGATAATGTTTTTTCACATGGAGCACTGTCCACAATGAACCGGATAAGACCATCAAATCCTTTTCAGTTTTGAAAGTTAGAACCGGATTTTAAACTAGGGCTCCAAAGATTAAACCCACTTCATCACCTAGCCCACTGAGTGTTGGCACTTAAATTGGATCTTAAAATAAAATCCTAACCATATAATTGTTGTGAAGTTTGTTAATTAAGAATGTTAACTTGTGAACTTTGGCTGAGACCGTACACATAAAATTTCAAACTGGAGTGAACTATACTGTTTCTAGTAGTGCAAATGTGTGTTGTAATAAAAGTCATACATTAAGATGTAAATTTTATTCTCTGAGCAGAATACGAGGTGATTAATTCTCATAGTGCAGTGATCAATTGGTACAGATGCTGCATCTGTAGCAATGTTTGTTTTTGTACATATTAGTAACAGAAGTGCACCACTAAAACAGGTGTCACTTGCATAGCTGTACAACATTTCTGATATTTTGAAAACACTGAGATTGGTAGTTAGGTTATATGTAGTTCTGCCATTTTTTTCAATTAGATCCATTATTGATTTGATGGAAAAGCAAATCAAAGATACCATAGCGGTACGTAAATTGGTTAGACAGAGTATAAGGCTCTGGTTCTGAGCTTAGAAGTCACATGACTACTGAAAACGGCTTTATCAAACATACCTCAATGAGATTTCTGGTGACTGCCTATACCGTATTTTTCGTCCTATAGGACGCTCCGGCCTATAAGACGCCCCCTCGTTTTTCGATAAATAAGCCGGACCAAAAAAAAAAAAAAAAAAAAAAAAGCGCCTCGCTCTCCCGTCCCCGCCGCGCGGGCGGGCTGCCGGGAGCGTCCCGGTTCCCCCCTCCCCGCCGCGGGCGGGCTGCCGGGAGCGCTCCCGGCAGCCCGCCCGCGGCGGGGAGGGGGGAACCGGGGCGCACATTCGCCCTATAAGACGCACCAACTTTTTCCCCCCCGTTTTGGGGAAGAAAAAGTGCGTCTTATAGGGCGAAAAATACGGTAATCATGGGGGACATGTTGCAAAAGACAAATACAGGATTAGTCCAGCAGCTGAGGTTTAATATGCTAAAATGGCATAGAGACCTTTAGAAAAAGTGTGCTGGGAGTGTATTATGGCAGACTCTTCTTTAGAACCTGTTGGGGTTACAGGGCCAGAATTTACCTCAGTTATACCAGTTTAAAATTGGAGTAATCACTTCACATCAATGGAATTATTCCAGGTTTACACTAGTGTAAATGAGATTAAAAAACTGGCCCATGCATATTAACATTTTATGTTTTTCAAAGCTGCAATAACAGTTTATAAATTGATGCTGAATTTCAAGCTGTCTAAATGCTTGGCTTGTTGACACCCCTAGCTAACATTACTTTGTAATATTCTATCATCCATCTCATTCACACACTTCTTTTGCAAGAAAAAGACTTTTTCATGCCGAGAATGACTTCTAAGTGGTGATCATGCAGCAGTTCATATTTTCAAGTTTGCAAAGTCAACCCCCCACCCCCCCACCCTTTCACCTCTCTTTCACAGACAACTGTCACTAAAAAGATTCAAAGTGATGCAGACCCAAAAGCAGGTAGAGCCTTCCCACAAAGAAGCTTCTTTACACTTAATTTACACTTAATTTATTTATAAAAGCAAATCAAAATGCTGCCATGAGAAAATTATTCTTACTTCGGCTGCTGAAGAATGTTTCCAACTAGTGCTCTCCTCAGTTACTCCACAGTTACCTCCATAGCGTATGAGGTTCTCATTCTCAATTGTGGGGGTGGGGGGGAGGAAAAGGAGGAGAGCTGAAATAGACATAATGGCAAAGGAGCCCTGGGTCCAGCTTGACAGAGATCAGCAACAGAAGGTCCAAATGTGGCATACATTTCTCTATGTAGGTACCATAGTGAAATCTCTTAAGGTCAGATACAAGTAAGTCCTGTGTCCGGCTTTGGTGCAGTGGAAACCTACATAAGATGACACAAGCCTCCAAAATCCTCTTTTCTGATTTCTGCACAGCCACTTATGGCTTAATAGAAAGTCAGCTTTTTGTAGAATCTGGCCCTTCCATCGTATCACAATAATAGAACCAGCCATAGAGTCCAATACCACAGTCCTTACTCAGACAAAACTTCTACTGGCTTCACTGGGAATTTTGTCTAAGTAAAGGATTGCAATTTTAGGTTTCTAATTCTGCAAATTCATAAAACAAGGTCTGTGAATGTAAAGGAGTGTTCTCTGTTGTTTAGTTTAGAACACAGTAAGCACACAGTCCACAACAGAGCACCTTTGTGTGTACAGATCTATCCTGAATGTATGTAATTATGGAGCATATATTCATAATTAAAATTAATTTTACATCATTGATACAATAGATTTTCAGCTTATGTGCATACATTTAATGAAACCTATGACAAATATACAACACTATCAGTGAAATCTCTTTCTCCTGGAAGTCAATGGGAGTTTTGCCATTGATTCCAGTGGGGTCAGGATAGCAGCCTATTTCCTTCCCCCCTTTGAAAACTATCCAAACCTTTAGGTACAAATAGAGCCATTAATGGAAAGAAACACTCTACAAGTAAGACAATACACATATCAATTAATCCACAGGATGCACACGAGGCAATCAATTTTCCCAAATCAATTAAAAAAAGAAGAAAAAGAATTTGTATTTCCACTCGTTTCAATGGAAAAAAGATCAGATTACTCAGTTATTGAAACTCTCTCACATTTGCATTGTGTCTTCATTATATGCAGCCAGATACTGGACAACTTGTGCAGAAGAGTTATATGTAGGAAATCTGAAAGTTATTTTTTCTAATTGGGGTAAGATTTTTTTTAAACAACTTATTTCAGACATCCAAAAAAGCGCAGGAGAGGAGGTAGAGGGGGCTTGTGATAAACATTAGAAAACTTTTTAGACTGCAGTTTTAGTTATGCATGATGGGCCAGGATTGGAAAAAGTGTCATGTTCTTTTTTCCATGCCTCTTTGTGCACCCATGGAAGACACGTCCCACAGTGTTTCAGTAATTTGCTGAAATTTGGTCATGGTGGTGGGGATGTTGTTAGGGAAGTAAAAAGAGCAACGTCCATTTGAAGCTTGTCTGTGAACTTTGCATGAACCGCCAGGAATAATGTAGTGTGATGACAAGCCAGTTATACCTTCCACTAAATTTGCTGTCTGGAATGAACTGAAATAGTGTTTGGTTTGTGTAATTACGTCCATCTATCTTTATATTCCAGAGGCATATCGCAAATTGAAAATACTAAAAATTGACTGTTGGTTCTGATATTTAATGATTGCCAAAGACAAGACGATGATTTATTGGTTACTTACCGATGTGACACATTTGCATCTTATTAGACGGAGATTACTATTCCTTAAAATGCGGACGAGGCCTGATCATGTCTGATGGATTGATTTGATTTGCAAATGTAATCAAACTAATAAGAGGGAAAAAATGAGCAATAATGCCTTGTTTTTCAACTGGCAATCACTCCCCTGCCAACAACGCTGATATCCCTGACTAAGCAGCCTTCACACAGTCTTCCTGTCTCCTCAAATAAACAAAGGGATGCAGAGAGCTTGATAAGAGGATAACAAGCCAAGTATGGATGTAACAAGGAGCCTATACCTCAGAACAGTATAGCTGCATTAATGGGCCACCAGGCATAGCAGCCTAAGTCTTCCTGTGACTTCTTTCGTAGTAAGAAACCTCAACAATATCCATCCTGCTAGAACAAGAAAACCCAGAAGAACGTAGCAGTTTTAATTAAGGGAATCCCAGAGGGATATCCATTACCAGCGCAAAAGCAATAAGTTGCAGGTGAAATTATTAGAATACAGATGTAATAGGAAGCTAGTTTGGGAAAGTAGTTTGAGCAGCTGAAATCACAACCTTTGGGCATAAGACAAGAGAACAGTTTCAAAGGACTATCACATGGTGTTTTTAAAACCTCCCAATCATAAATACAGACTCTCTATAGATTTTTCCCTGCACTGAATTGATAACATAATTAGCTAAAGAGCAAGTTCCACTACAGACACACTAGCATGCAGGCCACGTGCTGGTATTTCTGTAAGGGCTGAAATATGGTTCTAGCTAAGAACAGATTCTTATTCCGCTTTACAGTAAGTGATCCTAATTCCCCACAGCAAGGCTCTTTCCCTTGTTAATGACCTCATCGCACAATAAGTGGTGGGCCTCTGTCTGGCTTGTTGGAGAAGGTGTCTTGCCCCTTTAAGGGCTAGAGAGCCAGAGAGGTACCTCTTACAGAGGCAGACAGCTCCATACCAGGTCAGCATGGAGAGGCTGATCCATCCCCCAAGTCACAGGAAGAGAGAGGGGACAATTTATGCTCATGTCTGTGCAGTAAAAGCCCCCTTTTTTACCTGGACCAGGCAGAGCAACATCCACCCTTTCACCCATGAAAATACCATGTTTCGTCCTGATCTGCGGTGGTCATTAGCTAGTTGCTCCTTTCTCAGGGGGCTGGGAAAGAATTTTTCACTCACCGCTAGGGCAAGATGGGTTTTTCACCATCCCCACAGCAGTCTGGGGGTTTAGTGGGGGGAAAAAACAGAAGGTGGAGTTAGGTTATGATGTTGGAATTCATTAACCATGGGGTGGATGCCCAGCGCAGGTACTCCATAGAGAATGGCTATGGTGCTCAGAAAAAATGGATTGGGAAAGGATTTAAAGGAGGTATTCTTAAAGGAGCGCAAACGGGGATCAGAGCTCTTATGACTGGTATCACAGGGAGTCAACCTCCCCTCTTTTATATCCCGCCTTAACTCTTATTAAAGGGGAAGGTTGGCCAGGGACCCCACCCTAAAATATGTAAATGCTTATGGAATTATTTGCACTGTGAAATTTTATCTGCTGGGAGCTTCCAGACATTCAGGAATGAAGTTGTGGCCTAATTAAACCACATCCAGTGTCCTCTTTCAGCATAGTCAGAGGGAATTGCAATAAATCTCCCATCCCATCCCTCTCTCTCACCCCACTCCACCGAAAGTAGAAGGCAAATGAACTTTGAGGGCCTCAAAGTTGATCATGACAATAAAACATCTTTAGGGTCTGATCCAAAACACACTGATGACAATGAAAGTCTTTCAATTGACTTCAATGGGGTTTGGGATCAGACCCTTACAAAAAGAAGACTGGAGTGTGAACCTTGATAGTTATGGATCTGATCCTGCACACCATTGAAGCAAATGGCTAACTTTGCTCAACAGAGCTGTTCATGTGAGAAAATTTATTCATAGGATTAAGTGTTTGTAGGATTGGTTACTAAGTTGCTGCAGTAAAAAGTATCAACTGACATCACACACTTTATTAAGGAAACAGACATTACAAGGTGCTAGGCTAAAACCAAGTTGAATTTATGAAATTAATTACCATGCTTGAAGGACTCAAAATATTTCCATAATTTAAAACTGCTCAGCCAATGCAATTTGAATGTATAGAAAGATATCCAAACCCTGGTCTCTGTGACATAGTTATGATGTCATAATACCCCCTCCAACAGACACCGCACTCGCTCAGCTCTCTGCCCCTCCCTCCTCCAACGGAACCCCGGAATCCCTCAGCTCTGTGCCCCCTCCCCACCTCCGATGGACCCCGGAATCCCTCAGCTCTCTGCCCCCTACCCACCTCCGACGACCCGAGTTGGGTTTGGTCGGAGGGTAAGTGAGGTAGGGGTGTCGGGTTTGGTCGGGGGGTGAGGTGGGGTGTCAGGTTTGGTCGGGGGGGTAAAGTGGGGGTGTCGGGTTTGGTCGGGGGTAAGTGAGCCGGGGGTGTTGGGTTTGGTCTGGGGGGGTGGGAAGGTGTCTGGGTGGGTGAGGTGTGGGTGTTGGGGTTGGTGGGGGAGGTGACGTGGGGGTGTTGGGCTTGGGTGGGGGGGTGAAAATGTGAGTTGGGGTTGGTCGAGGGGTAAGTGAGGTGTGGGTGTCGGGTTTGTTTGTGGTGGTAGGTAGGGGTGTCGGGTTTGGTTGGGGGGGAAGTGAGATGGATGTGTCAGGTTTGGTCTACGGGGGGTGAGGTGTGGGTGTTGATCAGGGGGTGTTGGCGTTGGTAGGGGGGAGACGTGGGGGTGTTGGGTTTGGGTGGGGGGGTGAAAATGTGAGTTGGGTTTGGTCGGGGGGGTGAGGTGGGGGTGTCAGGTTTGCTCTCTCCCCCATCCAACGGACCCCGCACTCGCTCAGCTGTCTGCCCCCTCCCCACCGCCGACTGACCCGAGCAACGCCGGGTATTTTTGCTAGTTTTCAAATAAAAAGGAAAGTTCTAAAGGGTTTATTTGTTTTTTAAGTTAAAAAAACAAAACAAAACCACCCTCTCTAAACACTACTGTGTGCAATTAACTCCAGAGTGTTTTAAACCTGGACAGAGTGAATTAAAAATATCAAGGGAAACAAGCTTAATAGTTGCTGCGCAGTAAGTATTTATTTTAGGTAATTAAATAAATGAGTATTTAGGACCCAACATATAAGGCTAATTCTCTTTTTTATATACATATATCAAGCACTGCTGAAAAAGAAGCTTACTGTTAGCAATGGAAACATAAGTTCACAAAGCTCTTGTATGATCCAGCTGATGCAGAAGGAGATTACAGCCGACTGATTTTTAAAAACTGCTGACTCTGTTGATCAGATTGGTCCAAGTCTTGCCACTAGCACCCATATGCTCTTTTTTCCTCTCTCCCCTTATATCCATGCCCAGGTCACCATGTGCCCTGCCAGAAACGTGCTGACTGGCTAAGGGGGCCTTGCAATTCAGGTAATTAATCCTATTCTAATGTAGGTTAAGCAGGTGTGAAGCCTACCTCATCCAGAGAGAAAGTAGATGCTGTTTAGAGACACCCTTGGAATTACAGTATTTAGTTGGGCTCAGATGACTTCAGGAAACTAGACCAGTCTGTGCTGCTGACCTAGTCATACAGGTGTAAACCTGTCTGCTCTAAATCCAGTCTGATTTCTCCCCACCCTGGATTTACAGTGTCAACAACACATGGCTGTAAAGCTAGCCTCCTCCTCCCCACCCACATTGAAGCAAATACACTTTTGTTGGAGGCAAAGCTTGATGATTAACTGTAACCTGCTTGGTTTTAGAATTAACTAGACTGAGAGGTTGCAATATGCTAATGTTGATTTAATTTTACCACTTCAAATCTGCTATGTGAGTTGATCATTTTGATAACCAAATTTGAACATACAGCACTCGTGATCTTATGGAAAAAATGATCAAGGATTGCAGTAGGTTTTTAAATTCATCCAAAAATCTTTCTGTGTTTGGAAGCCTTTATATTCTTTCTGATTCTGGTTGATATAGCTCTATATAAGCAGGGAGGGGAAGACAGCAAAAAAAAGTGTTATTTATTATCCACATATAAAAAGTCCAATAGTGCAACCCTCCCGGCTTGTGTAACTAATATTCACACATCCAAGGTAGGATTGTGGGATCAGGCCCACGTGTGTCAGCCTGTTTTAGAGCAAGTAACCCTCTGGTCTTGAGCTGAGTATTTCTCATTTGCTCATCTTAGAAAGAATTGGCTTTCCTTGTCTATTGACTGTATGGTGTAAGTTGTTTGGGAAATGAAGCACCCTAAAAGATTTTTTTCAGCAATTTAAATTGGTATTTTAAAGCACTCTCCTAATTAGCAGTCATTTAAAATGGTTGGAAATTGCTCTAAATTATGGGGGAAACAGCATGATTTTAAGGAAATAATATGCCAGTAAATGCCTAGCATGCCCTGGCATCTCATGTGTGGCACTCCAGATGCTCTCCCATTTGTAAATTCCACTGCTGCTGGAGTCTCAGGTCAATTCTGAGGTCAGTTAGTGCTGCAGATATTGGATTAATTTTCATACAGGGAAGGAAAAATGGAGTGTGTAGTAAAATAAGAAAGGAAATGGGATACAATGATACATTTAGACTCTCTTCTGGTAATAAGGTTAATTCTGTGTTGGCTAGGAAAAATGAAAACTGTAAGACAGTCACCTGCGGTAAGCATGGAGCTAGTCTACTGAACCCTTAGTCACACAAATAATCAAGTACTAACGTGAATATTATGTTCCCATAAGTGGGATGACCTGCTTACGGCTCAGCTCTGCAAGGTGCTGCAGCTCTCAGCTCTCATTGGCACATAGGGGCTACTGATTATGAGTCGATCCCTAGATTCAGTATATGGCACAGATCCACTGACTTCAATTAAGCTACGCCAAATGACACATCTGGGTCACAGAATTGTGCGTGTGTTTTAAATTAATTATATAAACATTCATATATATTTTCCTCTAGACACGCTCATTTTAATTATTCAATTTTTAACAAGTATAAACTATTCCTATGTTCTTCTTTTCAATTTAATATCTTTTCCAGGGGTGGCCAAACTTCCCGATCCTCCGAGCTGCACACGACAATCTTCAGAAGTTCGAGAGCCGGGGCATGCCTGCTGCGGCTTGGGGCTTTAGCTCCACAAGTGACACCCGCCAGGGCTCGGGGCTTCAGCCCTGTTCCTGCTGAAACTCCAAGCCATGGCAGGCACACCCCACGAGACTGAACCCCCTACCCCACTATGTGCTGCAAGGCAGAGGTCCTGCACTCCCCCCCAGTCTGGTAGGTGGAAAGTGGGGGAGCATAGGGGACTCTGCGAGCCGCACTTTAACTTTAAAAGAGCCACATGTCCTAAAATGCTCAGTAGAAATCCAAACCCCAGTGTGTTAATGTAGTGGGATTAAAGTTTGTTCAATTTCCCCTCTCGTCCCTACCGCACGACTTCGAACCCTTTTAAATATGAAAAATGCAATTGTGTATTCTCAATCCAATGGGCAACTCAGTAATTCAGCTTTTGTCTAACAAGGAAGCAGACTAAGTCAGTCCATATGTCACCTAAGGTAACATACTTGTCCAGATTTTGTTATGAAAATTATGAATAGAAAATTCTTGCTAATTTTTTTTTTTACTCTGGCATTTAAGATCTAAATAACGTCTGCTTCTATTTAAAGAAATACCTTTGGGCACTGCCATTATTTGGTGTTCATTTGTTAAAATTTCATTAACCATTTATTATTTTTTAAAGTGCCACAGAAGTGAACAACATTATAGAGGCAATGATAGAGGTAGCAAAATATATTGCAAAAATTTACTAATTTCACACTTTATTATAAAATTATTTGCAAATCTTTATATCTTTTGTTTAACACAATTATTATCAATAGGGAAAACACAGGATTCCATATTTGTTGCATGAAGATAATGTAATGAATATTGGTTGGAAATCTTCCATTTTGCTATGTAAAACTTGTTTTCCAAGTCTGCAGTATAAGAAAATAATTTCCACTTCCTTTTTAAATGCATATGTTTTCAGATTAGCCTGTGATATTCTATAGAAATGGTCTCTTTTATGCTTCAAGTCTCCAGCTGCCACACAATTTATATCTCTTTCCTCTCCTCTTTGTTTTTCAGCCATTTTCCCTGAATGTCAAAGCCAATTTAGTGCATTTCACTTTGCTGAATAAATCAGAGGCGAAATCCTTGCTAAAAGTGAAAATTTGATTTGCTAAAAGGAGCTTAGGGCAACTATTAATCAATATATCCAGAGTGTCAAAGCTAAGGCCATGATAGACATGCATTCATTTGGAGATTGGTTGAGGCAGATAAAGGGGGACACCGGGGGGGAAAAAATGCCACCACCAGACTGTGCATGTTTGGGGGGGGGGGGTTAGGTTGCTTTAAAAAAGGGGGAAAGATTCTGATTCTGAGGTAAACTGATTTTACTGAAGGATTTAAGCATTTTAAAGGCTTTGTTTTAATGAAGAGTAAATAATAAGTGTGAGCTGAAAGTTCTTCTGTGATGTGATCAACTGAACTATTATTATTTGTTTACAATGTTCTTTCAGTGGACAGACAACCGATGTTAAAACCAAAAGCAGCAGGAGTTACTTGTATGAATTTCACTGGATGTCTTCATATCAAGCTCTTTCAAGTCATATAGAATATTTATTTTATATTCAACCATAAGACTTGGAATGGATAGATGGCTGGGCATGCAAGGTTTTCTTTTCCGTTAATTTAATGCTAGCCATAGATGTCAGAATTGATCATTTCAGAAACTGAAGTTCCTGTGTTTACCCACAGGACAGGCACAAAACACCAGTAGGACAAACTTCCTCACATCCCCCGTCCCAGTGTGTCTCATCCTTACCTGGAACCAATCTTCTCTGAACAGTGGACATGCTAATATTGTGTGTATCTGTTATTGCATTTGAGCCTGCTCCTGTTCCCATCAAAGTAAATGGAAGTTTTGTGGTTGATTTCGGGAGGAGGTCCCTAGAGATCTCAGATGAAAATTCCAAATACTTTAAAAATAAGCATCTCAGACAAGAGAGATAAAAGACCTTTCTGTGACTGTCATTTCCACCACTACCCCTTCCCCATTTTTATTTGAAAACACTGGGTATTTCTGTAAACATACCTGCCTCATAATATATCTTCTTATACAGAACCACTGGCTGCGGTGTAGGCTACCTTTAGGGGCACTTCTAAAAATTCCCTTCCCAATTTGCTAACACTAGTTCAGTTCCACCAGTGCTAGCAATGTTGATGTACCAAAGTAGTGCAGATGAGATGATGGCATTGGAAGCACAGTGCTGAAGCAGGGTTACTCAGCATGGTGCTTAAAACACGGGCAGCAGCTGGCAGCCCATCCACACTAAGGCTCCACGATTCCAATTTGCCATTGAGTGTCCTCCAAGGTGCTAAGAGAAACACCTTTGAGTGCTAGGGTGACCAGAGAGCAAATGTGAAAAATTGGGACAGGGCTAATTGGAACCTATATAAGAAGAAAAAAAACCAGATAGGGACTGTCCCTATAAAATTGGAACATTTGGTCACCCTATTGCCTGCACATATGAACGCATAATATAAGCACATATTCATGCAAATGTATCTCCACAGTTATCTATAATAGACACAGCGGAACCCTCTGATATAGTGAAATTCAGGGAGAGACCATTCAAGGAAATCTGGGGATTGTGAGAAGCTGTTTGACTTGGATCCATGACTGTAAGGCCCAGTCAGAGACCTTCTCCTATGACTCATATGCCATTTAAACTGTGGGTTGGGGAAGAAGGTAAAATACCATAGTTCTTATGTCCAGATCCAATAGTGCATGCTTGTGGAAGGGGGTTAAAGGAAGAGTGGATAGTGTTTTTCTGATGACCAGGAGACAAGAGGAACTTGCAAAGTGTCCAATACAGTGCAGGAATAAAGGGCAAGATGTCCTGATTCCCCAGGAGGCTCACGTTATTATCACTACAGAGCTGTCAGGCAGCATGAAGCAGCTCATACTCCATACCATGACGCACGAGCAGTAAACACCACATTAGCATTTCCACCTGTTTCTGAAGGGACAGGGACTCCAGGACCTGGGGACTGCTGTGCAGCTGCAAAATTGGAAGTGTTGCCTAAAATAGCCCTGAATTCAGCTAGGAACATAATAGACCATAAACTCAACAAAACCACATGATTACATTGTGTGGGAATGAGTGGGTCTGGAGAGGGTCACAGTGGGGCTCTGTATCCACTCCATCCAGCAGAGCTGGGCTTTGCATTAACTCCACAAAGACCTCCAGAAAGAGGACTACGGGGACAGACTGGGAGACTGGACAATGGATATGTGATTATACACACCAAGTGTTCAAAGTGCTGTACAGCAGTTGAAGTCAAGGCAATGGAGAGGCTGTAAGGGTACGCTGCCCGGACGGTGGGAGGGGAAGTGCACACATGGAGCCCGTGTAATTTTCCCACACAACATCCCACCCTGTCTCCAAAGTCCTTTGTGTCTATGTGGTGTTAGTGCTGCATGTGCAATTGACCCTGGATACTGTAAAACTCCATCTACTGTGAAGTAGCACGGAAGTTCAACTTTTTTCATTTATACTTTATATTATACAATGATTTATATATAATATATACACTAGGGTACACATAGTATATGTGAGAGCATGTGCATGAATATATAGATACACACACCTTCCACCTACATATACACATAGGACACATTGCTGGAACACTTTAAAGTGATTATTTCCAGCTTCTTCTTTATGTCTTTCCCACATTTTTATCACACAGAGTTTGCATTTCTGGAGCAGATGATGAGTAAAGGGCAGTTTAAAAATGACAACTCTAAAGCGGATCATCTCTCTGTTCAGTTTTAGAATGTTTAAACTACACCCCTGAGAGCTGCTTTGGAGAGGAAAGCTTAAATATTGTCCTCTACACAGAGTGTATTGGAACAATAATGTTTCATAAAACATTAACATTAGCACTAAAATATTCAAAACATTCTTGGATCTGCTCCATCAAAAATCATACCCTCATGCAGTACCCCTTATAAATACAAGGACAGTGCCTATTTTTACCTATACCTAGAACGGAATATTATTAATTCCTGTAAAATATGAACACATTTGAAAGCAAGCAAGTTTAACTTATGAAATTGTATAACTAGTTAATTTTTGATAGATTAGCCCAATGTAGTGATTTCAACCAAATTTTTCATTTTAAGTACGAAAACTTGATTTCTATGGTCTGGTTGGTGTTTTTTCATGCATGCAAATTTTTTTAGAGAACATTTTGTCCCTTTAGCTTCCTGTTATGCATAGTTTTAAGAGCTTAATGTTTCCTGGCTCCACTTAGAATAAGAGAACATTGCACATTTTTGCTGAATGTCAATGAGACAGTTACATTACAGAAATGGTGCCTGAGTGACTCTGAAACTGTGACTAGACATCAGGAGAATTCCATCCTATACTGGAGAATAGCTTAATTAATTCAATATGTCCAAAATAAAATGCTCCCCCCAACCCAAAGCAAAGGGTTGTGGGGAGGAGTGGTGAACCACTAGTAAACCATTGAGCGAAACAGCTGTCTGTTATATAAAAAAATGTCTAGCACAGCTCCATAAATATATTTAGGCCGTTTATATAGGTCAACTAATGTGGGCTTTGTCTCACCAGGCAGGAGATGAAGCAGCCTCAGTGTCTCCCTAAGCACCTTCAGCATTTTGCTAACGAAGTTACAGTACATAGGAATATTTTAATCTGACAGAAAGAACAACAATAGATCTGACTGCTGGGCTGATAATCTTCTTATCACACCCTGTGAAACCTAGCTCTAATATTGGACTGAGCCTCCATTACTTGGCAACCCATTCTAAAAAGGCCAACAATGGAGAGAGAGAGAATGAAGTGGAGTGTGCAAGTGCCTCCATATCTACATAAAAGAGATTAGAGGCGACAGCATTCCATTTTACAGCTCAATCATAGTGTGTTAGCATGCGCTTATCCGAGCGCGGACGAAATTGAAAGAGAAATAAAAAAGAGTCAGGCAGATAGGAACCAGAAAAGCGAGGCATGAGCAATTTCAAGGATATAAAAGGATGCTAATGGCGGGTCCCTGTCATTCTTAAAAAGGGCTATTAGGGCACCATCATCTGTTCTGGTGCCCTTACGCTCCTCTAACTAAAGTCAAGCATTTCTTAATGCCATTGTGCTCTTTTTCTTCTTTAGATAAGACATGGTCATGTTTCATAACAACACACTTCCCATTTATTTGATTTATGAACGTGAGTAGACTAATTCTATTTGCTGATAAAGCCTTTCCATACATATTTTTCTTTCAATATTTCCTTCTGTACAACCATACACTTTTTGTTCAGAAAAAACAGCTGTTAGAGAATATTCCCAAGCATTCAGAAGTTCTAATGATTGCATGATAGCATGTGAAGTTAATATAATTTGAAGCAAATTTTAGGAGGTGACCTCCACAGAGAACAGTGTAGGCCGGGTGATCAAATGCCTACGGCACATTACTTTCTGTAGATAACTTCAAGAAATAATCTCCTTTATAATGGCTGAAAAAATTATTATTTTTTTCCACAATAAAGTTGTCTTTCAAAATATAAAGGTTTCCATTGAATTACAATGCGTTAAAGCTTAGTCTTTTTTTTGGTTCTAATACAACTGAAATGAAAGGGCCTTTAATCATGTTACACCTGAAGAAATTACTGCAATAAAGGAAGATCTGGTGTAGCCCACATAATGGGCCAAATTCAATCCCATATAATGGCACTGCATTCAAGAGACTGCCACCAAAGGTTTATTTGGCTGACTATGACTATATAACAATTCATACCTTTGTTGCTCTTTGTTCCTTTTATGACTTGTCCCTTTTCCCAGTTCCACTGTATCACTGCCCAGAATAACATGTGCTGGCACAGGCAACGGCAGGGTAGCACCACTGCAGGCTCCTCTAGAGTTGTTTTGGGCCAATGCCAGTCATTAGTTAAGCTCTGGCGGCCCAAGTTCAGCAGCACTCCATCATTCAAAACCAAACTAAAAACCTTCTGATCATGCTCATCACATTTGCCCTTTAGCACGTTAAGTCCTTCCTCGTTTTGATTTTTGTGATCTAAAGCAGCAAGCACAGATTTTATCACTAACCTCGGCTTATCAGAAGGCTTAAGAAAGGATTGCCTTTGTTTACTATTTAGGTTATTTCTTTTAACCAAATGGGGTCAAGCGAGTAACCTTAGATAGTGCAGCTTTACCATGGCAGGTGTGTTTTTGACTTTGTCTCACAAGACAGGGCTGGCCTACTATAGAAGTTTTCCTCAGCTAGTTCAGATTGTGGGTCTTAAATTTATAAGGCCAGCTCATGGTCCAATAGCTTTTTATGCTAACTACAGGTATCAAATTGTTTTCAACAGATTGCTCAGTTTTCCACTCCTCCCCTCCCCCCCACTCCAAAAGAAAGCTATGCAACATATTCACAAATCAAACTGATAACAGGTCCTGGGGCAATCATCATGGTGTGTGACTGACTTTGAGCTCCAGTGCTCTATTTCAGTTAGACTGATGTAGGTATCTTCAGAAGATGAAGCTCAAACTCACCTATTTAACTAGTTTTGACTTAATTTGGGGTGCTTTATTAGCAACCAGTGTAAGACAAAGTAGCTAGTATAATACAGAGTGATGTTTAAATTAGTTTACAATTTGCTTGGGCTCATCTAGAACTGCTCTGAACAAAGCCATTCAGAAATGTCAGCTGTGTTCCTAACCACTGTAACAAATTGTTGCCTGAACGCTGCACACCTAATGACTTCAAATTAGCTCCACTGCGATATTGCCTGACAGTTCGTTACGACTGTTAGCAACATAGCTGGCGTATCATGACCAATAAATTGGTTTCAGTGTGGGCTGGGAAAGGGACTTCCATCAATTTGATTAAAGAAATTACTGTAGCATTCAAAGCATAAAGACAAACTAGTTTAAGGAGACAGAAATAAGTTAACTGTACCAGAAAAACATTGCTCATGATTCAAAAGCTTGTTTATAAACCATTTGTGGTACAAACTTTGAATAAATAAATTTCATCTGGACAGAATATGAAATATTTCAGCATGTGCAGGGTACTGTCTCCCTACAGAAGTAAAATTATGCTTTAGAAGCATATTGATTTATTAAGTATTATTATTATTTATTATCTGTTCTATGATGGGATCAGAAGCCCAAGCAGAATTGGGGCCCCACTGTTCTTGACATATAGGAAGACAAAACCCCTAAACTTACGTGTTGGGTCACTACCACAAGAAATACTTCAAACAAAAGAATCTCAGGAACAAAGTAACATACTGAAATGTAGATGTTTACTATCTGCTGTTCCATGCATAAATAAGATCCAGTATTCCGGCTTACTCTATGTATATATGTAGTCGATGCAGTCTATTAATATTATAATAAGGGAGCAATTCCTGATGGTATTAAAATATATATTATTTTTTAACTTTGATAAACAGAAAGTTGCCTGGCTTACACATTCACATTAAGGTGAATCAGGGGTAAAATGAGGTCAAAGGAAATCTAAAAGGACATTGCTACATTGGCTATAGCAATTAAAGTACATCAGTCTTCATTGTGAACGGTTGGTATTCTGAGGCTTCAATATGGCAATTAGCTGAAATGCACAGATATCTCTAGTTATCTTGCTAGAATACCAAGATGAACATAATAAAATAAATAACCTAAATAAAAAGTCTTTTTTCATATGTTTGCGAAAGGTGACAGACTGACAGCCTTGGAGAGTATATTTGTTTACTAACCCATAGAATGACCGCACTACACATGAAGCAGAGGTGGAGAAGAGGGTGTTCTCCCGCTTGCTAGAGAGGAAGATGCATACCTTTTTAAGGAATAGAGAGGGACAGAGTGAGTTTGAAGCAGCTGCCGAGCAGGTCAGCATGGGGATACTGACCCATTGCCCCAGGTGACTGGAAGAAAGGGGAGATTACATAGGCACATGCCGGACTAGAGAAGCCGACTTTTACATGGACTTGGCGCAGCTAGACAATAGGTACAAGTGTCTCAAACACTGCACTGAAAACATGCTTCAGACCTGACTTGGAAGATCCACAAATCTTTGGGTTGAGAGGCTATTTCTGCTAATCACTGTCTCATCTGAAATTGCTAATTAACTTTAATTATGACATGTTATTGTGTGATCTGGACACTGGTCCATCTTGCACAGATCAGGGAAATATTGAATAATGGTGCCGTTATCTTGTGCCGTACTGCTGGCATAATCTGGCCCTAAAGCCAGTTTAACTCTCCCAAGGACTTTAACCCCAGATTAAAGTGATCTGCCTACTAATGTAGATGTTCTTATGCCACTTTCCCAACTCCTACTGGCATAACAGGGGAGAGGGATAGTGACCAAGATTCCCCTATTTCACACTGAATTTTACCACTTTCATTTTTTACCACTTTGGGTTGTTTACAATGCAGCCTTCAGACTGCTCTGATCAGGTGCAGAGGAACTAGCCTTGCATAGAGTTTTAAAGAGCGTGCTTTAAGATGTCTTTGAACACACATCTCTCACTAGTGCCCTGTGCAGTTCAGCTGCACATGAGATCTGCTCCTCTACTAAAATACACATTAAAACATTAATTCACTTATACCTCCACTAGTACCACTTAATAGTAAGAATAACACTATGTCCAGACCAGGATATATTGTAATCAACATTCCTGTAATGACTCTGCAGTTTTAAACATAAAACTTTATAAATCCGTCATCCCATTTTCTCACTGTCATGTGAGATTGTCACTGTTATCTGTGTGCTGATTTTCAGGCAATCATTGTTTTACAACTATATGTATAAATATCAATCTATCAATATCTATCAATATCTATCAATATCTATCAATATCTATTATGTACCTGGAATATGTTTAGCCCATCCAATGATCACCACTAATTCTCTGTCTGCCAGGTCACAAAGTGTGGTAAGCGCTTTGATGTCACTATCCGGAACAGTGGGGTCAGGCATGGCGTAGATCTTCTCTGGTTCAGCAACCAGCAAATGGGAGACAATCTTGTTATCTGTAAAAGTGGACCAGAATGCTACAAGATCACCAGTAGGGTTACCCTATTCTTCTAACAGGTGAATTAAATTTCACATTAGCTTAAGAACAGAGACGAAATTTAACCTGTGCGACTCTATTAACTCCACCAAGGAGTTATGGAAGAGATTAACGGGGTCCCATATAAACATTTTCAGTAAGCATGACTAAAATGTTATACATAAATTACAAATAAAATAATATCCAGGGGATGCACAATTATTACATCATAACATTTGGAATAAAATTGTCATTGACAAAAACCTTTAGGTATTGAAAGAAGCTTTAGGTTTAGCAAACTGAGACTTTTTCTGTTATTTATATTTTTGGATATCGTGTTGTTAAAAAGAGCAGCACATCACCTGAATAAAAACAACACAGAGAATTAACAAATCATTAAATTCTTAAAATCTGAAACTTTTGTTGCCATTCTTTTTCTCAGACGTCAGAGTCAAAAACTGTCCTAATACAGTGTTTCCGAGCAACTATTACCCTATATATCTTATAGTACCTATAGCCTGCTCTTTTAAAATGATAATACTAAGATTTGTGGTCCTAGGGCCTTGTATTCTAGGAACAAAATGCTACTGCCTGTATTTGTGCTACTGTGTAATGCAGAACCTCAGAATCTCACCCCAAATTAGTTTATTTTAATTTAAACAGGAGGGAGTTGACACTCCTTTCATTTACAGATAAAATCAGGAGTAACTCCATTAAAATCAATGGAAATATACCAATGTAAAACTGGTGTAAGTGACATCAGAATTAGGCCCTATTCGAGAAAACTCTTTTGTACACAAAAATATTATTGAATTATTTTGGAATACTTTTCAATATCTGTAACATTTTCATGTATTTAATATTTATTTTGCATACAGTTTGAATCATGTGATCTATATGGAGCAATCAGTTATAGTAGAATGAATGGTCAAAAAAGAAACAGGAAGAAAAATTGCATGGTCTTACTATAAGGACAGGTCTACACTATGGCGAGGATCGATGCTGTGAGATCGATCTATCACGGTTGATTTATCGCGTCTAACCTAGACATGATAAATCAATCCCCGAGTGCTCTCTCATTGACATCTGTGCCCCACCGCCACAAGAGGCGCAGGTGGAGTTGATGGGGGAGTGGCAGCAGTCAACTCACTTCCATGTAGATACAGATTAAGTTGATCTAAGTACATCGACTTCAGCTACGCTATTCTCGTAGCTGAAAGTGCATATATTAGATCGATCCCTCCCTCACCCCAGTGTAGACCAGGGCTAAGACGCTCACAACTCTACAGTATACTAATAGCAAACAAATACAATCTGTCAGTATTATACTGTATATTGAGGCTTTAATCTGAGATGCAAACAGAAGCCTTTTTTCTTCTTTGAAAGCCTGATCCACCTCCCAGAGAACTCAGTAGAAAGATATCAGTGGGAGATGGATTGGGCCCTTAAGTCTTCTATACTTTTCCGAATATATGCAGCCAGGGGTCCTACCTTTTAATGATAGGTACACCTGAAATGTATCAGCCAGACATAAAGCATATGTTCTTAGAGCCCAAACAGTAGCCCTTTAGAGGACTTAAACTAATCCTTTCAGTCCCTTGGGATAAACAATCATGTGACTTGATATATATATAGGAGTGGATCCTGAGAAGACTGTCCAGCACCCTCAGTTCCCTCTGACTGCCATGAAAATGGATGGAGCTGATATTTTTTCCTGCTTCTGAATATCAGACATAGCCCTACTGTCCTCACAGGGAAAACTTACAACTGAAATAAACGGGAGTTTGACTTGCATAGGGACAGGTATCCAAAATGTCCTTCCTTGATTCTGATTCTTTACGGCTCTTTTGTGACACTGACTCCTTGATTCTGATCTATTTTCAGTAGTATTTTAGCCTTATTACAAATTTGAGTAAAGTTGTGATACATGTAAATCCTTCATAAAATAAGTGCAAGACCCATATGGAAAGCATTCCATCAAGTATGTTTTATTACAAGGGGAGAGATTCATGTTTATATGGCCTGTAAGAGCTATGCCAATTAAACCACTATTTATTTCAACATTCTACTTACTATCAAACCGATTAACAGGGAATTTTAATCTTATTTAAAGATCCCACTTGGTAATTTTAGTGGATAGTGGCAAATAGTTATTCAACATATTATTACTTTTTTTTTTTACTGAACAGATACTTCATTTGTTTTTTAACAACTTATTAGAAAACATCATTCTTTCCAAAAGTCAAAGATTATAGCATATTTTTTCAAGAATTTAACAACAAATCCATATGCAGTGAAAAGCAAAGTAATAAATTCTGTTTTTCTTACTACTTTTCTCAAAAAATGTATAAATGGACCCAGCATTCACATTAAAATGCATGAAGAGGGGGACATAAGCCATGTATTTAAAATTACGGTATATTAGTGAACAAAAGCTCCAGATTGCTAAGGTAAATGTCCACAAATTCAGTTTTTCTCTGTTCAAACTCACACAAGAAACCTACTGGAAATCTCCCCCCACCTCTTTTTTTAAAATACCAGCATCTTCATCAAATGTTTGCTTCTTGCAGATGATTCAAGGATAGTGTACATTTTCATTTCTCCTTCACAAAATCTCCACTTTCATTATTCTGACAATACAACAAGACCTGAAGGCAGGACACTAGATTCTATAGCTAAGAAAGGAAATGCAAAAAAAGGGCAGAAAGAGAAAAAGGCTACATGTATTGAAGCTTGGTTTAGTACACGGCATAGGGAAATTCTGAATGTTCTCAGAAAGCCCCATCACGCAGGAAATTGAATAGCCATGAGCACTGTTTCTAGGTAAATCTTATTTAATGTTTCCCTAATTAGAATCAATACAACCCCATTTTCATTCCTGTGCCTTTGTTATGCACAAACTATCAGTCAGAGTCCAGAAAATCTCCCGGGCTACTTCCTCAATAAAACCGATCCAACTGTTTCCTGACACTTATCTGACAGGATCCAAAAAATAAGTTTTATAAGTGTTTGTTACAAAAATATTTGTAATTGAGTGAACAAAGGAAAATTAACAGAAGCCTTTAGATAATAATGATTAATAAGGAGATTAGTTTATCTTAGACAAATGGAGTTTACTGAAATTGGTGGTTATCTTCTTAAAGGTATTGTAATACACTACTTCCCAATAATCTCAGGTTTACACATAGTTTCTTGGATGCTTCAGCACAATCGTGTTAACCTATGCCTCTATTAAAGGACTGAAATATTTTTTGTATGCTAGGAGGCTATCAACGTTTCAACTCAATGACAACGTAAAATAAATGAAAAAACTGGCAATCTGTGCATCCAGGAAAACTGAACCTCTAATGAAATTAAGCCTCAGAGTTTATTAAATTTTATTGTATTATCAGAAAGTTTTTATTATAATGTGAAAAATCTGCTTAATGCAGCCCTAGATTGCGTTTACAGAATGGTGGAACAGCTTATGCAGGCTGAGAAGAAGATGCCAGATTGGACAATTGAAGGTATAATCAGCATAATGTTTTTTGGAAAGGCAAAAGGAAACTATGCCATATGTTCACTTAAGCCTTAATTTTATGTAAAACTGGTTGTTTTTCCTTTGACATAGCTAAAATGCCCTTTCGCTTACAGTTCAAAGACTGTTTATTTGCTCTACAGATCCCCATATGCTCATGTGTATTATATGCAGCAGTGTCCCCTACTGGGGAACACGAGCTGAAATAGACACTGTTTCCTACACAGCTAGGTAGTGTCGGGCACAAAACCGCCATACTTCTTTTATTTTTCCCTAAATGGGGGGGGGGGGACTAGAGGGGAGAAGGGTTGTCTTGCTTTGATAGCAAAATAGCCTTTTTCACAGTGATAACTGTATATGGGAATTCTGATATAAATATGGAAGAGTTCATAAGCACTTGGTAGGAAAATCATACCTTTGCAGACTAATTGTGTCGTCTCTTGCTCTAGAGATATGCTATTAAATTTATTTCATGGAATTAGAACAATTGCTGCTTGAGTTTGTATACGCTGCAGAGCAAAACCTCTTACTATTTTTTGTTAATTGCAAAGAATATGGAACTTGTATTTTAGCAAAGGGATGATCAGCTTTCTTTCTCTCTCTCTCTCTAGCTCTCTTTTTAATTTTTTTTCAAGGACACTTTAAAAAAAAAAGCCATAATGCCCATAAAGGCATCAGAGACAGAACTACCAACCTATGCTTGTTATTAGTGTAGCACATTCCTCTTTTCATCTAATGTTAGCTAGTGTGTTAACCTTCTATAGCTATAAATTAATGAGGCTCCTAATGTATTTTCATTGGGAGGTTGAGCAGTCAAACTCATTTAGTTAGTGAAAACTACAAAAATCACTTTCTTGTGAAATCTGAAACTAGAAGCTCCAATGAACTAATGATCACAGTATGAACTGTTTTATGTACCAATGAAAATAAATATAACCTGTAAATGAAAAATGTGCACTGCATAAACCATGCATTTATATGCTCCCACCTGTAAAAAGCTTCATCTGACAGTCTGAGAAAAGATGAAGATAACTTAATAAGATTTTTTTTTAAATGTCCATGTTAACTGGATAACATATAGCACTTACTGTAGCCTTTTAGGGACAAAGTCTTGTCTTAAAGAAGTTAGTGGAAGCTTAAAATGGGTCCAGGAGTTATTGATGTGTTGGATGCAGAGAAAAAACGGATACATCTGATGTACTTACATGGCTTTTTGGCTGGCTGAACTAGCTGAGGGTTCAGGTATGGGCTATTCTCTGCATCTATTCTGCGCTTGTACTTCTGGCGACCTCCACGGACTCTGTCTAGGCGGACCCCTAAAATGGGAAAAATAAACACACACTTATTTAATACTCTCGTTGTGATGCATTTCCCATCACAATCTTCTACCTAGCACTTTGAGAGATTTCTGTAGCATAGTCAGTGCAAGTTTCTTTTCTCACAATCATAATTATTAAAAGCAACAGAAAAGATATAAATACTCATAAATACTTGCAACCTATTTATATTTTCACACAAACAAGATAAAAGTTTAGACTATAATTTCTTGCAGAGAAGATCATTTTAAAATATGTAAATTATTTACATAACATGAAACTATGCTGTTACTAACATGCTAACAGCTCCTGAGATAGGGTTTGGTCTAGAATTCCTTCAACTGGGGAGATTTTGAGCTGAAAAGTCCTCCTTAGTAGAAGCTTTCTCAACCTCTATAGGTGGTTATAAACGTAAATAGATTTACTGGGCTACTGTTATGAAGCAAAGGACCCTGAAGAATGAGAACTTCAGAAACAATTAACACTGAATCCTGTTGTGATAGTAGAGATATATTTTATTAAGATAGCCTGGAGAATTGACTGCAGTAACTGTAGAGTAACTTCACGAAATATTATAGGGATACAAATATGGTTTAAAATCCTTCTGAAATGACTCAATAGAAGGGGTTACATTGGGGTTGCAAAGGACGGAGATCTGCATTCATCTGGATATCAGTAAAGCTAAATCAGCATTTGCATTCTGCTGTCACATTATATATGGCTTAAGCAGTACATTTGTGTTACCTGAGATGCCTGGGCACAGGATTTATATGAACTGAACTTCCTGAAACAAGCTGAAACTGCTCTAGCAAAAAACAAAAAAAGGAGGTGGCATGCATAAAGAAAATTATTTTTATTTCATTCTGAATCATCCGGACAGATTCCAGGCAGCCAGAAAGAGTGTCAGTATAACCCAGCAGCAACACGTCCTTTAAATAGAAAACCTCAGCAAGTAAGTAAGGCAACATGAAAACCAGTGCCTACCCTGTTTCCCCGAAAGTAAGACATCCCCCGAAAATAAGACGTACTTCCAGTTTTGCCTCTCGCTGTAATATAATGTAATGTAATTTTGGGAGCAAAAATTAATATAAGACACTGTCTTATTTTCGGGGAAACACGGTAGCGCAAAATTTGTGCCTGTCCCGATGACACAGATTTAAATATTGAAGAAATCAACATGTGACAGTGTCCTCATTGCACACTTCTCTTTTCATTATCTGATTAATTATTCCTCTCTCTTCCCTGTGTTTTCATTCCCATTATCATCAACTGCTGCTTCTCTGCATCCTTCCTTTTTCATCTTTCCTTCTTTCCAGAGCTGGCTTGAACTCAGAAAAATCTACAAATGATTGGAGCTCCAGTTTATGAAAATCCCTTCTATAGAGCCAGTCCTGTACCTAAAATGGGATGTTGGAATCTGATGCTGTCTGGAGGCACCATTGGCGAGGCTAGAAGAGCAAGGATCAGTGTGCTGTCTATGGACATGCTCTGGTGAAAAGAAAGAAAAGCTAACTGCAAGGGGAGATCTGGCACTCCTTTTTCAACCAAAACAGGAGAGAGACTAAATGAATTTTGGTTGGAGAAGGATATTTTGATGAAGGGTCAAAAATCCTACAGCCAGCTCTTCAGCTCCTCTCTCTTTTACATTTCTTCTGGCCATTTCTCCCTCTCTCTTCTTTCTGTTGTTCACACTCTTCGATTCTCGACACACTAGTTGCTGAGGATCAGAAGAAGTTACGTGAAGAGTCCAATCCTGAAAACTCTTACTCACACTAGTAGATGCCTTACTTGATGCTCTCATTGACTTCAACAGTATTGTGAGTAAAGGTTACTAGCATGAGAAAAGATTTGTATTCAAATCAGGCCCTATGTCAGTAACCAAAATACACAATCTACAATTCCATGCAAGAATTCTCCATGCTCTTTGCTAATCATGAGACTGTGTAGTGATCTCCAAGCCTGGAGAGTGTTGAATGAGATCATATGTTTTAATTGAAACTGTACATTCACTTACTTAAAGACAGGGAGCACATTTTTGATTAATTACCAATCTAATCTATATACATTTATGAATCACACTATATAAATAATAAAATAAAGCAATCATGTACCCAAAGAGGTATGAGAAGCATGATTATGAATGAAATCTCTATGTATTTATGAATCTATGTATTTACAGTATGTTCATATATCCTTATCATAAATATATTTGTGTGTATGTGTGTATACATATTCCATTCAAGACCAAATTCTGATCTCAGTTATATGGCATAAACCCAGAGTAACTTCATCGGGAACAGAATTAGATTAACACAACATGTGTATGCTTATCTGTAATTCAAGTTAAGCATATACATTCATTAGCACAAGTTATTACAGTTTATTAGACAGAGAATTTTTAATTAATGTTTAATAAATATCCTTAAGCACCCCAAGGAGCTTGATCTCCACCCAGGAAAACTGACATTCAAGAAACTATACTGCCAGAAAATACATTAAAAAGGCCATGGCACGTTGGTTGAACATTCAGAAAAAGGCAGAGGATTAGCGCAAGCCACATATGAGATTGGTGGAATTATAAAAAGACTGCCCAGCATTTTAAGAAAAATAGATAGAAAATGAATTCTGCATAATTCAGGTGTCATCCTTCTTTCTCCTTGGGAAGAGATTTCATAGAGATAAAAGATGGATCGCATCGGACAGAAGTATGTTTAATCAAAAAGTAATGGAACTGACGATTAAATTAAAATAATAGAAATCTACCAAGAAGAACAATTTTTCCTCCCTGGCATTTGCACAGATACACTTGTCTGGCTATACCGAAAGAAGGAGACATTTGATATGCATTTAATTAGGCTGCAACTTTATTATTAGATGTCTGGGACTACCTGACAGATAAAAGTGTACAGTGCAGGTAAACCCTTGTTTATTCTGTAATTACCTGGAAGGCTTTTACCAGCTCCCCTCTTTTTTCATTCAAGTCTCTCCAGCAAATGTATTGCCGGGACCTTACCATACCCGGTGGCTCCCACCAGCTCTCCCTCTTTTACCATCCAGGTCCCTCCAGCAAATCCACTGCCGGACCTTACCATCCACCCCCCTAGTAGGAGGGTTAAGGTAGGCTATAAGAATGGGGAATTGGCTCCCTGCCATACCAATTATAGGACTCCCCATCCACCCCGTTCATTCATTTAACGAAACACCACTTTTGAAGTCCTTTTCCAAGCCATTTATCCAATCACTGTGTACCTTTCCTATGGGTTAGCTGCACTGGACATCCACACAATTAAATAATGAGTTGTGATATATGGCCTACCGCCCTTCCTGAACCCTCTGTGGGGAAGGCGAACACCCCTCACCTCCGCCCGGCAACTGCACCCAAGCCAATACGGTGGCAAGGGAAAAATTCCTTCCCAGCCCCCCTAACAAAAAAGGGGTGGCCAGCGTAATGCTCAAAGCAGGTCTTGACCAAACCTGTTATTTTCCTACATAAAGAGGAGAGAGAGTGGGTCCTGCTTCAGATGGCTCTGTGTAAAAGAGACCTTCAGCCCAGAGCTGCCCCTTTTCAACACTGCATTCCTAGGGGATGAGTCAGTGACCACGTTATCCCCTTTTGCAACAATTTTTTATTCACTTTCATATGCATTTAGACATATATACACAACTTTGACAAACAACAACAAGAAATGTGTGAATATTATAGTTCTTAATATATAAGGGAAATGTATTGCTGAATGACAACAATTTTAAATGACATACTTTTGTAATGTAATTATTTCTAACTTTAGTGTAAAAATGCTTTTTAATATTCTCCCCCCCCTCAGATGTTAGATTTTAACATACCATTATATCAATTGAAAAGCAAATTGGGGTTCTAGGGGCCTTTTACTAGTATAGCCATAAAATTTACCATTATGCTTCCTTAAATTTAAACTTAATCCTAACAACACATAACTATATTAGAACCAAATGTTGACACTCGTATCACATTGGGAATCTTACTTAGCAATGGAAGTCTTATAAGGATTACTTACAAAGTAATTTGTTATTCAAAAGTGAGAAAGCATACCAGAGTCTCACCCTTAGTTCAATGTTGTTGTTTTTTTGGTGGTGAATGGGAATCCAGTAGTTGGAGAGGTTTATTTTGTGTATACATATTCTCCCCCACAATTCCTGACCTCCCAATCTGTAAACCATGGCAGTTGTGAGAGTCATCACAACAGAATAAGTATATTTGCCTGTTTGGCTGTTATTGCCTGTTTGGGACATTATAACTCTTTGTTCGCCTGCTCTACTCTGCCTATCCAAAACAAACAAACAAACAAACTATTGCAATGCATGAAGTTGCTTTTAAAAGGCTCAGATTCGGGGAATAATATTAACACCAGATATCCTGGTCATAAAGTGAATTAGTATAAGCAAACAGAGTATGTTTATAATATTAACAGAGACAGTGCAGCACATATTTAGAATACAAAGGCAGTAAGTTGACCTTTGTTCTAACCCTAACTGTGTAAGACTGTCTTTGGCAACTCAATTTGTTATTGCATCAGTTTCCCTATCCATAAAATGAAAATAATGGGACTTAGCCCACCTCATTAAAGTGATCTGAGATTTTCAATGAAAAGCCATCTATTATTACAACACTCTGAGGCCACTGGTATAAATGGATATAGCTTCACCTAAGCCAAGTGAACTCACATCAGCAAAGGATCTAGCCCCTAATGTACCCTAATGTCAGCTTTTGCCTTGAAACCGTTAGACAGGAAATATCCCAGTGATGTCAATGAGAATTTTATCTCAGCATGGACTCAAGGAATAGGCCAATTACCAATTAAAACACGATTTCAGCA
This sequence comes from Sternotherus odoratus, assembly GCA_032164245.1. Lineage (NCBI taxonomy): Eukaryota > Metazoa > Chordata > Testudines > Kinosternidae > Sternotherus > Sternotherus odoratus. Next base: position 133,291,004 of record JAVMKO010000003.1, on the reverse strand, counting down.
GTCAACACTAAAACAACTATCAGAACACTCCACTTGGCCTCTAATTACAAACACTAAATCACCTGTTAGAATGGGAAGGGGAATCACCCACTTAGACATGATTTACAAAACTCAGATGGTAAGGATTAGTCACAGGCTAGAATACGGGAGGATACAGAAAATGCATGCATTAACTAAACTTTTTTGAAGAGGTAGCTCCACAGTCCAATATGGCATAAGGGTTTCTTCAGCTGAACTTACAGAAAGAATAGTCTGGTGCCTAACACACTGGACTAGGACTCTACAGAACTGGATTCAGTTCCTGATCCTATCATAAACTTCCTGTGTGATGTTAAGCCAATTCTTTACCAACTCAAGTAATAATGAAACAGGGCACTATTATTATGAATTAAAGAATGTCCACACACAGACGTGCTCTGAAATAACTCAAGTTACGAGTTACAACCCCTTTAGTTATTTCAGGTCCAGTTTCTGTGCAGACAAACCATACTATATTTTTGCATTTCTGCTTTGTCTCCATCAATCCAATCCTGTATTTACATGTACCATTGGGGATTATTATTTATTATTTGTATTACCGTGGTACCTCGGAGCCCTTGGTATGGAGCATGCTGCCATTGTGCTAGGTGCTGTACAAACAGAACAAAAAGACAATTTCTGCCCCAAACTTCCCTTTATGCGAACTCTAATGTGCGAGGTCATCCCTGAAGACTCCCTCTTCTCTTGCCCACACATCCAGGCCATGTCCAAAGTACACCATTTATCCCACTAACATTTCCAAAACCTAACCTTTGCTTTCTTTGCACATCGTTACACCCTTGCCCAGGCTCTCATCTCCACTTCATCCTCTTTGGGCTCCCAAACACTCATATACCCCCTTCCAGTCCACGTGAGACACAGCTCCCATGGTCTTCGTCCTCTTCCATCCAGCTGACTATCTCAACCTTAAACCCCTCCACTGGCTCAAGTTTAAGCAGTGCTTAATTTGTAATGAAAGTGGTGACGGGGCTCAAGCACTTTTTGTACTTTCACAACTGATGTGACAAGCCCAGAAATGCTGGGGCTCAGCCTGGGAAAGATCTGGCACAAATTAAGAACCAAATTTAAGCTATTTGTGACCTTATCCCTCCTAGTAAATCACTCCTGTGTCATTATCATGTTGCCATTCCCCATCCCCTGTAAGCCTCGAATGCCCATATGTTCACTTCTCCCACAAACATCTTTGTGCTTCTTTGCATGGTGCCCTTTATGCGCAGAACATAGTTCCTGAACTGATCTGCAATGCCCCATCCTCTCCTTCAAACCCTCCTCAAGGCTCTCTAGTATCCTGATTGCCTCCCAGAAATTGCCAACTAACAATAGTTGATATGTAGAGGTTTATTTTGTTTAAAGTAGATTTTATCCCTCTCCCCCACTTCTTTAAGTTGTATGCCTTTAGCTGTGAACACTTTGGGGTCAGGCCCACTTCTGGTCTGAAAAACACCTAGCATGCAAAGGGTGCTACTGTAATTAATTTAAATAATAACTTACATTAGAATAAATCAAAATTAACTCCCCTGATGTCAGTGGAGTTACTGCACTGAAGAATAGGTGGGAGATCAGAATCAAACCCTTCATTTTAACTTCCTTAGGGATGTTTGGGATTGCATTCATTCTTCCTCTCTTACTCCCCTAAAGTGGCCATGAGAATTGTGGCAATCGGGATTCTGTTCTACACACATCTTCTTGGTAGGTTCTCCCTCCAATGACATGCTCAAGATGTGCAATAGACGTTGCTGTACTCTGTGGCCTCTTCCACCACAGTGTGGATGAAAAATTGGATTAGTTCCACTTAAAAAAGTGATGCTTGAACAACTCCAAAAATTGTTTTAAGATTGTACAGTGGGACTAACAAGAGAGAAAACTGAAGGAACAACACCTCACACAGCATCAGAAAGAGCAGCAGCATCAGTATTAGAGGCAAAAGCCAGATTAGCAGTATCAGAAGCTGCAGAAGGAATTTTAGTGGCAGACTCTGATGTAGTTCTCCTTTGGGACAACATTATGATAGGGTGTTCCAATTCAACCTGGATGTGTGGTGTTTATTTATAAGGTTGCTGAATAAAGTTGAGTGAATATTATGCATATTCAGTTGTTTGTTTATTTGCAAAATGAGTAGAAAAATATTTTTTCCTCCATAACTATAGACAGAAAGTATTTGGAGATAAGGTGTGCAACAACATTTAGATTAAGACAGGTTCAGTAATTTATATACTTTAGGATTAGAATAGTGTGAGGCCAGTTAATCCTGAAATCAAAATGATTTACAGTGGAAAACCACACACAATATACTAGAAATTTGCAGTAAATAACATAGCATGGAGAAAAGGATAACATGAGCTATCTTTATTTGCTAGTGCTGTACATTTGGTGTATGTGCTGAATTGCATGAATGCCAATTTCTGAGTGTTTGAAATCGCGTGGTATCATATTTGGAAGCATATGAGGTAAAACTAAAATTGCACCCAGAGATGCAAAATGCATGGCCATTAGGCACTGATTTTTATTTTTATTTTTTGAAAACTGAATCCTAAATCATCAAAGATAAAAGCCAGGACTCACATTAAAGATTTCTTGCTCTACAGCTAAATTAACAATTAGCAAGGGGAAGGCTGCAGAGTTTTTGTTTCCTGATAGCAACCTGCACTATTGAACACATTATTTAGCGGTGCATATGAAGTCTAAAAATCAACCCCCTACTTTACAGTCAGTCAGGGCCAGAGGTGAAAGTGGGCCAGTACGGGCTGGTACAGTGTACCGGTAAGAAGTGGCTGCCAGTATGGGCCGGTACACAGCTGATGTTAAACCACTGCTGCGGGAGCCCTTTAAGGACCTTCTTTAAAGCATTGCAGTGGCAGTCACTGCCCCTTTTGCCCCATCCCAGGGCTGCCGGGGAAGAGGGGGAGGGGAGAAAATGGGCAGCTTCCCCGGGCCTGGTGATTTAAGAGGGCCCGGGGCTATGGCAGCCCCGGGCCCTTTAAATTGCCGCTGGAACGCCAGGCGGTGCAGGTCAGACGGTGCTGAAGGACTGGCTGGGGGAAGCTGACTCCCAGCCCTGCCCTTCAGCCCGAGGTCCCACCCCTTTGTCTGAGGCCCTGCCTCTTCCGGGGGCCCGGAGTTAGGCCCCCGAACCGGTAAGACTTTTAAGTTACTTTCACCCCTGGTAAGGACCCAAAAGATATTTCCTAATTTGTCTAGGGGATGGAATTTACCATTTACAAGAGACATCCTTGTAACATTCTAGTTTGGGAATATAGCATGTCTAGTGATTAAAGCAGCTGGCTTGGAGTCAGGAGTCTTATATTCTCTATTTTACTATGCAACTAACACTTTATAATTTCAGGCAAGTCACTTAATTTATCTACATCTTGTTTTCCCTGACTTAAAGAGGGGAAATAAGACATCCTCCTTCTTTGCAAGAAGTTTTAACTTTCCATGCAGCAATTGTCATGTGGATTTTGTGTGCACTATTATGTGTGCATCAAACAAAACAATGTTTATGCATAAAACCCACTTAAGTTCAATCTTCCCATGTTAAGTGAGGTTTTGTGCAAATACATTCCATTATTTCTGCAAAAGTGATTGCCAGTGAATAGTAGCTTCCACAGAAATGGTGCCACATTTTATAACATGGCCCAAAATGTTCCCTAAGCAAACTGTTGTTTTACATTAAAAATAAATAAATAAATGCCTCCATATGAAACACAGTACCCTAATCTGTGACACCTACAAGTACAAATTAGGTCATATGCAACAGGTGACAACTTTTAATTGAATGTCTTCTGTCTGCAATTCTGACAAAAGGTGAATGGAAATAAATGAGTCTGGCAAGACAGCCCTGAGCCTTACAATACCCAATATCTCATTATTTTTAAACAGCTATCTATAAACTGATGGTGACAAGCCTTGAACCTTTTATTTCTGCTCAAGATGAGGTGCATGTGCAAAGAAAAAAAACAGGGCATCTAAAATGTTGCATTAAACATTCAATACTCGTCATTTTCACCTCCCAGTTTAATTAAAGGAAACCGCCTTTTCAAATAAGCACTTTTTCTAAATGTATTTCCTATCCAGAAGATTCACACCGCATGTACCAAACACTGGGTGCCTAACTTCGATCTTTCACCAATTTGATACCAGTTGAAATTCACTAGAATTATGCCAAATTTATTCTGATATTCGGGAGATCAGAAATAAGCTATTAAGGAAAGGCCAAACAATGTTTATACCTTTTATTTCTCCTGTTAAAAAAAGGTAAGGGGTTGTGTTTCAGCAAAGATGGAACTTTTGCAATTTGTGCAAAAAAGGAAGCGAAAAGCAAGAGGACATGAACCACAAAACTATTATGTGATTGGTTATGTAATATAATCATCACCACCAAATATGGTCTCTTTCTAAATTAGCATATTGAGTACATGCTAATAATTAGTCAAATGTGTAAAATACTGCAAAGACATTTATGAATAACATGCAAAGTGTTAATTTCACAGTTAAATGCCATATTGGTGTGCATATATATAATTACCATATTAAATATACATTATGATTTTATGATACATATGACCTCATGGGACAATACCGAGTAAAACAAAACACATGGGCAATTTATCCCAAAATACCAACAATTCTTAGTTAAAACTATTTAAATATGAAATCAAACATGCAGGCTTTCAAGTTCCTGAGTCAAAATTAAGACCATTTTAATGAGAGAGAACTTTCTAGAGTTTTCTGGCATCAATGGATAAAAACACTTGCAACCACTATTCTAAGGTGACAAGCATGGGGAGAGAAAGAGCTACCTTCCGATCTAAGCAATGGACATGGAATACAAGGAGACAAGAAGGTCAAAAAAAGGAATTTGGAGCAAAGCCATATCAATGCTTGAAAGTCACAAGCAAGCTTTTATTCTAGATCACACCAGCAAAGTTTATAAAGAATTCAAGAAAGATGCTAGTGATAACTCTAATAGGAAAAATGTCTGACTGTTAAGTTCTGGACCATTTGCTGGCAACTCTCAAGAGATATAGGAAGATCGAAATGAAATGCATTACAGTAATCCGACTGTGAAGTATTGGTGGCATGAATCAGGATCTCAATCTCCCTTTCAGAAATAATAATATGCAGTTTAGCAATATTTCAATTGGTGACAGGAGAGGTTGGATTCAAAAATTAATTTGGGATCCAGAAGTCACAGCAAAGTCCCAAATATTATAAGCTGAAAGAGCTATGTAAGTATTTCTGAGACTGAGAAGAATCTTGCTTAGAATTACAGCTTATGCCCAGAAGAAGTTATTTATTTTTCCTGGAACAGAGCTGGAGTAAATTAAAGGAACATTATCAAAAATTTAGGCCCCTAAATGATGCATTATTCAATATACCCCATTTTAAAACAAGCTGTTTACAGCAGCAACCCCAGACAAAATGATCCTTTCTTATTTTTTTCAATCTTCTTTCATGTTTATATAAATGCCTTTTCTTTTTAGGTGTTTAGGACCAAATTCTATTCATCTTCATCAAGCACAGGTCAATGGGACTACCTGGAAAATAAAGTGAGCAGAATATGATTCTAAAGATTTAGGGCTTAATTCTCAATTTACTCTCATCTGGCAGTATAAAAGGCAACACTACATTTATGTCCACTTAAAGGCTCTTTACTCTGCCAGATAAGTTTAAATTGGCCTTCATTGAAATACGATGGGTTTGATTCTCACTTACAACTGTTTTAAGTCTCAATGGAAATATAGTTTTCATCTGTTTTTCATTTTAAGATCACTCTTAATCGTGCTGACTAACTCTTAATTATTTCATTCCTTCAGCATCCCTGGATTTGCAAAGAGATTTCTAAGCTTCTTGTTGACACAAAATGAGATTCTAATTTTGGAACAAGTCAAGAAAATGTTTTATAGTTTTCACTGAAGTGTATGAAGGGATAGATTTTTAATTACCAAGCCATATTGCTATTAAACAATTATGTCCCATGTACTCAATACATCTACAAACCATACTTCAGTTGCAGCACTATATAATTATTCCCTCAGTCTGTCACTTCATGAACCATGCCATACATTGTGGAACCTCCCTAACTTTGCACTTCAGTCCTCAAGGACACACCAACTTCTTGTCACAAACTAGATAAAATCTTACCCCTTGTTAGAATGTACTGGCATAATTCAGGAGACTACACAGAGTGCCACATTCTGAAATGAGAACATTCCAAATAAACTGGCCCACAAAAATGCAGGCATGCCAACTGCACACAAAACACCTCTTATAGATGCAAATGCAGGTTTTGGACACAGGACAGATGAGGTTGCATTTTATGGAGGTGCTGCTTTAAAAGCCCTGGTTTGAAAATGGGATCTATAATGTATATAAATAAATTTTGATTGTATTCCTCTCCTCCTCCCTTAAGTGTGTTGCTTGTTGTCTTGAACTGCAAGCAATTTGGGATAAAGACCATGGCTTTCTAAGTGTTCATATATGCCTATAAAAATGGGGTCACAATTGGATCTTCTGTATCCTACTGAAATAATTAAAATATCCACCAAGATAATATTTGCACACTCTACTAGTTATTTGTACCTGCAGCAAATGCCCTCACTTCTCTGTACATTCTTCTTCCTATCCATATACCATTTCCCATTATATCTTAAAATGCTTCCTCTCACAAGAGAAAAGGCCAGTGGTGGCTTATACCAGTTTGTGATAAAAATAGCCACCCGTTGTGACAGCAAGGACTAGGTGATCCCAGGTTTCTACCCCTCCTTCTCACTTCTCTCTGGGGCAGTTATTTACTTTATAATGGGAATCTTTACCTGGCATTTAGAAGGGGAAAAAAATCTGTCTAATTTACGTTGATATGCTCACACCAGAGGGTACTGCCATGCCACATCACAGCATCCTCCTTTGCAGTGTTGCTCATGGCATGAAAGAAAAAGCTCAGAGTTAAGGCAGAAGAATAAACCATAGTAACATATCTTATATTTCAAGACAGAGTTGCACTGAATTAGAGAGATCCCCGTTCAACACAAAGGCAAATCTCTTTTATATTTTGTGGTCAGATGGACATTAAATCAAAATATACCATTATAAAATAAAAGACATCATGTGAAACGACAACTTGATAGTATTGCTTACTAATACTGGCTATTTTATGACTTGAAATATTCTATTGCTAACTGGTCGGACGGAAGAAGATAGGCATGTCCTTCCAGGAAGGAGGATATTTTTTGCAGAGGTTTCAGGTGAAAGGATCCAAAGTCTACAGCTTATTGAATAGTAGGAAAAATTATCTACAAATAAATTATTCTCCTTTTGCTGAAAAACAAGTTGTGAATAATGTATCTCATGAATGGCATATGGAAGTCTATACAGCTGGTAGAAGAGTAGGAAAATAATGTATTCAACAAATAATTAATTGGGTAAACTATTTGGGTATAATATTTTACCAGCTCTTCTCATGTGAGTCAGGGCTGCAGAATCAGTCCCGGAATTGAATTTAGACAGGAATTTTGTTTCTGGAATATGCTGCAGCATGCTCTTTTTCTTCTCCATATAGTAACATGTCAAATGGATCCCTCCCCCATGTCAATTTCAAGCCTTTTCTCAGAGATTATATAAACCAAGACCATTTTGGGCAGTGGTGGATTTAAAGTTAGTTGGACCCTGTGTGCAGCTTCATTCCCCCGCCCCCCTTCCTGGGGACCCAGCCAAGAAAAAGAACATTCCTTCTCCCCCCCATTTTTCATTCTTTTTTTCCTTCATCCTCCTCCTATAAGTAATAGGACGTAAATGAAAATAAAGTGAGGTACATTGATTGGGACAGGGGGTTGCGGTGCAGGAGGGCAAGTGGGAGTCGGGCTCTGGGTGGGAGTTTGGGTGCTGACGTGAGCTCTGGGGCAGGGGGTTGGAGTGTGGGAGGGGATGAGGGGTGCAGGCTCTGGGAGGAAGTTATGGGCTTCCTGGCGTGGCTCCCAAAGCAACTGGCACACCCCTCTGGCAGCGGCTCCTGTGCGGGCGAGGGGGCAAAGGGTCTCTGCGCACCGCTGCCAGCAGGCACCATTCCCACAGCTCCCATTGCCCAGAGTTCTCAGCCAATGGGAGCTGCAGACTCGGTGCTTGGGGCGGGGCAATGCACAGAGACACCCTCCCCCCCCAAAGGAAATGCCGACTGCTTCCGGGAGTAGCACAGCATGGAGAGAGGGAGGGAGGCTGCATGGTAGGAGTTGCCTTAGCCCTGCTGTGGTGCTGCTGGCAGGTCTCTACACGCCCCTTGGGAGGGAGGGGAGCGGGTTTCCGTGTGCTGCCTGCAGCCGGGACAGCAAGTGGAGCCGCCTCCCCTGTAGCAGGGGCACGCAGAGACATGCCAGCAGCCAGCCATGGTGGGGCCACCAGTCAGCCATGATGGGGTTAGTGAGGCCACCAGCCACAGAATGGAGGCAGCCTGCTTGTCTGAGCCCCAGCTACGCTGCCAGCTGTGACTCAGGGACAGGATGTCGGAGGAGATTTGTCCTGCATTGGGGGGCCGTCATTGGGGGCCATGTACCACCGCTCTGTTTGTTTCATGGTAAATCTGCCTCTGATTTGGGGGGTTCAGTTTTAAACTTAGATATGTAGCCATCATGGATCAGCACATCTCCTGAAGTTGGGGTGGACCAGAAGTGGTTTTTCCAAGATGAAAGTGGTTTACCTCAGGCCCCAATCCTGCAAATGTTTGTGTAACTGCTTGTTTTTACACATATGAGGACTCCAGTTGAATGGTAGGCACTAATTGTGCATCAAATTCAGCAAATGCCCACATTTATGCAGGATTGGGGCCTTCATAACTGTTCCACATGTTACAGAGGGCCTATGTTCCAGCTCCTGTGGGGAAATCCATACTCAAAAGGGCTCTGCCTGGAAGAGGTTTTAAAAATGCTTATACAGTGAAACCTCTATATAACGGACTAATTCGGGCGAGGGGGTGTCCGTTAAAGCTGAAAGTCCGTTATTTAATAATGTTTTAAAATAATTAAATAACGGACTTTTGGCTTTAACGGACACCCCCTCACCCGAATTAGTCTGTTATATAGAGGTTTTACTTATCACGGCTGGGAGCCGTGAGTCAGCCCGCCCGGCGGCAGCCAGCAGCCCACCCGCCCGGGACCCCGGCTGCTGGGACCTGGGCGGGAGCCGTCAACCCGCCCGCCCGGCTCCCGGCTGCTGGGACCCGGGCGGGAGCCATCAACCCGCCCGCCCATCTCCCCGCTGCTGGGACCCGGGCGGGAGCTGTCAGCCCCCCCGCCTGGCTCCCCGCAGCGGGGAGCCGGGCGGGAGCTGTCAGCCCGCCCGAGCCGGGCGGGAGCTTTCAACCCGGCCGCCCGGCTCCCCGCAGCAGGGAGCCGGGCGGGAGCTGTCAGCCCACCCGCCCGGATCCTGGGTGCTGGGACCCGGGCGGCAGCCAGTGGCCCGTCCGCCCGCTGCCTGGACCAGAGAGGCAGTGGGGAGCCTGGAACCGGCAGCCCGCCCGCCGGCGGGAGCCGGGAGCCGGCAGCCCGCCCGCCCGCAGGCAGGAGCCGGCAGCCAGCCAGCCAGCCCGCCCGCAGGCGGGAGCCGGGAGCTGCCAGCCCACCCGCAGGCGGGAGCCAGCAGCCAGCCAGCCCGCCCGCAGGTGGGACCCGGGCAGGAGCCGGCAGCCCCCGAATAACGGATTTCGGATGCATCGGAAATTTTGTCCATTGCATCCGAAGTCCGTTAAATCGGGGTCCGTTAAATCGAGGGTTTACTGTATACCATGTCAGCAGAAGTCTTCATGAGAAATAAAATAAACATTTTATACAGGAATTGTCAAACTATATGAACATTCATGCTGATGTTGTCAGCAGGTCTGAGAACGCTGTGATGAGGTCATGGGAAAATGTGGTTGAAGGGACAACATCAAGGCAGTTCAAACACGACATTTGTAAAAGGGTATGTTTGTATTTACAAAACTTAACAGGAACAAAAATATTTCAATAAATTCAGAGGTTGTTCTTCTAGCTAACCATTCCCCCATGCTACTGTGAACCTAACCAGAACAAAATTCTGCACACACATGAGAACCAGAAAGAGAAAGTGAAACTGAAACAAAAGTGACATTGACCAGTCTAGTTCTATCATACAAGCTGAGTGAGAAGTAAACCATAGAAATAATTAAAAGTAGATTAGCTTTTAAAATTCTTTGGTTTATGGTAGAAGGTTCCATTCCTACACAAGCCCATTACACTTAGGCCTGGTCTACACTGTGGGGTGGGATCGATCTAAGTTGTGCAACTTCAACTACGTGAATGAGGTCACTGAAGTTGACGTACTTAGATCCACTTACCACAGCATCTTCACTGTGGTAAGTTGACTGCTGCCCCTCCCCCATCGACTCTGCCTGTGCCCCTTGCAGTGGTGGAGTACAGGAGTCGACGAGAGCGCGCTTGGGAGTCGATTTATCGCATCTAGACTAGATGCAATAAATCAACCTCTGCTGGATCAATTACTGCCTGCTGATCTGGCGGGTAGTGTACACATACCCTTAGATTCACATGACCAGAACCCACACTTGTGCAGAACCCATTGACTTCAATGGTTCTACGTGCAGGTGGAAGCATGGAAGCACATACATGGAACTACTTGCAAGGCCAGGGCCTATGGTACTAAAGCACTAAAAGTAGTTTAGGAAAAGAGGTTTTAAAAATAAAAAGTGTCCTTTTTTTTCTCCTAATGGTATTTCTTTTGTTAGTTTAAAGGTCAGGTCCCCAACAATCATGAAATTGAAAAAAATAATACATTTTGTGTTCTTTTTGTTTACCTTTTGGTTTTAGAGCCTGTGGGATTCACGTCTTCAATCTTTTCTCTACAACCATGCAAGCTAGAAAGTTACATTTTTAAAAAATGCAAGCTGAGATTCTCACATAATCACCTGACTCCGGGAGCTAGGGCTTTAAGAAAATATTCAATTTCACAAGGCTTATGATAAAATCACAGAAGTTGGCAACACTGAGTTTAAAAGTTTTACATATGCAAAATAGCAAATAAGAAAATAAAAAAGACAAAGAATTAACCTTTCAATGTACTTAATAAAACCTGTGCTAAATGATATAGATAAAAGTACTGAGAATGGAAACAAAAATGTAGACTACTGTTCATCTTGAGCTTTATTTGTATGTGAATATATTTAACAATGTATTTTGACCACAGGACAGCAGATTTACCAGTCAACTTGTATGGTGACACCCTCAACCCTTTGTGATACTGTCTGTCACAGTATTTTATCCTACTTGCAGCAGCCACATCTGTTCTCAGACTACTACTTCAATGATCAATGTGAAGTTTATTAGTGATATCAAATTACCAATACTACAGCTTGAATTAAGTTATCTAAGCTTTGTGTACACCACTACAATGATTAACCCTCATAGCCAGTATGGCAACTGTATATCAGTGTCAGAGCTAAATGTTGATCAGACTTAATATAGAAAACCCCAGCTGAAAAACATAGTTATATTAATGGGCTCGTGTTTTGAAGCCCTTTTTGGCCATCCATAATCTTACACTCAATTAATATCAGGAACTAAATTGATTTTACATTAGTAAAACACAATAAATTTTGTAACAATTAGACAATATACTCCGATTATAAAATGCTCTCTGCTCTAAAATAAAAAATAGTGACAATTTCCTTGTAATCTTATATGAAGGGTTGGACCTTTGGGGAATGGGTTAATAAATTATAGATTTTTAAACCAGGGAGACTGATTTACTGTAAACTTCAACCATTACAGTTATAGTAGATGTCTATCAAATTGCTTATGAGGACAAATTTATGGAAAATATCCAAGAGTAAAGCTTTGTTCTTATTAAGATGTATGAATATGTATGTAATTTTAGCCAGACTAAATTAACAAAAAAAATGTTGTCATAAGAAATATTCTTTTTCACCAAAGAGGCTCCACTTCACTATTCAAGATGCCCTGTATACAAAGATGTTCATGGAAGGAAAACATTTTAGATTAAACAGTAAGGTAACTGTTAGAATGAAAAAGAATACAATGAGATTTCAATGTAATTTCACAGGCAACAAATAAAAACTTTCAGGTAAGAAGGCAAAAAATGATTAAAAAAATAAAGATACCAAAATGACTATGCTCTGTATCCTGAATGAATTCTATGCACATTTGCTTAATAATAGGCATCTCTGTTTTTGGTTAGAGCAACATATTTCTTAAAAGGCACAGTCTACCATAGGCCCTACCCCTGCAAAGGTTTATGCACTTGCTTAACTTTATGCCCAATGTAACTGCAATGGGACTATTCACTATGTGTAAGGTTAAGCATACACACAAGTCGTTGCAGAACTTGGGCCATATAGCACTGTAAAATCAAGATACCAAAATAGGTTCTCTCACTGCAATAATACTACTGAAGCCAGTGGAGTAACCCAGATTTATACCAGGGTGAGAGCAGATGACACAAGGATTCATGCAATGGATTCATGCCTTGCCTTTATTTTTTTTTTACTCTGATCACAATCATAGGGACCAAAATAAGGTTTTAGAGTTGTAATAGCTCATCTACTATATTATATGCTATATATTATAATAAAGTGTTGCACTTAATTATTTGATTGGCTGACTACTTTCAGGTCACACTGGTTTACAGTATCATCAAAATGTGGGGAATAAACTACTGCTTTGCTGGTTACAGATCACATCACCACAAAAGTCAGTGACAGTTGATTTTAAATTCAATGTTCAAAATGCATCTAAAGTTTCAAGTAAAAAGAACTAGAAACAAATCATTACATGTATTTTCTCAATGTCTGTTACATGAAACAAGCAGTGTCAACCTCTCTTCTCACAGGCCTCCCCCTTCTTCTCTTGTACGTTTACACAGGGGATACTTTAGGCAGAGTTTCTCCTTCTTTGTCTAATTTTACCACTGATGATTTTGAGGCATTCTGAATACTGTTACTTTTCCCTTCGAAAGGAATCATCCACCTCAGTGCTAGTTTTGCTAATGTCTTTATGCAATATATAGATTCCCCAGAGCATAGTTTAATTATGTGTGTGTGTGCTTTTCCTAGCGTTATTCCCGCACTATGGCAGGGTCCGCTTAGACTGGACACAACCAGTGATACAACTGGGGTATACTCCAACCGCTGCGTCGTTAAATCTGTCATTGGAGGCATTTTATACCTACTGCCAGGTGTTAAGCCTACAGCACCTGGTATCCCCAGGAGGTCTCCCATCCAAGTACTAGCCAGGCCCAACCCTGCTTAGCTTCCGAGATCAGATGGGATTGGGCGTGTTCAGGGTGGTTTAGCCATATAGTTTAATTAATTGTGTATTACATGTATTTATTTTATTATTAATTTTGCATCATTCCAGTCAGACTCCTAAAATTATCAAACCTCCATAAACATGAGGATATTTCTACAGTTTTGTCATCAGTATTAAAGATGTAAAATTAATTAGGTCAGGAGGTTACCAGATAGAAGATGCACAAAAAGGGTAACAAAACACATGAAAAATATGTAACTGAATGGTACCATTGCTAACAATGCCAGAAATGCTCTTAACATAATCATCATTTAGCTTTAAGACTTCTTTACTTCCATTCAAAACCAGATTAAAAGAATGTACTCTATATTTAGGGGGAAAGATATATAGGAATTTATCTTCTATTACTAATCCTTTTTCCTTCCTGGGGCGAAAACCCCAACAAAGGAAGAAAATAGCACAGATGCCAGAGTAAACACAAATACCTTTCATTCTGCAATGTATATTTTAACCTTAAAAATACTGAACATAAATACGCTTTGACCTTTCAAATCACCTGTTAGAAGAGTAGCGTTGTGGTGGTGCTGCTGTTGTAGGACTCAGCTAGATTGGTTCCATTGCACAAATGGAAAGTTAGTTACATGCACTTCTAGACGAACTAGAAACTCTGGACCTAGTTTTAACCTAGCTGATCATGAAGGTAAAGAGAGTTGTGGAAAAACACTCGGAATGGCTTGAAGCTAAAATACCACCACCAAAAATTAACACTCAAATGTACATTAAGATATGTGAGATGATTACTAAAGACTGTACAGGCCAGATTGCTCCTGATCTTTGTATGGAGCACAACACAAGAAGTCTTTTGAACCCTGTTTATTCCCCAAGCAAGCACTGGGGAAAGTTGCAGTCCCCTGTGCTGAAGGGAGAGGGCCATGGTTACAGAGGGAAGCCATGACCTTGCAGTGTGTACCCTTCCTTCTGCATTTAGAAAAGGATTCTGATTCTAGAGGCTACCCAGTGCTGAAATACCACAATCTAGCCCTAATCAGTTATAAAACTCTGTTCAATGCTTACTGAAAGCCAAGAACCAAATGTTAAAGTCCTTACTCGGTCTTTAAGGCAAACTCATACTGAACTCAGTCTCTGACACACAGTGGAAGTTTGCCACAATAGAAACATTAAGAAAAGCTCGTGGGGATTGGGACCAAAGGAGATCACTGGGTGGTGGGATCCTTAGATCACAGCTGGCTTCAGGATTATAGCCCTCCCACTCCTCCCCAGTAGGGTTATTTTGGGAAATCCTCATCCCCTGATGCTGTCCTTCCCCTCCCTCTTTGATCAATGCTCTGGAATAACAGCAAACCTCACAGCAAACCATTAAATTTGGTCACTGTCCTTTAAACTGCCCCATCCCCCCTCCAATGGATCAGGTCCCCCTCTCTCCCTCCCTCAGCTATAAACTCTGCTCATGCCAGAAAACCGCTCTGATCCCAGTGGGAAGATTTGGATCCATTTACCTTCATTAGAATGCTCATTACACTACTTAGTATGAATTTAAAGGAGGATCAGAAGGATGCTATGTAACACTGAACTTCTTAAATGTGCACAGAGGTCTGGAGAAGGCAGCACACCGCTTATCAGTACATTACTACAGCCACATGACAGGGGAAGGATCTTGAGTATGTCATGAAAGGGAACAGAGGGATACAAACTGATTTTGCTCCCTCTGGGCCTTAGCCTGAGCATCCTGGAGAAAAGGAAGGAATTGGCAGTTGCAGAACAAGCCTGCAACTATCTTATAGGCAGCAAAATTATGTGTCACTTATAAGGAACATCAATACGTTTTCTGGGAATAAAGAGTCAGCCACATGTTTATTGGAGAAAATCAAAGCAGACAGCAGTGAGGATGGATCCGATGAGGAAGACCCTGGAGACTGAATGTTGGATCTTTATTAATCTATGATCTCAGACGTCTTAACATTTATAGTATTTTCTGATACTGTTTCCTAAGGTTTTACATGTTTCCCATCTGCTGAAGTGGGAGATTTATGTGAGCATCACACACCTTGCCATTGTTTAGGCACATTTGTTTTTTTAATGGAGGCAGGTTTTAGAAACTATAACACAATTCATTTTTTACTGCCTTTCCCCCACCTCTCAGAGTTAAGTTATATTCTGTTGCTTATGCCACTGTGTCAGAGATGGTGTGGTACTGTGGATTAATGTCCCTTTATTATTCTCCTCAATTCATGTGCTTGATTTCCATCTGCTCAGGCCCTTCTTCTCTCCCCTGCCCACAAAAGTGTGGCCACACAACAAACTTCCCTATGTTGAGTCATACTCTTGTGCAATCTATTCCTCTCAGAACTGTAGAAATTATTCTTCTGAGAAGACGTGTTTGCTGAAGCAAGTTTGGCGAGTAATTAAAGATTGGACACTACTGGATATGTCTATATTGCAGCTGGGTGCAAGCCTCCCAGTCTGGGTGGACAGACTTGTGCTAATAGGGCTCAACAAATGCTAGTGGCGCTCAAGTGGCATGCTAAAAAGAGCAATGTGGACATTTGGGCTCAGGCTGGAGCTTGGGCTCTGGAGCCTACAGGGTCTTATGGGCTTCAGAGTCTGAGTTCATGCTCGAGATAGAACATCCACATTGCTGTTTTTAGCATGCAAGCTCAGGAGCCTAGCATGAGTCTGGTTACTGGGGCTGTGAGACTCACTCTCATCAGCAGTGTAGATGTACTCATTGGGACCTGGCCATACAAGCTAGGTACTCCACAGTACTGTTGTGTTTTAATGATTTCTGTGTTTTTAAATATAAGAAACTGAACAAAGAACACAAGCTCCAGATTAGTATCTTGATCCAGTTCTTACCATCGTCAGTTCGGGGGGGTGGAGGAGGGAGAGAGAGATTCAGATTTCAGCAGGATTCAGGCTCGAGAATTTTGTTCAACCCACTACAGAACACGTAACCAGCTGTGAAGTTCCAGATCAGAACTTCTGTAGAGTTCAGGAGGTATTCAGGGTCAGGACTTTGGTTTTCCCATTAGAGAGAAAATT
This sequence comes from Sternotherus odoratus, assembly GCA_032164245.1. Lineage (NCBI taxonomy): Eukaryota > Metazoa > Chordata > Testudines > Kinosternidae > Sternotherus > Sternotherus odoratus. Next base: position 133,274,619 of record JAVMKO010000003.1, on the reverse strand, counting down.
TTAATTTGGATATAAATCTTCCCTAAATACAGAGGCTTTTGGGGCACAACCTATCTCATTAAAAGATGATAAAAACCCTGATTATACACTAAACAGCAAACTGAAAAAATGCTCTGCTTTTTAATTTATTTATTTTCTTAAGATCTTCTTAACGTAAGAAGATCTTCTTAACATAAGATGTTATAAAAGATCTCACTGTACACCTTTGTTAAAATGTTCACTTTTCATTCACTTGCTGCTACTCTGGGTCATCTACTACACTCTCATAATGAAATCCACATCCACTTCATATGCTAAGCTTTGTGTGCCACAAGGTAAGCATTACCGCGAAGGTACGCAACCCTTGTCAGAACTCAAATGTAGCAATGAACTAAACTGACTTGGGTTCCAGAGTGCTGAGTACTACAATTAATTGCAGGTGAAGGTCTTGAATCCTGCCTAAGAAAGGCAAGCCATAATGTATCTAGAGAAAATCCTAGTGTGGCTGCATATGGTCAGAAGGGTAGGCTTGATGTGCTGAGCTTTATGGGGAAATGGAACACACAGTCGCTGTCGTAAGCATACTGTGCAGCAGTTACCAAGCAAGTGAAGGGGTTAACTACTCCTAGATAGGCTCTAAAATAGCAATCCAGAGTTTTGTCTTTGTTGGCAGAGATAAAAAATGAAGGTTTGTTTTGATTTCCATGGGCCCAATCCAACTTGCAGTGAAATGAATGGAAGTCTTCCAATTTACTTCAAATGGGTACTGGACGGGGCCCCGACAGCTGCATGCTGCACATAGGGCTCACATATCACAGTGTGATCTGAGATTCCAACAGAACAATATTCACACTGATTGGTTAATGTTGTTTAAACCGTTGAACGTATAAAACCAAAAACAAATCAGAAATGTACAGATGATGATAGGAACAGAAAATATAACATACTGCATTAGATTGCAACACAGGTTCATTAGTACCCTGCCTGTGGGAAAGTGCTTCTACCGCTTCTAGGGAAAGCTGGTCCTTCCCATAATGCATTTAATCAATTGTGCAATACTGTACATAGGTGTGGTCGGAGGGAGAAATTCCTGAATGACTCCTCCAGGGATCAACATATGTCCCCCCAAAATGAAACTTAAATTCAAGTTTACATTATGTGTAGCTAGTCAGACCAAATTTAAAACAACATACATTAGTGATGGGAGGAGCCAAAGTACAAGTCATTCTGCAAAAATGTAAGGCGTTTACCATCCATTGCACAGCATCCATGCCTGAATGGCACATTGCTTTTTCTCCCTCTCACCTCTAGAAGGAACAGAAACTTCAAAATGTTTTTTTATATTCTTTTAAAATCCAAAAAAATTCAAGAGTTATATTATAAAGCCAGGCCAATTCTCAAATATGGGTGCTTTAATGTTTTTATTATCTGTGTTACATCAAAATTCCATTTTGCATGTGCATCAGTGAAATCTGCCTTTTCCCTGTGGTCTTAACCAAGGGATCTGAACCAAACCCAATATGTGTGAAAAATCAGGCATGTAGGGTTTAGGTGAGCCTATCTCAGTGGTGGCAGATGACAGAACAAGAAGAAATGGTCTCAAGTTGCAGTGGAGAGGTCTAGGTTGGATATTAGGAAAAACTATTTGACTAGGACAGTGGTGAAGCACTGGAATGGGTTACTTAGGGAGATGGTGGAATCTCCTTCCTTAGAGATTTTTAAGGCCCGCCTTCACAAAACCCTGGCTGGGATGATTTAGTTGGGGTCGGTCCTGCTTTGAGCAGGGGCTTGGACTAGATGACCTTCTGAAGTCTCTTCCAACCCTAATCTTCTATGATTCTATGATCTCTGAGTAAATTCCTTCAATCATAATCTTTCTTTACTGAAAGGTAGGGTACATGTGGGTATACAAAAAAATCAGCTGCCTGTTGCAAAATACAAACAAAAGGTCTGTTATTTAAATGAACTGGCTTTGTACAATTTGCTTGATGGGCTAATGCCTGCAGTTCTTTCTTAGACAAAACTTCCACTGAACTCATGCCACTGAAGTCCTGACTGCAGAATTTTTCCAGCATGAATAATATTCAAGGTACCCACCTCATCAATGTAAGCAGCATTACAGCCATTTATCTTTCTTTTTCATTGTTATTTCCAAAATGTTATAACCAAAATGTTCAATGTTTTATTGTTAATTGTGATTAAGAAAAGAGAAATGAGCCAAATCAATTACCATTCTCAGTGGATCTGTATGGTTGAGGCACAACTTCTAGTGTTTTAATTAAATTGAGAGATAGATCTATTGTTTAAAGGCATTTTTTAAAAAGGCAATTCAACATTAGAAGTGAAGCATTTTTGTTTTTATTGGAGGGCCAGAGACGACTCTAAAAGCACTGCAGGTCTTTATTTTAATTTCATAGGAGCTATGAAATGTATAAGTACCAGAATAACAATTAGCTATCCATTTTTTCCACTTAGTTAAAGTACCACTCATTTTAAAGGGCTTTTTGTGAGTATACTATTTCCTAAACAAAAGTGCCGTGGCTTTAATCCAGAACTGGTAAGAGGAAGAAACCTTAATGAAGATGGAAAAGCAGCAGAATGAATGAAAACCCAAACAAACCTCCCATCATAAATGAAAATAAAAACCATAAAGGCCCCTCAATGATAGGAAACAGTTCTGTAGAAATTTATTTTTTGCTTATTATCAATACAAAGTTGATTCATTATGTAAAAAGGCCCAACACTGTTCCTATTAAAGACAATGGGATTTGGTTAATGGGTTTTAGCAAATTCCCTTCCTATCCATGTCAGGAATGATCTGTTCAAGAGGCAGAGCAGCTAGTCCAGGGAGTGCACAGGCTAAAATGTGGTGCCGCTCTGATTCCAGGGCCCACCTGGAACATTTCCTTGTTGAGGACTTATAGACTGTGAACTCAATTGCTGAATCTGTCCCACACTTACTTGAATTGACTAGTATATACTCACACGAGCACCCCCACCAAAGGTACAGCACACATGAAAAATTCTAAAGGGTCTGCCTGAATTTAATCCATAACGGACTTAATATTCAAGAGGCACTTAATTATCATTCCAAAATGTGTGCACGTACGTGCAAAGCAGGCTGTTGTCCACACAAACATACGTTCATGTGAACAATGGTTGCTGTTACAAGAATCTGATGTTTGCATGGACAAGAGATGTGCATTTGTGTGCTAAGTGGGTTAAGGCAATGGGAATTTTGCTGAGTACCAACTGCATAATAGGGTCCCATGTAAAGTTATTGTGCAATTACATTATATGGGAAATTCCACATACATACACAGCAGAGTTGAAATCTGCTGTGTGAAACTGACAACTTGGCTCAGTATAGTAATATGGAGGATCTATATTCTGGTGACATATTTTGTAGCTCTTGTTACTTTTAAGACTTCCATTAACTTCAATGGGCTTTGGTTTGGGGGCCATAAATGATCAATTATTTGCCCTGCATATCTCCCTTGAATACTCTATAGACAAAACTTTCACTGATACAATAGAGATCCGCAGTACAGATCACAGAGGTGATTTTTGTCCCTTGGTAAGAATGCAAAGTTAAAATGTTATTAGGGCTGTCGATTAACTGAATCACAATTAAAAAGGTTAATCGTGAATCTTACATATTTTTACTGTCTCTATTTCTGAATCAGTTGTTTTGGTGACCATTCGTGTCTCAAAGAGCAAGCATGGGTGGGTTATTTAACACTAACTGTAGTTTCTTCCTTGGTATAGCATGCTATTTACATGGAGTCCACCCTTTTACTCCAAACATCCCAAGGGTCAGCAGGATCACCAAGGACGCCAGGCTAGGAACAACATAAAACATGATTACTGTTCTAGTTTTCCCTAAATGCTCTAGATAGCCGTCACTTTATCCTGTGTACACCACATTCCATTACTGCCCAACCTAATAAAGACTTCTGTCACTGCGATAGCTTTTCATCTTCACAGCTCCTTTCTCTTCTCCTGATAAGGTTGCCAACTCCACTCTCTGTAAATGAGCTCATGCGAACACTTTATTTTCAGCTTGTGAAAACAAAAAGGGGCGCTCCACAGCTTCAGAGCTGTGCGGGGGCGGTGTTCATCTTTAAAGAAGGCGCAACACCTTTGAAAAGGATTAAAATTAAACTAAGAAGTTTAGCTTGAAACAAGGAACCTGAAGCAGGGCTATTACGCTTCTTAGCCCTGTTTTCCCTTTAAAAGCTTTAGAAGGTTTTTTTTTCCCTAAGAGCAATTTAAGATCAATTATTATTTGAATACTTTCAAACCTTCCTACGCTGCTCAGCCAACAATGCTAGCCATTTTTACCATCGGTATCTAGACACAAGCGGAACCTCTCTCATGCAGGACAGATGGCTGGCCCATCACATCACAGTCGATTCAAAAATATGTGAAACACAGATTTAGTTTCTTCATCCAAATAGTAACTAAATTTAATTTTTTTGCAATCAGTAGCAATATGTTTGCATCTGTCTACAGTATGATTTGGGCCAAATCTAAACTGGCAGCTTTTAGACAGTGGTATCCTAAGTACTATATGACCATATAGTTCATAGTATCATGTTTGCTGCAAAGTGTGAAGATAGGAAGATTAACCATTTAAAAGAGGTTTTGTACCTCTATCCAGTGGAATCCATTTTACCTGGTTTCTGTAGTCAGCTGCTAAGCTATCCTTCAGCAAGTCTGCAGGATTTTTTTTAAAGAACCACACTAAATGCCCCTTCAGCAACAAAAAATAAATGTAACTTGTCATAATTTTTCCTCTCCTTTCCACTTAACTGTTAAAATATTGCTGTTTCCTCTTCCATTATAGTCAGACTAGATGACTTGGTAGCCTATAAAAGGAGTTGGCTAGAAGAACAGATTACATAGTGGCCCAGGGCACTGGTATTCCAACATTAGAAACCTTTGGTTCAAATACCTGCTCAAGTTACAGTGATTTGCTAGTCTCCTCGTAGTACCTATTTGTCCACTTTGGAAAAGAACCACAGTTGGCATTCCTTGTTCAGCAGAAGCCCGGGGCTAAAAGGCATAGATGTTTGCAGGTCAAGCTTGAGATACACCATGGCAGAACGGTGTGTGAGAAGGATACACACAATGCAAAACAGACTCTGTCGTCATCAGTAGGGGAATCAGTTCTACAATTCCAGATGGAGCTTTCGATGCTAAGATCCTTTCTCCAGGGATTCTACCTTACAGACCCATTCTCCAATACTCTAGAAACTTCCCAGCCATACCGCTGTTGTTTTCAAGGAGCTGGTACCTTGAACCAGTTCTGTACGTCAAAGGTTTTGGGAAATGGTGGGTGGCCACTTCCCCAAATACTAAAGTGTCTTCCTGGGGCAGGATATGACCTGAAACCTCACTCCACAGCACAGCTGGAGCAGGAAAATATTTAAACTTCTGATGCCAACTATGGGCAGTGAATGCTGTAGTGAAGCAATCTCTAGGTATTACCTAGCAACTGCACTCTAAAGCAGGGATCTCAAACAAATCACCAGGAGGGCCACATGAGCACTAATACACTGGCTCGAGGGCTGCATCACTGACATCTCGCCCGCTGCTTCCGGCCCCGCCTCCCACTCCACCCCTTCCATGAGGCCCTACCCTTCCCTGCCTCTTCCCACCTCTTCCCTGCCCCCATTCCAACCTCTTCCCCAAATCGCCACCCCTGCCCCACTTCTTCTCCCCCTCCTCCCTTGGGTGTGCGGCTCCCCGCTCCTTCCTACTCCCTCCTGGAAAGCTCTAAGCGCCACCAAACAGCTGTTTGGCAGTGGGAAGTGCCTGGATGTAAGCAGAGGAGTGGGGATGCAGCACACTGGGGGGAGGGGAGCTTGGCGAGCTGTTTGATACCCCTGCTTTAAAGACACCATAAAGCAGAAGGGGTTATCTGGCTTCAGGGGAGAACAGGAAAGCAGTTGAGCAGTGTTGAAAACAACAAAGTAGGGTGGACAGAGGATGATGTCCTGCACTCTGGGGAATGTGCTGGCTATGGGCAGAGAATGACTTTATGAACAGCATCATCCCAGTGCTGAGACATGTTAAAGTATCTCTCCAATATGTAATATTGTCAAAGAGCCCTGAAATGAATCTGACTTCAGATGTGATTAAGATTCTATGTCAACATTTAACTCAGTTCTAGAAAATGGTCATTTTTATAAACAGAGTGAAACAGAAAAATTAACACTGTCACACTGTAATAATAATTGACACATTTTCTCAATGGAGAAGTTTTAAAATGTAGTTTTATTTTATTTTTTAAGATTATCTAGATTGGAGCATAAATTCTTTTAACAAAGCCACAAAATATATCCTAATAGAAACAGTAGCTGCATAGCCAGAAAGCATGAAGTAACTGTTATGTATGTGTGTGCATCCCTTCATTCTGATGTTGACAATTACAATTCTCACAGTCATTGAAATGGCTTGCTCATTCTACCATTTATTTGCTTGGTTTTTGTATTTTTCTTGCAAAAAATTATAAAGAAAGAATGGTAAATCAGACCAAAAAACCCCATACAAAGAGCCGTATCCTGGGTTAAATTCAAGATTAGTGTCATGCCCCCAGAGGGCCTAATCTTGCTTCTACCAAAGTAAATTGCTTAAAGTCCATCAATTTCAATGGTGCAGGATAGGGACAATGGAGATTTAGTGGCCCCAAATGTCACTTCATAACATCTACATAACATAACACTATTATAATCAATTGTATTAGGAGAGATTGAGGCCTCCAGCCTCACGGGCCCTTCCATTAATCTATCCTTATTAGCATGTAGCACCTATAATGCAGCTTGGATACAAAAACTATTAGTACTAACTAATTGCAATTGACTAATTCACTACAAGTGGCTGATCGTAATCATGTGGAGAGATTTTGGGGGTTTCTGGTATTTCATGAAACAGGCACTCTTGCATTTCTTAGAAGAGGGTGCTTCTTTCATGAAACAAAACAAGAAGTATGCTATTATTCAAGAACATTTTTACCACATGGCTTCCATGTTGGGCTAACATGTTGCACATTGGAAATTCGGAATTCAGAAGGATCTCTCATTATTCCTCACATAGGTGATGTCACTGTAATCACTAACATAATAACAGTGAAATAATATAAAACAAGTACATGATTTTTTTTTACTTTGCCTCAAAATAACTTTCAGTAATGACTCTATAAAAATGTGATGTTAGAGCTAGAAAATAAACCAGAACAAAACAAAAAAAAATTACCCTCAGTTACTATCTATTTGCCAAATATTGTCAGGTGTGACTGAACATAAGCTCTAGTTATGTCATTTAAAAAATATACTTTAACAAGACAAAAAATGGGAAATTGATCCGGTAAACACCTCATGTTTGAAACTGGAAAAACGAATGAAAAAGAATGATTCACTTAACTCAAGTTATTAATTCCTTTCTTTCTGAATGAAAAATTCACACCAAGAAAGGAAAGAAAAAATAGTAAATCAAAATTATATTTCTATTTAAGTTTTCTCTTTCATTCCATTCCAACAACTTTCTATTAATTCACCCACCAAAGGACCCTTTCCTCTAAGGAGCTGTGTACCCCCAACTCCAATTGTCAATGAGAGTTCAGAATACTTAGCATTTTGCTGGATCAGAAACCAAAAATCTTTACTGTTCAGTCACAGTAAACGTCTAAGGGGACATGTTCAAAAGTGCCCTTAATTAATGAGTGCATGCGCAGTAAGAAGCAACTAAAGAGGATTATAGTGTCCCACCTAAAACTTTGACCTATAGCTGCTTCTAAGTGCTTAGTGCTACAATAACTCTTGAGCAAAGACTGGGACACTTATAGGGGGGAAAAATCTTACCTATCTAAACAGAGCAGATGGATATAGCTTGTAAAAGAAAATTACACTGCTTTTAATGGAAAAGGGGGGGCACACTTTAGCAGAAAGTGGGCTGCATTAAGAAACAACTGCAAACAAAAATTTCTGTAGCGAACTGAATCATACTTGAATGGTAAATCTAGCATGTTGCATGTCTAGCCCAATCCTCCCTTATTCATTTTCTACTTGTAAGATATTTTGCTGGCTATCCTAATCACTCTGTGTCATGCTGTGCACTGCAGAGAGTGAACAAGACAGACTCTCTTCTCTAAAGGCCAAAATTTGAATCTGGGTCAGATTGCAAAAAGGGTTTAGTGGGCCCTGCGCAGTGCTCACTGAACCTTCGTAGCTTGATGGCTATTTATCTACTGTATTACTATTGATACAGTTTCTCAGGTTCTAAACCAAGAATGGCACGGATTAGAATAATGAATATTAAGGTTTAGAAGAGATGTCCTAAATTTGTTTGTCAAAAGTGTTAGAGCATCCAAGGACATAAAACATTCACTATCTAGACTTGGATTTTAGAGATCAGTTGTATTTTAAATTTGCTGTAAATTTAGGATATTTACTCTGATATGCTTCTTTAATATTGTTACTTTTAAAACATCCCTCCATGCATAAAAATAAATTACTGCACTTATCAGGGGGGGAAACACTTCTGTTTTTATCCCTCAACTACTATAGTTCTCAAAGTCTTCCATATTTTCAGCTATTATCCCTTTCTTGCAAAGAGCCCACTTAATAATGTTCACTCTAACAACCTCATTTATTTTCCAGAAAATTAACTCAGTTTCAACCCTGATTAATGATTTCATCTAAATGAATCAAATTAAAAATTGAAAATTATATTTCAAAAGCCAAAGGAGAAAAAATTGACCATTTCCAGTTAACAAATGATCCTTTCAAATATTAAAAGATGACCATGAAGAGTGCGTGATAGTAATGAAATCTAGCTGGGGACTGCTGCTTATCTGGAGTTCATGAAGGAGGAGAAAAGGGGAGGGGGGACCCTATGCATTGTTAACTCTGAAGTCTCTTGGGATACAAACTGACTTCCACTTAGTCTTTGCCTGTAATCACTGCACCAAAATAATATGAGAATTTCAGTGTTAATTAAACTGGTAAGGTTGGAGATGCACCACTACTGAAGAGGGATTATGAAAGCATAGAGTACCAATAATTGTGTCTGTTAACAAAGCCTAAACCGTGAAAGAACAATTTAACCAGCCAAAAACTACTACCAGTTAGGTGAAGAGCTTCTACTGGGAAAAGCAACTTCTTGATTATTGGATATTTTAAAAAGCTATAATGTCTGCTATGGTAATCTAAGAATATTAGACATCATAAGGAATGTTTTATATTAACTTGTCTAAGGTGACCAAATCTGCCTCATTGGCTATGATTTATTTCAAAATTTTATGAATTTCCCCTTATTTTTTCCCCTGTTCTCCTCCAACAGTATCCAAGCTGTCAATTTTATTTTCACATGATTTTCCTTTCAGAAAACTTTGGCTACTTTTTACAGGAAGGTTGATTATGGCACTAACCTACCAATGGAAAGTTGTTGCCATGTCTTTGGCTGAGAAAGGGGCAGTAGTATGTTTAATTTCTAGCATTTACTGGATTTGTTGGACTCATTTGGCACCATAGCTAGATTACTCTTTCTAATTCAAGGATTTTCAGGTTTTTGTTTTGGCATTATAAGTTATTACATGTTTATCCAATGTTAAGGGGACAATCCTAGCACTCATCAATCTCATCACTCCCAGAGTGGACTGGTACCATTACATTGAGCAATGGTACAGAAGGCCACAGAGAGGCTGCACAAGGGGATTCTACTGACTATCCTGTTTTCAGCAAGGCATTGCTTCATGGTGGATTTCCCTAGAGCAGCACAGATGAGAGCAGGATGAGGCTAATTCAGGCAGATGCTATGCAAGTTCTGCCAGATGCTATGCAAGTTCTGCCAGTAAACCTCTGTCCTGACCTGTAACATGCTGATTAATCTAGTCCTGGGTATCTCTGGAGCACAGAATGCCAATGGTATTGGAATTTGCCACTCTCGATGTTCATTTTGTGATATGGACAGACTTACAAGAAGGGCTGAGTTAGAACCACCACATTAATTTCACTTCTCATAATCACATCTGGATCCAGTTTCCGGTTGCAAAAAGACCCTAAATTAACTCACAGTACAGCTAGCCCCTCCAACTTAAAGACCCGCCTTAAAGGACTAATACTGAACACACAGTCAAACAAGGACAGTAAGTTCAAAGGTAAATATAGATACGGCGAAGAGTGTTCACTGCAGTTTCCTCTGATCTGGTCTCAGAATTAACCTGGCAGCTCCATATTGTATAAACTGAGAGAATTGTGATGAGCAATATATTTTAGTACCTCTTATCCTCATCAAAAAGTTGGGGATTAAGGTTTTCCTTTTCTATAAAGATGTTGGAATCAACTTTGATTTACAGGTGGTAGGTGAGGACTCTGGGTTGCTTCCTCAGTTCACTGCTGTGCAATTTTCTCCCATTTTTAACAATGCCGGTTTCATTAATTTTTAGGCAATTCCCTACTCCTCCAACATTATCTTTCTTCTTCCTATATTGTTTCTCTGCCTCTCATTTGAATTTGCATTTTGTGGACAAATTCCTTTGTGGAACTTTCAAATTAAGGGCCATTGACATATGGTATAACTTCCATTGACATCAATGGGAACTGAGCATGCAGGTTAAGGGCAATATAAAAATAGATACAGTAACATAGGATTTTTCCTACAGGATGAGCCTACTGATCTACCCTGATCCCAAAAACACTCCTGAGCACACCGTCCAGTTAGTTACTTGAGTTGTGTGCTGGAAACAAATTGTATCTGTGTGTATACAGGTGAATTGATCTTTTGTCCTTTAAAACAAATGGGCTAGCAATGGTCTCAAAGGTGGGAACAGTCAATCTCTAAAATCTGTCATCTTTTGAACCCTTTCCCACCCTCTGGCTACTTCTAGGGCCGGCGACAGGGGGGTACTACAGGTAGAGCTGTACCGGGCCCCGGACTTAAGGGGACCCACTTGAGTCCGGGGCCCGGTACACAGGGGGCGGCGCAAGACAGTTCCCGGGGATTCCCTGCTCGCGCCGCTGCCATGGGGGAGCCGCTGCCGCCGCGAGCTGGTGAGGGCGGGAGGGGCCTGGGCTGGGCTGCCCGGCTCCATCGCGGCCTGTGGGTGCCGGGGCTGCTCTGCTGCCGCCTGGGCTGGGAGCGCCTCTTTGTGTCTCTGCGCTCTCCCTGCTCCGGCCGCCGCCGCTCTGGGCATGTCAGCCAGCTGCAGCCGCAGGGGCAATTCTTTCCCCGCTGCCTCCCCTGCCGGTGCTCAGTGGGGTACGCAGCGTGCAGCGAGGGGGCCCCAGGGAGCTCGGAGTGGGCACAAGGTAAGAGGAGCCCGCCCGGCTTGATACAGCCGGGTCTCTGTCTCCCGCTGAGCTCTCAGCGGCAAACTCCCCCTCTCCCGCTTGATCTCTCCGCCCCCCTCCCCGACTCTTATATCCTTTTATTTCAAAATGTGGCATTGTAGAGTTGCTCCAAACTCCGCTTTGGGCGTTGAAAAGGGCGGCGGGCGAGTGGAGTGGGCTTGGGAGAGACCATGGAGTCTGCCTGTGCTGAGGGCTTTGCAGCTTTCTTCTCTTTCTCTCTCCCTTTATCTTTTGTGTGTGTTGCTTCCTTATAAAGAGAGAGAAGCAGCTGCAGCCCTTGGCCGAGCTGTTGAAATGTATCCCTTTGTGTATACAGTAGACTCCCGATTATCCGGGTGTGGGTTAACCGGGCTGCGGATTAACCGGGATGTCTAAACGGGTCGGTAGGGGAAGCCCGAAAATGGCGGCGGGCTCAGCCCTAGCCTGCTGCTGCTTTGGGGCTTCTCCCACTGGCCCCTTATGAGCTGGGGTCTCAGCCTGCTTCCAGCCTGGGTGTAGGAAACCCAGGCTGGCAGCGGGCTGAGACCCCGGCTGGCAGGAGCCTGGGGGGAAAGCCCAAAGCAGCATCAGGCTGGGTGCTGAGCCCGCCGCCGCATTGGGCTCTCTCCCCAGGCTCCTGCCACCTGCCCCACTCAGCTCCCGCTTACAGCCTGGGTGCAGGGAACCCAGGTTGACAGCGGGAGCAGACTGGGGTAGGAGGCAGGACCCCGGCTGGCAAGGGGCCAGCTGGGGGAAACCCCAAAGTGGCGGCGGGCTAAGTGCTAAGCCTGCTGCTGCTTTGGGGTTTCCCCCGCTGGTCCCTTGCCAGCTGGGGGCTCAACCTGCAGCCAGCCTGGGTGTAGGAAGCCCAGGCTAGCAGCGGGAGCTGAGACCCCAGCTAGCAGGAGCCTGCGGGGAAACTCTAAATCAGCAGGGGGTTGAGAGCTCAGCCACTGCCGCTGCTGCTCAGCTCTCTACCACTTTAGAGTTTCCCCGCAGGCTCCTGTCAATGGGGGGTCTCAGCTCCCGCTGCCAGCCTGGGCTTCCTACACCCAGGCTGGCAGCAGGAGCGGACTGGGGCAGGCAGGAGCCTGGGGAGAGAGCCCAAAGCGTCGGCGGGTTGAGCAGTCAGCCTGCCGCCACTTTGGGGTTTCCTCCGGTGGATCCCTTGCCAGCCGGGGTCTCAACTTGCTGCCAGCCTGGCTGTAGGAAGCCCAGGCTGGCAGCGGGCTGAGACCCCAGCTGGCAGGAGCCTGGGGGGAAAACCCCAAAGCGGCGGCAGTCTGAGCGCTCAACCGGCTGAGCGCTCAACCGGCTGCAACTTTAGTTTCCCCGCAGGCTCCTGCTAGCCAGGGTCTGAGCTCCCACTGCCAGCCTGGGTTGCCTACACCCAGGCTGGCAGCGGGAGCTGACTGGGGCAGGTGGTGGGACCACCACCATCCCCACCTCCCACCCCAGGGCGGCCGGAACCCCCTCCTCCCCCCCGTAGACACTTGATTATCCCGGATTTTATTAACCGGGATTAAGGTTTTCCCGATCATCCCAGATAATCGAGAGTCTACTGTATTACAATATCCTCCATTTTTCTGCCCTCTAAACAAGGCTTTCGCCATCTTGGGCAATTTTTTATTCCCAAGTCTCTCTCTCTGTTTAGGAGGCTGGGTTGGGAGTGGGAGGGGGGAGGAGGTTAGGTTCGGTGGGATGGGCCAGGCCAGGCAGGGGTGGGGGAGGGAAGGCGGTTAGAGATGGGGGGAGGCTGGGCGGGGCGGGGGTAAAGGAAGATCACTCCCAACAGCGGGGTGGGCCAGGCAGGGATGGGTGGGGAGGGGAGGAGGTTAGGCTGGGGGAGGACATTAGGTTGGGTGGGCCGGGTCAGGCAGGGGGGGGGAAGGAGAATAGGCTGGGGGGGCCCAAACGATCAGAGTAGGGGTCCCCAAAATTTCTGTCACCGGCCCTGGCTACTTCTATGTTGTTTCTGTAGTAGCCTATCTTCTGCTTTTTTCCTCCCATTCAGTCTTAGGCCTTGTTTTTCTCATCTATAACCAGCATCCCCATCCCTCACGGCCTTCTGATCTGAGATCCCCTTAAGCTTTCTTCTTCATATCTCTATCTTTGGAGCTTTGAGCCTCACTCTTTTATTAAGTGCACCTTTAACACTATGAGCAGATGCACTAGCCTGCCATGTTAGTCATATCTTTGATGCCCACCGCGTCAGAAACAATAAGCTTCAGTACGGTGATCCTGCAAACCAGAATGAACATTATCTCAATGGTACAGTCCAAAACCATGTGAAAATAACAATGCATGTGCTTAAAGTTGAATGCTTACATACTTTGCTGAATCATGGGACACAGCTAGAAAATAACTCCCAGCTGTCTTTCACATAATATATTAATCTATACTGTAAGATAGGCTTACAGCTCAAAAGACATTGGACATTAACCTATGTTCTGTCAATAATCTATTGAACAACTAAATAAAATAATGCAAAAAAAGCCATAAAGGAATGAAAATAACTGTCAAATACATTTTTAAAACATGACCAATGCATATTTCCAGTAGATAGTAAGAGGACCAAAGCATTCAATACCATCTTTGAGACAATTCCTACATGTTAAATCTAGCTATACATGTATTTATTAGTAATAAACAACCATTTTTTAAATTATTATTACTTACTAGCATAAGTGCCCGGCGCTGCTCGGGTCAGTCGGAGGTGGGGAGGTGGCAGACAGCTGACACCCCCTGACCAACCCCAACACCCTCACCCACCCCGATACCTTCCCACCCCCCCAAGCAAACCCAACACCCCCACCTCACCCCCCGACCAAACCCGACACCCCCACCTCACTTACCGTCCCACCAAACCCAACTCAGATCTGTCGCAGGCGGGGAGGGGGCCCAGAGCCGAGGGATTCCGGGGACCTTCGCAGGTGGGGGGCGGCACAGAGCTGATGGATTCTGGGGTTCCGTTTGGAGGGGGGAGGGGCAGAGAACTGAGGGATCTCCGGGGTTCCGTTGGAGGAGGGAGGGGCAGTGAGCTGAGTGATCTCCGGGGTTCCGTTGGAGGAGGGAGGGGCAGTGAGCTGAGTGATCTCCGGGGTTCCGTTGGAGGAGGGAGGGGCAGAGAACTGAGGGATCTCCGGGGTTCCGTTGGGAGGGGGGAGGGGCAGTGAGCTGAGTGATCTCCGGGGTTCCGTTGGGAGGGGGGAGGGGCAGTGAGCTGAGTGATCTCCGGGGTTCCGTTGGAGGAGGGAGGGGCAGTGAGCTGAGTGATCTCCGGGGTTCCGTTGGAGGAGGGAGGGGCAGTGAGCTGAGTGATCTCCGGGGTTCCGTTGGGAGGGGGGAGGGGCAGTGAGCTGAGTGATCTCCGGGGTTCCGTTGGGAGGGGGAGGGGCAGAGAACTGAGTGATCTCCGGGGTTCCGTTGGAGGAGGGAGGGGTGAGCTGAGCGAGTGAGGTGTCTGTTGGAGGGGGGTTTTATGACATCATCACCACCTAACCGCCCAGCCGATGTGATTGGCCCTGAAAGACTTTCACCCCTGGGGGGCGTCAGAGGTGAGATCCGAAAATTTTTCGACCCTTACCAGCATCTAGACCCCAAGACCCCTCACTGTATCAAATTTCAAGTCTCTGGCTCAAATGGTGCGGGAGGAGTTCTCAGTCATACGTACATACATACATACATACGTACATACATACATACACCACTTGACTTTTATATATAGAGATTATTATGTCCTGTTGCATGGATAAGTTTGTGTGTCACTATTTATAGATATTTTGGCTGGAGGAAATAAAAGCGTATCTATCATATTAGACAGAGAGGGACAGAGATATTACACACAAAACCCATTGAAAGAACATTATTATTAAGGCTGCAAAGAGAAGCACTCAAAATTTAGTGAATATTAGAATTAAGGTTGCCAGCGCATCCTTAATTTGGCCCCCTTATAGGACGATGAGGTTTTTTTCACTAGGATCACTGCCTCATTCAATGCACAGGATAGAAGAGAAACGCAAGCCGGTATGGGCCAGTACTAAGTACTGGACCCATTTCCCCAGGCTGGTGATTTAAAGGGATTGGGGCTCATGGCAGCAGCTGGAGCCCCGGGTCCTTTAAATTGCTGCCAGAGACTGGCTGCTGGAGCCCTCAGAGTAGCAGAGGCAGCTGTGAGCCCCCAGGGCTCTTGTGGCAATTTAAAGGCCCAGGGACTCTGCTGCAATAACAGCAGCTGGGAGCCCCTGGCCCTTTAAATCACTGCTGGAGGCCTGGCCATGGCCACTACCTCAGGGGCTCTGGAAATGGGGGTTGGGCGGCAATTTAAAGGGCCCCGGGTTCCGGCTTCTGTAGAAATTCCTGGGCCCTTTAAATTGCCGCTGGAGCCCTGCTGCCAGAACCCCGGGATAGTGGCAGCGGCTGGGCGCTTTGGCAGCAATTTAAAGGGCTTCGCTGCGGTAGTGGAGCCCTGGGGTAGCAGCGGCAGCCTGGGGCTCCAGCAGTGATTTAAAGGGCCCGGGGCTCCCTGCCACCTCTACCACAAATCTTTTCTGATTGAGACCATGCCCCTTCCAGTTGAGGCCCTGCCCCTGTTCAAGACTCCAGCGTACCGGTAAGTCCTTTAAGTTACTTTCACCCCTGCAGGGTGAATGGTGCTTTCTTAATAAGTAACCATTCAATCTCTTGTTTTCTTCTGACTGTTTATTCAAACCCTGCTCTGAAGACAGAATTATTAATGTTTTCTACATTGCTTATCACTAATAGTATCTGAGTGGCTCACAAAAATTAAACTGATTTTCATAAAAACTGTGAGATTATTATTATCCCTTTCTGGGGAACTGTGGCAGACAGAGATTAAGGACAAAAGCTTCCATTGATTTGGGGTGTCTAATTTGAGATCTCTAGAATCTGATTTTAAGAGTATTTATCATTATATAATTCTCATATGTTCAAAGGACAGCTCCCATCCACTTCACTTGCAGCTGTGATTGCTCAACACTTTGGCAATTCAGACTCCAGTATGTCAGGTCTGGTATCAGAAAATAAGGAACCCACAACTGGTGACCACTTGTGAAAAGTTTGGTTTAAGTGACTTGACTAGCATCACATAGGAACTCTGTGGCAGAGGCAGAATCCAATTCTCCAGGGCAGCATTTAATTTAACCATTAGACCATCTTTTCTCTTCCTGCCATCCATTGTCTCATTCACTTCACACCATCTAACTTTGGTAGCAAAAGAAGCAGAGGTCCTACAGACAACAGCCTCCTTCACTACACAACCTTGATTCGTCCCCAAAGCAGATCTAACCTGTACACTGAATGAGTCAGAGGTCCTATGGAAAAAAAAAGTACGATATGATCATGCAATTAAAGACTGGGTCATAATGCATATTCAGAATAAGGCCAAATTAAGGTTGTAAGGGCAACTTTAATTCTGGCATTTCCTAACTTTTGATTGTTTTGCTTTTCAACCTTAAAAATGGTCCTTTAATACATTTTTTTTGGTATATAATTTCCTAAGTTTTTAGAAAGCAAATGGAAAAAACACAAATGCCATCATGTGTTATCATACAACCACATAGGTGCTCAGCCAATTCCAAATACCCCCCATCTTGGCTACAGATGATCTATTTTTCATACCTTCATGGTCTCCATGTATGATCAGCCTCCATGTTTCCCCTTCCCAGCGGCTCTCAGGTCCCACCTCCCTCCCAAGTGCCTCATCCAGTCTCAGTGTGCCCTCTTGCCTCCTTGTCCCAGTCTCCTTGCCCAGTCAGCCCCAGTCTCTCTCTCTAGACCCCAAACACAGTCCCTCTACCCACCATCCTCTAGTCCTGGTCTCCTTCCCTAGCTCCTTGTCTAAATCCACTCTACTGATCAGCCCTCTACCGGTCCAGCTCTTCTTTTCTTTGTATTTGAATCACGCAGCTTTGTCTTCTACATTGCCTGGACCTAGCAGGATGGTCATTGAGAGTACAGGAGAGACAAGTTCCCTGCTTTCAATCAGGTGCCTGAACCTGGAGCCAGACCAGGCATGCAGCAGCCCAGAGCTGTAATTGCAGGGAAAGTCCTGCTTAGACCCAGGGTGAAGCATTTCCAATGTGGACAGAATCTTTGAGGAATTTAACTGCTAAAATCTAAGTCTCTATAGAGCACGAGCAAATTGTGATTTTTCAAAGGCTTAGAAGTTGGCCAAACAGAAGCCCCACCCCTGCCAAAATTCAAGTCCCTGCTCCACAGCCCAGAGATGATAGAGCATTTCAAAGAAGAGGTCTCCAGAATTTTTTAACATGAATAAAACAATGTAAATTTCTTTGGCCTCATTCTCAGACATGACTGAAACATTTTGGCTGACATTTTCCAGAAAAAAACCTGGCTTCAGACAGGCACCCAGTGTAGAAAATTTGTGCCCAAACAGTTAACACAGAGGTAGGCAACCTATGGCACAGGTGATTTTCAGTGGCACTCACACTACCTGGGTCCTGACCACCAGTCCAGGCGGACTCTGCATTTTAATTTAATTTTAAGTGAAGCTTCTTAAACATATTACAAATCTTATTTACTTTACATACAACAATAATTTAGTTATATGTTAAAGACTTCTAGAAAGAGATCGTCTAAAAACGTTAAAATGTATTATTGGCACGCGAAACCTTCAATTAGAGTGAATAAATGAAGACTCGGCACAACACTCCTGAAAGGTTGCCAGTCCCTGTTAACGTTTCAAAAAGTTATAAGCAACCAAAACAGGGTCTTACAATGGGAAGTTTTGGGCAAACTTAATAATAGTCAGTACTAGCAGCTCCACCCATGATATACAGTATTTATATGAATACTTGCATATCATATACTGTATATTTAGGCAAAATACCATATTTCTGGTCTATGTAGGTATCTATAGATAACAGTATATAAACGTGTCTTTAATGTATTTCTTTTTTCCATGTCACTGGTTTAGTGAAAAGATGACACACTGGTTACACTGGTTATTTTACCTGTTAAAAATATTGGAAAACCCAGACTTACATTTCAGCTATGTATCATGAGTTCAAAGGGCTCTGATGAAGAGACTTTATCAGAACGACATTAACAAGCCTCTGGCTCATGCTTATGAAGGGAAATCAGTAATGCGTTTTTAAAATGGTGGGGGGGGGAGGGGGAAGGCCCGAGCTGTTATCTTTGTAATAGCATGAAAGTTGATTTCAGTTTATTTGTTTTCCTTATTGTTTCCAGACAGAGATCTCACGTTAGAAATAAGAAGAGATATAAGGCACCTGAAAGCAAGTTCACATCAATAGTATAAAGCAAATCAGAAGGTAATAATAAATGTCAGAGCCGTAGCTGCAAAGGCGGGTCACTGTTTTTTCTCATACTTAAAGTGAAATACCTAGCTGTTATCTATGTGCCTGCAGAGCCTCCCTATTGTAGATTCAATAATACAAGAGGCTTCTTATCACCAGCCTGGGTGACTGATTGGAGCTGTGATATGTTTAGACAATGCACTGTATTTAACTGAATTTACAGATGCCCCAACTCAGACTGTAGTAGTAAACGCCAGAGACTAATAGGAAATTAAACATGTACAATGGACTAACTCCATTTGCTCTCACACACTGTAATGTGTTTAGTTAACTTACTCATAGTCACACTTTATCTTTTTCTCTATGGATTCTCTGGGATATGTTTCAAATTGGTCAAAGATTAAATCTTCCTTTCAATTTCCCCCCCCCCCACTATTTTATTGCTGCTTTCCCTTCTTATTGGCCATTCTTTCTCTTGTGCAGATAAGCTAAACAAGATGACCCAGGGTATGCTCTCCCAACCCAATTATCAGACAGTCAGAAAGTAAAGCAAGGGTGCAGAAGACTCCATAATATTAATATAACATGAGAGGAACAAAATCAGTCATTTATTTGAAAGCAATGGTATATTTAGCTCATTTGAAATTTAAATGTGAATTTTAATGTACCTGGTAAGTAACAAAAAAATGAGAGACAGTGACAGTGTGAGTAGGTCACTACAGGAATTATTACTTGTTTAATATTTGTGCTAATGGAAAGAGGCTCAAGTAAGTGTACACCGAATAAAGAGTCCCAGTGTTTAGAGGAGCACAGGTATTAAACAGTTTCAAAATCTTCATATCGGTTACAGAGAGGAGTAATTAGATACATTGAATGATTGATTTGTACATCTACTGGGGATTGTTGGACAGATATTTTTTCAAACAGAAATCCCTCACTAATATAATAGCAAGAGTAAAGTAGAGTAGAATATAAAGAGTTCTATTGCCAGTAATACAAATAAAGTGGAAACTATCAAAGAAAACACTCTTCTCTATCTCCCAGCTACAAATACACACAATTTCCCTATCTTCAACTATTCATCTAAGAGTCTTGTTCTAAAAACAAAAAAAGTTCAGTTAAAATGGGAAAGAAGTAATACAGATCCAAGAGAGGGAACATAAATGGTCTCAAGCACTGGAGAATATTGGAGGATACAGCGGCAGCATTTGCGGTGTCTGCTTAGCCACTTAGCCTTAGTACATTTTGAGCCACAATCTGCAGTCCTTACTCAGGCTAAAATCCCTGCAGAGTACGATGAGATTTTGACTAAGTACAGACTGGCAGATATGGCCCGATATGTGCATTATCTAATAATAATAATTTCCCATTAAAATGGAATTGCCCCATTCTGGGCAAAAATCTATAGGAGAGGCTCCAAAAGGCTATGCTAAGGGCTAAAGTGCTCCACTGGGAAGATGGAAGGATTCCCCTTTGCTGTGTAGGGCGGGTTTGATCTCCAAATCCTGCAGAACCTCAGGGCTTGGGGCGGTGCCTTCCAAGAGCGGCAATCTCAGTGGGGCAGGGCGGGGCGGCACTCGGGGTATTTTTTTTAGTTTATTTTTTGCTTGGGACAGCAATAAAGTTAGATTTAAGTTTAGCAGCCGTGTTAGTCTGTATCCTTAAATAAGACAAGGAAGACTTGTCTTTCGTGGGCTATAGCCCACTTCATCGGATGCATAGAATGGAACAGAAGTAAGATATATTTATATACATAGAAAGCACAAAAAAAAGTTGTATATTAGCATACCAATTCTAAGAGGCTGTTTGAATGGGCCATTGTCAGCATAGGAAAAAAATGCCTTTTGAAATGGATCTCTGTGTCTGACCGGAGAGAACAACTATTGAAGGTAAATTAACTAGGGAAATGCAATCAATTAGTGTAATGAGAGAACCATTCACAAGCTCTATTTAGCCCTTGGTTTATAGTGTCCAATTTGAAAATTAATTCCAGTTCCTCAGTTTCTCGTTGGAGTCTGTTTTGGAAGTTTTTCTGTTTTAAGACTGACACCTTCAAGTCTTTAATGGAATGGCCAGGAAGATTGAAGTGTTCTCCTACTGGTTTTTGAATGTTATGATTCCTGATGTCAGATTTGTGTCCATTTATTCCTTTGCATAGAGACTGGCCGGTTTGGCCAAAGTACATGGCAGTGGGACATTGCTGGCACATGATGGCATATATCATATTGGTTGATGTGCAAGTGAATGAATCTCTGATGGTGTGGCTGATGTGATTAGGTCCTGTGATGGTGTCAGTTGAATGGATCTGAGGACAGAGCTGGTATTGGGCTTTGTTACAAGGATAGGTATCTGGGTTAGTGTTTTTGTTGTGTGGTTGCTGTGAGTATTTGTTTAAGGTTGGGGGGCTGTCTATAAGTGAGGACTGGTCTGTCCCCCAAGATCTGTGAGAGTGAGGGATCACTTTAACCTTCCTAGCCATTCCATTAAAGACTTGAAGGGTGATGCTACCCTTACTTCTGCACTGCTGCTGATGGCGGTGCTGCCTTCAGAGCTGGGTGTCCGGAGAGTGGCAGCTGCTGGCTGGGAGCCCAGCTCTGAAGGCAGTGCCACCGCCAGCAGCAGTGCAGAAGCAAGGATGGCATGGTATAGTATTGCGACCCTTACTTCTGCACTGCTGCAGGCAGGGCCCTGTCTTCAGAGCTGGGCACCTAGCCAACAGCCACCACTCTCCGGTTGCCCAACTCTGAAGGCAGTGCACAAATAAGGATGGCAATACTGTGACCCCTCCCCCATCAAATAATCTTATGGCCCCTCTGCAACTCTCTTTTGGGTCAGGACTCCCAGTTTGAGAAATGCTGGTTTCCCCAATAAAATGTGTATAGTATAGGATAAAAGCACACAGATTTTACAGGAGGAAACCAGATTTCACTGTTTGTAACATGTTTTTCATGGCCATGAATTTGGTAGGGATCTAATTATAAGTTCAAGCCTTATTATTTTAACACTGTATTGAATTAAAGAACATAATGGCAGGGATTTTCACCACCTTCCCAATCAGTCATATTTCCACAACTGATTAAGTTACTTATACGTGGTTTTTCCCTATCTCAAAAGAATCCGGTGTTGGTCTCTGGTAGAAACATGATATAGACTGACAGATTAATGATCTGATCCAGTAAGGCACATTTGTATTATATTGTAGCATGTTCCCATAAAATATATTTCTAGGCCCTATTTTTATCGGGTGTAATTGTAAAATGATACACCACAGATGAGATACCATATTAGCATTAGGGTTCTTTCATTGCTTCTCTTATTATCACCACTCCCACATATTTCCATGCTTCAGTATATGCCTGCCTATCACATGGATGTTAATTAGAAAATTAATATTAAATGTTGTTCTATGCTAAAAAAATTCCTTTTGTAGAGACCTGGGTTTTTAAAACTAAGTTTCCATTGGCTTTTTCTATGAAACCAACAGCTCAAAGTCGTGGATAACATTGTACAAAAATTAGGACACAATAAAATACCTATTGCTGAATAAAGCGGGCTTCGTACTAATCTTTTTTTCAAACAGTGGACAGTACTATAAATGTTACATCTCCTAATCAGGTCTGATTGGTATTTGCAGTATGAGACACAGACAAATCTTTGACCAATCTTTAATTAGTATCACTGATGAAATATTTATTCTTTTAATTTGAATCTGGAAACCCAATGAAGCTGTGTTGCATCTTTTATCAACTTAAATAATATCCTTGCTTTATTGCTTTTGTCTGCACTGCAGCCATTCTGAAAATACTTCAGGTGAAGAATTATTTGCACATTTCTAGCTCCTATGGTCTATATATTTCTGATAAATGTATAATATTGCCAGTCATATCATGCCAGTTCTTTATGAAGAAGTAACATACAGTGTTCTATGACTGACAAAAAAAATTTAAAAAAGGATTGTACAAATAATTCAAAATGGTATTAGTGAGTTTGGCATTATATACCAGGGGGCATGGTGTAATTTTTACAGAAATAAAAACATGGCTCTCCATGACAGCTGGTCACTTGATGCTACAACTATGCCCATGTACTGTGCTGTACATAGCTGCAACCATCTCTTCTCAGTGTAAATGTACAGCAAACTCTATACACCATGGGAAAGAATGTATAAACCAAGCTATATTGTATATAAACAAACACACCAAAATACATGCAGAGGTACCACATGTTAACTCTTCATTATAACAAGGTAAGATGGACATATTCTCAAAATGCTGTTGTTTGTAATGGGAACAATAAGATCTGGTGACTGCAGTCCAAAGCAACCTTGGCATATGAGAATGGATAGAATGAATAAATGCACTCTGGCAAAAATATAATCTAAATGCCACAAATACAATGCATACCAATGGGCTTCTGACTTGTGGTATCCTCTACGGATGCTTTGGAATAGTTTCCTCCTTTGCCAGGAGCTTGGTCAGTCCTGATACTGCAGTTTTCACAAATGCATCATTGTTGTGCATGCTATTTGTGTCTTTCTCCTCACTCTCATTATGTTATTTAAGGTAAAAGTAGTTAAGCATGTGAGTTATCTACACTGGTTGCATGATCTGCACAACAGCTCTTCTTCTGTATACACTTGGAAGCTTGTATCTCTCACCAACAGAAGTTGGTCCAATAAAAGATGTAACCTCACCGACCCTGTCTCTCTTTTACACTAGCTTGTAGCAGAAGTCTGTTATCCTAAAGTGAAGATGGATTACTGCATCCAGGGGTTGTTGATGTGGAGTTGGAGAGCCCAGCCTGGCCCATGTCTTACTCTCCCCCACTCTTCCCAGGAGTTGGGGGACCTCATACCTTAAAACAAAACTGGAATAGACAACACAAGAGAAAGTTAAGATACTGGAACCGCTGGGACCGCTCATTGGGTAAAGTGCTATTCCGCATGAGTAAAACGATCAGAATCTGCCTCATAAATAGGACATTAACAAGATGCTGAAGAAACTAGTTCTGGAAAATGCAATGGGGTAGATTAGATGGGTCAGGTGGTCTTTTCTGGCCCTTCTGTCTATGATAGTAATTACAGACAGGTAAAGCTTTAGCAGTTAGGGATCAAAACAGTTTATCTTTCAAGCACAATAGGATCCAAAAACATTGGCAGTTCTGAACTGTGAATTCTGTAGGGCATTTTGTGGGCATTTCAAAGAATCTTAGAAGTTTTCAAGTTTTAATGGGAGTTTGTATGATCCTGTGAGTTTTCATTAAATTTTGGGGCAGTTTGTGAGTTCTGGTGAGATTTTGATGTCCCAGATGAGACAGTATAATATTGGAAAAGGCAATGCCCCACCTGAGCTACAAATACAATGCCTGTATATTGGAAATTATTCTTAAAGGTGTCATGAGAAATGGAGGGATAAGTGGGATACAAATGGGTTTTGTCCCATGAGTCCTCTCACTTGAGGTATGAGATTTGGAGGGGTTTGTCATTGGAAGACTAAGAAGGAGTTGATTGGGGTAAGGGAGCAATGTGGGTATCGGGACATGTCACTGCAGGAGGAAGCAGAGGGGCTTAAGTTGGAAGGTGTATGTCATGAGGAGACGGGGAACATGTCATGTGATGAAGGCTATATTTATGCCTTCCACATCCTGTCCTTCCAGATTCTCCTTTTTCACCACACTTCCCTGCTCAAGGCCAACTGAACCTTGTGGGGCCTAACCCACCATGTGATTCAGATATGTTGCTCTGAAGAGAACTAAAGAAGAAAGTTTAGAGATGAGTGCATGGGGAGCTGAAGAGGGAAGAGCAGTCAGCAGTACAAACAGAACTGGAGGAGGCACAGGGAATGCCATCTTGACTAACTATATTTGAATCCAAGACAACCCCAATTTCCATACAACTGGCTGGGATGTTGGCCTGGACAGTCCCAGTAAATCATTCTAATTACAAAGTTTTCTTTCAGACCTGAGCAGATAACTCTCTTTGTAACCTATTCTGATTCAGTACGAGTTCTGCATTTTCACTTTATCCTGTTTATTCATTTACTAACACATCACTTTCAATAACAAAAATTATAATTTTAAAAAATCATTCTACAAGGCTAGTCATGAAGAGATAGTTTGGGATTTTTTTAAAAATTATTCAAAAGATTCATTAACTATTATTATTGTTGCTGTTGTTGCTCACTAACTACTTTTGTTTGAAAATAAGTTAACTGGAAGAATTTGATATACATTTGTCAGTTAGGCCAAATTCTACTCTCAGCCTCACCAGTGTATCTGGAGTAATTCTATTGACTTCTGCGGAGGGACTCTGGATCTCTGCTGAGAGCATAATTAGGCTTGCCAGCCATATTTAATATACAAATAATATTCTGTACTTTATGGCCCTGCATGAAACTCCCAATAATGTCAGTGAGCGTTACTGTACCCACAATGGATGAAGAACAGAGCTCTTTAGGATAATCTTAGAAAAAAAATCAGCTTCCCCAGCCATTTAGATGTCAGACAATGCAACTTAAGGATGGTGCCAGATAAGTGCCTATGAACAAATTTATCCAGTCTTACAGCAAAGCTCTTTTGTATTCCCACTGTGTTAACACAACAGCTAAGGTCTACAAGGTGCAAAAAAGATTTTAGTTATTCTGATTTGGGTTTGTTTTTTCCAACGTGAATAATTAATATGTTATTAATCAATATCTTTCTTCACTTATGGACGGTTTTTTCTAACCTACACTGTTTCACATCAATTTACAGAAAAAGCAACTTCTAGATTTACTACTCCAATAAAATATCACTTACAAGGCTTTTCAAGCCCATGTTTGTCAATGTTGCACTAAATGTGAAAACTGTCTCCCTGATTCTGTACCCTGCTTTACAAAAACACGCCGTTTGCAGATCAAAGGGAGACGATTTATGCTTTCATCCCAGCTGACGGACGATTAAATTAAAACAGATCAGCAGTACAGTGCCTGGGCAGGTGGCTTTAGCCACCACTGTCGGCCTCAGAGCGATTAAATTGCGGTGGAGATGGAGGGCCTTCCGTTCTCATTCCCGCACTTACAGCTCAAACGGTGACAAATGAGATGTTACTGCTCTTGTAAAGCAAGGCTACAATCTGTCAAAATCCAACATAATTTGTGACCCTATGTGACATCTTCTTTCTCTTTTTTTTTTTTTGACATTTGAATACAGTGATTGTACCAGAGTCAAGTCCATTTAAGTGAATATAGTCAATTCTATCTAAAGGAATACTGCCTGTTAGCTCCAGCATGGTAGCTGAATATACATCTAGTTAGTACTCCAGCGACCCTTTGTGTTAAGTGCATACCATTAACAATGAATTCTGATTTTTCCAAGTTATATAATTTGATATCTTGACAGCTCAGACACTTAAAGCACCACTATTTGTTTTAAATGGCTTTATTTTATTGTTTAAATGTCAGTATCAAAATAAAGTAATGCATACAGTCTTGTCAGTTCCAGTGCAGTGGGAAGTGGTCTTGTTGAGAAAAAGAGCATTGAAAGAGTTTGTTCTTAAAATGGACTAAAAAGTCAATTATAACGTCTCTTGGCTGAACCCTTAAATGACTCACAGAAAGTTATTAATACTGTCGTCTTTGCTTAATGGGTGATCTTACTAAGGTACTGAAGCAGAAAGAATAAAGGGAATGAAGTATCTTACTTCAAAGAAATTGTCACACTAAGAAACAAAACCTCACAACAAACAAAAAGGAAAATATGGTATTCTTTTTAAACATTTGTATGCGGTGCTGTAAATGGGTGTGATACTGCTCAGAGAAGATTAAAGATGCGAACTCTGTCCCAAATTGCTTAAAAAGTCAATTAACACAGTATGCCTGTTCTTCATTGAAAATTTGGTTTGGAGACTATTTACAAGAATTAAATAGAGATCCCCAAATATGTATTGGTTTTGAAAACAGGGGAGGAGATGGAGAATAACATCCAGAACAATGTGATGTTAATAGGTTTCAGAACATATCTAACTCCAGTAACTCTGGGATTAACAAATTCTCCTCTACTACAGCCAAGAATTTATAGCATTTATCATTCTCCTAACCTTTTTGGGTGGGCAGTTTACGATCTACCTCAAAGCAGTCAAATATCTCATCCAGAAGGCTCTTTTGGCTTTCTGTTGACCGCTGATCTTCAGACTGGATAACTATAGTAGCTAGGGAATTAAGTTAAAAACAGCTTTACTTATGAAGGATAAAGATGTGTATAAAATCTCTCAAGTGAGAATCTGGGCGGGGGGGCGGGACAGATATGGAACACTGAAAAAATATATTCGCAGTTTAGAATTCTTGGATTTAATATGCAGGATATTCAACCTTTACTCTAGACGTCTTTAGGGAACTTGGAAAAGTTCTCTCTGCTTATTCTTTGCTGTCTATGTTTAGTCTATAGTAATCTGTTACGGATTAGGGATAATGTACATTGCAACCTTTATATATCTGCAGTTATCGGGTTTACTAAATAAGTTTGCTAAGCAGCAATGCATTTTACTGGTGCAGCGCATGCAACTTCCTGATAGATAATTCACCATGTGCAGAAAAACCCAGCCAGAGGCTGCCCTCATATTTGGCAAATTATATACACTAATCCATCCTTATCATGATGACCCTTATAGCCTGTCCAGGCTTCAAGGCCTGTCAGCACCCTATTGTTACCCATTTATAAAAAGGAAAACTCAGCCCATAAGCCACACAGTGCCCTTCTAACCTTGCCTATTAGAGGCAGGGTCTCTCCAGCTGTCTGACATGTCAGAAGGGGTCATGTATACAGTTTATGTAGCCAGCAAAATGGCACTTCACCCTAACAGAAGTGCTGGAAGGCCCTAGGGTCATCAGGCTTATTATGTCAGGAGTGCATCAGAGGGGTCTGTAGTTGCTGATTGCTGCAGCTGTGCTTTGCTATAGTAAAAACCCATTTTATGTCTCTGTACAGTGTATCATGCCAAAAGGTATAGAAACCTATACAATATGCTTGACATCTAAAACTCTGACACCACAACAGAACAATGCAATGGCAGCCTTGTTGCCTACTACATTGTCTTTCTTGCTGTTAACTGATTAATGAGGGGGAAATATCACCAGTGATGATGTGGTGGTATAGGTCACATTGGGCTACACAGATGAATGAGTTAAATGTTAATGTATGTAAATGTGAAGGCATTTTGGTATCATTAAACCTCCTGAGCCCATCTTAAAGGGTGTCAGTGATACCAGTTTATTCTCCTGTTCCTTTGGATTATCATCACCCTTTTCTTTTACATTGCAAGATCACTGGGGCAGGGACTGTTATTATTCTGTCTTGCACAGACTAAGCACCGTCAGCACTGTGTGAATGCATCATAAATAATAATAATGAGTGCTTTGCTTCTGTGTGCACATAAAAATGTATTAGAAATCATTTGCTAATTTGAAGCAAGACATCCTACTGTGATGACAAACAACCATTGCTCGGGATTGCCAACTGGCCAATGTTCGGAACAGATTACTAGCTTTTTATGAGTTCTGTCTGGCTCCTGTTTTTGTAAAGCCTCTTTTGGTTTTATAGGCTGCCACAAAGCACAGAGCTGATATCACTCCCTTCTCTTACTCCTCTCACCCACCCGCCCCTTGTTTCTGATGTAGATTCTATACTAGTCACAAGGGAAGCAGGGCAGGCTTTCACCTTTGGCTGAAAGCATGATACCGGTAGGAGGGGAGACTAAGGTGTCAGAAACATTATTAACTTAAAGAAAGCGAGGAATACTTGTAGCACCTTAGAGACCAACTAGTTTATTTCAGCATAAGCTTTCATGGGCTATAGCTCACTTCATCAGATGCATAGAATGGAACAGAAGTAAGCATTTATACACACAGAAAGAAAAAAAATTGTACATTAGCATACCAATTCTAAGAGGGCTGTTAAATGTAGATGGGCCATTATCAGTAGGAGAAAAAAAATACCTTTTGAAATGGATTTCTGCGTCAGGTAAATTAATTCAGGAAATGCAATCAATTAGTGTAATGAGAGAACCATTCACAAGTCCTATTTAGCCCCTGGTTAATTGTATCCAGTTTGAAAATTAATTCCAGTTCCTCAGTTTCTCATTGGAGTCTGTTTTGGAAGTTTCTCTGTTTCTATTTTAACTTTAAAAATCTTTCTTCTCCTTCCAAGATGAGAATAAATTGCCCCTCTAAGATTCTCTGGGATAGAGATCAACTGCTCTTCACTCTTCAGAAACTTTCTGCCACTCTTGGGTTTGCTTCTCCCCACCCAAATAAAACTGTTGTTTTACTCCTGATGAATAACATTACAGTAAAACCTCGATTTAACGGACCTCGATTTAACGGACTTCGGATGCAACGGACAAAATTGCTAAGCAAGTCTGATGCATCTGAAATCCATTTGTCGAGGGCTGGCTGCCGGCTCCCGGCTGCCACCCGGGTCCAGGCAGCGGGCGGGCTGGCTGGTGGGTCCCAGGAGCCAGGACCCGTGCGGGCTGACTGCCGGCTCCCTGCTGCCGCCGGGGTCCCAGCCGCAGGCGGGCTGGCTGCCGGCTCCCGGCTGCCGCCTGGCTCACAGCAGCTGGCAGGCTGGCTGGCGGGTCCCGGGAGCCGGGACCCATGCGGGCTGACTGCCGGCTCCCTGCTGCCACCGGGGTCCCAGCCACAGGCGGGCTGGCTGCCATCTCCCGGCTGCCGCCCGGGTCACGGCAGCAGGAGGGTGGGCTGGCGGGTGGGCTGGCTGCCGGGTCCCGGCTGCCGCCCGGGTCCCACCTGCGGGTGGGCTGGCTGCTGGCTGCCGGCTCCCGCCCGAGTCCCGCCAGTGGGTGGGCTGGTTGCCGGCTCCTGCCCGGGTCCCGCCAGCAGGCGGGCTGACTGACGGTTCCCGGCTGCCGCCTGAGTCCCGGCAGCGGGTGGGCTGGCTGCTGGCTCCTGCCCGAGTCCCGCCTGCGCGCGGGCTGGCTGCCGGCTCCCAGCTGCCACCCGGGTCCCGGCAGTGGGCGGGCTGTGGAGCTGCTGCCCTGACCCTGTGGCGGTCGGGCTGGTGCTCCAACAGCTCGGTTTTTTTATTATTATTAAATAACAGACTTTTTCATTTAACGGACACCCCCTCGCCCGAATTAGTCCGTTAAATGGAGGTTTTACTGTATTTTCATAACATAAACTCTTCCCGGTCTGTTTCTTCGCCCTGGTTGTTATGTTGTTTCACTGACTCCTTCAGATTCTGCACCCTAACAGTGTCCCATTGTCTCATTAATGAGGCCAGCTAAAAGTCATATATTTCCATTTAGCTTCCCAGGCAACAAAATGGAAGTAACATGTGTGCGGGTAATGTTAACACAACTTAAGGCCTCCTAGGAATACAGTGAGAACATAGTGGCTTTGGTTTATAAATAGCTATCACTATTTGTAATGCATAAACAAAATGTTTCATGATTTATAACACTAAGCCCAGGCAGTTATAATGTTAAAAGAAATCCCTATCTGAATGCCTAATGCCTACAGAAATAGAAACATTTGCTCATGCATGCTTTGTGAAGGCAGTGGCTGGCATCATACAAGCCCAGTCAATTAAATGAGGCACTCACTAATTGCCGTTCCATATCTTTAGGAACCAAAGGGGAAAAACAGTACCCTGTGAGGCAACATGGTATCAAGTAGCAGAGCTGAACAAAATCCAGGTTAGATTTAATGTTCAGAGATGATCGCATACTGTATTACTCATGTCCAGCAACAACATTTTGATTACAGGAATGCTAAGCTCCTGGTCTTAACCGCAGCCAGCACTTGTTGCTACTGAAAGATTAATGTTATCTCTGTATTTAAGTAGCCCTTATAATATGGCCAAAATTAGACCGTAAAGAACCCAATGGTCTTGGAGTTAAATTGTTTTTAGCAACAGTTTATGAGTGCTTTGCTTGTGCAAGCCATTTGGGTCTCAATTGAATGGTTAACATACAGCGAAGTGTTTGTGCTATGAAAAATATGTCTAAGACCTTGTAAGAATTCTGATTATATACGGTGGCATACCCAGTCTCTCACATACCACAGCAGAAATGTTGCAGAAGAGGACTCAACACCAGTTTCTTAACTTCTACTGGGAAAGATGATGCTCTAACATTAAAAGGGAGGAAGAGGACGACAAGAAGGTACACTTTCATTTAAAGAGACGGTGTCAGGGTTAAAAACCAGGGGTGAAGTTTTGCTGTTGACTTCAATGGGGCCAGGATTTCACCCCCCATATCTTAAAAAAATAAGAATATAAATCTCCTTTGCTGTGTAACTAGCATCTTACACTTATTCATTCTGAAAAAATACTATAAATCTTTTTTTTTTGCAATCATACTGTTTGTTCACTATTTGCATTTCATTCTAGTTGCATGATGAAAATACACATGCTGATTTCACTTTCTGGTTCTCTTACAGTGGCACAAGAACTAACACTTTTCCCCACTGAGGTCAAAAGGAAAACACCCATTAACTTCCACAGTTTATGATCAAACCAACAACTATGTTGGTGTTTGGGATGAAAATGTTACAATGTAACATTTAAACAAAAAAGGACAATTAAAATGTATTTTTGGTTCATTACAATAAATTAAAAAGAAACCATAAATACACTTCTGCTCTTATCGGGCCTGAAGACCAGGGGAGTCTTCCCATCAGCTACAATGAGTTTTGGATCAGGTCTATTGTGCTTTTTAAGTTTATTTTGTTTGAAAAAAACCCAACACTTGTAAACCTCCTAAAAGTTCATATTTGTGGTTGAATTTCCAGGGAATACCAATACTGATGGTTAATGGCATGAATATTTTACTATAGTGATTTTAATACTAAAATCAACAGTTGGAAACATGATACCAAAATTAATGCACAAATTGTACAGTACCACAAAATAATTCATGCATATGGTTATTATTGTACAAGAGACAATAGCCATTAAAGTTTGATGGCCAAGTCAGGGTATAATAATAATAATAATAAAAAAAAAGATGACACACTGTAGTGCTCTTGCTATTAACCCATCGTATAATAAGGGCTGTATAGTAAAACTGAGCTTGCATTTAATGTGGGACTAAAATTAAGCATAGTCTGAAATGAACCATTGATGTTGTTTTATTAATATACATTGAACAATAGTACAGATGCGATTACCAGACTTGTGAACAATGAAACATAGGATCTTATTTTTTAAAACCTTCAGCTTTCTTTTCTGTCAGGGAGGGAAGATCCTTTAAAATACTTTTGCGACTATCTAAACTGAAGCTCCTCAGTGTTGTACAACTGGTCACTTGATAATACACGACTGCCAAAGTCAAGTATATTTTGCTTTTCTTCACCACATCTTTTATTTATAAATAACTGCAAATCTGAAATATAAGTATGACGTTTACTTGCTCCATTGATGTATGCTTTTTAACACATCTCTGTCCATGGAGTGCTCTCACTAAAGCAGCTTGTTGAGCCATTTCTCATTCACGATCCACTTCTCCCATAAGCCCAACAAAGTTAGTTTCATGATTTATAACTAAATTCCATTCCTCCTCCCCCACCTTTTCTGGATTTCCCAGTTCATCCTGTTTTCTATGCAGGAGCGGCAGAACGGGGGGCGGGGGGATGGGACACCGGAGCCTGAACCATAGCCCTGCCTCTTTCCCAATGCCCTATCCTCACACAGCCCCCTCTCCCTGAGCCCCCGCCCTCATGATGCACAGTCCCCCAGGTCCCCCAGCCTAGGTGACCAGACAGCAACTGTGAAAATTTGGGACAGAGGATGGGGGGTAATAGGACAAAATAGGGGGTATATAAGACAAATTCCGAAATATTGAGACTGTCCCTATAAAATTGGAACATCTGGTCACCTTACCCAGCCCTGCTCCTGTATAGCCTCTTCCCCCAAAGACATCAGCCTCCGCTCGCTCCTCTCTGCCCTCTCCTCCCATTGCTCACCATTACGGCTGGTAAAAAGTGTGGGGGCCATGGCCCGCTGGCTCACCCTGTTCCCTGGCCCACCCTGTTCCGGTGCCCCTGCTTCTACGTCTCTACCTTTTTGACAGCAACCAATTCAGGGAAGGGAAAGACTTTAATATTGTGCATTCTACATCACCAAGCTCATTATAAGCACTAAATAACTATTACATACATCAATAGAGGATTGAGTACATAGTGACATTGATGACGCTCTTTTACAAAAGATCCTCAGGGACTATACTTTGTGACTTTTGTACTGGTGAAACAATCCTAGCCCCAGATCCTCTAAGTGCATTTCCCAAGTTTCTAATCTCTCTCTTTCTCACAGCTTGTGGTTTCAGATACTTTATAACTGAAGCATTCCTGAGAATTCAATAGCAAATCTCAGGAAGTATAATCCTAACTCCTCAAGAGAGGTCCTGAACAAGGCAGTGCATATCTTTAGGGCCACCATAATGCTACAGTCAGTTGTGTCTGCACAAGACAGTAGATTTTTGTTGCTGTAGTCATTCCTTCCACCCTGTGCAGAAATTGGAATGAGTCCCCCTCACCTTCATCTCTTGCCAAAAGAGAGAGAGAGAGAGAGAGAGAGAGAGAGAGAGAGAGAGAGAGAGAGAGAGAGAGAGAGAGAGAGAGAGAGAGAAGATATTTTTGTGCACAAGTAAATGTGTGAAAGGCATCAGACTGAAACAGCATTAGCCTTTCCTGTATATCCAGTGCAGCCTCTAACATATAAGGTAAACATGTTATCCACACTCAGGAGTATTGTATGACTAATTTCCATACACCCCCCTTTACATACAGGAGAAATTTTGTACTCTCATGATGCAGCTGTACCCACTATATTTAATCAGTTATAACTAAATCCTCATCTTTGTTCTACCAAATGAGGACATGACAAATTTATTTAACTGCAATTCTTTGGCTCTTTTCCAAGACTGGGGGTGACACTACCATCTGCAGCCCACTTGATCACACTTAGAGAAATGGGTAAAACTCCCAAGTTCAGTAACAAACACATTCAAACCAATAACATGCAACTAACTAACTAACTAACTGGTTGTCGCCTGGCTGTTCAGACAAAGAATTCTCTGGTTCTCTTTAGTTTTCTCTCAGTACAGACAAAAACCTTTGCCTCTTTGCCAAACACTGAAAGGACTTTACTCAGAGCCCAAACTTGCTTCAGCCCATCACGACCTTGACAATAAGCTTCAGTTGAGACTCATCACCAGCCAGGTAGGAGTTCTTCCCCTGGATATTTAACTCTTTATGTACCCTAAAATTGTGGAAGGTGGATGGTGGGGGGATTGGAGAGAGGAATTGAAGGGGCTTACCTCAGATCATTCTGAGTATACACGCCCACATCATTTGCATAAAATGATAAACCCAGTTCTGCCACTGGTCATTTGTGGGACCTGACTGAAGAGACCATGATCACATTAATATGGAGAGGGCAGGAAGGTGAATGACTTGGCAGGCTCACACGTTTGTTTGGTTTTTTTAATCCCTGAAGGATAAGGGACAGTTTTAGCTGGTATGAGATAATCTAGAGCATATGACTCCCAGTTTCATGCAAAAAGATGGCTAATTTCAAAAGTAATAGGAGCCCCCATTCTGAAACAGCTTCAGGCACCCTCTGAGGTTCTATTCGAATTCAACCTTTTGGAAGGATAATCAAGAAGAGGAAAAAAGAAAGCGGGATGCACTGATCTGAGTCTAAAGATACAGAAAATCACCACTTCTTTTTGGACTGCAGATTAAGTTTCATAGGAGCGCCTCAGTTCACAGAAGCTGATCAGAAGAACTTTTCAACAACAGAAAATGTTTATGCTTATCAATCATTTTGACTGGATCTGATTTCTCAGCAAAACTGGATATTCATTCTATGTGTAATGTGCCACCTTTTACTGAAATATGCACCTGAACTCTCAGAGGAAATTAAAAATAAAAGTGTTCTATTGATGGACAAGATTAATATGGGTGTTGTGAAGTATAACGAAAAGCAAGGGGGACATATAGTAATACAATAAAATTCAGGTTTCTGACAGAAGATGAGACCATGCCTATTAGTGGCATTCACATAGCACCTTTACTCCAGGAAGATCCCAAAGTACTTTACAGACTAACCTAGATATGAATCACCCATCACTGAAATATCTTCACTTCAGGGAGAAAAGCAGCAGCTCTTTAACCGTGCATAGTCGTGTTGCCCTAGAGGTTAGGGGAGGGAATAAACAAGGATACAACTAAAGCTAGAATGTGAATTGAAAATTTTCCCAAGAAAAAAGTGGAAATTTTAGGTATTTGCTCATAGTGGAATGTGGCCAGCACAACAGGGAAGTTGACCATGAGATTATTAATAAGTAAAAAATGTTCCTGTCTTGGTTTTATGTTTCAACTGAAAAAAAAATGATGAAAAGTTCTGGAAATTATTAATCAAACTTTCATCTATATAATATTTTAATTATTCTTAAAATTAAACTTACAGTCAAGGGTTTTTGCTTTTAGAGCTGCCCTTTGAGGGCAGAAACTGGTGTACACTGATACAGCATAAGCCACTTACACAATACTGAACAGCCTTTGTGACAGTTGTGAACTTCCACCCTACTCTGAGGGAGGCATACGGACCTTTATTATGACTTGAGGATACTGCTATCAGAAACTCCAAAACAGCATTTCAGCAATGGTTACACAGATATCTGCTTAGAAGCTACGGTGAAACTAGACAACTTTTTAATTCATTTATCAAAGTTCTTACACTTCCCATTTCAAAGGAGGAAAACAATCAATATTAACCAAATAATATTCACCTGCATCTATCTAAAGCTTTTTATTAAATACATACTTTTTATTAAATAGATACTGCAGTAAGATAGTGCCTTAGGCTTTTGTTCCTGGAGACTTGGATTCAAAGCATTCCTTGGGTAACAGGCAGAGATATATTTACTAGTCTCAGCAGTCCAAATATGATAGCACTTTTCTTGAAGGAATGACTACATCTTACTTTGTGTTCAGAAAGTGCCATGCGTCCCCCTGGCAATAAGCAATATAAAAACACCCCTTCTTTTGTTTGTCTTCATCAAACACAACCACCAGACATTGGCATAATTGGCAGCCTGTGTTCATAAGAGACCCAGGAATGAATAGAGAGGGCTGTAGGTCAGGCCTGAGGTGCACTGGGAAGGCTGTTTTAGAAATTGGTTCAACTATGCTGCTAGAACCTCTGCTGCAGCCTCTATCAATCTGTGTGCCTACATGACTTTCATCATCATAGTCTCCAAGCACCTCTGAAGGGAATACGCGTGTGAAAAAGGTTGCAGCTTTACAGCCAGTGTCTCCATATTCGTAAGCATTCCATTTACCTATAATAATAATTACATGTACACCTTTTGGAAAAAAATAGAGGAGAGTTGTGGGCTCCTGACAAGACCAGATTTAAATCTCATATTACTCCTAATTTTGTGACTAGCCAATCCCCCCGAAGGAAGGAAAGGCTTTAATGTACACAATGCCTATATAAAGCTGAAGTTCTTAATAGACTACACAGACATTAAAAAAAATGCTATCCCCTATGGACATTCTGACTGGGAAACCAGTCAGTTAGACCCGCCACCTCCATTTTCACTTCATTTCTTCCTCCCTCCTCTCCACAAATGCTCAAAGGTGCAGGAAAGCCCAAAGGCTGGAGAAGGCAAATGGAAGCAATCCATTCAGCCTTTAACCAGATTGCTTTACTTTAGACAGTGGTTCTCAAACTTTTTTTTCCGCGGACCACCGAAAATTGCTGAGGGTCTTGGCAGATGACTTAAAGTTTTCTAAATGTTCGTACCATTTGCTAACGATTGTAAAACATTTTGGACAGAAGTGCTCTACAATTTTTTTAAAATAATTAACATTTTTGTTCTATAAATAAAAGCACACAACTAATTTTAATATCAGTAGTCTTACCTTTCAAATACAATGGCTATGCCCCCTCCATCCCACCACAGCAGCCCCCGAGCTGGGGCTGCGAAGGAGGGGGGTCTCCCTCCCCCCCCCCCCACTGCAGCAGCCCCCGAGTTGGAAAGGAAGGGGGTCTCTCCCCGGCAGCCACAGCCCGAGAGCTGGGGAAAGTTGCCTCTTTCTCTAGCTGCCGTAGACCTGCATGGCCCAAATTCTCCTCACCCCCTCTTCTTACCTCACTGCACCTTCCCACCTACCCCATATTCCCTCCCAAGACCACCACCTTACCTTACATGTGCATCTTCTCTAGGGCCCAGGTGCCTCATTAGTGGGTGGCCCTTCATTATCTCATGTGCGGCAGCCTAGTCGCGCACTTAGAGGGAACTATCCGCAGACCACTTGAATGGAGCTCACAGACCACCAGTGGTCCATGGATCACAGTCTGAGAACCACTGCTTTAGTAAAATTTGTAATCTGATCCTGCTGTAGGAAAACATGTCACTACAACGCAAAGAAAAGAAATGTTGCAAACCAGAAAAGATAGCCAGTCATGCTGGCACCGATACTTCGTTATCATTAGAGATGGGCAATTTGGAGGATGAAATGATGTAAAAACTCAAGATTTGCTCAGTGAACCAGTCCTACCCATCTATCTCACATTCACCTTCATGATATCTAAAATACAATGCACTTAAATCACACAGAACACATTTTTTTAAGCAGAATTGAACGTATATAGAACTTTAAGTTTCTGAAATATTTGGCTAACATTTTCTGGTAATGTTTGATCACCTTTGCATCCAGGTTGTAACAGGGATCAGAACTGGAAGTGATGAGTAAAGCTGTTCTTGGTATTTTCCAGCCCCAAAATAGGTATTTGTGTCCTATTTGAAGACTCAAGTGGTTCAGATATACAAGTTTTGGATGTTCTTCTGAACTTCCCATTGTCCTTCTTTCACTCACCTGCTCCCCAATCTTATCTTTTTTCCCTATAGTTCTCTTTCATATTTCTTCTTTCCCCATTAACAAGTTTTTTAAAAAAACCCTCTCCTTTTTTCTCTTTTCCCAAACCTGTTTGTCATCATCTTCTGCTCTCCTGTAGTAGGAAACAGGGGTGCAGGATAGGTATTATTCTCAGACCTCTCAAAGACTTCCTGTCACACAGTTGGTCAATTAACCTCCTAATGCCTCAGTTTCCCCACCTATAAAATGGCATAACACCACTCAAGGAATATTATGACTTGTAATCCACTGATGTTTGCAAAGCTTGTTGAGATCCTTGGATTGAGGAACTATGGAAATATTAGTATTTTGTTTTGTCCCTACACTCTCAGTTTCAGACTTCAGGGGCCATGTTCCACTTTACTTTTCCACTTTCATTCTGCTCCATCTAGTGAATTATTGAGTTTTACAATGTATGCCATAAAAAAATTAATATTCTACAACACCATGCAGGGTTAGAGATTAGGATGAGAGTCCAGATTCATATTATTATTTTTTGGCTGTAGATGGAACAAATTAAGTCACTTTCCTGAGTACCTGGATAAGACTATAGGATTCTGGCAGCATATTTGTTCAGAATAAATGGGATAATGGTGTCATTTAATTATAACATTATTATAAGACTAAGTAAGGGACAGTCCTTTATAATAAAGGACAGGTGGCGACTTCTATCCTGGTGGTAGCATACTTTACTAGGTCATCCCTGCGAAAAAAAATTACCATGCTGGCACTGTGTTTTGATAATAGCATGATATCCTCCAAGCTTTTTAACCTAGTTATCAGAAAGTTTACTTCTTGCACTTGGTAAAATATAAAATTAAATTATATTTTTGCTATCCTGCTGTGCTTTAATAGAGGAGATTTCTTGATTTAACCAGGGTCTCTGCTCTACATATATATGCATTCTCTGTGCAACATTCTTTTTAATGCTTTCTTGACTGAATGATCCTCTTATCTTCTCCAACTCTTCAGAGAGCTGTTTAACTGTAGTGACTCTGACTGCTGAGCACAAAAATCAGATAACTACTCATGAGTAGTTTATTCCCAACGAGGTTGCTTTTATTTCCGACCAAGTTTGGCAAAAAGATTATTTTGTTTTCTTTTCAAAAGTAAACACTTATATCAATGATTCAATGATAGCCGTTCATACTATAATAATGACAGGGATTAAATGGGTCAAACACAATGCTATTTACTCCTCTATTAGACTAGATATGGACTGTCTGGTTTGAAGTAACTTATGGTTCAATGGGAAAATAGTATTTACTGTTGCAAATAATATTCAATGATGAAATTTTGCTTTTATCCAGTAATGAATCTGAACTGGTATGAAGACATGCCCCCTGACCATACACAATAAAAGGATATTTACATAAAAAAACAGAACATATGTTATATCTGAGTGCTTTCCAGGGGGTGTAAAGCTTTGTGGGTCTTTTCTTTTTTAACATGCTAAATGGTATAACAGGATGAAATAGGTTAACTCCAGATTGGCTTGTTTTTCTGCGTTTTATAATAACGGCACACACCCATAGACCTAGAGGGGTATTAGTTTACCCATTCTATTGCAGCTGGAAACAAAGGTGAAGTGACTTGCTGGGAATAGAAATCAGACTTGACTTCCAGTCCCCTACTGTAAGCACTGCACTCTCCTTTAGAGGGGTGAAATCCTGGCTTTGCTGAAGTCAATGGCAAAAACTCCCACGGACTTCACCTGTAACTTTTGTAGTTCCATTTTCTTTCTAACCAAAGAAAAAAAGGGTATGACAATCCTTCTTAACAATTCCAACTTGAACAGCACTTTTTAAAATCTCAAACGTGCTGTAAATAATATGAACTAACGAATCCATATAAATCCCCCCTTGGAACACAGATGACTGACCTGATCAGGGAACTACTATGGATTTGTAAGGAGTTTGAAAATGCACATTGACCTAAATAGATTGTAATGGCTCTGAAAGACACTGTTACTTTCTACTGTGAACTGGCATTCTTCATATGATGTGTGACTCTGACTTTGCAAATGGGATTGGGCGCCTGACTTTCAAAAGTGTCTTTCGCTTTGGCATCCATAGTCATCTGTATGTGTGTGCAGAGCTGGCAGCCATCTCACTACCCAACTGCATTTGGAAACCAGGTTGTCAGATAGGCATCAACTGTGCCTGCAAATAATTGTACCTACAAAGTTACAATCAAAATTATTTTCACCTGCACTGAATGGGAAGCCATCCTGAGTGTAATTTTAAAATCAAGCCCCACTGAATATCATGCAAGTACATTCAGGATCTGAAGTGTGTGCAATAAAAAAAAACCTACATAACATACATAACACATAGATATTCATGGTAACCTCTTTTTTTCCCAGTATCTCACTTCAAATATGTAGTCCACATTAGATTGTTGATCCATATACCAAACTCACAACTATTGAGCAAATACAACCTATGGCTCTCAGTTGTCATTCTAGATTAATAACTTCAAAATATAGGATATTTTGAATGATTAAAAGAGAAAAGAATATCCAAAACTATTAGACCACTCCGGGATTGAACCTACTAACACTTCCTATGGGGCATGGTGCTTGTTAATGTACTAATCCCATTGAAACTAGGGTAACCAATGGAATGACTCATAAAGCATCATGTCCTGAAGTAAGTGTTTCCAGGACTGGGTCCTTAAAGGACAAGCTCTTCAGGCAGGAACCTATCTATAAAATTATTTGGACACATATGGTTCTGTAAAAATAATAATACATTTTGCTTTATATAATTTTCAATTAAAAATCAGGCCTTTTCTGCACTCCTCCCTCCCCCCCCCCCCCAAAAAAAGTTATGAAAATGTGTGTAGTGGAGGAGGATACAAATGTTGTTCTCCCAGTGCAGGGCTTTTTTTTTTTTAGTGCCAAATTTTAGCAGGAGCAATTTTTTTTTTAAAAAAATTCTTTTTATGGCCAACTAATAAACCCTTGAAAACAGGGATTTATAATGGAAACAGTGACGGACCCTTAACTACAGTGTACGCGACTATAATAAAAAGAATTAATGTAGTCAATTTGTACTACTGTTCTTGGAACAAAAAAAACCCTATTTCAACTGCAATCCTTTCAACAGCTGATTGGCAAGCCTGTCCATTTCTCGTCTGCAGTGTTGTCAGTTGTCTTCAACATGATAATGAGCCTGTCACCATATTCAAATAGCCCTGTGACAGCATGTTTTGTGAGCATGACGTCCACTGCAAAGGGTCTGTCAAAAACCACCTTTCAGAAAATGAAAAGAGAATGCTTTTCTGATGATAAATCTAATTTGTTCGTAGATAAAAGAGTGAGATCTTTCATCTGATTTTGTCAGTGTTGTGTTGCATTTTATCTTCAAATATTCCCATTTCCTTCATATGTAAGAATTTAAACTTATCTGTAAAGTCAAAGCAAAAAAACCCACCACAAATCTTTTATTCTGTATTGATTCCACTGGAGGCTTTACATAAAACTGGTGTTGCCAGCTTTCCGTCAAATTAAAACAGAGAGAGGGAGGGAATGGCACGGGAGGTTAGCCTGTTACCAGGAGCAAATAAGGCTCAAAATAAGGATCTCAAAGTCTACACATTTCACTACTTAGGGTCTTCACTCTTTTCCAAATAGCCTATTAAAAATCTCCTTTCCTCTGTGTGGTCTAGTTAAGCTTGACCGGGTTGTATAAAATTCTGTCCCTTTGAAAATGAGGGAGGAAGCACATGTATGCATGCAGTGCTTTCAAGTGAGAAGCACAGTAATTATTTGTGACCGGTGGACAGGCTGCAGAGCAATATGTCCACAATCTAGCTGCCACCAA
The DNA here is from genome assembly GCA_032164245.1 of Sternotherus odoratus. NCBI lineage: Eukaryota > Metazoa > Chordata > Testudines > Kinosternidae > Sternotherus > Sternotherus odoratus. Next base: position 133,233,256 of record JAVMKO010000003.1, on the reverse strand, counting down.
TGTCACTGATCATCTGTGAAAGCTTTTCCTGACTTTTCGGGGACTCTCTTGCATTGGTGAGATGTCCAGAATGGGGTACTTTCTGCATGAAAGGGAAAAAACAGAGTGGGCAAGATTTCAAGTGATATTGTGGATCATTTTCCTATTGGATCCGTGCAAGTAAACCACATTAAAATCAACAGCAGTTGTGCATGTACACTGAAATAAACTACTTTGTCTTTCCTGTGGCAAATGGCATTAATTTGACTCTCTCTTTAGGAATCCTCTCATCACTATATGTTTCGGGATACATGTAGACAGGAATGACTACTATGAAGAGGCAAATGTAAAAAATTATAAGTAACAAAAGACTTTAAACACATTAACCCTTGGGGACTTCTGGTTAGAGCAGGGTGGCGGTGGCTGGAATTTAGAACTCCCATGCCGAGTGGCATACTGGCTTTTAAGCGGGATGGGCTAAGCACTGGGACAGCTGCGCTGTCTGGTAAAGATGCTCCATGCTGACGAGAGAGTGGTCTCCCATCAGCATAATCACTCCCCCTCTGCGAGAAGTGGAAACTATGTCGGTGGGAGAGCATCTCCCCCTGCTCAAGACGGCCTTTTCACACCCCTCAGCAATGTAAGTTAAATTGACTTAAGGGATGGTGTAGACCCGCCCTGAGTTGTTCTTTGTCTCCAGTTACCCAGCTATAAAATGGGATTACTCCTTACCTACACCACAGGAGGGCACATACATTAATGATTAATGTTTATAAAGCGCTTCAAGAAATTCATTTAAGGTGCTTTATTCATCAAGTGCAAAAGTCCATACTATAATATACCTCATTCCATTGCCAGTTCTAGTGTTAATGTACTGCCATATTCATAAAAACCTGGGATGCCAACTATATAGTTGAAAGTAAATGTATGGATTTCATCTGGAATCTACTAATTATTTTTAATTATGACATAATATAATTTCCATGTATTACTATTATTTATTTATATAATGTATGTTGCTTTGCAGACTAGTAAGAAGACAAGGTCAGTGCCCCAAGGAGCCTACAATCGAAAGGTTATTCCTGCAGCTGGGTGCCTCCAGTGGATCTTGGCCTGGGTTAGATGCAGACAGAGAATATGGTTGGGATTGATAAAAGACAAACCAAAGCGCAAAGACAAACCACTCTTGGGGGAGCTTTCATTACAAGGGAAAGTGTTGTGGTTGTCAGTTTTTTACACGCACTTTAATTTAGGAAGGTACAGCATGTTATTCCGTGCTGGTCAGCAGTAACCAAATATATCTGTAACTAAGCAAATTGCAAAGATTGTGATTTTAAAATAAACATAAGTGAAGGCAAAAAACTTGATATTACACAGCATTAAACAGAGCATAAATGGACAATCAACATTAGACATGACTGATTTTTAAATTCTTCATTGCTCAGCTGGGGGGAAGGAGTAAAAGGCCAATAAACAGCACTGTGGACAGCTGGCATTTTGCAACACCAGTTCTTTGCCTGAATTTTCAAGCCATTCATTCCTTTGCAAAGAAGAAGGAGAAAAAAAGAAAGAAAACTAAACTAGGCCATACAATTTACAAAGCAAGCTTGAGATCTCTAGGACTTCCATTGTCTCAGGGAGTCGTCACCACCCCAATCCCTCATTAAAGCGAAGGAAATGCTGGAGAGGCATTAAAATGAATGCAAACCATTTGCAGCAATCTTCTGCTCACACCATCTTCAAATGAAAGCTACATTGCATAATCCAGGCAGCAAGAGCTCCTGACAGGTGGATGATTTATGCTCATAGTCAGAAGAATGAGAGAGCCTGCAGAGGACACAGCATGAGAAAGGTGGTGGCGAGACAGATGCTCTCAGTAGGCTTGCAGAGACTGGCAGGCCCCGGCTAACTCAGGTGCAACCTGAACACTTTAGTATTGAACTCATATTGCCTAGATTCCAGCACAGCCAGATCCTATTTGCAATATTATTTACAACAGATATACTATCAATCTATCCATGTGCTATTTATCAATATGTATTTTTTCTAGTTGCAGTTCAATGTAGCACGCCTCTCTTTGCATATGCAGATACTAGTTTTAAAAATAAAAGTGAAATTAGGGGACAAATTTGTGGGTGAAATCAATGGAGTTGAACAGATGTAAGTGAGGGTAGAATTTGGCTCCAGTAATTTAAAAGTGGCAACTGGTATGGGATAGTGACAGGACTTCCAATGATTTCCTAAATCTTTCCTAAAAACTAAATGACTGAATGAGATTTAAGAATGCCCCAAAGTGCCAAATGTAAAGGAATATTCTAGTCAGTTATGTTAAGCATTTTCCAGTAACATTAAGTGGTTCAATGACATCTTCCTATTGTAAATACATACTAAATTAGCAAAAAAAAAAGCAAGTCATATTTCCTCCTGCAATATTCACTAGCATAACAACAACACTTAAATAATACTTTGCACTTCTATGGCACCACCTGGGCAATGTTCTTAAATTGCTTCACAAATAATAAATTAGGTCTCAGCCCTGTGTTCCTACAACATATGCAGACACATTAACATGCACATGTTCATCTAATTTGTGCAAATTTTTACTGCAATTTAATGTGCACGTAGGGCAGTTTGTGCTCACAAGTGACCAGCTATTTAAATGCAATAGTGGTAACTACATGCACAAATTAAACTTGGAAGATGGGATTTTCTAAAGATCCTAAATGACATAAGAGCACAAACCCCACTAGAGTGAATGGAACTTTTGCTCGTCAGTCACTTAGGTGCTTTTGAAAATCCAACCCAGAATTACACAAGGATTTATAAACACACAGTTTGATTTACCATGCTCCAGAAGCATGTGAATGTGTACCCAGGGCTCTGGACTTCCATTCCTGTCCTTTTAAACTATCCTTTAAGAAAAATAATTACAACTACTTAGAGCTATTGATGCTAAATACTCTTTGCTGCTTTGATTTCCTAATATCAGGACTAGACTGGTTCATGCTAATCATTTCCAAAGAACTGAACAATTCACTTGTTTCAGACACTGGACTTAGCACATTTTGCTATTGAACCTGTGATTTAATCAGGCATGTAGGTTTTGGAGCCACTAAAAAGGGTTAAAACATCTGAATCTGCACACTTCAGGTTATCTGGGTTGAATATGGGGACTTTGCTGACTCTCAGCTCCTCTCCACTTTAACAGATGGGGTCAAAGGTGGAACTGCAGATGAGAATTAAAGACACATACATCCCTTTAATCAGATAATGCATTCAAAGACTTGCAAATTCCCAAGAAGCCACTTTGCAGGCACGTGTCCCACGAACGAAAGGGGCGGGGGAGAAGAAGAGGGGAAGAGGGCTTATTCCAGCTGACCAGCATTAAAAAGCCAGGAAATTAAAGGAAACAAATGGGACCAAACTGGAATGGATTGCTAGCAATTCAAAATGCCTTCTGACTGAACAATTCTCCCTAGAGAGAAAATCCAACATTTGAAGCCTTCACACTCTGCATCCAAATGCTTTTTCTAACTTCATTAAGCAGCTGTGTTTAAGAACCCTTCATAACAAGTATTTTAATTAGAGAAGAGCTGTTACTGAACTATCTCAACTACCTGGGTATCCTCAGCAGAAACTGGGATGCCCAGGAGGAAATAGAGTCATCCAGCCTGAATAGGGCAGTTTTGCTCACAGAGAGTGCAGGTCAGGTGCCGAAGAAATTAATGCCTTTCTCCCACCGGGCCAAGGGGGAAAAAAGACTGCCTACAGGACTGGTGTTTGCACTAAGTAATTTCTCACCAGTGTTCAGTTCCACAGCTATAGCATGAAGGGGAAAAAGAACAAAAAACAAGCATAAAAGGAAAACAAGAAGTGAAAAGAAACTCAAGTCCATTTTAATTGTGCTGTGGATTTACATTCTGTCATATAGATTCCCTTGCATCCCAACTGAGATCAAGCAGTTGACATGAGGTACACTTTGTAGAGGGAGCAGCATCAGCAATGCCTACAGCTGTGTATACCAGCCTCACAGGTGCTCCAGCTTGTATTTGTTTGTTACACAGCCAGGTTTTTGTTTTTAGTGGGGATGCTTCTGGGTGCAATTCAGGAGGAAAGGGAATATGGCCCCTCCTATGAATAAATGTAGTCATAGTCACATCTTCCCTAGCCTACCTTATCCTCCACTGAAGTGTAAATTAGAGGGTTGGTATATCATCTGGGAAACTTTCCAGATACATCTTTCAATAAGAGTTGGCAAAAGCCAATGCCTCTACACTGATTTTTAACAAAACATTTGTATTTAAATGTTCTAGAAACACATTCACTTTCTTTGTTCAATATTTAGTCTTGTTTAACATTTCTTGCAGCTAAAAGTGTCAGTGCTTCAATAAAGGGAAGGACAGAGCTGGATCAGAATAATAAATAAGAATCAGCTGAAACCTGGAACCAAGAGTAATATTTTCAAATGTTTTGCTCCATAGGGATAAGTATTTCCACACTGTAGCCAAGGTATGTTTTTTCGTTTGTTTGTTTGTTTTCTTTCTACAACTGCTAATATTCCACCAACCTCATCCAGCAGCTCAACAATTCTGTTGATAGCATATGATAAACATGCTCACATCTTCATTTCATGCACTCTGACATTTCCTTGGGGGTCAGAGTCACACTCTGACCTCTTCAGTGCCTGTGACCCAGGCATGACACAGAGTTTATGACATATGCAAATGAGATTTACCAGACCAGGTGGTAATCCCTGTATGGATTTTGTAGAATACCAAGAAAGGCGGGATTCTGGCAGCAGAGCTCCCTGCCAGAGGAGGTCAGATTGATCTCTTGCCTGATCAATATGCAAAGATCCACCCCTTTGATAAAGCCTTCTTTGGATAACAGCCCCATGGTCAGTCATCCATACAGATGACAAGGAATAAGAGGAGAAAGGGGAGTGCTAAAGAACAACAGTAGAGCTTCCTATTGATTACTAGTATCGCAAGTCCTGTGGGAACCTATGGGGAAGTTCTGGAAGAATTCCCAAGAATATAGTTTTTACTCAAAATAAACTTTATAGAGATGTTTGCTGGAGCGCTGCCCTTATGCAGAATTATAGACTGGCTCTTGCCTAGGTCAGGAGAGGAGGAAAAAAAGAGTAGAAGAAAGACAGGAGTCACCACTAACACTTCACTCCCTGTTTCTATGATTCTCGTGGGGTGAAAGTGGACCAAGAATTTTCGCATGTAGGTTTCTTTTAAAAAAGTGTATTCACTCTGTGGATTGTGATGGCATTCTCCAACTCTAACTTTGGGTGCAAAGACTGCTGACCTTAGACCTGTTGCATTAAAGTTTATCAGAGTGTATTAAAATGAGAGTTGGCATAAATCTGGCAACATCTGTGAACTGAGAGATTTCAAAGGACTAAAACCAGAGACTAGCCTTTTAACTCCATTACAGCACTTTGGAGCAGGAAAGATTTTTGGAAGAACAAAGTGGGAAAATGATAAATATTGTGCTAAAAATAAGAACTATCACTCCTTCAATTGTCAGTTTGCATATGAATATATGTTAAAGCATCAGTAATTTTAGCTTTTTTAGGATTAAAAGCTTGGTGGACCTTGTGATAGATTTTCTGGACTCAAAATATAACCAACCCTTTCCATTTGTAGTGATTAAAAGGCATATTATGCATTAGCAAGAAAAAGATTTCAAATTGCATTACCACAGCTTTTACCCTCATTTATTAGCTGTGCTCTGTTTTTGTGTACCTGGCACATAAACATTCTTTTTGGTACTAATTAGTGAGCACTGTGAAAACTAACAAACTAGCAGTGCACTGGCATAGAATACATTTTGTGGATACAGTTCAGACTTAAAAGACTGTTGATTCTCGACCATGAAAGTCATTATATAAACTGAAAATGAAATTATTATCTGGCCTGAGACAGTGACCCAGAGAGTGGAACTGACAGATGCTGCACACTGGCAGAAACCTTTGCAGCTAAACAAAGGTTGATTGGCTAGATCGGAGGGGGTATGGCTTAGTTACATCAATAGCCCAATGAAATGTTTTTTGGAACTCTCTAAAGAAAGGCAGAGATTTATAACCATGGAATACTTGAGGGATAGTGCCATCTGAGATCACATGTAATATTTATAGCTTGTAATTTTAGTGTTTCTTGATACCCTGGGCTGTTTTGATAGACTGAATAGGTCAGGTGGAGTTCCTGAACTTCCAACAAAACTGGTGCCAATCCCACTCCAAACAACGAAGCTTTGCTTATACATGTATTATGCGGAAAGAACTCATTGGCACTTATTTCGTGTCCTATAGCAGCACTTCACCCCTTATAATTCTGGGCCAAATTCCGTAGTCCTAATTCAGCTTTTATCTGGGCAAAACTCTAATTGAGTTGATGAGAGTCTTTCCAGAGTAAGAGGTGGGTAAAACCTGAGAAAGGATGTAGGTCAAGAGTAGCATTTTATGCTTAGAGCCTACATATGCTTCTGTGCCAAAACTATTCAGTATACTATACACAGGATGCCAATCCTACTCCCCTTGAGCAGGAATTGTGCAGATATCTGCATAACAGAAATGGAAAAGAATAAGGAACAAAAATAAAACTGATGAAACGTTTTACAAAACGACTGTTATTCAAATGTAGAGCAGGACCCTTTTATGTAAGATTCAAACATTTTGCAACAAATGGTAGTGCCATATTGATATATGTGTGATGGGTGGCAGGGAGCAAAAACAAAGGGCAGCCATTTGTCTGAGGGCACATGGGAAAAGATGCCATATCAAACACAGACCTACATCCTTCAGGCTTGTCTCAACCTTCCTATCTCACTTACATTGCTGTCTCAGTACTGTCAGTGCATAAGCAAATGTTCTCACGGTTTTTTCTCCTTGGGCTAAAGCTATTGAATATTTTTAAAAAAGAGAATAATATTTTCAAGTAAATTAGACAAATGCTGGTTTCTTATTTAAGGTTCAGAAGAAAAATATGACAAATGGGACTGGTCAGCCTGTGATTGGGCTAATATTTTTTCATTCTAAAAAAGTGATTGACTTTTAATGGTATTCCAATTTGAGCAGGCCTGTGAAAAAACAGATATAGTTCCTTCTACTTGCAGGGAAGTAGTAGCCACAAGGAGAACTACAGTGTGTGTGTGTGTGTGTGTGTGTGTGTGTGTGTGTGTGTGTGTGGAGGTAATTATGATTTGTGTTTGCCTTTACTGAAAGTTATTAATTCCATACAACATTTCTCACATTTTATCTTATTAAGAAGAAAACAACACACAAAATCAATTATGTGCCACAATTATGTGCCACTGCTGGTGAGAGTGGGCCCAAATCTGCATCCATTAGCACCATTGGGAATTCTGCCACTGATTCTAGTGGATCGAACCAATTGTATATAATTTGAGTGGAGCTGTGCCTACTTGAGCCAGCAGTATCTCTGGCCCCAAAACTCCAGAAGCCAACCCCTAAAAATGCATAATCATCAAACTCTGAAATATAAAAAACTCCAGTAAATGCAACTGATTTCCAAACTCAGGGCCATAAACAGCATTGCTCTCCAAATGCATATTGAATTGTCCCTCCATTGATGGGAAAGCAATATGCTCATGAAAGGTCATATGGTCATTTAAAACTTCTGCCCACTCAATTAATATCAATGGAAAAACTGACATTGAGTTCAATAGGAGTTAAACTGGGTTCTAAAGAATCAACCCTGTGATGTGCTAAATCGCTTCAGTTCCACCGCCACTGAAGCTAATAGGACTAAGAAACACCTCGTGGAAGATGCACAGCACTTTGCAGAATTGGGATCTATATCTGGGTTGCCCAAACTCTGCAACACCAAGGACTACAACAACAACTTTGCAGAAGCCTGAGCACTGGACCTAATTTGCATGTAAATTTACATCATTTCAAAACCCCAAAGGAATGTCCTCAGTTATAATATTTGTGAGTACTTGTGTCTTCTTTCATGGATGAATAGAATCTGCTTATTCTGTGAGTTGAACAGCAATACAAACCTACAGTAGAACAGTTTGTCATTACCCTTCAGTTACAGCAGGGGTGGGGAACCTCCGGCCCGCGGGCCTTATATGGCCCGCCAAAGCATTCCGTCTGGCCTGCGCATGTCCCTGGCTGGCGGCTCCCCGAGGCCAGCATTCCGTCTGGCCTGCGCGTGTCCCTGGCTGGCGGCTCCCCGAGGCCAGCATTCCGTCTGGCCTGCCCCCACCTGGTGGCCTGCGCGCGTCCCTGGCCGGCGGCTCCCCGAGGCGCTTCCCGGCCCCTTCGCCGAATGCGGAGCCGCCCCTGCCCGGGGCGGCTCCGTGCTCGGCGAAGAGGCCGGGAAGCGCCTCGGGGAGCCGCCGGCCAGGGATGCGCGCAGGCCACCAGGCGGGGGCAGCTCCCCCAGGCGCTTCTCGGCCCCTTCGCCGAACGCGGAGCTGCCCCCGCCTGGCGGCTCGGGACGGCTCCGCGCTCAGCGAAGAGGCCGGGAAGCGCCTCAGGGAGCCGCCGGCCAGGGATGCGCGCAGGCCACCAGGCGGGGGCAGCTCCCCCAGGCGCTTCTCGGCCCCTTCGCCGAACGCGGAGCTGCCCCCGCCTGGCGGCCCGGGACGGCTCCGCGCTCAGCGAAGAGGCCGGGAAGCGCCTCGGGGAGCCGCCGGCCAGGGACTAGGCTGGATGGGGTGGGTGAGGCATGGGTGCGGGAGGGAAGGAGGTTTGCTGGGGGGGAGGCTGGGTTGGGCAGGTCAGGCATGGGGGGCAGGAGGCTGGGTTGGGAGTGGGAGGAGGTTAGGTTCGGTGGGATGGGCCGGGCCAGGCAGGGGTGGGGGAGGAAAGGCGGTTAGATGGGGGGAGGCTGGGTGGGGGTAAAGGAAGATCACCCCCTACACCCAGGCTGATAGAGGGAGCTGACTGGGGCAGGCAGCAGGACCCCGGCTGGCAAGGGGCCAGCGGGGGAAACCCCAACGCAGTGCAGGGCTAAGCACTCTGCCTGCCACTGCTTTGGGGTTTCCCCCACTGGCCCCTTGCCAGCTGGGGTCTCAACTCCCATTGCCAGCCTGGGCTTCCTCGGAGGGGGGGGGGCGGCCCGCTAATGACATTATAAATGTCCAAATGGCCCTTCGCAGAAAAAAGGTTCCCCACCCCTGAGTTACAGGTAGGATGATAGTCATGGGGCACATTGTAGGACAGACAAATTAGCTTCTCAGTTTGTGTCTTAATTTGACCTTCACCTTCACATGTTGGCTAGAAAGCAAGAGCTCTGCTTAAGATACCAACAATATTTAGCACTTGGCTTCCATTTTTTCCAGTGAAATTGAACAGATCATGGTATATACATTAAACCATTGATATTCAGATCTCAGTGGTTCAGGAGCCAAATTAGCGATCAACATTACCTAAAAGAACCACAGTAGTGTGAATTCATTGTTTCATTTACTATATTATATGTAATTCTCACAGCAAAATGACTTACCAAGTATTATTATTTTATCAACTATAATTGGTTAATAACATAGTAAAAACATCCTGATTGAGTTAATTATTAACCACACAATGTTTTAATATCATGTGCTGCAAAGAGCTGAAGGAGACACTTGCCGCTTGTGAGTCTGTCTGTGGGTCTGTCACTGCCTTAAAACTGAAGCCCAGGTAAACAAGCCGTCTCTAAAACAATATCTCCACTAGAAATCAAACCCTTTACAACACATTAAAAACATGGAAAAGTTGTAATATCAAGAAGAGACTCAACAGAAGATGCACTGTGTCATCTCTTGATATTACAACACAGGAGCTTTGTTTAATACCCTGCATTAATGAAGAAACTCCTTAAGTATAATATTGCAGGAGAGAGCATAAGAAATATCTCTGAGGTCAGTGCAGTTTTATTAACTGTCACCCAGTACAGACATATTTCCTTGAATACCATTAAAGCTTTCCCCTTCCCTTTGTTCTAATTTTTGAAGGCAGTAGAAACTAGAACTTCCCTCACAATAATTTCTATTTTCTACTTGGCAGACTAATGGTATTAGACTTGTGAAAGAAATTTAGCTTGGCAATGTCTTATGCACAGGTCTTTTCAAAGGAAATGTTGTTAAGAAGAATTTTAGTAAGCAGGCTTTTTTTGGTGATAACACATTTTTAGTTATAAAGGAGGTTACTTTGTTTTATGTATTAGATTTTGAGGGCATGCCTTCATCTGTTTCTAGCTGATGTTATGCACTAAATACACATTGGGCTTGTCTTCACTAAAACCAGGAGGGATCGATCTTTTGGCAATTGATTTATTGCATCTCATCAAGACACGATAAATCGATTGCCAGCGGCGCCCCCGTCGACTCCGGAACTCCAGCTCGCCAAAAGGCACAAGCTGGAGTCGACAGGGGAGCATGCCGTCGTCCGCCGCCGCCGTGAGGACAGCAGGTAAGTCGGCTGTAGATACGCCGAATTCAGCTACATTATTAACGTAGCTGAATTTGCGTATCTACAGCCGATCTCCCCCGCAGTGAAGACCAGCCTATTGTCTATTCTCTTTACTAAGCAGGATTCATTTTCAAATATATTTAAGGCCAGAAGGGTCTATTCTGATCATCTAATCTGACCTCCTGCATAATGCAAGCCAGAAAAATTCACTCAGTAATACCTGTATTGAGCTCAACAACCTATGGTTAAAATGTTAGATCTTTCCCTAAAAAGATTTTTTTTTCTTTATTTTGTGTTTCTTTGAAAGAATGAAATTCCCAAAGGCTCCTGACCCAAAAATATTTATGCACCCATACTTTAACAGCTGTGGATGCTAACATATGCTAGGAAAGAGTTTATGTAACAACTACAACTTTCTAGTTTGCTACAACTCTGTAATCTCACTGGACATCTGAAGGAAATGCACAAACTGCCAAGGATATATCTAAGTCAGGAACAAAGGAAGCAACCCTATAAAAATAATTCCTTAAATCCTTGATCCATACAGCAGATGGATTCCTGGCTGTTGCCATGACACTGCCTACAGACAGGATAATGTAATTTTTTAAGGGAGTACTCACTTTTTGATAGGCTAGTACAAACTAATAAGTGAGAAACTTTAAGTGACACTGGATCTTGACAGTTAGAGCCACTCTGGGAAATGTGTGAGCACAAGAGTGTAACACTATATTGGAGAGAGATTTTTTTTTTCTGAGTATGCATTCTGCATTGCCAGTCCACAGATGGGAGAGATAGTTCCTATTTATTTTTGAAGGTTGGCTGGCTGATGACCATGCTAGCATCTGCACACTGAGAAAGAGGAGACTAGGACTGCACAGTGGTGGTTCCTGAACTGTGGGGCGCTCATGTCACCAAGTGGATAATGGACTGTTTTCATATAGATTGAGGACCCACAAATCCTTCATGATAAACATCCCAAATTACTATAGCACTGGTTGTAAATTAGTTCCTAAAAGCTCTCTAGCATTGAAATAGTCTGCTCAATTCTTCAGGGAGAAATTCCGAGGAAATGTAGATTTTAACAATAACCCTTCACTCGGTAAACAAACTTTATTATTAGGCTAAAAATAATGGACCAGATCTTCAAGTGTTGTAAATTGATTGTGGGTCTACTGACTTTGATTTATACCAGGTGAGGATCTGTCCCTCCATGTTTTAATAGAGTGATAAAGCTAAAATGCTGCCATCTTCTCTATTCTAACTGGTCACAGAGCGGTTAATACTGACTAGCAGTAACTAGCCATTCACAAGGAAAACTCAAAAACAATTTTGAATTAAACCTACTTCTCCAGTGTCCCTACATGTTAAAAAAATAAAATGATAAATCAATAGTCTGTCAGCCAATTAGGAATATACATCAGTTTCCCAGGTAACAAATGACACTGACCAGCCACTAAAAACAGACATCAACAAACTCAGAAGACAGCCAAATAGAAACACTGGAACAAAACATTACCTCTCCAAAGATCACTAACATATAGGAAGTGTTTTGGTCTTTACCAGTCATGTGCTGAGTGTATACAAGTACTGCAGAACACAACACTAACAAGAGAAGGTTTCCTATTGTTCACATACTCAACAACTACCTTAGGCTCCACTTGACCCATCCACCTGACTCCTTAATCAGAGTTGTAAATCTTGCTCCTATGCAGGAAGGGTCATAACTGAGACTGAGGCCTTGTCTACATGGAAAACTGATTAGCATAGCTATTCTGGAATAGCTATTCCAGTATAATTTAGCTATTCTGGAATAACTGCCTTATATTTCAGAATACTCCAGTCTGTGAGTGGAGTTAGTCACTATTATTCCAAAATACGGTTTCCACATGAGGAGTTACTCAGGAATAATTATTGCAGACTTATTCCAGAATAGCTATGCAGTAATTTCCCCATGTTGACAAGCCCTAAGGCTTCCTTATTGGGGAGCTGTATAGAATTAGATTGCAAACCAGATCACGACCTGTAAGCAGAGGGCAGCACAGCTCTACAGTTAACCAACTTCACACAAGGGCTACAAGAGAGACTTCTAGCCATTTGTTTGCACTTGTGTACATAGAGTTATATAGCCCCACTCTTTACATCACACACTTCTATTTTTAAAATAATTCTCTTCTTACCTATTGCTGTGTGAAAGAGCCACCACATAAACAACAACAAAAACTGATTAAGGACCAGATGTTGCAAACAAGCAGATGCTTAACTTTATTCATGTGAATAGTCCCATTGCATCAACAGGACTACTCACCTGCTTGTAGTTAGCACAGATGGAAGTATTTGCAAGATTGGGCCTAAATAACTGTCTATAAAACAGGGAAACAGACTAAACACAAAGAGCTGTAAAATGTATATAACAACATTTCTAAAAAAAACCTGACAAAATCACTTTTATTTTTTCTCTTCTAGTAATCATAGGTATTGCTTAGAGCGATAGAAAATACATTTTAAACAGGTTTATGATTTTTAAGTTATGGTGTCCTCTTAAATATCTCCAGGTTAATCAAGAGTTCATCTCTTATGATTCTGACCAATCTAACCACCACTGCCACACACTCACTTCAACAAACTTTTTCATTTACACCAGGAAAAAACCAAACAAAGAGTATTTCGCTGTAGTCTTTGAATAATTGAACCAGAAATGCAAAACTGAAACACTGTATGGACCGCAGTTACTGGCCCTCTGTGTAAAATTCATTTATTTTATGCTATTAATAACCATTACCTGGAAAGGTAAAGGAAAATACTAAAACCAGTTATCTGTCATGTAGATCAGGGGTCTCCAAACTACGGCCCGCGGGCCGGATGCGGCCCGCGAGGCCCTTTCATCCGGCCCGTGGAGATCTTTTGGGCTCTTTAGAGAATGTTTGGCTCCTTTGAGCTTTCCGCAGGGACGGCTCCGCGCTGGGGCCTGCAAGCCCGCGCGGGCCGCCAGCCGCGGGGCCGGGACGCGCCGCGTGCTCGGCTGCCGCCGCGGGGCCGGGACCCGCCGCGTGCTCGGCTGCCGCCGCGGGGCCGGGACCCGCCGCGTGCTCGGCTGCCGCCGCGGGGCCGGGACCCGCCGCGTGCTCGGCTGCCGCCGCGGGGCCGGGACCCGCCGCGTGCTCGGCTGCCGCCGCGGGGCCGGGACCCGCCGCGTGCTCCGCTGCCGCCGCGGGGCCGGGACGGCTCAGCTGGGGCCGGGACGCGCCGCACCGCCACGCAGTTACAGGGGGCGAAACAAGGTGGCGAACCGGTCTGTGGGGAGAGACCGGGTTGAGCGGGTCAGTTGGGGGGGGGAGAGACCGGGCTGGGTGGGTCAGTGGGGGTGGGGGGTGGGAGGGAAGGAGGTTTTGGGGTGAGAGACCTGGCTGGGTGGGTCAGTTGGGGGGGTGGGAGGGAAGGAGGTTTTGGGGTGAGAGACCTGGCTGGGTGGGTCATTTGGGGGGGGGGTTGGAGGAAAGGAGGTTTTGGGGGGAGAGACCGGGCTGGGTGGGTCATTTGGGGGGTGGGTTGGAGGAAAGGAGGTTTTGGGGGGGAGAGACCTGGCTGGGTGGGTCATTTGGGGGGGGGGTTGGAGGAAAGGAGGTTTTGGGGTGAGAGACCGGGCTGGGTGGGTCATTTGGGGGGGGGGGTTGGAGGAAAGGAGGTTTTGGGGTGAGAGACCGGGCTGGGTGGGTCATTTGGGGGGGGGGGTTGGAGGAAAGGAGGTTTTGGGGGGAGAGACCTGGCTGGGTGGGTCAGTTGGGGGTTGGAGGAAAGGAGGTTTGGGGGGGAGAGACCTGGCTGGGTGGGTCAGTTGGGGGTTGGAGGAAAGGAGGTTTTGGGGGGAGAGACCTGGCTGGGTGGGTCAGTTGGGGGGTTGATGTGTAGTGTTCATGTGTAGTGAACAGGTGTTCATGTGTAGTGTTCATGTGTAGTGTTCATGTGTAGTGAACAGGTGTTCATGTGTAGTGTTCATGTGTAGTGAACAGGTGTTCATGTGTAGTGAACAGGTGTTCATGTGTAGTGTTCATGTGTAGTGAACAGGTGTAGTGAACAGGTGTTCATGTGTAGTGAACAGGTGTCCATGTGTAGTGAACAGGTGTCCATGTGTAGTGTATCAATGTGTTATTAAATAATAACCGAATAAAATAATATTAAATAAATAATTAAAAACAACATCCATGTTTTGATTCTTTTTTATTTGGACCTCGAGTGTGTTGTCGGCCCCCGAACTGCTATTTGATAGCTAATGCGGCCCTCGGGCTGAAAAGTTTGGAGACCCCTGATGTAGATCAATGTTCCTTATCATTTAGTTAAGCCTTCAACAGGATATCTGGGATAAAACACTACATGGTTTTATAAAAGGTAGATCAGAGGTCGGCAATCTTTCAGAAGTGGTGTGCTGAGTCTTCATTTATTCACTTTAATTTCAAGTTTCGTGTGCCAGTAAAACATTTTAATGTTTATAGAAGGTTTCTATAAGTCTATATATTATATAACTAAACTATTGTTGTATGTAAAGTAAACAAGGTTTTCAAAATCTTTAAGAAACTCCATTTAAAATTAAATTAAAATGCTGATATTATGCCGCTGGCCCGCTCAGCCCACTGCTGGCCTGGGATTCCATTGACCTAGGCTGGCAGCGGGCTGAGTGGGGCCTGTGGCTGAGACCCTGACTGGCAAGGGGCTAGCAGCCAAGACTGCAGTCCTGCAGCAGGCTGAGGGGGACAGTCTGGGGTCCCGGCCCTGCCCAATATAGTGGGTACCTACCTTCTCTCTGGTTCTAGCCCATTCTCTTTGTCTCTCTCTGCACTCAGGGTGGGGGTGCACTGAGCACAGGGCTGGGGTGAAGGAGCTAGAATAGGGAGGGGGCTCGGGTTGTGGCAGGAGGTTTGGGTGTGGAGCGCTTACCTGGGACAGCTCCCAGTTGGTGTGAGGGGTGCAGGTGGGAATGTGGAGGGAGGGTGCAGGAGCTCTTGTTTGGTGCTCAGGGTGGGGATGGGGATGTGGGAGGGGGTCAAAGAGTCAGGGTATGAGGTGTAGGGGGGCTGGGTATGTGTGTGGAGTTCAGGAGTCAGGATGGGGGCTGGGGTATATAAGGGGGGGTGCATGAGTCAGGGTATGGGGTGGCTGGGTATGTGGGGGGGTGCAGGAATCAGGATGGAGGCTGGGGGTTTGTGGGGGGTGTAGGAGTCAGGATATGGGGTGGCTGGGTATGTGTGGGGGATGCAGAAGTCAGGGCTGGGGTGTGGGGGGATGCAAGGATCAGGGCAGAGGATGTAGGCTGGGGTCGTGAGGATTCTTCCAGCCCCCTGCTCTGAGCGGCTCACAGCAGAGGTCTCCTTGGAATACTGTGTGCAATTCTAGTCTTCCATGTTTAAGAAAGATGAATTCAAACTGGAACAGGGGCAGAGAAGGGCTACAAGGATAATGTGAATAATGGAAAACCTACCTTCTGAAAGGAGACTCAAAGAGCTTGTCTTGTTTAGCCTAACCAAAAAAAGGGTGAGGGGAGATATTATTGCTCACTACACATACATCAGAGGGATAAATACCAGGGAGGGAAAGGAGTTATTTAAGTTAAGCACCAATATTGACATGAGAACAAATGGATATAAACTGGCCATCAACAAGTTTAGGGTTGAAATTAGACAAAGATTTCTAACAAGCAGAAGAGAGAAGTTCTGGAACAGCCTTCCAAGGGAAACAGTGGGGGCAAAAAATCTAACTGGCTTCAAGACTGAGCTTAATAAGTTTATGGAGGAGATGGTATGATGAGACTGCATAGAATGGCATGTAGCTGATTGCTAGTATCAAACATCCCCATTCACCGGGGATGGGACATTAGATGCAGAGGGCTCTGAGTCTGTAGAGAATACTTTCCAGGTGCCTGGCTGTGGGATTTGTTATATGTAACTGACCATCATATTTGCGGTCATGAAGGAATTTTCCCCTGGGTCATATTGGCAGAGATCCTGGGGAGTATTCCTCTTCCTCTGCAGCATGGAGCAGGCATCACTTGCAGGTTTAAATTAGAATTAATAGTAGATTCTCTTTAACTGGAAGTATGTAAATCAAGAGTTGAGGACTTCAGTAACTCAGACAGAGATTATAGGTCTATTACAGGATTGGTTGGACAAGGTTCTGTGGCCAGCAATGTGCTGGAGAAAGGGTTGCCAATTTGGGTTGGACATATTCCTGTAGGTTTAATTATGTGACATAATCTTTAATTAAAGATTATTCTTTAATTCCTGGAGATTCCAGGCCAATCCTGGGGGGTGGCAACCCTAGTAGGAAGTCAGACTAGATTATCATGATGGTCCCTTCTGGCCCTAAAGTCTATACATCTAGGACTCTAGTACTAGTGGAACATATATGAAAAAAATAAGCTCCTAAGAGGGACTCGAATCTTGATTTTATGCTGTTTATGCTGAGGAGAAATTTCTCAACTAAACCACATGGACCCTTGAATCTGGGTAGATTAACTTTGGGCCTAAATATTTAGGTTTCGATTATGGCTACTTATGCACAGGTGCATATAGCAAAGAGTATATGCACCCTCTGCTTTCTTACCCTCCTGTTCAAAGAGCATTGCCCATCTGCAATGGAATGTGCCCCTGTATTCATACACTACACACTACTGTAGTAATCTTTGTACAAAATATGCCTTGCAAGGTATCATTTGAAAACCAAAAACTTGCTGGTCAATGATATCATGGTGAAATGTACGTAGCAACATTATATTTAAAAGTTATGAACATAAACTGAAATCATGACTGAAGTGTGTTTACCAGACAAGTCTGGGGAGTGGGTAAACCTGTTTCTCAAAGACAAAGGATAAATTGATGCCTCTAGCCAGTTGCCATCAAAGCTGGTGACACAAAGTGACAACATCATAGAATTCAATAAGCCTCCCACACTGTGAAAAGAAACAAAGTGACTGATATATATGTAATTTCTGATTATGTACAGGGAGTGTTATTTCAAGAAAAGTTCTAAAAAGAAAAGCTCTCCAACACCCTGCTGCAGATTTCTATCACACACATTGGCAGTTGTGCAAAAGTTCCTGTAAAGAGTATGATGTTCCTATCAAGGCTGTTGAAACTTGATTTTATTTCAGGGTCTGCAACTAAATTTTTAGTAAATAGATTTAGGCTGTCAATTTCCAGGCATGCTGTGCCATCAGCAGGTAGAGACTGCTGTGACCAATGTGGAGGCTGTAGCAGCAAATTTTATTATAGACTGGTAATTGAATTGAACAGGTTTACATTTGAATAGATTTACTGCAGCATGATCTCGGACATGCTGCATGGGACTGAAATCCTCATCTGTACATAAAGACATGTTTAAGACATAGGAGGCCAAATTCATTCCTGCTGTAACTCCATTCTAACCAATGGAGTTATACCAAGGATACATTTGCCCTGCATCTAATTTTTCCTGGGTGTTGGGAAGACAGTAGGAATCCGCTGCATACATCTAACCTAAAGGAAACAAAATATCATCATCTGTCTTTAAAATCTGTAGGTAAAGGACACTGTCAAGACTGACAAATCCACAATTGAATCCATCCTAAGCAAAAGTTCATCCTCAAATGTTTTCTAAAATAGTTAAAAACAATCTCACGCTTAAAAACAAAGCTCCCACAGCGTGCCGTGTAGTGGTCTGGTTACAAATGCCAAAGACCACCACCAAGTAGGGCAAAAAACTAAACTTTCCTTCTGCTCCCTAGAAGTCATCCCTCTCAGGCACATGCGCAGGGACAGGACGGTGCAACCACACTGCCTGTGCTTTATACCTGTTTTGTGGAAAGGAGATTTCAGTCTCTTTTACTGTCAATCTAGCCCTTCTCATGAGCATTACATTCAGTAATTAAAAACAAACAAAATTCCCTGTGTGTCTGCTGGCCAACCCATCCACAAGAAAGAACTGCGTGCTCATAGGCAGGCAGCAAAGAAGGTGAGTGGAAGGACAGTGGGTGAGTGGAAGGACAGTGGGTTTGTCATCAGTGGGTGGCCCAACAAAGGAGCTTGGAAATTTGACAGTGTAGTAGATTTCACTTGGGAGGAGCTGAGTGTTGCTTTATAATCAGAATACTTTAAAAATGCACTTTGGGAGGTAAGTCAAATTTTGGCCAATCAACCATAATATTTCTCTTGATTCTCTACGGCCCCATCTATATCGACATAGTAACTTGCACCAAATTGGAATAGTAGATTTACACCTATTTTGAATAAATATAGTTGACCACAAAGTGGGGAAAGGCAGTGGAGATTCAGATAGTGTTTCTATGTAACAGAGGATTAAAAAAACCCCACCTTTTACTGAAAAATTAAGCACAATAAAGTGTTGACAAACTGAGCTGCAGTTAAAACAAATGGGCCTGATTCTGTTCCCATGACATTGGTATAGGTGTACACTTACTGGTAATACGGGTGAACAGAACAGAAAACAGAATCTGGTCAGTAATATCCCTTTGACATCATCACATGGTATTCATTACTCCGATCAAGGCAACTTTTGTTTTGAAATCTGGGTAGTGTAATTTAAGGGACTGACTTTTAAGCATGGTAGACACATACTGTGCAAGAAAAACAGGTGAACAAATCTGCACCTAAATTGTGTGCACAATTCCTGTGATTGCGCATGCAGATTGGGAAACTGAACATAATTTGCCATTTTCGGAAGCAATTTCCTGATTTGTACATGCAGCCACAAGAGCTGCACACACAAACTACACATGCAATTATAAATATTCATGCATATGTAATTGCGCACCTCACATTTAAAAATCAAGTTATAAATCAGTTCACACATCTGAATACTTAGTAATTCCCTCCCATTAAGAACAAGTTTCTCAATATGCCTGTATTTTACATTATTAGCAATACAAGGCTTCCCCCCCCCCCCCCCCCATTGACAAAGGTGTTAAGTCACACAGTCTATTTCAAAAGCTGTCATTACCGGGTGCTCCTTTCACTTTCCAGCTTGTCTAACGTTTCCATTTTGGCCTTTGCGCAGTGGCTATTAGTGGCTGAAACAAATCAGGTTTTCTACACAGAAGGAAACCCTAGCCACACCAGAACGGAGGGCCAAACCCTGCAGTCTTTACTGAAGTGAAATCCCCATTGAATTTGACGGGAGTTTTGCTTGAGTGAAGCTAAGGACAGTAGGATTTGGCTCACAGGATCATAGCGTCTGCCAAAGCAGTTGCACAGAACGAGGTTTATTCTTAGCAAGTATAATCCAATAAGAATATGTCTGGAGGTGCGTGATAGGCCTAATTTTTCCATCATCTCTCTATTGCTCTATATTCTTCTTAGGCATTACCAGAATGACTGTACACTGAAACCTGTTTTAAAAAACTATCTATGGGATTTGTAAAAATCGGTCACCAATTAAAGCTGACTATTTTAAGTTATGGTCAAACAAAATTGCATTGGAAATTGTATGGAGATGTTTTAAAGTGGCTGCTTAATGCAGGGGATTACCCATTGAATGGAACTGTTAGAACAGCTTTCACTGTATTTATTTTAAATTGTTATCTAGTGCAGAAGTCAATGCAATTATTTTATTTTCTGTTACTCTCTCTTGATGGCTACAATGCAATCAAAATTCAGTGAATAAAATCTATGCATAAAAATGACATCCTCAAACATCGACAATAGAGAGAAAGGCACGTAAAGAATGTATTTTTTCTGTAGCTTAGGGCCCAAGTCTTCCTGGGCTATGCTAGTTTTATATTGATGTTTACTGGGGTATATTAAGCCCTGGGCCTGTCAGGGTGATTTCTTGGAGGTGTTTTCCTACACTTAATAGTGATTCAGTGCCTTGATTTGCAAAAAGAGATGTTGCTGATGCATCCAAAAAACCAAAAAGCTTTAAACACGGGGGTGAGAGCTTGTGTGTGTGCTTAACATTCGGGATCTGATTCTCTTCTTCTTTACCCCAAATTTTGCACCAGTCAATAACTCATTGACTTCAGTGGAGTTATTCTGGGTTTACACAAGCATACAGTGAGAGGAGAAGCAACCCCTTCTCTTTTCCTGGTGATATCAATAATCAGTACAATGTGGAAACAGGAAACCATAGAATGTATTTGTACCACTAACAGTGTAGAATAAGAGAGGGAACACAGGCTTCAAACTTCACAAGGGAACAACCTTATGGAAACAGATAGGTTTTTTTATGATGATTAGGTTACTGGCACCCCACTGAAACAGATGGAATGTTAAGGCGTACCTGATATATTCCATACCAGAGAAGATGTGTTTTACCTGGATATCTTCAGCAAGCAGTTTAAAACAGACTGTCAGAAAGGACATGCATATACTGAGGTTTCTATCTACAATAGGGGGTCAAAACACTTACCAACACTCTTTTTTCCTGATTGACCTGCAATTGTTACATGAATTTGTCAACAAGATACGTACTGACTAGATCAGCCTTACCTTCTTTCAGCATGCCAACTTTTAGACACTTCATGAAGCGGCAGGCTTGGCAGGACTTGCGTCTGCGCTTTGTGATTTCACATTCATTTGTTGCTGGGCAGCTGTACTCTATGTTACCTGTGGTACGGATTTCAGAAAAAAGAAGTCGCTGAGAAATGTTAACTGACATACCATTGCTTTATGAACAGAAATCATAACATTCCTAGTGTATTTTAGTGAGGAGAATACAAGCATGCAATTAAAAGCAATTGTTACTGGCTGGCCAGAGGAAATGGCTTTGAGTGTAATTTTTTTTAAAAAATAGCCAAATTCAGGCCATACTTAACTTTTTTTTTCTCAAATGGCTGTACACAAAAACTGCAAAAGTTTCCTTAATATGGGCCCGTATCCTGATGCAATTGCCCAAAGCAGATTTCTTCATATAGATTACTGTTGCCCCTGGCAGGAATAATCTGTGGAAGCTGGGTCAGGAAGCATCTGCACTAAATCACATGGACCATGTCCCTGATCCAAGAATCCCCATCCAGAATGTCTCCTCTATGTCTGGGCTATAGAAGATCTTCAGAATGTGAACTATGTTGGGTTTGGAGAAGTTCAGAACAAGACATAACAGTTGTACCTTTCTTATCTGCCTCTCCTCTGTAGACATATGAGGAAGAGGTGGCCTCCAGTGCTTTATTTTGGCTGTTAGGAGGTAACTGTTGGAATTAGAAGCATTCTTAGGACTACACTGTGACTTAAGGCAAAGCCTGCAGTAGACAACAGTGTGGCAGCTCATCCTTCTCCCTCCAGAACTGAGGGCACAATGTCCCGAAAAGGACACGGCTGCACAGCCACAACAAACTTTTGAAGGCTACAGCCTGCACTTCCCATTATTCTAGGCCAGTTCTGCTATCCATGTCACTGCGTCCTCCTTTTCTCACGCCTTTTGAGGTTCCTAGGTTTTCGGTGGGGCAGGGTAGTGTTTCATCTTTGTTCTATACAACACTGAGCATATTGTTTGTGCTTAACAAATAAATAAAAACAGATACACACGAAATAAATACTGTTAAATATTGCACCAAAATTTCCCCACCTGTGTAAGTATCTGAGTCCAAATGAGGGAAAGTTTTGTCTTCTTTTGTCCCAATGCTATATCTCTTTTCATAAAAGGCTTCTGCTGTATGTCTCTTTAACTGTGCATCCTATTGTTCACAACTCAATTCAATAGGACAGAGTCTCTGGTAGTCAGTAGTTTTGCAAAGAAACTGATTTTTAAATAAAGCATCTTCCCTCATCAACCCTGTCACATCTTGCTTTAAAGGTATTTCGTTACTTTCTAACCCTTTCCCCTGTGATTAAGTGCATTAGTATCTTAATGAAAATGCATTCTGTTTATTGCCCTCTTGGGAAGCGAGGGGTCATCACACCACATGAATAAATTGTCATCAGAGACAGTCCGAGCATAATTGCAATTTTGCTGCTCCATGTTTGTTGCACTCAGGGTCCGTCAAAATCCCCTGAAACATGCGCAGATTCTAGTAATTAGCATAGAGTCTGCCTGGGACCACAGCATTGATGAAATATTTCAGAGTTAATCACACTTTGTAAACACTGATTTATATTGACTACCTTTCTCCAGACTGATGTCTCCTCATTAAATATCACATTAGTGGATTGCAGGATAACACAAAGACTCAAATGCTCAGCAACTGCTAATTCAACAGGAAGTATTACTTAAACCACTTATATCTATTGAAAATTGGTTAAGTATTTATGATAGAGAGGTCTGCACGGTGCAACATATGCAAGATAAACCCATCAGAAATCTCTCACTAAATTAGCATTGTAACTTAATGCATTTATGCCAATAAAACTGACATACTTTGCACAACCTTTTCGGGACTGTGCAGGCTTCGGTCATTTAGAACATTATTGCGTAGTTGAATTAGCAATGCTTGCAAAAAGGCAAGGAATCAGGACATGTCTGACCACTACAGGATCTGTTGGCACAGCTTACAACTTCAATATACCTTCTCGTCCCTTCCATAGCTTCTAAGCAGAAGGCTCCCTAATAAATGTGGTTAGAGAATCAGTACAGTAAATTAGGAAAGAGATGATTTCCAGATGACCTCTGCTTGATACTAGATAATGGAGGTGGTAAAAAATATTTTTGAGATACGTGGGCGAGGTGAGGAAAGGGTGACGGCAAGACTATCCCAAAATCCACACCTTCCTTTTCTCATGCTGCATGCTCAGGGAGATAACATGACCACCTACCAATATATGCATTCAAAAGACTTTATAATCTTCAGTTAAACTCACCATAGCCTGGTAAAGGGAAACAGAGACTGAGAAGTGACATGATTTACCCATGGTCACAGAAGAAGCTAGAAACAGATGCAGGATAAGGACTCAGAAATTCTGTGTCAGGGTTCTGTGCTCACACCACTAAACCATGCCTCTCTTTGTCAGGCATCTAATTTTCCAGATTCACCTTTGCTGGGTCCTTGTGTGAAGGTGTGTAGATGTTGATGTGGACACAAAAAGCTTGGGTTCAAAACTAGGAGATGGTAAAAAATGGAGTAGTTTTCCACAGCATGAAGTTCAAACCTGTTACCCTGAAGGTTTCAGACATATCCAACACTACTGGAGACAAGACTGGGAGGAAGAGGAGAGGTAAAACCTGCTGCAAATGGCTGTCAGATGACATGATAGGCAATTGATTGTCTAGAAATTTTGGTTTTCTAGGTGGTGGTTAAATAGGGTTATATTTTGCCATTATTTCAATCATTAGATCCCAGTAATTTTGTTGAATAGATACAATTTCCTTATCCATTTAGGTCGTTTTGCTTTAATAACTCATTTTCTATATCATATGACTGATTTTGATCTTAATTTCACTGCTGCAAATCTGGAATACCTCCAATAAAGTTGATGGAGAAACACTACTCTGGATTTATTTTGGTGTAACTGAGATCAGAACGTTGTGTGGCCCACAATTTTAGCAAAAGTAAGCAATTTTTAAATTGTGGCCAGAGTGTGAAATCTATTCACTGGAATCAAAAAGTCTCTGTTCAACAGATGGCTGCAGTAGTCTACTGAATGCCTACATGCATAGATCTATGCCTCCTTTTACTAGTGAATTGTCCTTGAAAATCCTCCTTGAATTTTGTTGTTGTTCTATCAGTGAAAGTATATTATTGCTAAAAATGTGCTGTCCCCAGCACTCACTAACTTTATTACATCTATTCTGGTACCAGTTCAAATTTATGGCACCCTGTAGGTCATGAGGTCTCTTGTATTCACTTGTTTTACTTCAATGCACTAAAAATTGCAAAAGAGTCAAAAATGTACTCAGCAAGCACTCAGGCATCTACCAGTAGATGGTTAAGCTAGACACTTATTGAGCGGGTCACATACGTATGTTAAGGATTTCCAGATCTGCCTTGAAATTTCAGTGAGAAGATGATGTTAGAAAAATACTTTACCATTTTCTTATCTTGAGTTGCTAAACAATGCTAGAGGGCGAATTATGCAGCTACTAACGGCATAAGTTGAGTTTGCCCAGTTCTGTCAATAGTTGGAGAGGTAGCTGTTTTATACAAGGAACAAAATCAACATGGCAGCTCACGGCTTTTACACTGGGCTGACAAGAATGATAGAGCAATTTATAATATCTCCTGGCTGGTTTTCAAAAAGGACTGGGCTCTGATTACTTATTTTAAAGTCTTTTGTACAATTAGTTTGCAGGCAATATAATTTTCTCACTTACTCCTTAATAGAATCTTGCAGCTAGCTGGCTGATAGAATAACAGGGTATATGTAAAACTCCTGCCTGAAGTGCCAGCGGATAATTTGTATATTCCTTTCAGTAGCTTAATGGACTTTCACAGTTAAAGGACTGAATAATGTAAATTAGTATGACGTTTCAAAATAAAAATATATGTCAAATTCTCAATCCCCACACACATTGACCTGCATTGTTAATGCCTTGGGATTTATGCCAATGCTGAGTTCCTTTTCTTTCCACATAGACACAGAATATTTTATTCTAAAGCATCTGCTTATTTTGCTAATTATTTTCATTTTATTAGTTGGGCCAAAAGACATGAAAATATAAATGACACCAAGGGCATTATAGTGAGATTTACCTTTTTTTAAAAAAAAAACAAAAAAAACAAGAGAACTACTTTGAAATAACAGCATCTGTGCTTGAGTTAGCAAGTAGAGTGTTAAAACATACGGTACATAATCTGCAGTCTGTCTGCTTTTAAATGCTCCAAATCATAACATCTCTTCATGTTGCTCAAATTATGTATGGATAAGGGCATCACATATTCATGGTAAAAAGATAAAAATGCCCCAAAATAAACTAAGGTTTTTAAGGTCGCCTGTGTGATG
This sequence comes from Sternotherus odoratus, assembly GCA_032164245.1. Lineage (NCBI taxonomy): Eukaryota > Metazoa > Chordata > Testudines > Kinosternidae > Sternotherus > Sternotherus odoratus. The sequence continues at coordinate 133,207,990 of JAVMKO010000003.1, read as the reverse complement.
TATGGGGCTCCAAGACAAGTTTGATAATTAGTAAAACACATTGGGGACGGGAGGGTTCGCAGTCACTGGGAGTGATCAGGCACTGCTGAAGTCCTGGGGACTGTTTTGGCAACTGGTTGGTGGGTGGGGGAAAAATGCAGCATATAATTTATAATGCCGTATCGGAAGCAGGGATAGTAAAAATGATAGAACCAGTGCTACATTTTAAAATTTCTCTCTGGTTCCCAGATTTTAGCATGTTTATATTTTACTGTCTTGTCTTGTCTTGTCCAGTTTCATGATGAAGGGATGTATAGGAAGGGAATTAAAAACACTTTCTCAGTAGTTTGTTTGGTTGATGGGTACAGAGAAATTGTTGTGGAGAAAAAGGAATTTATCACTGCTTAAATATTCTTTGAAAGCAATGCTGATTCAAAGACTTTTACTTATATAAAGGAAGGTGAATGAATTCATCAGGTAATGCTAGATTCAGGTAATAGTGTAAGGTTCACTGGCGGGCTGCCATTTTTGCACTAAAGCCAAGATCCATGGCTCGGTGATGCTCAAAAGTAAGTACAACGATTCCTAGCTCTCACCTCTACCATTTTATAAAAATCATAATCCTGATTAGGATACTGGAAAACAATGAAGTTTTATTTAATTTGTTTTCATTTCCTCAAGAAAATGTTATGTGGACATCACAGATGTAAATTAACCTTTGGAAGCCACTTTGGTCATGTGCAACCCAGAACTAAACTTTGTGTCGCCCATTTTAAATGTCACCATATCTGAATTTACATAAGTAGCTGTATCTTTTCTGATTACCTTGCTGATTAAAAAAAAAAGTTTACTGTAAAGTGTTCATAGATTTGCAGATCAAATTGGGTCAGCAATGTATAAACACAGCACTTAAAAGAGGCTTGAAAAACCTGATCGTTAACAAAGTAAAAATAACTTTGAATAACTAAAGAGGTCAACTGAAGGTGTCTGGCTTATAGTCTGAACAAGGTTCGACACATACTTTAGGAACTATACTACTGCAGAATTGTGGAGCTGAAAGTTCTTTGATCATCAACGTGAAATGAGACAGCAGTCTCAGTCCAGTTCCTAACGGAAAGGTGTCCACAAGGTGATGACCTCAACCACCTTGAAATGCTTCTTAGCTGCCTTAGATGGACAAGGACTGAACAGGGTTGAGACTTATAAATGAGTGAGTAAAAGACAGTAGGGACTCAATAGCTATGTTTTACCTATCTATGCATTAACAGAAGACTGCAGCCTCCAGTGCTGTCCATCCAACACCTTTAGTGAAAAGTAAATTTTAAAAATACCCTAGAATCTGGAAACATGACAATTGTGACTCCAAAATATTTACACTTTTGTAATATTTTCCCTTTGGCCCATGATTAAATTTACACTACCAATCTTCCCACCAGGCTGCTGCCTCAGTAGTTGTGTTTTTTCTTGTATTTTCATGCTACGTTGAAGATGACAATCACCTGGAAGATGGGTGGGGGAGAGGAGGGGTATTAATCAATTTATGGGAAAAAAAGAAAACACTTGAATCTTTCAAAGCCTATAGACCCCATCCGGTTCCCACGGAAACCAACAGGACCTTTGTGCCTGTAACTTAGTTTGATCCAAGGAGATGGCAGAGCAATGTAATTTGAAGTAGTACAACAAAATATGAGTCAGGAAATTTAAATATAATGTTCCTATACCAAGAATAATTTGGCAACGTTGGCATATGTAGTAATTTCTATTCAAATTTTTGTCTTGTTAAGAGGATAAGAAGAAGAAAAGGGTTTTTGATATCTTTGTTGCTAAATTACAAAATATACAGGATGTGCAACACTGTCAGAGGCTCAGCACAAGGCTGATGCACCTATCTGAAGGCTGAAAATGTTTATTTATTTATTTTAATAACAGGTGTGTTTTCAAGATCCCACAGAATGCATCAAAAACTGCAGAGACACCCTAAAAATCAATGGACATGTGACTAGTCTTAGCACTTGCTATTTTCTAGTCTTTCTGATGTTAAGCCAATTTGGCGGTGGATTTGGCTGCATGTATATATTTCTGAGACATCTGCAGTCACCCCTTGTGTGAATTATCCAAGAAGCAACCTAAGAGCAGCAAGCCTGTAAGTGCTCCGCTGAGCAGAGAGAACATCCAGTTCTCCCTTTCTTTATGTGATGTCAGATGGGGGGGGGGGGGGGGGGAGTGTACGTGTGTTTGCAGACCTTCATTTAATTCTACTCAGGCTATCAGCAGATGGTCATCATGTACTTTCAACTGTGGTTTTCCAATCACATAATTATTTAGTTTAAAATATTTTCCAGAAACAGTTACATCTCATCAAGAATTATTTCCATGCATTTTTTCAAAATTCAGCTGGTTTTGGATTATCAGCCTGAAAAACTCAAAATGGGACTCCTGATAGATTCCCCCCAGTTATAAAGAAAAAAAAAAGAGAGAGAGAAAGAGACTGTAGTTTTCTCAGATTTAAGAACAAAATTACCTAAGACTGAGAACAAGTGTGGAATGTTTCAAACTGAAACATAAAATGTTGAGCAAACCGTTACCGTCTGAAAGCAAGGAGATGTCACTTTTGTTACTAGTGAACCTGTCCTTTAACAATTCATATTAAAATGAAATTCACCTACTCGGGGCTGATTCAGCTCCACAGAAGGCAATGGAAAGTGGGAAATGGATCAGGTTGTAAGTGAGCATAATGCTCACCTTCAACCTAACTTTATCAAGCTCAGCCTTGCTTCCATTGTAGTCAATGGGAGTGTTGTCAGTGATGTCAATGGGGAGCGGCGTTGTGCTTTGCAGACTGAGCTAATTTAATAGTTTATGAATGATAACTTGAAAGGTTTAATAAGTGAAACATGGTCTTTTTTCACTGAAATCTATGATTAATTTCCCATCAGAATTGAAATATTAACATTTGAAAGGAGCAATTCTTTTATTTAAGATAAGCAATTTTATATACTCAGTCCTAGCAGTTGGTTCTTCAAGCACCTCTGTTTTCTATTCTATACTTATGTTCCTCTTTGTGCATGTCTATTTTCTTATTTATGCTTATTCAATTATCAACTAATTTTTTAAACAGATGGAGAAGGAGGCAAAGTGTGATATGAACCAAAAGTGAAATGATACAGTGAAAAATTGCCCTTAGGAACATTAGGGACAAATTCTGCCCTTTGTATCAAATGACTGCCAAAGAATCAAGGGAGCCATTCATACACATTCAAAGGTAGAATTTTCCCCTGGAATTATAAAGAGTACCTTTGCCTTAGTTACTTTAGTTCACTTATGTCCCAGGGCGTTGACCCACTGAAGTACTAAACTTCCATTATCTTGAACAGGATTTGGAAGCGCTCATCACTTCATTGGCTTGGACCTTTAGTCAATAACTTGAATGAAGTCATATGAAGGTGGCAACTTTCTAGCCCTACTTTGAATTCCTTTATTATTGTGCCATCCAATGCCTTTATTTACAGCATTGCATTTTTGTCTTTATATTACTGTGCAGTGATACGTGCTGATGCAGCTAGTGCTGTAATGCTATTGAAAGCTTTTGCACAGCTGCCATTTATAACTCGAGCTAGGTGGACCAGTCCAGAGAGCTAACCTGGAGAAAAACGTCTGTGACTTATGCTTCAGGACCCAGAACCTTGCTGTCTATGCTGCGGTGTAAAACTGAAGTAAGACTTTACTAAGTTAAAGATTTTAGTGCCCTTTATTAATAATGAAGGTAAATCTAATATAATTGTATATCTGTTTTGTAGGATAGCTGTTGCCTAGTAATCAAATAGTAGTTCTTTATTAAAGCCATGTTCATTGAAGTTTAACAGCTACATAATATCTGCTCCTCCATTGTATAAATTGTTGAGCTTTGCTGATAATGTTCTTGAAGGTCAAAGGAAATTATTTAACTCAAGTTTTGATTATTACAAAGCCGAGGCCTGAGGTCAGCATGCACTTTCTACATGTGCAATTGCCATAACTGTGCACTCAAGCTGGTTATTTAATGAACAAAAGGGTCTAACAACATGTATGATACCTGCTCAAAGTGCCGGCAAAGTTTAGGGAACTTGGGCTTGAACTTTCTGAAAATCAGACCCATAACAAGTGCAATCCAGTGTTTCTCTTTGGAATTTGGACCGAACCGTGGCTATTTTATTAACATCTAGTGACTGTCTTATACTAACAAAGGCCCCAATGCAGTAAGGCACTTAAGCACATGTCAACTTTAAGCACATGCTTAAGTTCCATTGACTTTAATTAAATTTTAATCACATGCTTAAGTGTTTTCCTGAATCCGGGATATATTTACTGAAGGTCGAACAAGTATTCAATAATATAGGTATTTCCTCTAGGGATGTTAAATTTCTAGTAATATATTCTTAATCATTGTCTGGTATCTAGGTAGATAACAGGAATGCAATGGCCTGTTATGAGTCCAATCCAGCACTCCTCACCCAAGGAAAACTTCCAGATGATTCTAGTGCGAAAATTTCTCATTCATTTCAACAGCAGTTTTGCCTAAGAGCCCAATTGTTGCTGATCCACATCAGGGTTCTTTTCTCACAGGCAGGCACTTGAAAGGCAAGTGGAAGCCACCACTCAGCTTCATTAGGGAACGCAGTGTCTCGCATCACTCTGAAAAAGATACCTGACCTCCAGAAGGCTTCAAAGCAGCAGCATCTGGCACTCCTCAGTGGGAGGGATTGTATGTTTGTAACAATGCAAAGTCTTGGGGGGTGGGGACAAAGGGAGAGACAAGAGGGGAATTAGACAAACAAAAGGGCAATTCTCAAGGCTCCTAGAGAGCTCAAGAACCACGCTCTGGGAATGGTTAAATCAAAACATCCATTATCTGTCCCTCAATTTTACATTAAATAATTAGTTACATATTTGAGACACTTCAATGAAAATTTTCAAATGTAGGGGCCCGGAGGTGGGTAATTAAATCCAAATGTAAGAAGATCTCAGTAAAAGTGGCCTTATTTTCAAAGGTACTGAGCCTCCACCTTCCCCTCCTCCCCCCAACTCCTATTGTCTTCACTGAGTGTTCCAGGTATGCAGCACATGTCTAAATATGGGATTTAGGTGCCTAATTTTAGGCACCCAAACGTGACCTTACTTCAATGTGACACTAAGTTCCTGTATAATAACTACAGACCAGGCATGGCTTCACATTCTTTAAACAAAGCACCTGCAATTCTGCTTGAAAAAAATGATATCTAAAGGAGGACAGAAGGTTATTTGGACTCCATTGGTTCTACAGTAAAGGACATGCAAATTGTCCCTTTACTTATGCCAAAGTATGCAGAGGCTTTGTAATGAGCATCAGGAGCAGGTTTGTTATGTGGGCTATTAGGCAGAGACCAAAGCCTGCTAACTTACTTCACTTAGGATGTAATATGACAGATATTTGGTGAATCTGGTTAGGCTGGAGTAGTATCTTAGAGGTGAAAGGCCAGTGACTAATCCACTGAAGCACACAAAACACTATAGCATTACATTTGGTTTTGTCTTTAAATGGATTAGAGTTTTAAAAAAATAAACTGGATTTCTCTAACAATTTAAGTGCCGCAGTGCTGCAGCTAGGAGCAAGATGTGCCACACGATGCTTATGCACAACAAGGGTATGTTGAAGGAAGCCCACTCAAGAGGTAGCCATGGCAACCTTCAAAAAACAACCAGTTTTCTTAACAGCAATTATTTATCAGTGTCCATGGGGATCTCTTATGGAAAAAAAAAATATCTGAGAATGCCTAGGGTGCCAGATAGTTTTGCCTACCTTTGACAGTAAAACGAGAAATGATTGTAGGCCCAGAATTACAGTCCTTACTCAGACAAAACTCACACTGAAGAATGAAGGAGTTTTGCATGAGTAAATTCTGTAGGACCCGATACTGTAAATATAAAGAAACAATTTATGGGAGGGAGAAGGAACAGGAGTTACACAGGGCTGTAAAGTTTTACTTTGGACAAGAGAGAAGTGGTGATAAGTACTAACCTTGAATTGTCCTCTTGAAGAAAGCTTTGCAGGCCTCACATGAAGCCACCCCATAGTGGTACCCTGACGCAATGTCACCACACACCAAACACAGTCTTTTGGGCATCGAGTTCAGCATATATTCACACTTGGTCTGTGAATCTTCAGCAATGGTGCTAGAGCAGTCATCATATCGTTTCCTGACAGGCCCATTGCCCCCAAGCCCTGCAGCGGAAGGGTAGAGGGGTGGTGAGTCCAGCCCATTCTGATGTCCATTCATGGTTGAACTGTAGCTCCCACTGGCGTCTGAAGAGCCACCAGGGCTATGGTGGTTGATGCTGTCCGTCAAAGAGGCGGGGCTTGATGGTTCCGTCTTGATATATGACGAACAGCTGGAATCAATGTGTCGATCTTTGCTTGACATTCTGCAGAGAAGCCTGCATTGTGAGAGAGGGAGGGAGGGAGAGAGAGAGAGAAGAATCTGTGTATTAAAGACAGCGCTCTTTAAGATTGCTCTGCAAGGGCTAGGGACCGCACATCATTCATTCATTAGTCAATACCTCTTGTTCTACATGAAGGTAATCAGCATAAGGGCATGACAGAGCTTTATCAAAGCTTCAGACAGGCAGTAAACAAAAACTTTAAAGAGACCAAATCCTTTTTTCTCCCCGTTCTTTCTGCTACGTGTCAATTTCAAAACAACTCTCTAAATTTTGAACTTGTCATCCAGTGAGTCAGGAATTCACAAACCCATTTGATTACTATAATGCATTTCATTTGCCCCTCCCCCACTTCATTTTTCCTTGCATAAATTCCACTATCGACAAAATCAAACATTTCTGAGTTTGAAGTGATAAATGTTGTACTATTACTGTTTGTCAGCACTTTTCAGTAAAGCATAACCGCATCATCTATTGATCTAACCATGGAATTGAAGAATAAGTCTCCCAATTACTTTTATTATTAACATTTCTTTATTAGATATAGCTATTTAGTAATGAAGTAACATCATCTCAGGATTCTAACAAATAATTAAGGTTGGACACTAGTTTCACAAAATCTAAGTGGAATGATTCATCATCTCTGGCTGCAATTACTTTTTAGCTATTATCCTCAGACTAACCAGTAATAACTATGCCAGCACCCCATATATCTACGGTTCTAGAGGAGTTGACATTTTATGTTTTACTTTCTGGGTTAAAAAAAGGGAGGAAATGGATAAAAGTTTTATCTTTCCAAGGGGGAGATCCTCGATTGCCCTATTTCTTAATTCTTGTCTTCAGAATTGAGCATGGGAAGCAGAGCAACAAGACATTTGATCTGACAAATTAGCTTTCTGTCAAGCAAAAACACACACCCCTCTTTCCTTTTCTTTCCCGTATGGAAAGCTAGCTGTCCTTTTTTTGGCAAGAGGCAGGGGATTGGAGGGTAGAATAATATTTAGAAAGATTATGATCAGATATTACCTTCCCTGTCTGTTATTGTGATTACTAAGCTACAGTGGCAAATGGGGTGTGGGCAAAGCCTTTGTCACTCCCAATTCACAGACAAGCAAGTTTCTGATGACTTTCTCAGCTGAATGTAATCATTAGATAACCCCACCACCCCCCACCTCCACATACACATGCTTATACACTATTGTTTCAGAAACAACCACATTAAAATCAAGGGTAGTTACATTTACAGCAGGCAATTTGGCAGACTTAAAATAATTTCACATCAGTTTTGAGATGTTATAACACTTCTCTTGCTCACATTTACGTGCCATAATAGAATTCGGATGCAGTTTTAAGCTCTGAAACCAAATTCACCAGTGTAAATCAGAAAGAAACCCAGCAATTAGATATCAGTTTATTCTTACACCACAGTAATCAAGATCAGAATTTGGACCCTTGCTAGAAATATCCACTTAGAGTAAGATTTAACCTATTCAAAGTGGAATTTAGGTGGTCATAGGACCTTCGTTATTGGGGTGAATTTTACCAGAAAGAATATCACAAATGAATTGCATGTGAATATGAAACAAATAACAGACTGATGAGTGGAAACTTCACTCACTAAACACTATAATTATTTGGGATGGGGAGGGAACAAATCCAGTCTGTGTCAGCACATACACCAAGGAAATGGTGAAAATACCTTATTGCTTTGGACCACCTGCTTATGGTGTCTCAATAACTAGTGGGGGGGGGGGGGGGGGAGAGAATCCTCTTGCCAGCCTGCACTAGTGCATGCCTTTCTTCTGCATCTGCTGCCTTGTACCCGACACTGTTAATGAGTGCTGTAATTAATAGATAGCTCTCTCTTGTCTCTCTACTTGCACTCTGGGCTAAGCACTTTTCTCAAGTCAACATTTGAAAGAAAGCGGGTCGGCACTGACTTACAGCAGCTCTGCAAATTCCTTTTAATTTAGAGCACTTACACCACCACTCCACTTATTACCTTATAATTACTGGACCGCTCTCACATACATTATGATCTTAGACTAGAGTTAGAAGTTATTAGGGTACTAAAACATGGTCTCTCTCTCTCACACACACACACACACTTTCGTTCTGTGGCACTGAATTTTATACCGCTCCGATAAAAAATATCAATTAACTCTTTCCCAATCTACCAACTAGAGGGGGGGGGGGGTATTTCTGCACACAGAGGTCCTTTTCTTGAATACAAGTAGTCAGCCTTTTGTTAGCCTTCTTTTTGTTGCGATTCCATGCATAAAATCATCACCGTTACAACCATAGGAGCACAACTATATATTCTCTAGTCTCTGCTGGTGGCACATTCTCCACTCTGCAAGATTCCTACTGGTGAATTTGCTCTAGTTTAAGGAATAATTTATTAGAGTACTAACTCTGATGTCACCTTCCCATTCCCAGAATCATTATATTAAGTCAACAACTAATTAGTTGTCCAAATGCATGTGGTCTTATCTGGTGCAAAAATGGGTTTCTCCTATTATACTGTACTATACTGTCAGAACCAAAATATTCTCTCTCCTCTTTACAAACTCAAGATCTGATCTCCAGTGCTGTATAGGTTAACAGCTAGTCTGCTGGTGATTTTGAACTGGCAGCTTCTAGTACAAATCAAGGTTTATCTGCTCTTGGCTGCACTTGCAATAGTGCAAACTGGATCGGTGCACAGGAGTACAGAAGTACAGTTCAAACTAGCCACTGCAAGGAGATGGGAGAATAGTAGCTTTCAGTGGACGAAAAGTTGCTCAAGTCCATGAAGAAGCAAAACAAACAAAGGTTATACAGTAGACTCTCGATTATCCAGGATTGGGTTAACCAGGATGTCAAAAAAAAAATACACATAACTCGCAGGGCCGGCTCTGGCTTTGTTGCCGCCCCAAGCACACAAAAAAACCCGACCCCTCAGGGCAGCCAGTGAACCAACACCCCCTTCCCTCGGTGCAGGGTGGCTGGTGAACGAATGCCCCCCCATATTTCCTATGGATGGTGATTATCCGAGATTTTATTAACCAGGATTATTTTTTCCCTATCATCCTGGATAATCGAGAGTCGACTGTATGTATTTTTGTGACATTGGCAGTGAGTGGAGAACAGACACGTGTTTCATGCTGATTTTATTGCTCTGTTACTGCACCACTTTCAAATGGAAGAGGCTCAAGAGTCATCTACACCAGTGGTTTTCAAACTGCAGGTCGCAACCCAGTACTGAGTCGCAGAATGTAAGGCGCTTGGTCACAGTGGCTGTGGTCAGCACCTGCGACCGGGCTGTTAAAAGTCCCGGCTAAGGCAGGCTAGCCCCTACTCGTTCTGACATAAAGCTACGCCCCAGAAACGGCCACCAGCAGGTCTGGCTCCTAGGTGGGAGGGCCATGGCATTCTGCGCACTGCCTGTGCCCCAAGCACTGGCTCCTGGCTAATGAGAGCTGAAAGGGGCAGTGCCTGCAGGTGAGAGCTGCTCAGAACCACTTGCACGCCTCCGCCTAGGAGCCGGACCTGCTGCTGGCTGCTTCCAGGGCGCAGCACGGTCTGTGGTGCGAGGATAGGCAGGAAGCCTGCCTTAGCACCGCTGCTGCACCTGCCTGAGGTAACCCCATGCCCTAGCCACACCCCAATCTCCTGCCCCAGCCCTGAGCCCCCACCAACCCAGAGCCCCTTCCTGTACCTCAAACCCCTCATCCCCAGTGCCACCCCAGAACCTGCATCTCCAGCCCAGAGCCCTGACTCCCTCCCACATCCTGAACCCATCATTCCTGGCCCCACGCCGCAACCCTTACCCCTGCAGCCCTCACTCCCACATCCCAACCCTTTGCCCCAGCCCTAAGCCCCTCCCACATCCCAAACCCCGTAACCCCAGATCTGTTGGGTCATGGGCATCAATGATTTTCTTCAACTGGATCGTCAGGAAAAAAAAATTGAAAACCGCTGATCTACACCTTTGACAGGTTAGGCCATCATCAAGTCATCTCACTAAACATTTGGATTAATGCCTGAACCAGATCTCATTAAGAGCGTTGCCTCCTAATTACTACTTAGCTCATTACACTGAAGACTTCCTAGACACCGTTGCATTATATTCTAAAACTACAGTTGGAGCTTAATTCTCTCTTCCACTCTGTCTCTGAAAGTCTACAGCTCTATTATTCAAGCCTGAAATATTCACAACTATCTATAAATTCAATTGTCAGCTCGTGGGTTTTATTCTAGACTTCACTTCAATCTAAAATTAGAGGCACTAAAATTCACATTAACTCTAAGAGGAATGTAGTGAATAAGACTTTATTTCAAAAGAACACCTTTTTGTCAGAAAGAGCTATTTTCAAGATGATGGCTTTATCTGCATTCAAAGAGAATAAGCCCAATTCCACATTGTGCTGTTAATGCAAAAAAATTTTTAGGTCACATCGGATTAATAAAAACCTAAATTTAGTTAGGGTGTATGAATAGAAATAACATGTTTCATATAAAAATGTACAATATTTCTTTTAAAGTCTTGGTGGGGTTGTTTTTCTCTATTATTATTTTAAATCAAATGAATGATGGCTCCACTGGAGGTGGGGTATATACCCACCTGTGCTTTCTAAAACCTCTCTCAGCTAAACATGAACAAAACTGGAGACATTGCTGACTTTGGGTTCACAGTCCATTCAGTGCCCACAAGGATAGCAACTCCAGTTCGCTCTAACAACAGTCCCATGCCTGCATCTACGGAGAATAGATTCTTAGGAAAACAGCCAGGCCACTTCAAACCTTTATTAATACATGTTAAGTTACATCCCTTCCTGTTTGCTATAATTCTAAGATGCAAAAATCCTTCATCCCAGAAAAATTTAGCTATTTGGCCCAATGCTTTTGGCAGAAAGTTATAGAGATGGAATGTTAGCAAATGCACTTGAAACCACTTAAAATAGCTTTTAAATAAAACTGGTAGATATTTTGCATGCCACATTTTTCTACAAGGCCAGGAATTTTCTAAATATGACTAATAATGGTGTTAGTGGCATTACATTTATATTGCTATCTACCTGCTACACTGCTAATGATATTGACAATGCTGATGCTGGTTAAATCAGCATCAGTGTCCTGGTGGAATATATAAAATAACTGGGCCCTATTAGTTTTAGCAGAGGAAACTCTCCCACCATTCAAGTCAACGGGAGTTTTTCCACAACCGAGATGTAAGGATTAGGCTATTTGGTTAGAATATTGCTTTCCCCTTCCTTCCCTTATTTGAAATATTTAAAACGAATAAAAATAACAAATAATAATGGCATCCAAGGATTGGAAAACAGACCACATTTTGCTCCATTTTACACTAGCGCCGTCCCAGTTGTCACAGTAAGAAATGCCCCCACCCCTCCTTGGGGTCCCCTGCATAAGCACTAACAGTGTACATTGCTAACGCTTTTATATGTAGTGAATTGGTGGTGGGGAAGGGTTAAAAATATAAGTTTTGAAATGAAAGGTTCCTTTGCAGGTTATAAAAAGCAATTTTAAAAAAAGGACTTACACAGACACAGACTCTGCGTGTCAAGTAGCTAAAGACTGCCTCCTAACCCCGAATAGCCATAAAAACTAAAAACTGAAACAAACAAAACTAAAAAAAAATTGCAAGACTCAACAGTCTGCCTCCCAACCCTGAAGCCGGTGTATAATGAAAAAGCAAAGGAAGCTGCGAAAAGCCGGTTTGAACTGGTGCAAAAAGCAAAAGGAACAGGGGGCTCCCCTGGTCGAAACACCCCCCGGAAACACCCAGGGCTTAAAAACCCTCTTGAAAGAGAGAGCAAGTTGGAGAGCTACAGCAGACCCCAGACGACCTGTGCACAAGGCAGAACTCTCATCCACCCTTTCCCCTTTTCTTCTTATGTTACACCCAGGTGTGGCCAGCCTTGGCTTGTGCATGCCTGAGTATGAAAGTGGGTTAGGGCTCAGGCACTAACACTTCCTTCCTTCCTCTGAGTGACATGGGGCATACCCAGGCACTCACCACTGTTGTTGGTTAATAAGACTTTAAAACTTTGTCTCTTGGTGTGCCCCTTCATCTCCGCCCCTAAAAATCCTGCAACTTCAGCCTAATCACCTGAAGTCTCAGGCAAACTGGTAACATAAATCTGACACACAATGACTTCAACAGTGGTGCAGTGATGTTGTAACTTAGACCAGAACAACCTTTTGTCCCAGTAATTGCACTGGTCACCAATAAACAAACAAACATTTACCAAGCTTCCATATTATGGTATATGAGATGTCACAGTTATTTTCTCTTGTAAAGGAGAATTTCTTTGGTACTGCAGATACTACAGTGTGTTAATGGTAACTTCTTTAAATGAGCCAGTGAGATAGGAATTATTATACACACTTATACACAGGCACTTTAAGAATGCCATCCCTACGCTATCTCCCAACATGCTTCACAAACATCAACTGTAGTCGACTCACAAAACCCCTGCAAGGCGGCGGTATCCCCACTGTGTAGTGGGCAAGAAAGCCTTGCCCAAGATCACATATGAAGTCTTTAACAGAGCCAGGAATAGAATTCAACTTGCCATTCTTCCAGGGCCACACTTCAACCACAAAGACCAGCCTTCCTCTCATACACGGTGTTTGCCTTTTAATATCGTTTCACTTCCTGTACCAAAATCAATAGACAGAGAACGGTGAGGCGTACACCAGTGATTTCCTATATTTCCTTTGAATGGAAGAGAAAAAGTCTTTTTGTGGAAGGAAACCAAAATATTGCCTCTTGCAGTGACACCCAAGTCACCTCGAGACTCTCACAAGCTCTTGTTACGGAGCTGAGTTACAATTTCAGCTGAACTACTTTACAATGAGCATTTTTTTTTTCTGCTTCAGCTAATTGCACTCTAGTAAAGTGGCAAAATGTGAATCACTTAGTAGGAAAATGGGCACCAGCTGCTATTGTCAGAGAATGGTGATGCCGAAGAAAAGGAAAGCGACTGAATGAAGTGTCATGTCAGAAATCAACGGTGCAACGTGTGATTTTAGAAAACATGACTACTTTACAGAGACAGGGTGTCATTATGGCATCACAGTAATACGGTGCTTTGACAACTGCTGGGTCTAACATATCATCATTGCATTAAGGTGCACTGGCTTAGTTGGGGGAAGGAACAGAAAGGATTCCTTCTTTTAATAAGAAATATCTTAAGGTCTGCCTGGTTAACCTAATGGATGAGATCATTAATTGCAAAGTAAGCATTGCTAATCCTGACCCCTCCACCACCACACACACACGTTATGCATTAGGCCTTTATTAACAAACGTCCGCGCATGGCCTACTGAGGAGTACTTTAGGGCCAAAAAGATGGACTTGACTTTCTACATTGTTTTAGAGCAACTTCTCTAAAATTTAAGTTTCTTCTGCCTCCTAATTTTTTCTAGCAGTCTCCATCATTTCATCACTATCAAGCACGCTGAAGTAAGCAAACGGCTCTCACCAGGGCTGATGTCCCTACTGCTGACAGTTGGAGCTGTGGAAGCAGTGTATGTAGACATCAAGTTGCTGCAAGCAGCAGCCCACATTACCTGGTTCCAAGTTGCAGCTTCCCAAGTGGTATCATCAATCTGCATGTGACCTACTAAGGAACACCACAGCGCTCATTAACACCAAAATAGAAGAATGCACAATCATTCATTTTCAGTTAATAGGCCAATATCCTAAGACTCTCAACTTCACTATAACTGCATTTGTTTAAAAACTGCATTTTTTCCCCAACTATTGACTCAAATAATATTTTTAACCTTTTTTTTCCTACATTTTTAATTTATGTAAAGTAATCGCAATTGCTCCTCACTCTTGCAAGTTGATTCCCCACACTTCCTGGTTGATAAACTTTAGTAATGGGAAGAAAGTGGTCCTGTGATATCACAACGTGTTGCAAATGATTATTGCTGACAATTTCTGTGCTTAAGGATTAGATCTGATGCAGTAATGCACACTAGTGTCATTTATCCTTAGCTCATTTCCCTGGACCTATTTCAATACAGGGTGAGCATCTCTTGTTTATAGCTCTAAATACTATAAGCGAGCAACTGACAAATCAATAAAACTGCTAAATGCATAATAATACTGTGTAATTACATACAGGATGTTTTGCATAATTAACTGCTTGAGGTGTTCCTTGATATAATGGGTACTGATCTAGTATAGAGTAACTTATAAGCCTCTAAAATACATACTGTTTATACAAACTGAGTGATTCTAATAATCTAAACCGGGCTTTGGCACTATATGCGCAAGAGCTTTCTTTTCCTGCCAAGTTCAAATCAATTCTTATGGCATTACTTTATAACTAACGTGATATTTCACTGATGATTACTATTACCCTGATTACTTTGAAGTAATGTAATAATAGCAAAAATACACTTAGATTAAACAAACTACTATTTAATCAATATTATTGAGATAAACCAAGTGTTTTAACAAGTCTGTTTATATGCGCTAATGCAGCTTTAATTAAATGTATCCTTAGACATGCACAATCTCTCTAGCATACTGAGCCCACAGATTGTAAAGACCATGACATGAATCCTAAAATTACTTGTAAGGTTTAAATGTGCAACAATTTCAGGCAGCAAAATGTAAATGTTATCACACCACACAAGCACTGTTCTGTCACCAGGTGCTCTCTTGGGAACAAAAAGTTCAGAGGGAAGAAAAATACATGACTTTCCACCTTTGAGCCAAAAAACTGCAGTTGTATGTCACACACTGAAATTTAATATTGCATATGCGCCTGTAACATTTATTCATTTATTGAGATTTACTATGCTGCTAACAGACCTCCTCTGCAGTAAGCTTTCTGCAGAAAAGAAAATCACCCACTTCTACAAATCTTAAGTCTTTCAAATAGAAATATGGATCAATAAAGTTTTCTTGTGTTCACACAATTCAGTTTTCAAGCACTCAAAGAAAGGAACACACTGAAGAGAAACCAACATGAGAAGCAGATGACAGCTAAATGAAAATCCTTCCAGGGTGTCTGAAACTCACATCAAAAAAGGAACATATGCGCTGTGTTCTGATCTATATATAACGTATGAAGGTTCCGACAAACAACAGTACCAAACAAGCAAAAAGTTAAGGCTGATTCTAGTTCTTAATTTTCTCCTTCCTCCTTTGGTCTCACAGGCCTATAAAGTAAGAATATGGTTGTTATTTGGAGCCACAATTATTCAAATGCTGCTTTTTACATTTCTTTTTACATTTTACTTCCCTGGTTTTTTTGCTGGTTTCAAATCCCATAACGTGTTAGTTATAATTATATTACAGTAGTGCCCATAGGCCTCAACTAAGCTGGGGCCCTGTTTTGCCAGGAGTTGTATAAATGTATATTAAGAGATTGTCTGTACTACAAAGATGCATAGTGAGAAGGACGGAACATGACTAGTAGAATGGTAGCCAAGAATCATTCTGTGAGAATAAGTATAAAGACTGGGAACAACAACAACGTTTATTAAATTTTATTGTCAAATTATGAGCAAACTATTTTATTTAATGTCACACATTAGGACAGAGTGAAACACCAGCTGGTTAAAAATCCAGCTGGTTTTCTGTGATCTAAAATTACATTATCTGAGATTATTCTCTATTGATATCAGGCAGAATTCACTTGATGTTTCCAGCCTCAGGAGAAGTTAAAGTGACAAGGCATCTCCTAACTATTAATTCTGGGGATTCTTTTTAATGAAAAGAAATCAATTGAAATAGTAAAAGAAAATCAACACTGCATTCATCTAGTTCAAGAAAGGAACCTCCACAAACTACAAAAATAACCAAATATTTATTCCACAATGTAACAAGCTTTCCAAAGAGGGATTATTTTGAAATGATTACAGCATCAAAAGCAGTTACTTGTACCAGTCAGAAAGCCAGTACCACAGATCACAGGGACCTACTTGTCATTTGTCACTGGGGGTGGGGAGGAGGGATGAGAAGAAAATAGCCATAAGTCTCAAGACAAAGTTTGTGTCATCATAGCTTCCACAATTTGTCTCAATGATTTTCTGCTGACTCTCGGAGAGGGAGAGAGAAAGAGAGAGCGAGAGAGAATGTATGTATGTGTCTGCGCTGGCGTAAATGTACATACAGGCCGATCTCATTACCCAATTCCCTCAGTGATTTTCTATAGATTATGCAATAGCTTAATTATAATTTGCTCACCAAAATCAGTGTGATATTGAAGAACAATTAGAAAGAGCATGATAGGAATATGAGATCTTGAGTCTCTTAAAGAGTTAGGATGAAAAATTATGAAGTAAATGACCCAGTTGGTCCCAGTTCCTGCCCACCTCCTCTCCCTACATGCACAAATAGCAGTGTGTGTATGTGTGTAAAATACGTGGGGAGCTGGAAAATGACGTTTTCCTGCAATCAGTGTTTAAGTGAATGTTTGTCCCTGTGTGTTACACCATGCTGGCAGCTAGCAGCAGGGAGTCGCTGAGTTGTTACTACATTTGATTTGACTGCCAGTAGGAAGCTTTATTTCCACCAACTGTTAGTTGCCAGCTCTAAGAATCTTGTCTTCAATTCCTGACAGAAATTGCCCCTCTCCCCCATTTTCTTTCCTTGCCCCCCTTTTCACATTGGAGACATATGGTGAGGAATCTCCAAGTCAACAGCATAGTGTCTGTTTGTTCATTTTCAAATTTGTCAGCCTAACTGTAAAAAGTGAATTATATTCAGCATCCAGAGACCTGAATTTAAAATCTGCACCCTAGAATGGGGGACAAGTTTACATAAACAAACAGCAGCTCTGGAATTTTATCCTGATCTTTTCTGAAAAAGGTGGTATCACAGGTTGTAGAAATAGCTATAGGCAGATAAAAGCCCCCTAGCCACATCAACGGGTGGGGGAACTTGATGGGGCCAGCAGTGAAAGGGGAACAGTCCCAGTAGCAAGGGAGGGAAACACTATCCAAGGGATAATAAGTAGCTCCTCCCTTGGGAGCGTCTGGTACCCATTGGCTAGCTGTTGGAGAGGGGTGCTGATTGGCCAGCATTCCCCAGTACCCAGGATTTAGCCCAGCACAGCAGCCATATGGATCCTCTTTTGGCTCCATTCCACCAGCATCACCCTACCCAATCAAATTAGCAATGCAAACCCAGACTGACAGATGCTTCAGGTCTAGCCAATCGCCTGTTCAGGAGGTCAGGAAGGATTTTTTTCTCCCATGGACGCACTGGCAGGGGACCAGGGAGTTTTTTTGCCCGCCTTACACCACTTTCAAGTCACGGTGGGTTAAGTAGGAATGCACTTAGTATCTAACTGAGATATTGGGGTGTGCTGTGGTTTATTCATTGCTGCTTGGAGCCAATTCCCAGTGTGGTTAAGAGAATATAATGAACTGTTCTCAGAAGTAAAAGACCTGGGATTTTAGTGATGGGCCTTTGGCTTGACGATAGGGTGAGACCTTGTGGCCTTAACTGGTTGTGATCCCCACCCTGCTATACCCTTTGCCTCCCTCATGGTGGGGAGGGTGCTGGGACTCAGAGAAAGAGGAGCCCTTGGGGGTACCTTCTGTTAAGGGTTATATAGTAAGGAGCCATGTAACCCCTGCCCTGAAACCAACTGAATGCCTGGAGTGTATGGGTGATGGGTGGGGTCATGCCTCTCCACTAGTTCAATAAAAGTTGCAACCTGCACTTAATTCCAGGCATGTGTCTGTCCTCCTCATTTTGCCACTATGTCCACATCAATCTGAGTGGCTTTCACTTACAAGAAAAGCTCCTCATATGCTTCTTGGATCTATTTTAATAAACAAACAAAAAATACCCTGAACATCAGAGTGTTTCCTGAAAGGCTTCTCCCCACTGTCAAAAAAGATGCAATAACTTAAACAATTGTTTACATTGCTTTCTCCCCACACAATCATGATTTTGATAATTATGATTTAATTATAATAGATCGGAAAACAATTTCCAACAATGAACAGCATCTTTACAAAAATGAAAGGAATATGAATGAGGGGGGGGGGAGGGGAGGACAACATCCAGCGAGACAGTCTGAGAACTCAGGCTGAATGGGAAAGTAATTAACTCTAAAGAGCTAAAACTGTAATTACAGAAAATTTCATTAAAGGGAGGCAGGTGATTCCATTTTCCTAAATATGACAAGGTGCTGTATAAAAATAAAATAGAAGCTGGTTTCGGTGAGTGGAGCAGGAAAGCCATGTCTTTAACCAGATCAAATTCTCGAAATTGGCTGTCAAGACGGGATTGTTGTGATTTATACCCGTCTATCAAGTGCGTGAAAGAGAGAGACAGAGAGAAAAAGAGGCAAGCTGCTGTCGCTTCCATTCGCAAAGCACCTTTAATTTCCACAGCACCATCTGTTACCAAATCTAATTCACATTCCCCCCTAATCTGGTTTAGTTCTGTAATAGTAATTCTTGCACTACCCTTATGAACATGACTCTCAATGAAAACCTTTGGTTCTGGGTTGGTAAGAAATTGAATATTATACAGTTAAGGTTCTGGTGACTTAACTGAAGCATGCTCTCCATTAAAATGCACTTCTGGTAAAGAGATTTGTTTCCAAGCCAATGCAAAGATATGGAATAGTGTGCATTTGGGGGTTCAGGGAGGGGAAGGAGGAGTGAGGGGGGAGAAAAAAGAAACACCCTGATGATAGGAAAGCAGGCTGCGGACATGAAAGCAAAGGTTGTCATGAAATACAATTGTTGTCAAGTTTAGTCACTTTCAGTACTGGCTATAAAATCCCTTTGTCATGGTCTCAAACAGAAAGCCTGAAATTGTATTATTTTTTTTAAGGAAACTGAGTTGAGTGAGGTATAATATTTTAGAAGGGGAAAACACTTCTTTCAAATTATAAGGTGCAAATACACCCAAGATACCAAACAAAAGTGGAAAGGTGTTTAAAACTGTTACTGGGGCAAATTCTCCCAAAAGTATACATTTCTGATACTCTCTGGTTGTGCCGTGTCATATGATGACAGCATAAATCCAAATTCTTTTATGGGAATTTTGCCTCCATAAGAACTGCAGGAGTGGGCCTTTACTGCGTTATGAAGATTCCAAAATTTAGTCATCCTCTAGCCCTCATAGCTCACAGACAGTCTTATAGGAGTTAATGGCTTACGGGGCTTGGATCTCCCCCTGTGCTCCCATGGATATCAATGGGGATAAAATCCTTGTCCTATTGAGATCAAAAGGAATTTTGCCATTGACTTCAGTGGAGCCTGGATTCCACCCAGGAATTTTCCTCATTTATTTCATAGGAGCAGAATCAGGCTCTGTGTCTTGAACTCATAGGAATATCTCACTTTTCAACATAGGGATAGAAAAAGGGGGGCTTATTTTCATGCCACTCATAGTAAGGAGTTATAGAATAAATAAAATATCTTTCACCTCCATGTCGATACGTATATATTTCAGTAATCTTGTTTCTTGGTCTGCAGAATTCCCCAAAATAAAGCCTGTGGCACAAACAGCTTTAGCCAACACACAGAGTAATGTGTGATCAATGTGTAGCTGTGAATAGCCCAAGGTTTTTTTGTATTTTTTCAAAAGGATTTGCAATAAAAAGGGAAGAGGGACACAATACAAAAAATACATATAAATAGAATGGGAATATGCTGCAACATGTTGATTGGAGATGAATTATGCACTATATGAACCCTGAATGTATAAAAGAATTCTTAACAGAAGGAAAGACCACAAATGTACAGCCACACTGGAACATCTGTGAAAGGGGTTGTACGTTATAAAACAAGGAAATAAAATCTGAAGTGGTCTCCTTCGATTAAAATATATGAAGCATTAAAATAAAAGTTATTTTTCCTTAATAGAAAAAGTAAGCAAAATCAGCACGGAATTTGTTTCAAGAAGGGAAAAACTTTTGCCACCAGTAACGGACCAAAAGTTTGGATGTACAGGGGTCAATTCCTAGCTGTTATAAATGGTCCTAGCTCCATCGATTTAAATGGAGCTAGAACATATTACACCTGCTGAGGAGCTACCAAACCCAGCAAGTGAATTCAGTGGGACTAAAGCTTCAATATTGCAAGGCTCAATCTGCTGGCAGACTCCTGCAACTGTGCCGGGCCCCACTCAATTCAAAGGGACTCAGTGTGGGTGCAATAGTTCCCCCACATCTGGTCTGCAGAAATGGTTGCAGAATCAGAGCCTTAGTCATTAATGTAGAACAAAACTCCTACACTGTTATGGTCCTAGCCCTTGCAAATCACTAATGAAGCCTGTAAGAAAAGTGGATGTCTTTTCTTTTGTCTCACGGCTTGTTTACCTATTTTGATCCCTGTACATTCTGAAAATTAAGTGGGAAAAAAAACTTGAATAGATCTTGAAGACTATATCATCACACATTGTATAATATATATATCAGATAGAAATTATGGAAGAAAAATCTATCTATCCTAGCTTTTATTTTAATAAGCATGATTATAGATCCAAAAATAAAAATACACCCCACCCAACCTTTGGCTTTTCACACTTACACATTGTTCACATACTACTATGTGTAATTCAAAGCTATTTATGCCATTGGGTTTTTATGCTGGAGTTTTGCCTCTGGATATTAGCAGCAAAGGTCAGGAAGGAACTGGCATAAATGGATTTCACTTCTACACAGTCTGCGTGAATATAGCAAGCAAGTTTACAGGATAAGCTTTTTTATGAATTCCTGATGTGGCTTTTACTGTTTTTAAAGAAGGAACAAAATTTGGTACCTTTAGAAAATATTTCTCCAAGGAAGTGAACAAAACCACCTTACCATTCTATTCACTGGCTTCAGGACAGGATTTCTGTTGAAGCTAAATACTTGCAATTTTAACATGACCACATAGGTATGTTGTTAATTAATATGTGCCTGAATCTGCTTAATTATCACTCAGGCAAGATCTTGACTGAGTTTAACTGGAGAACTGCCTGAGAAAAGGCTGTAAGATTGGGCTGGCAACATTTCTCTTATTCCGGCGTAAACCATATATTTCGGTTGTATTTTTGTAACTACTTGCCTTCATTATTTCAATCGTATAAGGTCTAGATCACAAGTGCATGTCTTGCATACCCAAAACTTCCGCTGAAGCCAGCTGGGATCCAATTGGAGTTTCAATATGTTAGACATACACAACTGGTATCTTTAAGGGGGAAAAAAGTGCATTCACGATCTAACCAGATTAAAGCGCACCTCCCTGATCCTGCAGTGTGCTGAGCCTAGTTAAGCATGTGCAGCCCCTTTCAGGAAATATTCAGCACTGAAAAAGAACATCCCCTGAAGTCAGTGAGAGCACATCATGGAGCAGGCTTGCAGGATCAGGCCTTATGCTTTAGATCATGGTCTATCCAGCGAGCACCGATACAACATTTCACTCAGGGGTGGGATAGATTATATATCATTAAGTCAAATATGCCCCATCTAGGGTTGTCATCCCTACAGGATGGTCCTGGAGTCTCCAGGAATTAAAGATTAATTTTTAATTGAAGATTATGTCATGTGATGAAAACTCCAGGAACTCTTCCAACCAAAGTGAACAACAGTACCCATTCCTGAACTAGTCTCTTGTAAAGTAGGGGTTAGACAGCAACTGTCAAGTAAAACAGACTGGGTTCTAGGCTATTGCTTCTTTACAGGATGGTAAAAGATTAGGAAGCTGAGATAATACAACCAATTAACTCAGAACATTGCCTGTCCATTCATGGAACCTCACTTACCTGCGGGGTGGTGTGTTGAGATCAGCGTGAGCAGATAAATAAGGTCACCCTCTTATTTCCCTGTATCAAAAATGCTGTCAAATTTAAATGGAGATACCTACTGAAATATCTGACATAGGAAAACAAACAGTGATAGTCAAATGATGGTGTGTGATTGGCTGACTGTACATTATACAGGAATTGTTATCCAACCGGTTTTATTAAAGATGAGAGCACACAATTTATGTTATGGGTGATAAGGCCAAGAATGCTGTAAAAGTGAAAAAATATGGCAACAGTATGCAGTACATCACCAGTAGGATAATTATTTATGTATAAAGTTGGCATTCTTAGACTTCCAACACATAGTGGATGAAATTCATATATTCAAAGGAGACATAATAATAACCTGTCGGCTTGTGGTGATGGATATGTTTTTAATCCAAATGACCACAGTCTTCAGTCTACCTGTCATAAAGGGACAGGAAAAATTGGAATTTTGCTTTCATAATTCTTTAAGTTGAAAGAGAAAAACCCGGAAGCATGATAAGTGGCTCATTCCAGTGGACAGATGGACAGGCGATAGTAAAAGAAGTATGAATAAAAGGCATTGTTCCTTCACTAATGCTATTTTCACTAGTTACACTCTGAAACTCAGTGACAGGTATTATATTCTTTGCCTTTCAGTTGATCTAACTTCCCCACTCTCTTACATTAAACAATTGCTGTAATAGAATAATGAGTCTTATACTATTTGGATGCCAACGGAAAGTGATCCTGCAGAAACAGGCAGGGAAGAACTGCTTCAGGTGCCTCTTATTGACTAGAAGCACATGCCTGCTACGGTCTCCTTTGAGGGTCCTAATTCTAACTTCTGTGTTACTAGAAAGAGGAGTATGACCTGTATAATTTATATACATTAACTGAATCAATCTGCCCAGGCAGAAATTTGATAAATGTATCAGTTGCCTCTGATCCAGGGAGACAGTAAGGGCATCTATACAACTATAAGAGCCTCTTCCCCACTCTCCCTTTCCCCTTTCCAGTGCAGACCCTTCCCGCCTTGCTTTCTTCAGGGGGGAAAAATGGGGAAGAAATTTAACAAAGTTAAAATTAACTGGTGAAAATGCAGGCAGACTGCTCCGTTATTCCATTTTAAAAGATCTTCATTTTCCCATCTGTGTTATGGCAATTTTATTATACATTCGGCAAATTTACAGTAACAAGATGTTCCCCTGACAAATTAATCACTTTCCAAGCATTTTATCATATAAATAAAATATCACCTCAAGAGAGAAAATCAGCTCAATCAGTTGATTTAACCCATCTTTCAGGGAACTGGCCTGAAACAGATTGAGCACATTTTTTCTGAACAGGGACTGCACTCACATCCTCCTGGAATCCAAGCTCATATGGTGAGGTTTTTCAGAAGAAAATCTTTAAGGCTTGCTGAAAGCATATAGGATTCTCAGTGCACTGCAAGAGCTGTGCTCCTGCTGGTGACAAGCTATTCCACTGGCAGGGAAAGACAGGTGGAGAGTGCTTCATTTAGACCCTGATATCTCGCTATACCTATGTTTCCCTTTGGTACACTGTGATCTCTTCATTTCTGCAACAGTTCTCTGGTGTCTTGCAACAGTAATAGTAAAATAAAATAAATAAATGGAGATATACCAATCTCCTAGAACTGGAAAGACCTTGAAGGTCATCGAGTCCAGTCCCCTGCCTACACTAGCAGGATTGAGTACTGTCCCCTGACAGATTTTTTGCCCCAGATCCCTAAATGGCCCCCTCAAGGATTGAACTCACAACCCTGGGTTTAGCAGGCCAATGCTCAAACCACTGAGCTATCCCTCCCCCCGAGTATAATAATCAACTAATACATTTTATTTTATGATGTATCTGCTGTAGTGTTCTAGACACCTCAGAATAAAATGACATAGCTAAATCTCCAGTGGCACTCATAGTCACTCAAAACCGGGTCATTTCCTTAACTTTTCCCCATACTCTTAGCTAATTTTGGAAAACGAATTCAGCAATTATGAAAAGTAAGAGATTGGCAGCATAAGAGATGCAATATATGGATGGCAGAGAAGTGGGTTTGACTCTAGCCTTCCCAAACTAATCCTTAATATGACTTGTTTCTGCTGTGGAAAGAATTTGTAATTTGAGGCAATACAATAATTTAGCCTCTCTGAGAAATGAACTTCAGTCTCTCTTGCTCTTTTTCCCCCCGCTTCAAACAAATGTTGCTAAAAACTAAGAACAAAGCTAGAAGGCCACAATTTACTGAACCTATCCTTACTTTTGCCAAATGGGTTTGGGGGGGGGGGGGGGGGTGTATGCGGCTTCTAATAATATAATAATTGCTACTATCAGAATCCTTGTAATCTTATCTTAATATATGCAAGATGACACAGTGCAACATTGAAGCCTGCACTCTTTAAAGAAATATGAAAGTAGAGCACACTTTTGCCAGAAGTAGTGTCTGACAACAACGAAACATATAACGCTTGTGCTACAACAAAGCTGTTCAGCGAAACAACCATAATCTTCTCAACAAACTATCTCTACGTGTCAAGCAAAAGAGAATCCAATCCTTTCCCTCACTTCCCTCCCTCAAGAAATACTAACCTTACCCTCCCCAAATATTAATAAATGAAAAATTCATGCAGTTTACACCCCCCCCCCTCCAGTCTGCAGATGGGATAATGAAGTGTTTTATGTGATGCTGTTAAGTAGCAACATGGATGCTCTATTTGCTACTTAGCTGATACAATTAATAATGGCATAAATAGTTTTATTAATGCTATCAGGCATCAGTATTAAAAGCTGCAAGCACTATATAAATCTAACTAGCTAGACTGGACTGTCAGCTATAAATTGTGGTTAGATGAACCACTAAATATAAATTTACATTATAACTAAAACATTTCAGAGATTTTAAATAGCCTATATCTGCTAAAACTTTCTTTTATTTTTAATTTTTTGTTTTACAGAGGCAAGGATTTTAAAGAACAAAGAATTGCAAGCAGTTTCTGAGTTGAGTTACTCAGGTCTCAGGCCCATGTAACTTAGCTCAGAATTCAAAATAAGTTTTAAAGCCTCCATTTTGAAAGCAAAAACAAAAGTGAGATGACTATTAGTAAATGAATCTGATCCTTCACTTTTTACTCAGGCAAAACCCCTGAATAAGGTTGCTGGATCAGGCAGTTAGGTAACCAGTGAGTTTTTTTCACATTGCCAAATGACGCTTTCATCCAAATACCAATATATATATATATATATATATATATATATATATATATATATATATATATATATATATATATGTTGTTTTTAGCAACATTTGTTTGAAATATATATATTTCCACTAAGGGTACGTCTATACTACCCACCAGATCGGCGGGCAGTGATCAATCTATTGGGGATCGATTTATCGCATCTAGTGGAGACATGATAAGCTGATCTCTGAATGTGCTCCCTGTCGACTCCTGTACTCCACCGCGGCAAGAGGTGGAAGCGGAATCGACGGGAGCGGCAGTGGTCAACTCGCTGCCATGTGGACAGCCACGTAAACCGACCTAAGACACGCCAACTTCAGCTATGCTATTCATGTAGCTGAAGTTGCGTATATTGGGTTAACCCCTCACCCCAAGTGTAGACTGGGCCTAAGTTAATAAAGCTTCAAACACTGACATTTTAAGAATTAAGTCCTGGCTCCTGCAAAAACATACTCAAGAAGTAATTATGAGGCTACTCAAACAAAGTTATTCATGTATACAGGTGTTTGCAACATTTTATTTAAGGAGCACCCTATATCACATACAAGAAAGAAGAAGCCTAAATAAATACCAAGGAGGAAAAGCAAAAAACTAAGGAGGAAAAAAGAAAAATGCAAAAAAAGTCCCACAGCATTTCATATTTCCTATGATGTGCCAAGCACGTTCAACTCCCAATGAAATAACTGGAAAAATGAGAAGTGTGCAATTTTATGCAGAAAGCCCTACATAACTTTCTGGCTCTGGCTCTCTGAATAAAGGCTTGTAGGCTCAGCCAATCAATATTTTATAAAGATTTAAGTCACTATGAGTTGAAGCTAAAACAAAAAACATGCATGTAAAGGCATTCACAGTATCTGGGGCCCAATCCTGAAGGATTTACTGGGGCCCCAACCCTACAGGATGAAAAGCAACTCCTGGGAATGGCTGAGCACCAGGAGGACTTTATGTACACCTAATGGGATTGGGGCTCCTAGTCCTTAATCCAAACTCCCACTGACACCAAAGGGGAAATTCAGATTGGTTCAGGATTTGGGCCTACATAAAAGAGACTAGGTGTCTTAGTGACGTGCCCTAGTGACGTGCCCCTTGTACAGTCTGCTGGTAAACTTCTAAAATCATCAGAATATTGCACAGGCAGATGTCCTCCTCTGGGTTTTTAAGACAAGTGGAAACCTTAATAATTATCCACGTCAGTCGCTAAATTGAAAACGAAGCACCTTTTTTGAAAATACATCCTTACAGTAGCCACCACCCATTACATAAATACTGCTCAGTACATTCACTAACTCAATGATTCCTTCTGCTTACTGCCAAACACATATTTTACACCTATTCAGCATTAAGCAATAGAGCCAATTTCCAGGGACTACAACAATTCAAAAGCAAGATAAACACTATATGGAAAGTTAACTAAATAACTGTCTAACCTGCACCAATAGGCTATAAAAATATTCATTTAGCAACAGTTTTGCTGATCATGTTGAAAACAGAAGATATACATTCAGAATGTCCAACTTAGGTTCTTTAACACGCTCTCAAGGATCTCAACATTTGCATGTTCAAACTCTTTCATTTTCCCACTGTGGAAGATGCAGCCTCTTTTAATTTGAAAGAAGACAAAGTGGATTATTGGTTAGCTCCACGTGCCAGTAGGGTGATCCATTACCATGGATATTCTACTGCAAGTACATGATGTTGCCTTAATAGTAGCTGGGGCCTTATTGGCTTAAAAAAACGTAAAAAGGGTTTTGCATGTGAATTGAACTTAATAGGTTTGACATGGACTAACCTTAAAGAATCCAATCCACTCAAATCCCTTTGATGGCTGCAGCTGAATTTTGTGTAAATCTTACAGAAGTAGTCAGGCTGTTGGGATTTCAAGATGCTATGTCCCTTTCCTGCACAGATCTAAAACCAGGCAAAACGATGACACCGCACCCTGCCACCTTTTCAAAGATTCCTCTTATTAGCTTCCTGCCTTTATTGCCTGGCTCAGAAAAAGTTCAGGAATTAAAAAATAGAATGGAAGAGAATTTTGTGAAACTGATAAATATTTCCCTTTCAGCCAAATACGAACCCTGAAAAATATAATTTTCTATTTTATAAAATGTAGTACTGAAATAAACTAAAGTGTTTTATATGTTAAAGACATAACATGGAAGCACTATTTTTTAAAAACCTTCAAAAATATAGCTAATGTACTAGGTATTCCGATTGCATTCTTGCATTTAAATTTAAACCTGATTGCTATTTATCTTTTCTAGAAATAATTTATTTTTAGATGCGAATAATAATGATGACCTTATCTAGTGCAATTCAACCCTTTTGTTGCTTGATTTTTAAAATTAACCTAAGCAGGCCTTAAATCCACCTGTTTGTTTTGGAAGGCTACTGTATTAATGCATGACTATTTGCTCATCACCATTTTAAATACCTATGAGATACAGGTTTTTTGAATGCATATATACATATGTGTGCGTGTGTACATATGCACATATATACATATTTTGTGTTTCTGTGTAGGACACTTTCTGGCTTTAAAAATATTCAATTGCTAATGTGTTTTATTCAATAACAATTAAATCCAAATAGGAAAAAGGAAAAAAAAACTTTTCTAACTGCATTTCTTTCTAGACTAAAATGTAGAAGACTCTAAATGTAACTAACTGCAATCAAATCAAAACCACACATAGTGTATATAACACATCAAATATGTAAAGCAGTTATAAAATCTTGGTTAACAAAGGGCATAAAAAGCTCTTAAAAGGAAATATTTTATTTCTGCTAAATTAATACCTAAAAGCATTATATTTCATCAGTTTCACTTAGGTTAAAAGTCCCAAAAGAGTCTCCTCCTGAAACTGGCTATATTTTATGTGCAAACCAGGCTGAGAGCTATCTAAATCTAGATAAAATTCATTGGCTTGTAATCTTCACAATGATCTATACATCTAAATCTATATGCAAATCAAATGCTCTCATGCATTAACACATTCCAAAGCATCTAGCAGTAAGACAGGTCTCTCTCTCTTTTTTCCATTCCCCCTTTTTCTCTCCTCCTCTTCCCCTCTCTTTATTTACATTAGCTACCTAAATAATTCACACTGCCTTCTTTTCAGCCTAAATGTTCTTCTGTTGAAGCCTGCAATGAGCTATTGGGTAACCAGATGGACACATGAATGCAGCAGGTGGGACAGATGGCAGACTGCCCTGTCTGACGCTGGCTGTCTCAGCTTGGAATGCTTTTTCCTTCCAGGTACATTATCATCAGTGTAGCAGAAATCAGTAGGTAGAGGAGAAAGAAACCTTTATATACACTTATATATAAGTTAGTTAAATAAAGATTTACTCAAGTCTCCTACAGGAGAAAAGTTTCACTATTTCAATTTTTCCAGGAAATCCCTGAGAAGTAAATGTAAAAAGGAAAGGAATACCTGAGGTCTTATAAACAACTTGGAAAAGCAAAAGTGTATTCATTAAAACCGCTCATGCTTTTGAAGTTTAAAGCATTCAACCAAACAACCCATTGCATAGATTTCTACTTTTAAATACCCTTCTCACCTTTTGCACCCAGTGTTTTTTATTCTTTGGTTTAGAATGAAGATCTTCAGAGTAAATGGTCATGGTTTTCACACAAAACCTTATCACTCTTTACATGTGCACTCATAACTCCCACTCTGCCTTTAATGTATATGAGGGATCAGACCCTGACAGTTGTTAAAAATCTCTGGAAATATTTCTGTCAGATTCTGATTGGCCCCAAGACAGACATATCATAACATTAATCTCTATAAACATCACTGGTGCCCCCCAAAATTTTACCAGTTAACAAATATTTATCCAACTATAAACTTTTTGAACCTGTTGATAACTGATTTAGTATGTTAAGCAAAAATTAATGTTTCCAGGAAAATTAAAAAACAAACACAAATATTTTTGCCAGTGATCACAAAACGGTGTAAGTGGTTACTTAGCCAGGACCCTTGACTCAACTGTTTTTGTTCTGTTTTCATTATCCATACCTGCCTCTTACTGCATCCTTCCCCAGGCCTTCCACTCTGCCCAGGATACCAGCCTTGACCACTTGTCTGTTCCTCCCATGGACATTCTTTCTCACACTCCCTGCGCATCAAATGCACTTTCCTTGATCTGGTCTAAGGAATCCACCCTGTCCTCCTTCATATCCCTTCTCACATCCCACATTTCATAGTTAGGCTGAGGGGCAACTGAAGTCAATATTTATTTACACAATGAAAAAATGTACGTACACACAGATGCATACACACACTCACAGAAACATATATATTCCCTATATAAGAATTTCCCTTTGCTCCAGCTTCTGTATATCATTTGTCTTTTTTACATGTGAAGCTCTCTGAGTAGGAAAAGTGTACTAACTCTATAGTCATGGAGCAATTAGCATCATAAGTCCTAAGCCTCTGGGCACCACCACAATAGAAATATTAAACAATAACAATGTGGAAAATCTCTTATGTGGTTGAATTGCAATTGGGCTTACTTATTGTTTAAAAATATCAAAATAATGTTTATGAGAAGATGTATATACATGATGTGAAATCTAATAAAAACAAGGTGCATCTTGTTTCTACTATTATCACAAAAGCTGGTAGTGGTATAATTCTAAGTGTCCAATTTCTGCTCCAACTGAAAAAGGTGGCATAAGTCACCATAGACTTCAGTGGAAACAGCTTCTGACCCTAAATTAAATGTGTTTGGATAAGTTAGGAACTAAAGACAAAACATGAACCAAACAAACTAATCTATTTTGAGTTTTGAAAAGATTCTTTTAAAGAAACATTTCATATACATTCTAGCGTCATCTGGCACAGGAAGAAAATATTGAAATCCCATCCAAAAGACCATTCTTGGTATATTTCTAACCTGGCAGAAAAACAAGACAGCCTGTTGCCATGGGATTTCCTGACTGATTTTGAGGCCAGAGAGGTTAAGCAGTTTGGATAAGCTTCAGATAAGTATCCAAACTTTTATACGCTTATGTGTACAGACTCAAGCCTCAGAACCTTTTAAGGTATGGCCACCATTATGCTAAGGAAAAAAGGTGGACCAATTCAGGGATCGTATGGACATGCTGTGAGAGGTATCAAACAGAGCTGGGTACCAGTGACTTTCAGAAATGATAAAAATGATGAACTGAGGACTGAGAACTTCAGAAAAGCATTTGACGTTTTAAAAACTGATCTATAACATAGCAGAAAGATGGTAAATATAGTGCACTTCGGAATCAATTTAAAAGTGGAATCACACGGGCTCTGACTTCATTAGCTATTATTATGTAACCAACTTCAATAACATTTATGTCCACTACTTTGAACACTCAGGAACATCCTGTTTAGAGACAATCACACTGTGCTATTGCCAGCTGACGTCAAATGAATTGACCATTTTTTAATCCCATAATTCTGGAACTAACCTATACGTTTTTTTTTTTAAAAAAAAAACACCTGGTGTGTTTGCCTTGCTAGAGATTGTTAGATCTGCTGCAAGTTATGCTAGCCCACCATTGGGGGGAAAAAAACTTCCTATTTTCATGAAGTCATAACTAGGCTAGAAACTAGTAACTAGGCTCCCTCTGGGATGAAAACTGTCACACAAGCTTGTCACCAAAAGCTAATTTTTTCATCTAAGTGCAGAAAAAAAGAAGGGGAAAAAAATAGCTCTGGTTGCAAGACTGCAAGAACATCTAGAGCCTTTCTGGCTATGGACACTGCTGATACATATATAATTCAAAAATAATTAATTTTTAAAAGATGGCGTTAAGAAACCTGCTGGTACATAATCTAATTTCATTGTTTTGGGTTCTTTAACCGAAGAGTTTTTAAACTGACAAGGCAGGAAACTCTTGGCCCTCTTCTGCTCTCACATATACCTGTGCAACTCCCATTGATTTCAAAATTAATCTCAATGCACTAGAGCCCAATTTTGAACAACTACTTATGTCTGGGCATATTGCTTACTGTCCTGAGGAGTCCCACTGACTTCAGAATAGTAAGCATTATGCCCTAGTAGTGTTTGCTGGACTGGGCCCTCAGCAGTATCCCCTTAAAGTAACAGGCCTTGTCTTCAGTGAAGCATATGCTTATCTGGAACTTGCCTTCAATAGGAGCTCTGCATGTGCCTCCGAGGGGAGAATTTGACTCTCTGAAAAGCAGCTACTATGTGTGCAAACTATAGTGAAAATTCTTACATATCTAAATACACATATACACAGTAAAATACAGCATCCTAAAAAAGTGATTATTGGAGACAGATTTTTTTCAGAAAGCATAAATACATATTTAATTCTGTCCCATCAAGAAAATAGCTCATATTTTTTAAGACTTCCCAATCCTATCCCCATGTAGTGGGAGAAGGCCTAAACTTCTAAATTCATTGTACTCAACCTAGAGACTACAGGCCAAGTTGTCAAAAGTGCTCAGGGTCAGATTTTTATAATACCTCCGCAGCCAGCAGTCTGTATGGTTTCTCCATGGAGGGGTGAGTTGTTGGGAGTTGAATGCTTTTGAAAAACCCAACCACTTCATTCAAGGGTCTACGTGAGAAGGGAGGATTTTTAAAAAAATCTAGCTACATATTCTGGTGTCTCCATGGAAGCTGTTAGGTACTGAGCTATGGCCAGAGTGATGGACATATAAGAAACTCAGAGAAAGAGAGTGAGAAATTACACGCAATATTTATAAAAACACAACTTCAACTTAAATATGCGTTTTCCTAAAAGGCAAAATTGCTTGAGTCAGATAAAATACTAATTAACAGAGCGATGAAAGTGGCTCAGAAACAGTCATAAATAACAAGGGACAAATTCTTCCCGCTTCTCAAGATGCAACCCCCTTTCTTTTTAATGGAGCTGCATCGGTATAAAGGAGGGAAGAATTTGGTGCGGCACATAGTGAATATAATCATTATATTTTGAAGTAGGGCTGTGTTTGTGTCTCAACAATTTTTAAAACAATATATGTATGCAGGAAATGAACACACAGAAATTAAGCCTCAAATTACACCTATATACTCCTAAAATTATGGCACAGACTGTCTTCCCCTACATCAACTGCCAGAAAATTAAAAACTAAAGATGACATTCTCATCCTTAACATCAAGAATTTCATATTTCCCCTTTCCCCACCAACAGAAATTAAAGCCCACAACTTTGAATTCCAACACAGGACTTAAACCGTTTATGCAACTCAAAAAAAAAAGGAAAATAAAAGCTTCTTTAAATAAAATCAGAATTACACAATAATTCTTGTACTTACCTCTCTGCAGCTGATCCAGAGATAGCCTTTTGAACACTGTTTAGTAAACAGGGTGTGTACGGTGCTAGAGTGCTTCTATCTTGCTTTCCT
This sequence comes from Sternotherus odoratus, assembly GCA_032164245.1. NCBI lineage: Eukaryota > Metazoa > Chordata > Testudines > Kinosternidae > Sternotherus > Sternotherus odoratus. Next base: position 133,175,165 of record JAVMKO010000003.1, on the reverse strand, counting down.
TGTAAAAGCAAGGCAGGGGTTCTGTTTTTAGTGCACACTTTGGTTCAGTGTGAATCCTGTTTTATGTTGTTCACACCTGCAGCTGACTAGCAGCCTGCTGATGGATTGTGGTTTTTGCTGCTCTCAGTGAATCCTCACTAACCCAGCTCTACAACAAAAAGCTGCTCTGCTAAACTGGAAACAAAGACGTGATTGCTCCTGAACACTTGAAAAAGGAAGAGCTGTAAAATATGCCTCATCTTCAATTACTTTTCCACTGTCAACTGTCTGGAAATAAACATGGGGTTTTAAGTGTACATGCGGATCTTTAGTCCTACAACAAATAGCTAAAACATATCCACATGCCTAGCCTCTATTGCGGTACAGGCATGTGTATTTAGGTGCCCAACTTTAGGCACTCATGTTTAAAAAGATACGCCATAACTCCCAATTCCCTCTCACTTGAATTAATGGCAAAAACCTCTACGACTTTAACGGTGCAGAACTGGACCGATACCTTCCTCTTTAATTTTATCATTACAGATCATATTCTGGAGACAACAAAAGGATTCACCATTAATGAAAGGGGTCTGAAACTACATAGTACCATTACTAGTGAGAGGGGTCAAGCTTCAGCCCCCCTCCTCCCACCAGAATAGATATCCAGTGCTTCTTAGCTACTTCTCCAACTAGTCCTTCTCAAGTTTATTGCACTTAGCATCACTGGGAACCAGCCCTTCGATGTTTGATTTTTCCTGTTGTGCTACCTTGTATATAACCTTTCTTCTATGGAGCAGAAAAGGCCAAGTTTCCTACATCTCCTAAAACATTCCTAAAAGCAAAGTTCCTACATCTCCTAAAACATCCATATAAATCTCTTTCATAAAGAAAGGAATGTAGGTTTGACGCCTATCCAGGCAGTTCTCTAGCCACTAAAATTTATTTTACATCTCATGAAGGAAAATTCACTTGAAGATTAAGACATTCTTTAGCAGCTTTTACATGGTATAAGGAATCTTCACGATATTCTAGCTATATTATATTTATTATATATATTATATTCTAGTTCAGGGGTCTCAAACGCAAAAGACCATGAGGGCCGCATGAGGACTAGTGCACTGGACCGAGGGCCGCATCACTGACACGCCTCCCCTCGCTCCTGCAAAGTGGCGCCCCAGCTTGTTCATTGAGGTCGCAGCAGCAGCACCTGGAAGCCAGGGCTCGGCAGCGGCCCAGCCAGGGCGCTTCGCAGGAGCCCTCTGCAGCAGCGGCCAGGAGCGGTAAGTCTCCCGCAGAGGAAGGCAGGAGGGTGGTGGGGAGCCTGGCTTACTGCTCCTGGCTGCCGCTGCAGAGGGTTCCTGGGAAGCACTGCCCCAGCTCATTCATTGAAGACGCAGCAGCAGCATCTGGTAGCTGGGGATCAGCAGCAGCCCAGCCAGGCAGCAGAGAAGCTTCCACTTCTGGCCCCTCCCTCCCGGAAACTGCTGGGGCGGGGGGGGCGCCAGGGAGCGGCTTTGCGGGCCGCATGCGTCCCCCGGGCCGCATGTTTGAGATCCCTGTTCTAGTTATATTATATGTCAGGATAATATGCATTAGACAGTTGTGTATGGTATTCTGTAACTCTTTCCCCCAGTTTGTAATGAAAGGTTAGGAACTCATCAGCAAAAAAAAAAAAAAAGAAAAAAAAAAGCTAAACAAGCTGAATACTTTAACTGCTCTTGCAATTCAGATGCCAAAACTAAGGATGGGGGATCATTCTTACTTAGCCTTGACATTTCAGTCTCCTAGTTGTTCTGCCTCCTCTTAGACTATCGGGGACTGGGGAGCCTGGCATAATGCCATCACTGCTTTTAAGAAGATACAGAAAATGTGGTAGCGATATTAGTATTTCCTGGCCACACTCACTCGCCTCCCCTCGGCAACTCTTTACTGGCACTAATGTCACATCTGGAGACGAATTTGTGAGCTTCAGCTTGGCTTCTCCACAGATTTTATTTCATTACAATGCCACCAAGTCATTTGTTTTTTGAGGTTCCCCCTCCCCAACAACAGGGCCCGATCAAGCCCATTGAAGATAATAGGAATCTTTCCAATGACTTCAATTAACATTGGATCGGGCCTAAACTGCTGAAAAATAAAGGGAAAGACTTTTAAATGGACAAATGGGAGGTTAGCATGCAGCTTCCCTTTTGTGCCTTTGAAGATCATTCTCAAAATATCAAACATGATCCAAAGCCCTAGTTATTTTGGTCAAATATTTGTATCTTCATTCTGCAACATTCTTGCTTAGCAATAACTCAGGGCTGCAACTATGGTGCACTTATAATCCCCGTCATCTGTAAATTTGGGCCCTTATTTCCTAAGAAATGTAATATCTACTAAAAAGATATATAAAAGCCTCCAATAATACAGTACAGTACTTCAGAATCTGGTGTTTAATATGGTAAGATGTTTTCGCAAGATTGTAAAGTTGTTTTGAATGACAAAATATTCCACTTCAACAGCAGCAGCAATTTACCTATTGTATGGTATTAGTGGTTAACCTGTGTATATTTGATTCAAAGCTACACTACGTGTGAGGATGGGATGGCGGGGGTGGGAGGAAGGAGTAACCTGGCCAACTTCACTACCTGCTGCCTTCAAGCATTGCTTCCAAGTATGCCCTCTTCAGGAAAAAGTTAAGACTACTTTATTTTGATTATAGTGCTTTCCCCAGGCAGGATTTTTTATTTCCGTTCGAATCTTTAAACCCATTACATTTTCAGTGATGCATTTTTATATTTACAGTTGACATCTTCATAGACGAATGGAACCTTTGAGCTACAGCTCTAAAGCATGAAGGTTGCCTGCAGTAAGTACTTAAATTATTTTACACCCAAATGGAGCCAGTTGTTTTTAGCTAAAATTTAATAAACCTTAAACCAATGACCTTTCTTTTACTGAAAGCTTAGACTTGTGAAAACGAACTTTCCAAAGAAACATAGTCTGGCAAGCTAACACCAAACAAAGGGCTATTTAAAGCTGAATGCTTTGTCAATTTATCAGCTTGTGAACATTCCGTCCCTAAGTTCCCCGCTGCTGCTAAATGTATAGAACAGTGGTGCTTTGGTTAATCGAATATTATCGATTTGAGTGTGTCACAGTGATCTCATTGAGAGTAATCAATAATAATCCAAAATCAATCAACTTGTGAACTATCATTTATCAAAGCTGGATACACCAAAATTATTTGCAGGCATGAAAAAGAGAAAGGAAGCTAGAAATAACAGTAATAGAATTAAAACAAAAATAGAAAACCCAGTGGGGATAATAATGTACGATAAACTGTTTCATCTTGTATTTAGCTGTGGCACTCTAAGTACTTTTCCCAGCATGAGGAAGAGCTCTGTGTAGTTTGAAACTTCTCTCTCTTACCAACAGAAGTTTGTCCAATAAAAGATATTATTTTGCCTGTCTTGTCTCTTTAATAGCATAAGCAAACATGTTCTCTCCATGCAGTTTCTGGAAGTTGATGACGACTCACATTTGTCCTTGCAAATATGCCAGATTTGCCCAGACTGAATTTTGAGATACATTTTCTCTCTCGGATGTGAAAATTCATACCAAGGGAGAGCATCAGGGGGTCACAGTAGCAAATGCTCAGGCATTATTTTATAAAAATAGTATTATGAACTGAATTTCAAATGTGTGTCACTGGTACCTTCAAAAAAGAACAAGACAAATATGTTGGAATACAAAGTAACTGCACCTTTAATTTTTGCAATTGCATTTAATAGGATGGGAAAGGATAAAAATACCAAATTTTTCTACAGAATGCATGAAATAGCCGTACCCACTTATCAAAAGAACTGTTATTATTGCTGGAGGCTCCTTTCTCAACATACTCACCTGTAATTTTGTCAAGATAATAAATCCTTCCATTTATTATAGCCCCTCAAATGGACCCTTCTATTTAATTCAAATGGAAAAAGGCACAAAGTGTCTAAAACATTTACTTTTGCTAATGTAAAAGTGTTGGCATTTTACTTCATTCCCGATAAGCCGGTGCCAGTGGAAGTGATTATTCTTTTCTTATTCAAAGCATATCAGCAGTTTGAAAGCACTCTCAATCTTATCAGGAGTATGAACAGCACAGTTACCGAAAACAGTTTGTACTGCTCCTCTCTCTTTCTGCCAGGCTATCAGATAAACCCAGCTAACTAACTGTATTTACACACAATCAAACATAAGCTGTGTCTTCGATGTACTGTAGCCTGATTCTAGCATGCCATAGGTTTTCTACTTGACATCAGTGTAACAAAAATACCAGCAGTGAGTATCCCGGACTGACAACAATTTTAAAGAAAAGTACAAAAGCATACAACTGTGACACCAAAAGGATGGGGGGGGGAGGGGCAGGAATAGAAGTTGAAAATGAATGCTTTTTAAGTAATAAACCAGTACAGTGCATCTCCTACTAAACACCACACAGACATTAAAATCCAGTAGCTATTTGGGAAACAGCATACAAGTGCTGAGGCAAAAATGTATTTGAAAAATATTTTGGCTTACTAACTATTTATTTGCATGTTATCCTTTTTATTTATTTATTCTCTCTTTCTAGTAGCTATCTATAATTGTAGAAAAAACTGCAATGATTTGTGAAGAGGCGCTTAAACACCTTTACCATCTCAGGTTGCAGATAAAATTGAAACCAAGCCTGACACTTGTGATGATCCAACCTTAGAGTTTTCCTGGTGAATTTGTTAAAATACTCAAAAATGCAAACTAAAGATTTTTTTAAAAAGTGTCTCACAGAATATTGATATTTTTACTGGTAAATAAACAATAGAGCTTTTATTATAATTTCTGTTTCAGAAAGGGAAATCCTTGTAAGATTTTGTTTGATAGGCGTCACATTTTTACAGGGCACAATTCTCCTCTCACGTACAGCACATCAGTGTAAATTAGAGTAAGTCCACTGAGTTGAAGGAAGAATTTGGCCCGAATTACTTTTAAAATGATAGGTACCATGTAGCAATTGAATAATGAAATGTAAAGGTGGATTTATGTAAGGCATATAAGTATGTAGACAGAGATGTCATGGAATTTTAGAAAACATTTTAAGTTTGTTTGAACAGTTGATTAATTACAAAATCCGCTCCTGTGAAAGAATCTGCTGCTTAAGCTTTTGTCTAGGAGTGCACTCTCTTCCCACACCCACCCACTGACTTATGCGGAATACCTCTGATAGAATAGAAAAGGGCAGGCACGTGCCACCACCTGAGCCCATCTCGTGCTTCTGTCTGGACTCCAGGAACTGAATGAGCCATTCCCTAGATTTGTAGGAGAACATGAGATGAATTAAGCCAAGTGTGCAATGCTGTGTAATTCATCCGATTGTTGCTTCTCCATCTGTGACACCATGGCCCCATGATTGATGGGACAGGTGTCATTCATACTAATGTAAACCACTAACAGTGGCAGCTCAGCTCTTTTAATATGACCCAGCACCAACTGTACACAATCAGCTCCTGATAGAAGGATGATGTGGTGCCCATAAGCCTTTATTCAGTTAACAGGAATTCTGGCTTTACCCCTTTATTGCTCATGGGAACAGTTGGTTAAAGACATGGCATTTCATGCCACTTCAAAACATCTGATCTGTCCCACTAGGTTAACGGCTGCTATGAGAACATTGCCAGCAAATTCTTTCACTGCTGGAAAAATGAATATAATTTAGTAGTGGAAATCTTAGATTCGAGGCCCATTAAGCAACTATAGTGAAAAAAATCTTTTGCTATATCATTTTTTTTTGTTTAGAATTTCACTAAAAATTGTTTTGATAGCAATTCCCATTAGCTTGCTTTCAGAACTGTAATCAAAATGCATTGTTTTTAAAATGTCATTTACTTTTTACTTAGCATCTACTTTTACTACAACAAAGTGTGGCCAGTAAAACCATCAAATTGTTTCACTAATCAATATCACCAGCTTTCCAAAATTAATTCCTGACAATTATTTTAGCCATGACACTTGTCAGCCAAGTGTACCATGAACAATGTAAGGAAGCTTTAACATACAAGGACAGTAACACTTATCCTCTCCAAAAAGATTGAACCCTACTGCCAAGTTGAGGAAGGAATTACCAGACAGTGAACTGCTGGGAGGGACGTGGTAAATGAAAGCAAATAACTATAAAACATAATGATTCAGTCTTTCTGTTGCATTTTCAATATGTGGAGAATTATGATCAAAAAACCCCAGCTGACTAAACTGGGTGGCTTTGCTAGATTAAGAAGTGTATGGTTTCACTATTACATGAACTATTGCTTTTCATTTGGTTTTCCAGTTTTACATATGCTTAAAAAGTTTCAGATGTGAGATACAAAAGTAGATGTTTTCTCCAAGAACATTTATGTAAACAAAACCAAAGGGGTGGGGGAGAATCTGATAGATAAGGATGGATTTAATAAAACAAGCCACCTCCTCCTCCCCTCCCCACCCAATCCTTCATATGGGAAAAAAATTAACTAATGCTCAAGGGCAAGTCAGCATCTTCATTTCACACAGACTTTTTAATTACATTTGTCAGTATGGGTACATCTGCAAGATTTTAATGGGACAAATATGATGTTAGGCTGTCCAATTTCTGTCCTTTTTTGGGGGGGGACGATGTTCAAAATAAGCATCAGCAAATCATCAACATCTTCTCATTCTAACTAGCTACATCCATCAATCTCTGATCACACCTATTAGAATCTCTTTGTAGCCAACAGTACATCTTGCAACAGCTTGACCAGTTGTTTAAGGAAAGAGTGTGTGATGGAGCAAAGCTAAATCGACACATCCGTGGATACTTCTGACACCCTTCAGCATGGCTAATATTAATTTGTTTTCTTTGGCTAGGTAAGTGCTGCCAAAACACATTATATATGGTATGCAGTTCCAATCAAAATGATGAAAAGGAGATGTGCAATTTTGTTTCACTCGAAGCCACATGAAAAGACAGAGGAATAAGATACAAGGGATTATTACAAAGCAGTAGTCTAGAGACTAAAAGTATTCTGTTTTACAGTTTGGCTTCAGAATACAGCCCTTTATCCAACTACGTCTATGCCACCTATACAAAACCTCTGCTGAGATTATTTTTTTTCCTAGATTTTTACTTGAAAAATGAATAGGTTCAGTAAAATACATGACCACATGCGTAAGTAAATGTGCACAGTTCTACACAAGGATATTATGAGCTGATTGATTAGATTGGAGGAAAGGAATCTCTGTTTAATAAACCCGGGCCATATGAAGTTACTGCAGTATATTGATGAACCACTCCACACTTGCATGTGTAATGTCCTGTGTCACAAGGTGTGTCATGGAGAAGATACGACGTACATTTTTAATGCTTAATTTTTTTTTGTTTCCATATGTGTTTGATACAAATCAGATAGTGTGCATGCAAATTACTTTTGAAGGAAATTCTACATAAATATTGCCCAAATATAAAATCCTGTCATCTGTCTCAAGATGTCTCAGGATCAGAAATCAAGCTGAAAAATTGTACATTTGTCACATATTGAGTAAAACAGCACCGATCCACCTCAATTCTAAATGTTTCATTAGTAAATGATCTGTACAGGACACCAGCAGCAGAATTTTACATACCAAAGATGTAGGAAAAAATTGAAACAAAAAGTTTGATTGTACTTCCATCTGAAAGGAAGTGCTCAAAAAATGCTGCACCAGATGATAAAGTTCAGCTTCATAATACAGAGAGAAAATTAAAAGAGCTTATTAGGAAAGGGAAGACTCCCAATAACACTAACCTAACTCGATAGAGCAATGGGGAGGAAAGATACACTTGGCTGTTACAAAGGAAGCAAATACAGAAAAAAATAATTATATTCCATGCATTACATAAACAACTAAGGCTAAGAGGTTTAAATCTTTCAGAACGTTACAAAAATATGACTCATTTAAAGGAGCACATAATATCAAAAGGCAATGGTTTATAATATGTATTGCATCCGAATTATTCGGCAAAGTACTACAGAAATGGAAAAATACTATCCCTGTAAGAAATAAAGGGAGAGCACACATGATCCCGCAAAAGCACAATATAAACAACTGAAAACAATCTTTGCATTAACATATCATTATACTTTACTTTTTGCCAAGAGCAACTTAAAACATTTACCAGAGGCTGATTTTTTAATTTTTTTTATTACTTTTTTGGGGGGTGAGGTGGATCTGAAGGAAATTAAAATAGAAGCTATATATTTTATATAGGTTTCTAAAGGCATCAGGCTTTACATTAAAAGGGATATGTATTTTTTTTCTAAAAAAGAAATTATATTTTAATAAAAGCAATACCATGTCAGAGGAAGTGTGCTTTCACAATGAAATTTTTTGATAAAGGCCAAAAATTACAGGAATGCTCCTAAATATTATTACTTATGTAAATGATTATAGGAAGTTCAAATTATTTATATAAAAGGGTGGAAACAATATTAATGCAAAAATTAGAAATGTTGGAATCTATGAAGAATTTGACAAATACAATCAGAAGCAAGAATTTTGTTACTTTGTTATTTATTCAACTGACTCCCTCTTCTAAGATAAGCAAAACCAATAGGTGAAAGCCATAAATTCTTAGAAAGGTAACTGCATGCAGAACAGTGGAGAGAGAACTTTCCATGGCTATTGTAGATACACACTACATACAATATATGACTGTAGAGTGCAACCTGTGTGACACAATCTGTTGTATGTGGATTTATAATTGATTTATACCTGTACATAAATGTACATGTGTGTGTGTGATTACATCAGTGATGTCTAAAAGTAAAAGAAGATGTATGAAATTTAAAAGAACATGTAGTAAATGGAGTGTCAAGCTGCAGAGACTGTTGGTGTCATCCCTGCACTATCAAACATACACATGAGTATGACTGGAGACAGAGATGCTAAATATTTCACTGTCAGAGCATGTCGAGAAGTGCAATTCATTTTTCTCTCATGTGCTTTAGGACAATGATAATTTAATACAGGACTAGTGGATGTAAAAGAGATAAAAACTGAACAAACTGGCCCAGCATAATCACAGATTTCCTCTAGAGAGCTCGCTAGCATGAGGCTCATATGCACTTGTAACATATCAACATTTTATTGTTTCTTTCTCCATGAATCTGCTATGAAGCACGAATTCACAGCAAAGCTCATCTCACGACAGAGCTTACTTTCAACTCCAGTAGGGACATTGACCTAGAGCTCTTTTCAAATGCATTATCTCTATCTTAAGCCTTGTAATGACTGATATAATATTAGCAAAACTTACTAAAAATTGGGCCCATTTGTTTGAAGGGTGCTAACAGATGTATTAATAAGTTCATTCTTACCTATACTTGCAATAGGGCGAAAACAGCACCCCATATATCAAGGGTCACTGTCCTTTGAATATGATAGTCATTTTAGTGAATATTTCTAATCACACTGTTGAAAAATTATTAGGATTTAATATCACATTTTCACTGTATAATCTGTGATGTGTGTTGTACAATACTGGCTTATGTAGCTTTAAGAAATATGGGCATACTATAGCTGCTAGATACTCTCAGCCAAGAATGCTTTGAGTATTGTTAAGTATAATCATGGACAAGTTACCTTCTGTATTTGATGAATAGCACCATGGATTTGAAATTAATTGCAAAAGTAGGGCTTGGCTAATGAGGCAGTCCTTATCTTTTCTCAGCACTGCAAGCACAAGTATTTTTCTGCTGGCTCAATATTTTCTTTTACATGCCCAAAGTGCTATGAGCGAAGATGAAATCTGATTAAAACAACAAAACGAACACCTGAACTGTCACAACAGTCCAACGCAGCTCCAGGAAGTGAAGGCTATAAAGGCTAGTCCTACTCCCTGTTCTTTGCATGTGTTTTTGAAAATAAATAAATAAATAATGCATATCGCTTCTTTCTATTGCGTCCATTCCCATTAGCATCTTTGAAAACACTTTGCCAAGAGTAGAGATATTCCTTACTGTAGGATTACAGGTACAGTGCCTTCTATATGTCTAGGCTTTAGTGAAATAAAAGGTCTTAAAACATAGGGCTCTTCAAAAAAAAAAAAAAAAAAGGACAGCATGCCATGCAAAAGAAAAAAAACAGTAGAGAAAATTATCAGCCATTCAAGAGAATTAATGGACATCCACAAGGGCTTTGCTAATAACATGGGTTAATTACCACTGCAACGCACCAGGCTCAGTAAATAAAAGAGCACAACCATAAACACATTAAAAAATGAGCAGCCATCACTAAAAGAGGGGCCAGCCCCAGTAAATGAAAAGCTGTCAAAGAGCCATTTCAGAACAAGCCCTTCACACTTTCCGCAGGATTTGAAAACTTGCCAAAGAAGTCTATGGAAAAACAAAAAAACAAAACTCAAAAGCAAAAACAAAAAAGGAAACATGGAAGAAGGCCCATTTGCTGTCCAAAGAGAACAAAAAAGAAATCTATTCATTCAGACACACTTTTGGGCTTACTTCATACCAGAAAGTTTGGTTCTGCATTGTGTGCTTAGTACGGTAGCTGAGTCCCTCTAGGTTTTGGAATTGAATGCTAACTGCTTGCTTTATTTTTAAAAAAGGCTAAGATAACGAACACCTCCAATATGTGAGGTTAAAAACCTCCACCTCAAAGAAAGTAACTGTAGAGTGAAGTCGATTGTCATTTCCCACTAATGGATGAAGAAATGTTCTACAGTCCACCCTTCCCCCATCTTCACAAATTGCAGGTATTTCCAGAACAAATTCTTTGGAAATAAGAACTATCTCAAAATATTTTGATAGGGGAAGAATGAAATTAAGACAAACACTCTCTCAGATCTCTCTCTCTCTCTCTCTCTCATACACACACACACTTATTATATAAGTAAACACATGAACCATTCCCAGATTGAAACAGGATACTGTTTATAAAAAAGAATATGAACGATGTACACTATCATCATATTAAAGTATTTTTATTGTATGTGACTCCAGACTAGATCCACTTTCATTATCTAAATTACACTTCTCTTACTGCTCATAATCTGTGCATTTTATCCCTCATGCTGTAGAATCAAATAAAAATCAATGCAACATTGTAACAGCCACATTTGTTTCTTTTTAATTAAATTATTTTGCATATTTTTGAATGGGGAAAGTAGGGAAAGGGATCAAGGGGTACAAATTCATGAAACAGATAGAGTGATCCACAAAGGGCAAATGGACACAGTGCACAGAAGCTATCTGGAGTCACAAATCTATTCAGTTTTCTATGTTTGGCACTCAGAGATCATGTTTAAATTTACTAAACTAGTTCCTCCCCCTCCTCCCCTTCTTTGGAGTGTTTCAATTGCCTTTCCTTCTTCCAACAGCTGTGACAACTGTTAAAACAGTCAGTAAAATTAAGTCCGCTCTATAATCCTGTAGTCAATGTTACATTTTAATCAGAGGTTGTAGGAGATTTCATGTTATGAGCACAATGATTCATTTAGAATGATTAAACTGACACATATGTCAAAATGGGCAGATATATTTATTGCATCTGTTAGATTATTAACTATTATTATTAATTATTAGTATTATTACTATTGCTGAAAAGCAAAAACCAAGGTTGCAGATGGCTTTAAGTTATTGCATTCTTTAACATGCTCTGCCTTAAAATCAAAGCATACCTAGTGATGGTCAGATAGATGTCTGTGCACTCCCAAAATGTTTGGTCAATTTTTAGCCTGGATCCTCCTCTACACAATAATTATTGTAGAAATTGTCCACTTGTAGAAATGTTTATTTCATCTGTATAGCTTTCTCTGTGGTTTCCTGTGCATGTGCACGACAGCATACAGTCAAAATACAACTACTATCAATATTGATAGTTCTGGGGTTTATTAATTGAGACAGAGACAGATGTGTTTCTGAACATTAGATATTTCTGTCTGCCCACTCAACCACACACCCATCATACCCTACATCCGGAAAGTAAATTGGATTGTTTTAAGAAGACTTTTAGTTGAGCCAAAAGGGGGTGGGGGGGGGGGGAGGAGGGAAGAATTAGTTTAAATCTTGCAGCAGAGCCAAAAAGACATGTGCCCTGATTTCATTTAAATGCATCTACTTTAAGAGGGTTATCTAAACTAATCATTCAAATTAGCTGTAAGAAGGTAAATTCAGGAAAGCTCCTTTAAAAAGAACTTCTTCCTATCTTTAATTTTTTTTAAATTATTTTCTACAGAAAATTTAAAACATTCAGTGAAAGCTATGGCCATTGCATTCTTACATTATACACCAGCTCACGGAGCACTGACCTATAAACCATATCTTAGTGGGCATCCGACCTTTGTTTATTTTCATTTATTTCCCTCTGCAGTTTTATAGGGGGTTCTTCCCTCTCTCATCTCAAACTGTTTTCCAATTGGCAAGTCTATTTACTGCTGTTCTCTTTAGTTCCTATGTTATATCATCAGCATACAGTCACTGTAAGTCACTTTCCATCTCTGGCTTAATTACAAATAGCAATGCAATATGCAGACACTAAGGACAGCTAGTGGGCATCTACCTATAATACATGGTCACCTCTCTATACAGCCTTCCTACACAGTACATCTAGGGCTATATTTCTATCAGCATTTTTTCTTCAGTATTACAACATTCATTGCTAGTGTAATATAAAGCAAAGCAAAATAACTAGTTCGACATAAAGGAAAATGAATCAATGACAGCTCCCATGATATACTAATATTTAATCCTGAGTATATGTTGAAATCAAGTTTATAAGCTACTCATCAGCACTAGAATGCGGATTTTGTTTGGGTTTTCTGCTTTTTATCGCAGAGAGTGCAAGTATGTCTACCTGCATGTATACAAAACTAGGTAGTTAATAGATACAGATGTAACAACTCTCTATACATTATATACATTAAAAAGTATTCTATTGTCTTTTACAGGGAAGAGAAACAACAAAATAAAACAAAACAGGCTACAGGCTAGTTGCCACAAATTTATTTCAATCTACCAGTTCTCTATTAAAGTACAAAACATTAGAAACCAGTTTGGTTCTTTTCTTCCTCAGTATTTTCTTCCCCTTTATTAAAAGGCACACAATTCCCTTGTTACTACATAGACTGATTTGTCAGTGAAGTGCTGGTTGAACAGTATTTTAGACCTGAATTGCAGAAATCTAGTTGTGAATATTCATCCTTAAAGAGGTATTAGCAGTTCTGTTATTTTCCCCGCTAATTCTGCATAGACAGACATGACAGGGAGTCCAAAATATCTGTCATACTGAAAATACACGAGGCACTAATATAAATCATTTTCAGAATATATTATTTTTAAACCTTTTTTCCCTGGGAAAATGTGTCCTACTCCAAGGCATATTTTAACAATTCACATTTGTGCCAAGTGCCTATTATTAGTACCTGAATAAGAAGTGACTGTCACACAGCTGTTTTACTGACAGTCACAGGGCTTTGACTCAAAGGTAACATTGTAGTCAGAGAACAATTCTCCACTTACTGAATTAGCAGATCACCCTCAGCACAAAAAAGACAAGACAGACACAAACGACCATTCAAGCACACAGACGCCACAGAGCACTACCTGAATCAATGTTTATATGTTTTCATTTTTTTAAAAAGGAACACACACACAAAAAAAAAAAAAAGGAAGGAAGAAAGGTACCTACTCTTCTTCGTAGTGAAGGGAAAAAGATTCAGGAAGGCAAAGTTCTACCGAATCCATGTGCGCTCGGCAACCATTATTTGTGCACCCCAGCAATAAATCAAAGTTTCCTTGACAGAGCACAGTGCAATTAACACAAATGTTCTCCTGGTGACAAGCCTATAGGCACAGCCAGTTGGGACCAAAAGCTCTCACACTCTCCTAATCAAGGACTTAAAGCCCCGATTGGAGCTTATTAATATGAAGTAGGGCTTTACATATGCAGTCCCACTGGCCAAGACAGATACTGGATTGGTAGCACATTAGCCAATCAGATGTGAGGAGAACAGAGGCTGCACAGATTGAGAAGAGCCAGGCAGGTAGAGAGGGGTGGAGAAACTGAAACAGACTGAAAACTGAGAGTAGGGAGTTAATAAAAAGAAATGTAAATGCTACCAATATTGTCTAAGAGGCTACAAAGAAAAACTAATTAGCATAACTCTCTAGGCACTAGATGTTTTCTGTAACTTAAAACACTGTTAGCCAGGTACCTTGAATGGAAGAAATACATGCAGACTCTCAGTTAATGTTGTGAAGAATTCATCATAAGGTAGAGAACTAAGTTTGTGCTGCCATTGTCTGTTTATTTGATTGTTGTGTGGGGAGGAAGGATTGCTGGGGGGGGGGGGGAGGGAGGGATGGGGAAGGAGACGGTTTAAGTGCTTTTGCTTTTTTACATGCATAAATGATTTTTTTATCTTCTAATTTTTCTGGTACATACTGAGCACCTAAACTCAAAATTAATTGTTCTAAAGATTCTGGGTAACTGAACTTTTAACTGTAGGTTTGCATTGTCAATTTTTTAAATATATATTTAGAACTGAAAATCTCATTCAGTACAGACTTGACAGAAAAATTACACTTTAAAAATGCATCTGTTTTAACAGCACAGGTGCAGACATTGTTGGGAGCACATACGTGTACATATACCTATAGTAGACACATGCTAATATGGGCATATTTAACACATTAGCCACAAATGCAAAACAATTAGGTGTTGTTCATAAACAGAAGGAAAAGCTGCTGCACTGATCAATTTCTTCTGTAACTGTGCAGGGATTATAATGGACTAAACTCAACCTGTTTCATTTTAACAAGATCAGACTGCATTGTGGTAGGTCTCCATACATACTCTTGCAGGTTGTTTTTTTAAAATTTATTTTTAAAGCAAATTTTACGAAACTGGAAGGAAAGTAAACATATCACACCCATTACCTGTATATATGCCACATGCCATTGCCTACATAATCATCTTTGAACCCAATTGCTCCAAACCACTTGCTTTTATAAGTCAGTCATCCACCTCATAAAGAAAACTCATTGAATAAACCAATTTTAAGCAAGTGACCATACACAAAATCAGATACTGTTTACACTCTAAACACAAATTTTAAAAAGAGCAGCTGAAAAATGGGGATATGATTAATATCCCTCAAAAGCTACAGTTTATTAACAACACTTCAGCTAAAATATATTTATTTTCTGGTTTCAGAGAAAGATTTTTTTCCTGCCAACCTGCAGTGGAAATAAATACCAGCTACTTATGATGAGGAGATAACTGCTACCTTCTTAAGAGTGGAGGACCCACAATTTTTTCTAATTCAGCTCTAGTGTGCACAAATCTTTTGTGACTGGAGTCCTACATGATGCAAATGACATAATCTTTAAGATCAAAACAAACCAGTGCACACCCTCAGAATGCATTAATACTATTCACAAATGGGAACAAAAAGTCCTCTTAAAATCTATTACACAGCTTTTGGGGGAAAGAAATCCCAGAAATTAAGTCCAAAAATATAAATGCAATAGACATGTTTGTGACGGAGAGTGATTTCCAGTGTAATGTATTTAACCAGATGTAAAAGATAGGCCTGCTCCTTACATATGCATCATAAAATACATGCAAGTTTAAGGATCAGACTTCACACAGCACAACCATGGCTCTCACTACTGTATAAAAAGCAGGTAGTAAAAGCTTAATTACCAGTAGCATTATGCTGTCTATATTGTTAAATGTGAACTCTGTAATTAAGATGTAAATTCGGTTGTGAGCAGTGAATTAAAAGAGCTCTGAAATGTAGAATAAAGCCCAGGCATTCTGCAGACATACCATACAGACAAAAAAAAAGTAGTTTTTTATCAAATCTTAAAACAAGAGGAATTTTATCATTTTACGGCATTAAAACCCCTTCTTAAAAAAGCACTTTGATAAAAGAAATGCTGTGATTGTGGCAACCAAATCAGCACTTGAAAATTAAATATTTATTCTGTGCTATAGAAATCTTGATTTCCCTATAAATCCAAAGTCCAAATCCCACTAACTGGTTTATACATGCACGTCTCCAACAATATATAAAGCAATAAATGTCTTTAGTTTAAATGTATAACTTTAAAAATACATATACACTCACTATAAAGTAGCTATTTTATAACTATACCGGCATTTGGGTTTGAAATTCCTTCAGACCCTGTACCTGTGTGTCTTTTATTATTAAAAGATAATCCATGAAGGATCTATATATATGAGTAATTTGAGACAAGTCATTTTTAAAGTATCATCATTGTTACTGGAACATATTTAATTTGAAATATTATTATTAAAGCATTTTAAACCTATTCAGACCAAAATTTACCTCATGTTTACTTTTGTTCATTATCTTTTAGACTGTATATATACTCAGCAGCTGAAAATCTGACGGTCTATTGCCTTCTCTTGTGGTCTGTCTTCCATCCTTTTCATGTCCATATAGTTTCCACTACCCCTTTGCTTTCCCTCCCTATCCAATCTTTCTCTCCCCCTATTAACCATCACTACCTTTCCACCAACCATCTTTCATCCAGGCAAGCAGCTGCCTTCACTGCTGTGCTGCTCCTTAGATGACCAGAAACACAGTGCTGTGCTATACTTTGCGTGTTGATAAACAAAGCAGTTGGCTTTCTCCCCTAGGACTGAAAGTGTCACCTCCACCAGGCCAGGGTCTGGAATTCCAACTGCATTCTTGAACTTTGGTTTCCCCAGTTACCGTTCAGCTAAAAAAATGAAAGAATACTACAACAGATAACTGGGGCAAGTGTGTAGTTAAGTTTTCCCAGTAAACTTTCTTGCACCACATTTGAAATAAATAAAAAGCACTGGGGGAAAAAATACAATCCAGGCAGGCACTGGTTTAAAGAATTTCAGCAGAGGCTATGGATTAAGAACATGCATGTACACACATGCGCGTCTGAAAAATGTATTAATATCTACAGTGCAAAATCTTACCACAAGGAGTATACAAAACACAGTAGAAATGAAACAGAGAGAAAAGGGGGGGGGGGGGGGGACTGTCATGAGTGTCTGCACCAGTCAATGAGAATTATGGTGCAGTGTCTGCATCTCCACATCTCTCTATGCGTATAATTATCCCTATGTACAGAACAGTACATCTTTAAGCGCATTCACACTTAAATACAATCAACATTTCAAGGCATCCAAGCAGCCAGATTCCTTAACCACAGCTACCTCAAGGCAAAGATTCAGTGGCACTTTACAGAAGCAGCACAGCACGTCGTGCCAAGTGCATTATATTTACTTAAAAGCGCTATGAGGAAAAGACAGTTGGGAAGGGAAAAAAACATCAAAAATTCAAGCACCTGCTCGGAGATTATTTATTTTAAAACAAATACTCGTTCTGCACCTAGTATAGTTAAGAAGGATGTTCCCCATCTCAACGAAATCTAGAAATGGGCTATCATATCTTCCATCAAGTTTGAATTAAATGTTGAAATATCACCATTTGTTTGAAATGAACTATGAGAGGACCAAATTAGTGTTTATTTGCAATTCCCTCTTTGCCACTCTGCAAAGTAACTTGGCGAGCTAGTGTCAAATAAAAACAAATTTCTGTTATGCTACTGAATGCTTAGCATTAAAACCGCGCTGCTGCTGTCTTATTGCTCCTTAGACACATAATTGGTTTGGACACACGGATTTGATTTTGGAGTTTTGCCTTTCGTGCTCTTTATTAGAAGGCACGCAGTGCATCTCTGGACACACTGTTAATGTTGAAAAAAAATTCTTTGCGCTAAAAAAGTTGCAAACTTTGTTCACGTTTGTATATAGTTGGACAAAGCATGGCAGGTAATTACTTTAGAACCATCTGCTACTTCAATCTGTATTTAGCATTAATCACTTCTTGCTTTGATCATGGACAAAAAAAACAACAACCCAACACTATCTCAAAATGTGCTTTACAACTTCACCATAGACCAGGAATTATTCTTCCACACACAAAGCTGAGGGTTAGTTGGTTATTTTTTAAACTGTAGCAGATGAAATTTCTTCTCCAAAAAATCACAGCAATCACTTGACTGTATATGGTAATATGGCAAAGTCACCTGATCTTAATAAAACACTCCATATTTTCTATTTCCTTTATTTTCAAGGACACTGGCATTGATATTTAAATGACTGCCTTCCCTGATAGAGAATAGAACCCTTTCATACTGCTGTAAGTGAAAACTGTTCTACTGAACAAAATACCTTTTCCAAAGCCTAAAAAAAAAAAAAAGTGGCCACCCATTGCCTGACATCCAAAAAAAGTCCACTCATTAGAGAGAAATGGAGCATCCACTCCAATATTGATATTTTTCGATTACACCCAGCTCTTATCCCAGTGTAAGTTTCTTCAGAGAAGCAGAAGAGTGTTACTGTCTCAGACAGCAAAGGATAAGATGACTGAGGGAATTCAGTTGCTCTGTTTAATTAATACAGGATTATTTCACTTTCATTTTGTGAAGCTAATAATATGACTGGTGGAATGTCAGTAAAAATTAAATCATAAACTAGTGCAGTACCAAAGGGAAAACTTACTTTAGTTATTGAGTATTCCCAGCAGAAATCTTGAAAATCTTATACATATTTACACTGATAAAATACCACATGTACTTCATGGGATACCGCAAGCTTTCAACAATCCTTATGGCATGTATTTACAGAGCAAGAGTTAACATTCTGAGATTACACGTTGATAAATGAGTTGCAGTTATATTGTTTCCTGAATGTTAAGCACCAAATGCTAAATGCAGAAACACATTCAAGGTCAATGTCCTATTTTAGACCTTTTCAGCAGCTGTGGTATTATGATAATCACACTTAAAATATTCCTATAGAAAGAGTGAATTAGCCCTTTTCACTGGAAAGATGATTATGATAAACAATAAATCTGAAAGAGGACAAATTCATATTTCTTTTTTCCAAAGCAATGAATTGCTGTTACTTATTGTGATAGTGGCATTTCCATGCAGGAATAAAAAAAAGAAAGGTCCACACGGTATTCTACTTTTGAATTACCTTTTATTTTTAAAAGGTCTTATAACTGAGAAAACATTTTTCCACAACAATTTTCTTGTTTGCCATCAGAACAAAAACACCCCATTTAATACTCAGTCTTTCTTTCCCCTCCGCAACCTGCATGAAATATAGTATCCCACAAAACAAGACGGCAGAGAAGAAAAACTTAACATCAACAGCCATTCCTAAGTGAGATTAGGGTTTTAATTCTAACTAATTGAGGTACAAGATCTGATGGGTCAGCAGCATCTCCTCCCCCCTCCCCTCCCCCCCCCCCCCCCCGTCTTTCTACCTGACTGGAAGCTCAAGGAGCTAAAAATAGAAAAGAAGAAGATGGAGTACAAATATTTCCCCAGTGAAAACACCAATAATCTTTACCGTGAGCTGACATGAATTGCTTGTTACACTGCCCTAGGATATCATGGCTTGAAGCGACAGCACAGACACACACACACACAAACCACTAACCATCCTCAAAGCTATTGTAATATCTGTTTGTGCATGTGCATGTTGCAGGTGCCCCTATGAAATTTGACTTCTGGCCGATACACCTGCCATACAAAACACATTATCTGCAGTTTGTTTTTTTCCCCTTACTATCCCAGCCCGTCTTCCATCACTCTTCTCTCTCTTTCTCCCCCTACTCCCCCCTCCACTCCCTTTGCTCTGGCATTTTTATTATTAATGTTATTGCTATTATTACTGTCCAAGCATAAGCTGATCCACAGGGGAGCCTGTGTAATTTAACCCCTCAAGCTCTAAATTCCTTCACATGTGCCAAAGACACAGGTTTGTTGTTGCCTCCAGCAATATCCCAGGAAGACGAGTGATGGCGGTGTCATATCATCACACAGCGACTTAATCTATTGCGACACCCAGGGAATGGGCAACTGAAGAGATTTACAGAACACGCTCTCTGACTGCATACAAAAATGTTATCCCCCTTCCCAGTAAACCCAAGTAACATGGAACAAAGTGAAACAAATTTCACCCTCCTACTACTCTCAATTGCTATCACTCACTGTATATTATCCAGTCCTCCCACAATGGTAGTGACCCTACTGTACATCTTATATCTATGCAGCACTTTTACTACATTCATGTTCTCTCTCCTTTGTTCTTCTCATGTTCCCTGATTAACAAACAGCCAGATCATGTTGAACTGCCAAGTAACATAGCCTCAGAAATCTTTTGTCCGTACACTAGATGACTGGAACCATCACTTACACCAAGGTTATCTCTGTGTGCTCTCCCCTAACATCAAATACACGTTTCTAAAACAATAGTTTAAAGAGCTTGCACTTTTTAAGGGTGCACAAAACACTATACTAAACTTTCAACCTTTAGCCACAGAAGAAAAGCACCTACCATGCATACTGAAAAATGGGAGACTGCCTTTCCACCCCAAGGACTTTCCACATGGGCATTGTACTTTTGTCATCAATTACTATTATTAAGAAAGAATGTGAATTTCACATGGAAGTATGTCACTAACTTAGAAGTTAGATGATATTCTCCAATTTAACTCTGATGCTTAATTGGGATGGAAGAATTTGGGGTGAGTTTAATCAATTTTGGAATACTCCTTGAGTTAGAGAGCTAAATAAATCAAAGAGAATTTTCACTGGTATTGGGGATTGGGGGAGGAGGGGATATTAGATTACTTTCCCTTCTCTAAATTGGAATCCTAAATATTAATATGACAACATTTAATGAAGCATGAAGTCCCTTTATTAAGGCCTGACCCAGCAAGGCTTTAAGTCATGCAACTAGTCCTTATTTACTTGAACCCTGATATTGATTTTAGTGGGACTACTTAAATGTGGAATGCTTTGCAGCACTGACTGGGCCCTTAGCATCTGAAATGTAAAACACTTGTCATTTTCCAGACTGCCAGCCAAATGAATTCTGAGAACACACAGGTGCATACATACACAAAGTCTCTATAGGGCTAAACAGCATCTTGTGGTTTCCCCCCAATGACTATAATATGAAGAGACAAAAAAAAAAAAAAAAAAGCAGGTTACGAACATGCTGGTTCCAGATGGGGAATTGGTTTGAGTAGTTCTAGAGAAAATTGTGTTTCACCACCGATTAAACTTACCCCAAGTCTTGCAGCCCAGTCCACCTGAACATTGGAACTTGGATGAGATTAAAGAAAGTTCTGAGAGAACACATTTGAGCTCAGGTGAGATGCTGTTCTCCACACTCAAATGAGCCACATACTGATGGCTGAAAAGTGCATGATAACTCATTCAAAAATGTTCAAGGTAGCACTATGCACTAATGCAGTATAACATTTCTGCAGTCACTAATGTGCGTATAGAGTATCGTTTTATTTGACCACTTTTTAACTCCAATGTATTAGAATCACATTGTTAAATAGAGGGTCTTGCCTTTATTTGTTGTGGCTAGTGCAATGAAAACATTCAAATTTTTTCTACCTGTATTAGCAAAGAAGATTTAATGAGACAATATAGTCCTAATGTGATATTTTTGTGGGTGAAGCTTTCCATTATTGCCTGTGTTCCTGTCCCACTGCCAGCCTTATTTCTATTGATCAGGCAGTTAGTCCTATTCAATTATTCAATCTCAATCAATAAATTTAGCTCTATGAGATGTAAACATTGTGCTTATCATTATCCAACTTAATTCATGTGCCTGCAAATTTGAACAGATTTCCAGGTTTCCTTCTTTACAAATAAGCAAAACTAGGTTTCTGAAGCTAGACTTTACTTCCAACTAGTTCTATCACCTTTTTAGCCTTTGCATTTCGCAGGGATTTGGTTAAATTCTGCCACATTGACAGAACGGATATTTCCTGCCTGAAACGAAAAAACAATGAATTATTTTTATTAAATACTAGAATACCAGAAGCAATGAAAGTGATAGTGCCAGATTTTTAAAGGAGGCCCAATGAGTGCCCAGTTCCAAAATGAACGTCTATGTTGCTACTGCAAAATGCCAAATATGCACTTACAAATCAGTGCCCATCTATTGTGCCTAACACTGAAAACTGGGTCCTATCAATCAAACCCAACCATCTCCAAATGGTCATTCAAGTTTTATGTGCACAAAAAGGTAAACGTGAACAAATGTGGAAGGAAGACATGGGGGACAGAAAATTGAAGGTCCAACTTCTGATGCTAGCTCGGGGCCATTTTATTAACTTTGCCACAAAGTCCAGATTTCTGACCTCAAAATCATGTCAACATACTAATCTGTTCAATATACAATATATCTTTCCCTCTTAGAATCTGAGGTTTTAGGGCTTTCTCAGCCAAAAATCACATTGTTTTCACTGGTATTTTTGCCTGAGTAAAGCCTTCAGGAATAAACCTTACATTACAATTTTGAGGTTACAGGTTACAGACTTCTACTGTTTTGAAGGACATGGTCCCTAGATAGAGAATGTATCAGATATAGGGTGACCAGACAGCAAAATGTGAAATATTGGGACGGGGTAGAGAGTAATAGGAGACTATATAAGACAAAGACCCCAAAATCGGGACTGTCCCTGTAAATTCGGAACATCTGATCACCCTAATCGGATACTACACTGGTAACAAATAAATTTCATCACGATCTTCAATTATACAGACAACCCAGTCACAGACAGAAGTAATGACACTTCCCCTCAGTTCAAATAATGCTGTCCTGTGAAATACTGAATTTCTCCTAATACGCTGGGTTCCTTAACTCCCATTGCTGTCAATGACAAAAACAAAAACAAAAAAAAAAAGCCCCAGCACCTCACACGTTTGGTCCCACCTTGGGTGACCAGATGCCTTGATTTTATAGGCAGAGTCCTGACATTAAGGACTTTATCTTATATAGGTGCCCTCCATCCTCATCCCAATTTTTCACACTTGCTATCTGGTCACCCTAGCCTCAATTATCTTTGGTTCATTAGCATGGGAATGATGGTAAGGAGGTGCTATTGCAGGAAAAATCTGAAGCAGCTTCTATGCAAAGCCATTAGGACACTATTGTTTACAGGGATGCAAGAATCTCTTCAGTACTGTTGGAGGTAAGAGTGAAATGCACAAACATCTTTTAGAAACAAAACATAATTAGAATTCAGTCACAACTTTTCTCATACTGAACCCTGCTTTCACATCAGATTATCAGCCTCTGAGGCATTAACATAAACTCTTTTCGCATCTTTAAGAGCAGTAGCTATATGCTTTTGTTCCATTTGTACTTGGTACATGTATGTTCAAAATGACATCAGTCTGTATTCAATATTACAAAGCAGCAAAATGAGAATCATTTCTCTTTCAATATATTTTTTAAATAAATCCTCTAAAATCTGATTTAGATCCTTGGACCATGCTTTGGAACAAGGAACTGTGTTAAGAGTGTCTGAATAAAGTAAAGCATATAAGCAAATCAGAATTTTATTCTTCCCTCATTGAGAAAGCTGAGATTTAAGATGAAAGGGCTGGGTTGTCTTTCTCTTCACATACACTGCAAAGTTCCTTCACTTTTCCTGTTTTCCTTGTAGATTTACTTGTAAATCTGGCTACAGCCACATTTGAAGTCCTGAGGTCTGACTCCTGACCTCAGTTATGTTAGCCCTTCTCTGCTGAAGAACTACCCCTTGGATCACTGACTTGCTATTATTCTATGGTTAATAGACCTGACCTGTGCAATATTTTTTAATCTGGCTACAGTCCGATCTCTAAATTCTCTATTTTGAATGAATACCGATTTTGTGACATGAAGTCTGCAATATAATGAAATGCAAACAATGAAAAGGCTAAATCAGTTTACAAAAAAATCTATTTGTCAAACAGTGTGGAGATGCTCCCAATTTAGTCTGGGCAGTTCATGCAGCTCTTGATAAGGGAGTTAAAACTGAGCCGTTCCACTGCATTAAAATAAAGGCATCTGCAAAAGAGATACGTTTTCTTTCAGAGAGTCTTTTCTGTAACCTGTAGCTAATAAAAATGAAAAACAAAATCCTGGATTCTGTGGGAATTTTCTTACAACCAGGAGCACTGTTACAGAAGGCAGCAGCAAAAGCCTCCTCAGCACAGTCCCCTTATGTCACATTTGCATTTCTATTCAACTACATTGCCTGACAATGAAGCAAAAGGGTCTGCCTTATCTGTACAATTCTGGACAACAGAGATTTCTAAGCCATACAAAGGAACAATCTTAACATTCAACACTCAACACTTCCCAGTGCAACCCCCCCCCCCCCCAAGATCCTATATGGAATGCAGTCACATAACACCTATCCACACCAAAAACTTCAACTGTCACATGTTATCAGGAAATGAACTAGTTACAAAACAAAACAGCAGCAAGATTTTCAAAAGATATGCCAGCCTCGAAGAAAAATATTCCTATATCTAAAGATTTTAAAGCATTATTTCCATTATAATTGAAAACTGAGGAGTTGCCCAAGAATGAAAAGAGGAGATTCAATAACTAGCAAACGGCTTGCTACCTTCCCTGCCCCATTTCCACTGTTTTTAAAACACCAAATTCAATAAAAATGTTAAACCTCCCACATTGCACCAATTTTCATTAAGGCACCTTTAGCAGCGAGTCTTGCTAACTTGTGCAAGACTCATTTCAGTCTGAGAAAATTTCAACCTAATTCCTTCAAAATTAATATCTTCTCATTTAAAAGTGAAAAATGACTCAAACTGTACAAGCTAAAATCTCCAGATCAAACATGTGTTATGACAGGACTTACGTCTCTTATAATACAGGTTACGGCTTTAAACTGCAAGAAAAAATTATAATCACACAGCTCTACAGACATTTGGACTTTATTCTGGCATTTTGTGACATCTGCTGAATCTGTCTCCTTGGTCCACTTCCTTTCCCTATCTTCAGATCTTCTGTGCAACAGAACAGGCATTGTGTCCAGTCTGGAGTTTGAAGAACCACCTCTGGGAGAGGTTTAGCCAATGGTGTACTTGAATGTACAGATTTCCAACATGGGCAAGAAGTGGGGTGGAAAGGAAGGGTGTCCACATTCCACAGGGGTAGATGTCTTAATGCACACTACACATGTTACCCAGCATAATGCATTTTCAAGCTGATAAGTTAACATTTCAATTCCTGACATAAACTGCTAGGTAATGGTACTGTGCACAGATGCTCTCTCGCTCTCTCACATGCACCTGCACACACATGCACCCATCCACCCAAAATATGATTACTGCCAAAATAAGGCAGTCATCATTAGTGAGCAATACAGAAGGGTTGCTTGGATTCTTAGAGTGTACAAAGCTCTTTGAAACAGCCTGCTGCTAGCCCTAATTTTGCTTACTTGGATGCCTGAAAAACTGCTGCCTTCTCTTCCTGTGATGCTGTTTTCTTTTCATGCTCTTGAGCAAGGGGACAAAGGTGTATTCTAGCTCTCCATGTGCCAGTGAGAGGTCAGTCACTCTTTATTATCCTTGCCACTGAAAAGGGCATTATTGCTGTTGATGAACTAAACTACCAATTGGTCTGTGATACTGGACTGCATAGCTTTGATATGCCGCAAGGGTGACAACAGGCAAGAGTGAGGATTAATTTTGCCTTCCACTGTGCACTCACATGGCTCTGGCTAACTTAATGGGGGCCATGCAGTGTAGGCAGGGCCGGCCTTAGACATATGCAGAATATGTGGCTGTGTAGGGCACCCGAAAATTAGGAGCACCACTAGGAACCATAGGAGCCAACTTCTCCTCTTTCCAGGGAGTGCTCAAACCCTCTCCACTCCGGGTCCCACCACCACTCCACCCTTTCCCCCAAGTTATCACCCCGTCTCTTCCCACCCCAGCTCCACTCTCTTCCCTGCCTCCTCCCCTGAGCACAGTCCATCCTCACTCCTTCCCTTCCCTCCCAGAACTTGATTGCCACAAATCAGCAGTTCGCAGCCATCAGGAAGCGCTGGGAGGAAGGGGGAGGAGTTGGTAAGTGCTGGGCCACCTGTGCACGAGAGGCGCAAGCCTGTCTGCTGCATACGAAGCTTGGTGTGTGTCAGTAATGAACGAGTACTCTGGCTGTTAAGTTTCAGAGTGGTAGCCATGTTAGTCTATATGAGCAAAAACAACGAGGAGTCCTTGTGACACCTTAGTTTTTATGTAATCTAAATGGGAGCCACATACAGATAGTATCCGTAAAAATCACCAGATAACCTCATCATCTGTGTTTCTAACAATATGTGCTGTGTTTCTATCCAATGGTCCGTCTGGTTACAAGTTTGTCTCACCTTCCATCTGTTCTTCTTGCTGGCCCACTGCCACATCAACCTCAGTACTTCACAGTCTTTCTTCAGGATGTCATTCAACTTGGTTTGCTACCATACCCATTTGTTTCTCTCTCCATGTGAGATCAAGCATACATCTTCCTATCTTTCTCTCTCCAGCCTTTAGCTTCTGTTCCATCTTCTTAGTAAGTGTCTATGTTTCTGCTCCATTTATCATAGCTGGCAGTATGCACTATGCAGGTGTCAAGAAAAACAAGAGAGAGTTCACTCTTCATGATATTGCCTTTCTAGCCTCCTTATGGCTCACCATCCAGTCTCAGCTCTTAACTTTAAACTGCATGGTTAGAATAGTGTGAATCAGTTCCAAACAAGCCACTTTAAGGTGAATTAAGGTACATAATGATAACAATGCTGCTTTAAAGTCAATAGACACTTCTTCAGCCTCACTCTGATCTCTTTCTGTGTTCATTTTTCTTCCCTTTTGTTTACTTCCTGAGTTTTGTTGCTGTTAACATTATACATTTTATACTTGCTGCCAAAAAGTGCATTCAATGCCAGAAGTAATGCATACTTACATACCTTTGTACTTTTGCCCAAAACTTGGTTTACACAACTGTTTCTGGTTTACATACTATTATAGACACATGCTTAACAACTAATTCTATTTGGAAAAAATGTGTCTTGGATCCACAATGCTGATAAGTCAGAACCAAGGCTGACAAACTGGCCCAAATTCTGACCTTGACTTCCTCCGGATTGCTGCAAGGTGGTGGAGGGCAGAACTTGACCCACTACCTCTAAGTAACTCAACATATCTAAGGAATTTACCTCATATGGGACCCAATCACAAAAAAAAACAGATGTTCATTACGCCTCAAAATTAGGCCCACCATATTTAAGATCACACGGTGACTATCATAATTCAGCTCCACAAATGGAAGACTCTTTGCCACATTATGATGCTGGAGAAGCAGGTCCAACTCAACAGTTAGATGATGTAAGCTTGAATTTTGCTGTGGTCTGTTATAACTAGGCACTACTGGTGTAATTAAATAGTGAGATTCAGCATTTAAATGCTAAGTTCTCTTGCAGCTCCAATTACTCTGAACAGTAATCAGAGGGTTTTTAAAAAGCTTTGAAAATCCCTTTTGACCTGACAGATCTCATCTCAGTTGAAAACTTCAAATCCCTGAGAATTGTTACCATATGCCACCACAGTGAAGACTACAGAACCCTGAAATCAATATACTAATTGACTGTATACATGTGCATCAAACAAACATGCCAAAAATCTTTGTAAAATGTAAACTGAAAACACAATGAGAATGCATGTGCTCTGAACAGCCTGCCTGCTGCTGGACTGGCTGGCTCAGAGCATTGGTAATAGGCATGTTGCTTTTCAGTTCTAGATCTCCCATTCAACTTCTGATCTCTACTGACCTGGTCAGAAGTCCTTGTCATTTGATAGTGCTTTGGTGGTTGAATAAAATGAATTGTTAATCTCAGATGAGTTCCTGTCGGACAGATGTTTTCATATCACACACACAAAAAAAAAAAAAAAAAAAAAAAAAAAAAACCCTTGACAGTGTCCTAGTAAGGCTGAAGAATGAATAGGCCTGGAGTCTGAACTACTCTCTTCCCTACAAGTAGTACTTAAACTGGAAAATAAAAGTTACAGCACACTCTCAAAATTAGGGCATGTTCCAATATTATCAAAAGCATTGCCATCCCCACCCCGCACTCACACACCCACTTTTCAAAAAATTGAAAAAAAAAATTCCTTACTACAGTTTAAAACTCGCAGTGTATACATGACTTTACTGTGGATGAGCTACTGAGTGTGAATGTATCGTTTTTTCATTTTGGTGGGAAGGAGTGGCAAATGCCCTCCATTTCTCAAGCTTTTATTTGACTTGAACTAGAAATGTATAGAAGAGGCTGTTGGAAAAACTGGCCTGCCGAACTCTTATGGAATATGGTATTCAGTTTTGGTGTCCACACTTCAAAAGGATGTTGGCAAATTAAAGAGTTCAGAAAAGAGCTACAAGAATGATTTGAGGTCTGGAAATCATGCCTAACAGTGAGAGACTAAAATGGGTCAATCTATTTTGTTAATCCAAAAGAAAATTAAGAAGTGACTTGATCATAGTCTACATGATCCTCAGAGATTTCAGCTAGTCGATGGCTCTTTAATCTAGCAGAAAAGAGTATAACAAGATCTGATGGTTGGAAGCTGAAGCTAGACAAATTTAGAGTAGAAATTTAGTCAATTTTTTTAAACAGTGAGGATAATTAACCATCGGGACAATTTACTGAGGGGGTGGTGGATTCTCCATCACTTGAAATCAAGATCTTTCTTAAATATATGCTATAACTCAAACAGGAGTTATGGGCTTGATGCAGAAATAACTGGCTAAAATTCTATGGTCTGTGTTATGTAGATCAGATTAAATGAGTATAATGGTCCCTTCTGGCCTTACACTTAATGAATCTATACTGTACTGAATTATACATACCCAGCTTCAAAATTAGTCATTTTGATTATTCCATATTACAAAGGATTGAACCTATGCATACCCTGCACCATTGTATTGCTGAAACCCTCTGCTTTAGCTTCCTCCAAGTTCCTATCTAGCCTTAGCATCACACAAATATTTAACATAATAATTGCAAACTAGACCATATGGACAAAATGTCTGCTACTTGCTGTACTAGGCAACTGTTGCTATCAATTCCATTCTATAGACATTGTTTAAACTGATTTCTTAACCAACAATGTAAATTCTACAAAGCAAGCCCTGAATGCCAACTGACATTCCAAGGCCCTATCCTGAAACCATCCGCCCCAGCGTGGTCTTTACCTGCACAAATAGTGCCATGGAAGCCAACGGATCTACTTATGTGAAGTAGGATGAAAGAATCAGGCGCCGAATAATAAAGTTCAGTTTTTCTCCTTGCAAAATGTCTTATATCAGCAAAGTTTTGTATTCTTCCAACACTGTAAATATCATGCAAGTACAATTTGAGGTTCTAATTCAAACCTCCAGACAGTGCTTTCCTTAGAATTCCCCTCCTTTGCCAAAAGGAACTAAATATATGTTGCCTTCCTCTAAAATCAGCAATATCCTTACCGCTTAATTTGAGGCAGCTACACAATATCCTGCATTTACTCAGAGAAAATAGTAAAAAATAAAATTGCTTAAAATAACATTGAAGCCATTTTAGCCAAATTTCTAGCAACGTCTCTTCCACCCGGTAAAAATTCATGGGAGGAAAGAATGTTGTCAGCAGGGAGTGGATCAAGGTTACAGCTATAAAGAAGGCAAAAGTGGCAGGGTAACAATATATAAGGAATGGGTAACACAGCATAGTGGGCAACATATGGAAAAGCATGAACAATGGCAGATTACAGTGATATAATGAAGGAATGCATCTCACACCCGGCAGCCAAGGACAGCACAAGACAATGACCCATCCAATTATCTCTATTCTTATTTTATTCTTCAGCCTTCAGTCAACTATTTCAAGCACGGGAAGCACCCTCTTAAATCAATCTTACGTACACTCCATATATGCCTTTATAGGTAGGCTCATTTTATTCTAGTCCACTCTGTGTCTGGCTCTATAGAGAAGAACAAATTAATGTGAGTATAAAAGTCTAGCAGACTCTGTCTGCAAGGTGCTAACATATTTTCCATTTTCTCCCCTTTACAGAAGTTCCATTAACCATCCTCTGTTGCAAACTGCTATTTAGTAACCAGTGTCACCATGTGCAGTGGGGCAAATCAGACCCTATTGACCAATGCTACACATTTGTTTGTGTTGTGTCTCTGGTTCGACAAGCCTGTACCAATGGCACCTGTTAAAGCTGCTTCAACTAAGCTGTTCTGCATTTGTCTGGCTGGATTTGGACTTCCTGGATCCCTGACTGAATACAAAGTGATTAGAAAGACCGGTGTTTGGCAACAAGCACAGTGGGGAGTACACTGTGTATTGGTATACAAGAGCACAATGTGTTCTTCATAACATCACTAAGGGAGCATGCTGCTAGAATCTCTGTGCTGTTGAGATCAAAATGGTCTCCTTTGTTGTCAGCTGTTTAATAGCAGCTGTTTAATGTAATTCCAAATGATCTGCTTGAATGAAGTTGTCATTTTTACAGTTCACTTTAATGTAGTAAAAAACCCCCTCAGTTCGGCCACATTATTTTTCTATTGTTCTTTTGAAAAGTTATACATTCTTACGCTTCCCTGAGCCTGCCAAAGTAATGAAATCTTCTGCTATTCTTTAAAACAAAGACAAACATTGCTATATAATAAATGAATAAAAAGGATAGGCTCAGGTATGAATTTCAATTTTTTTTCTTTACATTTACTTTAAATATAAAGCTTTGGCTACAAATACCATCCTTCCCTCATAAAATATAGAAATCACCAAAAAAGTGAACTTGCCCAGAAGTGTGTGTGTATAATATTAGAGAGAGAGAGAGAGAGAGAGAGAGAGAGAGAGAGAGAGAGAGGCATTTTCCTATAATTTAAATGTTTGTATTATTATATCTCATAAAACAAAAAGTTGACAAAATATTGATATGATACATAAATATGTATATTCTTGTTTATTAAACAATGTAAATTACATAGATATTCTGTGATAGCATTATTTTTGTCAAAATCTATTTGATACTATGACAGATAATACAGGATCTAATCTTTAAAAATACTTGCAGTTCTCTGATGAACAATAGAGGGCACTAATGCTTTTAATCTGGCAAAACCATCACCTATCAGACAGAACAAAATAGCAATACTACTTGTAGCATACAAACACCATCATCTATGGTAAATATATATAGTAGAGTGAGGATTTCTGTCTGTAAAAAAAAAAAAGCAAAAGCTCTTTCTCTTTTAAATTTCCTTATTCGGCCACAGAAACTTGCAGCTTTTCAAAGTGGCATTTTTTTTTATTCATTGCATAAAGCAAAAGCGACTTTTCCTCATATGGACATTTCTTCTGAGCATTTTCTTACCCCATTCTTGGCTATTTATCCATTTTTCTGTACACCCATTTAAAGATAAACCAATTCCACTGAATATTGCTGATAAGTACAGTAGGCAAGAGTTACTTAATATGTGTGGCACATGTTCCTAGCAAACTGATATAGAAATAATGGCTAA
The DNA here is from genome assembly GCA_032164245.1 of Sternotherus odoratus. Lineage (NCBI taxonomy): Eukaryota > Metazoa > Chordata > Testudines > Kinosternidae > Sternotherus > Sternotherus odoratus. Next base: position 133,143,722 of record JAVMKO010000003.1, on the reverse strand, counting down.
CAAATGTTGGAAATTTAAAAGCATCTGGGTGCAGCCTGAAAACAAAGTTTTGAATACTGCTCTTCATTACAAATACTTATTTTAGCTTTTTACACAGCTCTAATATTTTACATAGTTTCACCTGTCTCAAAGGTGATGCAGCAATCCTTTACCTGATGTGTTTTCAATAAGAGATGGATACATATCAAATGTCTTGGAAAAAAGTTTTACACCTTTAATTGTTTTCTCTCCATAAAAGTTAAAATCACCCAGTCAGAAAACACTTCATCATTTTGCACAGAATAGTTCCCGAGAACATAAAACTTCATTAGCACTGCTAGTAGCTGAGCATCATCTACCCTTTTAAAATGCTTACCAGTCTTTCTCATTGCTATTCAAAGAAGCAGATTTATTTCTCAGCTCCGGAGATTGAAATTTTGGCAAGACAGATTTAAAATGTACCGAACACCAACTAATGGATTGTTTTTTCTTAGGCTCTGATCAAGTTTAAAAGCAAAAAAGGCAACATATCTCTCTAAAACCAGAAAAGCTCTTCTATTTGGAAACTATGAATTCAGGATGACCATTACCTAAACATAACAAGTATTAATATGGTTTGGTGCACCACTCCTAGCATATATTGTAAGTGAAAAGCCAACCACATATCCATGCTGGTTCTACACATACAGCAAAATCTGCAAAGTTTTCATTAATTTTTGCATGTCAATTTTTGACTTGCCACTTTGAAAACCAGGAACAAGTGTTCTGGAGGTACAAAGTACATACAGCTCCCAGTGATATTAGACAAAACCATTCTGCATCTTACCTGAGTCAAGTGGAAGAGTTTAAAATTGATGTAAATGAGTGTTGTGGGAATCTCAAGTCAGACATATCTCAAGACTAGACATTAGACAATCATTTTTAATACTGAATGCGTTGAAATCAATGGCAGTCCCAGAATATAACCCTCTCTATGGCCTGATCCAAAGTTCTCTGAAGTGTGGAGGGAGTTCCTTCATGGATTTCGATGGGCTTTGGATCTGGCCTTATGAGTTTAATTTAATTTAATTTTGGGGGCATGCAGGAGGTTGGCTTTGATGTGGCTCTCTTAAGCAGTAAGAGATCATTAGAAGCTACTTTGGAAAATACAGGTCAACAGGAGAAGGGATCATTCTGCTGAGACAGGAACGGTCATTTTGCCAGTTACTCTCAATAGTATTATTATGCTGAAATTCAGCCACCTCTGGCAGAAGGCATGGCAGATAACCAGTACGTGGGATGGAGGGGAGCAGAATTCTGGCAGGGAGACAAAGATAAATTCCTACTCTTCTGAAAAGTGTGTAGAGTAGACAGAGCCTCTGTTTTTAAGGTCTCATCTGTCAGGCCAAGACATAGAAAAGCAGCAAAATACTCAGTGCAGACCAACAAGTGTCAAGAAAATCTTTCTTTAAAAAGAAATATGTTGGATAATTAGCAACATGGAAAAATAGGAAAATTTTAAAAGAGATTAAAGGGGAGCAGCTAGCCTATGGAAGGTTGCATTTTAAAGAGAGATGTTGGGCAATTCAAACTCACTGTTGCTTTATTACAGGGTTAGCAGTCCTATATCGGTGTTAAACCCATGGATAAAACAAAGAGAAAAAATATCACATAAAAACCGAAGTTTCTACCACTTGTCCATGCATCATAAATTTTCCCTGCCTGGCCTTCAGCAGCTCTGTGATGATGGCTATCACTATTATTATACTGTATGTCATTTGGCTGTCTTGCAGTTGTTGCTTGGAGCCTTACACAGGTCAGAAACTATGCTGGTTTTAGTATTATCCTTTCCCCTTAAGTCATAAGTACTCTAAGAAAGTAATTTTATCACAAAACTGCTAGGTACATAAAAATGTAGATTCCAAATATTTTGAAGGACACAAGAGATGACTCATCTTTGCCACTTGCCCCCTATCCCTGCATTTCCCCCAAGGTGTTGTCCACTACTTCAACATAGAGACTGACTGTCTTCTTCCATCTCAGTCACTGTCTGCTTCAACATTATTTCCCCTTCATTCACCAAGTTAGAGAGTACTGGATGCAAAGCAATCCAGAGGCCACATCGATACAGGTATTAGAATTCTCTAGTTCCTGTTATTTGACTCTTCAAATACTTTGTAAAGATTGGTCAATTCTGTTCTCCGTCACACCAGTGTAAATTTGGACTTCAATAGAGTTGACTTCAATAGAGTTATACTAGCATAAGGGCCCGATCCAAAAACTTACAAAGTGAAAGGGAGACTTTCCCAAGCAACAATCTCAGCAAGGTCATTTTTATTCCTTAGGCCTGCCAGTAGCAGCCACCAAAATACTTAGGAAATGTGTAAAACCTTTCTGAACTATAGCTACTAAGTCTTATATAGCCATAAACTGTATTCATGAGATCAATCTGAAAACCCTTACTCACTTGAGTAGTCCCACCAGTGTCCTGAGCAGGACAACTCACATAAATGATAGCTAAAGATCAGGTCTCATATTAGCCAAAACCATGTCTGAAAATTAAAAAGTGCAAGTTAAACTCAGTCCATGCTAGCAGGGTGCTATCTCAGTAACCCTTGCCAGAATAGGCAGTGGTGAACCATGATGTAAACTGTTTTGCAAAACCGTGCAATATACTGGGTGCAGAGGCTGATTATAGACCATTTAAACACAGTGTTGCTCAACAGAACCTGAGCTTAAGACAAGACCTTACGACAGAAGATTTACAATGCAGTAAAACATATCATGGAAAAATCAAAACAAACAAAACCCAACAAAATCTCCACCATCCCAAATGAGAGCTGAAAGGACCATGCAAAACACTAGTCTGCATGAAACAGCTTCTTTGATACGTTCAGAAAGGTTGTCTTTTTCACTTTTAAAAACACATTATCCCAAGTTATTTATTAATTCTGATTATAAGTATTTATTGTAAAGATTTCCCCTTCCTCTAAACACCAGTTTTGTCTGCTTTGGCAGAAAACGGAAAGATTTAGTATTTTTGTTGCAGGTTATTTATAAGATATCTACTCTAGATTAGTCCTGCTTGAATGGCATCATAAATGGCTCCATTCCCCAGCAGTAGTCTACTTCAGATGGGATCCTGACAACCTCTACTTAGTATGTCTTTCACAGTACACAATGAAGTGTAAAACTGCTGTGAAAAAGCCTGTGTTTCAAAACAAACCATCTCTGTAATAAGCACTTAAAAGTCTTTTCATTAATATATTTCTTTGTGTATAAAACAAAAGCTTAATGCTAAAACCAGGCTTTTGACAGTTTTTGATTTTAAAAAAAACACATTGCCTCAGCTTTCAGACAGTCCATATTAAATTATTTGAAATAAAATGTGAAAATGAGGCTCTCCCAAGGTTTTATTTTTCCCCATCACTGCTTAATAACATGGGGTTTTCAACCAAAAAAGACTAATGCGTAATCAAAATCCAAAGTGGAAATCCTAAATTAGTAAATATTGAATTTAACTACTTTTATATCTCAGGTATTAGCAAATACCTTTGGTCTACAGAGATACAGCTCCTTCTAATCCTTATCTGAATTTGCAATTAAGACTTCAGAGCTACAGATATCTGTACACAGCTCTGTACACAGCTCTGCTCTGTTATTTTTAAATGATTGGACCCAAATCAAGTCAGTCTTCAAATACATTGAAAAGTAAATGTCTGGTGTCTAACTGAACTAATAGATAACACTTTTTAATACTATTAATGCTTAGTGTGCATTGCAGACAGACAGGAGCGGGGGGAGACCGGCGCAGAATAAAAATGGCATTGAAAACCTTGTCATTATATTATTACTCCGCAGTTCCTTGGTATAACGATAGAACCATGCAAATATTTACAAATTATTTGCCAAATTAAAAAAAATCTAAATGTGTTTGGAGCTAGCTTCTTATTCTCGTCCACTAATTGTCACTTCCAATAGGACACATGCTAAGAGCCTCAAAATGAAGCACTTATGAGTTTTCTTTTCCAATCTCTTGTGGGCTTCTCTCAGTTTATCGCAAATGAACAATCATGTTGGAAGGGGCTCCGTCTGTTTAATGTCATTAGTGATTGTTTCATAAAACAAACAGCCGCTCCACCATTCTGCCGCAGTTAATCTTAAATCTAAACGTGGCGGCACTCCGTGAGAGTCTCAAACATGGTTTGTTCTAACCAAGGCAGGTCTCTTAATCTATTGCAAGTCAAGGCGCTTATCTCTCTGCTCAGCTCAGACCAATGATTTCTTTGTCCAAATACTAAACCAAATCCAGTTAATATTGTGCTTCTGGCCTTTTCCTGAAGATTTTTTTTTTCAAATCATGGCCCAAAGCCTACGGCATATTTATTTATTTCTGGTGCTATTTTATGAATATTTTTCAATGCTACCAAAGTCAAACTATTACAGGTTAGTGCACAAGAATGGTTCAATGGGCTTGTTCAGGCAGGTGAACTACACTACTGTAACTTCCAAGCCTCAAAGACTTACCAGCTTGTTATGCTGGAAAATCATTCACTCTAGAATGAGCCCACCTGCGTTAGCCAAGGACTTGATCTATCTAGGCAATGAACACCCTCCGCTTCTAGCAGCTTCACTGGAAGAAGAGGGTGTTCTGCACTCCTTAGGGGAAAACCCTAACACAGCAGTTATTGAAGAATATTGTAGGGTACATGTACACAGCAGCTGGGAGGTATAATTCCCAGTTCTGGCAGACATACACATGCTAGCTCTTCTCAAGGTGCCTAAAAATAGCAGTGTGGCAGCTCAGGCTAACCAAGCAAGGGGGGTTGCCCATGTCATCATGGCCACACTGCTGTTTCTGGCACACTAATTCAAACAGAGTGAATGTTTATGTCTATGTGAGCTGGGAATCACACTTCCCAGCTGCTCTGGAGACATACCCTATCTATGAATTCATAGCAAAATTTCCCAAACCTCCTCATCAATTTTTCCTTCTTTACGAATATGAACAAAGATACATGACATATCGCATTCAACACACCCTTAGAACATGCACACTTTAGGTTGGCAGCACGCACAAAACATCTTGAGCATAACAACTATTGCACTTTAGAAATATATCTTTGAATGTAAGCAAAATTATATAGAACATTTGTTTTAACTCTATTCTGACTTTTGATACATCTGCCTGAGTTGATACATCTTAGAATCATAGAATAGAATCCTAGAATATCAGGGTTGGAAGGGACCTCAAGAGGTCATCTAGTCCAACCCCCTGCTCAAAGCAGGACCAACCCCAACTAATACATCCCAACTGGGGCTTTCTCAAGCCTGACCTTAAAAACCTCTAAAGAAGGAGATTCCACCATCTCCCTAAGTAAACCATTCCAGTGCTTCACCACCCTCCTAGTGAAAAAGTTTTTCCTAATATCCAGCGTAAACCTCCCCCACTGAAACTTGAGACCATTACTCCTTGTTCTGTCATCTGCTACCACTGAGAACAGTCTAGATCCGTCCTCTCTGGAACCCCCTTTCAGGTAGTTGAAAGCAGCTATCAAATCCCCCCTCAGTCTTCTCTTCTGCAGACTAAACAATCCCAGTTCCCTCAGCTTCTCCTTATAAGTCACGTGCTCCAGCCCCCTAATCATTTTTGTTGCCCTCCTCTGGACTCTTTCCAATTTTTCCAAATCTTTCTTGTAGTGTGGGCCTCAAAACTGGACACAGTACTCCCGATGAGGCCTCACCAATGTCGAATAGAGGGGAACAATCACGTCCCCCGATCTGCTGGCAATGCCCCTACTTATACAGCCCAAAATGCCATTACCCTTCTTGGTAACAAGGGCACACTGTTGACTCATGTCCAGCATCTCATCCACTGTAACCCCTACGTCCTTTTCTGCAGAACTGCTGCCTAGCCATTCGGTGCATGGGATTCTTCCATCCTAAGTGCAGGACTCTGCACTTATCCTTGTTGAACCGCATCAAATTTCTTTTGGCCCAATCCTCTAATTTGTCTTAAGTCCCTCTGTATCCTACCCCTATCCTCCAGCATATCTACCACTCCTCCCAGTTTAATGTCATCTGCAAACTTGCTGAAGGGGCAGTCCACGCCATCCTCCAGATCATTGATAAAGATATTGAACAAAGCCGGCCCCAGGACCGACCCTTGGGGCACTCCGCTTGATACCGGCTGCCAACTAGACATGGAGCCATTGATCACTATCTGGCTGAAATTCAGAACAGATGACCCGTTCCTAAAATTTGGAACAAATGCACAGCTCTAGTCTTGTAATTGCAAAAGGAAAAAAACTATTTTCTTTTGAAGCAAGTGTAATCCAGACATGTGGGTCTGGGAGATGGACACTTTTCTTATAGCCTGTGCTAGTGAAACAATGATTTCCTGCTGTAGGGAAGCCTGAAGCAGTTTTATGGCCTTGATACTACCAATGCTTTGTCCTCCTGGTCCTGAGGAGGAAAACCCTTGAAGATGGAGGAACACTGAGCTTTCACTCGCTGAGGGGAAAAAAAAAGTCAAGTAGGATTAGCCTTCACCTCTTCGAAAATTCTTAGAGGCAAATAAAAGCAGCCGCAAACTGGGAATGGTGGGTTGTATATACTGGGAGCACTTTGCAATATGCTGTGATGATACTTATGCTTATATAGTTTATTCATAAACCCCCCCAGTTAAACTGAACAATGAGGGCTATAGACATATGTCAATATGTAGAATGGATGCCGCAATTTTTTCTGGTAACAATAAAAAACAAAAGGAAAAAAGTTCTATATAAGAGCACTAGCTCCTTTGCAGTTTATCCCTGAGCTCTTGTATCAAAGTCCCTCGATAAACAAAAGAGCAATTGTCTTTTCTTCTCTTTCTTTTTTGGTACAGAAAAAAAGGAGGGGGGAAATCAATTCAACTCAGGTTTTTCCACATCTTCATATCACTTCCCATCTCAACTGGATGGAGTAAGAATTTCAATTAACTGGGAGGAATCCAAGTAAAACCCGGCTGCCGTGTGCTCCTCCCGGTCATGCCCCATAATTGTAGAGGGACCTGCATTTTTCAGCCAATGACACGGCTTACAAAAATAGATACACTGAGTTATTTGATAAAGGAACCAAAGCGTGTCACTCCTGTTTGAGTGCCAAACAACATGAGAGCGAGTGAGATTGTGTTCAGATCCAAACCCTGCCAGGCTGATGTCACATAGAATGTTCTTGTGGTGGAAAAAAAGCAACCTCCACGTATAAGCCAGCCAACATGGTTTAGAATAGCTCATCTTAAAACAGGGGGTATCTGCCATATTTCCAATCCCCCACCCCTCAAGAAATTTCTAGTAATCCAACAGACAGCAGAAGTTGCTTCCCTGGCTATTTATCTCCCAAACACCCTTTTTTAAAATAGATTTTAATACTCCAGGTATTCCTCTCTTACTCTATTTAGAGGCCATCTTGAGCTCTGTTTTAACCTCTTCATGTGCTCCACTGAGGATCAATTATCAAAGTATCAGTAAATGTAAAACACTGTTAAATGCATGCACCAGAATTATATATGGAACAGATGTTCCTAACCTGGTTAAATTACAAATTTTCTCTAGCTTCCCTCTCCCCCTGCCACACACACACACACACACACACATTCCCCCCCCTCCACACACACTTTATTTAAAGAACAGCAATTTGTTTAAGAAAATGCATTTTTATCGAGGGGGTGATTCTTTGAATGAACTTTTGTATCTGCTACTGGAATATCTGTTGAACTATGGCTTAAACAATACAGAGTATAGTTATGGTATGGCTTAAACTATACAGAGTAAACTGAATGTTTATACTTTTGGGTGGCATTATTTATGGTCAGTATCAACTATCAATATTGATTCTTGTTGCTTTAAAAAAAAATTCTTTCCCGAGATTTATTTTCTGAAGTGCTTATCAAAGATACTCAAATCTGTAGCCATACAAAACACAAATATTAGATACTCTACACAGCATTTAATACTTCCTGATAATGAGGGATATAATGTTAATACCACAAACAATATTTTTATAGTTTTATATGAGATTGCATACATGGGTATATGTATACTTCTATAAATGTATGCGTAAAGTAGGAGCAGTATTGTATATTTACACTGCTGCAGATGTGCACAGTACTTTTGCAGATAACTAAAAATACAGGCCACTGTTTTGAGGAGATTCTACTACGCAGTGATGTTATTTATGCATCTTGTATGCATTATAAGAGAGAGAGAGAGTTTCCATATTTATACCTCAATTTTGAGAGGGCCCTTGACTAGAAAAAAATATGTGGAAAGACACGTTAACAATAATGTGCCATTTTCCCACTAGGGATGGGTCATCCAGTTCTAAAAACATACATCTAGCAAGAAGAGAGATGACCTTCATCTCCCTACTTAACTCAGACCTTGCTTAGATTCAAACTGGGGAAGTGGACCCTTGCCCTTCAACATGCTAACTGGACAGATTGCTCTCCCCACACCACCCTGGTGGTTCACCATCTCCAATTGCTATTTAGGTTTGAAATCATGGCCTTCACTGAAGTCAATGGCAAAATTCCCATTGTCGTCGGTGTGGTCAGGATTTCACCTGTATGTCTCCCTCCAATATGAAAACAAACAAACTTATGGTGATGGCCTTGTTCATACAGGTGAAATAGGAGGAGGACATGGAGGATTTTGCCTGTGTGGATAGCAACATGAAGAATATCTAAAACAACAGGGGCTTCAATTTTACATTTACTTGAGTAATGAAAAACTCATTTAGAAGATGCTGAAAACACAAAGCAATAATTTATGCCATGCTTTTTCTTTGGGTACATCTACATGACCCACCAGATCGGCGGTGTAGTGGGGTGGCTGACCCACTCCAGAAAAAAAGGGCTTAAAAGAGTCCTGGGAGAGGGCTGGGGCAAGGGAAAAGCTGGGCTGATTGGGAGAAGCCTGAGTTAGGGGCCACATCTCAAGCAGACACAGCTGGCTCTATAAAGGCCAGGGAAGCCAGGAGTTAAAACAGAGCAGGGCCGGTGACAGGAATTTGGGGGCCCTGTACGCAGATCGTGCGGGGCCTCCCCCGGCCGGTCTCCTGCCGCCTGCAGGGGCCCACCTGGTCTCCCGCTGCCCGCGGGGGGGCCCCCCCCGGCCGGTCTCCCGCCGCCCGTGGGCCCTCCCCCTCCCCCCCGGCCGGCGACAAGGGGGTACAGCAGCGTACCGGGCCCGCCCTGGATTTAAGGGCCCCCCCTTAAGTCCGGGGCCCGGTACAGCTGTACCCGTTGTACCCCCCTGTCGCCGGCCGTGAAACAGAGAGTCTCCCTCTGGCTGAGGAGGGAGATGGATCTAGCTGCCTGGGAAGCCTAAAGGTACCTAGAGTGAGGCAGGGCTGGGGAAAGGCCAGAGGAGCAGGAAAGCTCCAGGCGGGCAACTCCCCAGGCTGCAAGGCCTGGTCCTAGGCCCATAGAGGTACTGGGTTGCAGAGAAAGGCAGCAGGTCAAACCACTTTGCCTGTGATGACTGGCTCTTACACTGCAGTTTGCCCAGGAAGCGGGGGCTAGATGATGACTGGCAATAGCCCAGACTGAGGCACGGTGGGGATTAGAGAGTTGGGGGTTCCCCGGGGAGGGGAGACCCAGACAAAGTGTGGGGGAACTACCAGAGGACAGCACTCCAGGTAAAGGGCACTGGGGTCAGCGAGTGGGGACAGTGAGACAATGACCTGCAGAGGGTGCTCCGTGCTGAAAAGAGCTAATTCCTGGATAACCAGCAGAAGTCACCGCAGGGGTATGTCACTGCACCATGACAGGCAGGTAGTGATCGATCCCCAAGCGCTCTCCCCATCAACTCCGGAACTCCACCGTCATGAAAGGCGGAAGCAGAGTTGATGGGGGAGCAGCAGCGGTCAACTCTGTTCTTATATGGCTTCCCCTCCTGTCCTCCTCTACTCATGTGGCCTTGCACCCTCTTTTTTCTAGATTCCTCTTTTCCTTATCTTTCTCTCTTGCTTCATATCTATGTTGTTCCACCACTGCCTACCTGGTAACTTTCGTTAACTCTGAAGCAGCGATAGCCTAATTAACAACCTGCCCCGACTCAACTAACTAGTCTGAACCTCAGCTTATATATATATATTTTTTTAAAAATACAAAGGCACAGGAGCTGGCTAGAATTTCAAAGACATCAATGATTTGTTTATTAAAATAAGGGTATCAAGCAGGCAAAGAAAGACCTGAGACCACTGCCTAAAATGCCACCCTGATATGCTAATCTTAATGTAATCACCAATGCTGTTCTATCAACTCTTATGAAAAGGCCTGTTTAAACAACGAGATACAAGTTGTTTAAATAACGTAGACGCTGGGACTACGTAACAAAGGTGGCCATACAGATCAGCCGTTGGCTTTGATTTCTGAAATATTGTAAACATGGAAAATAGAAGTAAATTTTACCCTTCTGATTAACACCAGGTCAGTTTACTTAATCAGATGCATAATTTACACGGAGGAATGGATTACCCACAGGGAAACAGCTTGCTCACTATGCATCCAGGAAGGGAAGCATGCTCTGAAATGCTCCTTCTCTCTGACTTTCCTGCCATTGGCCAAACTGCCTCATTACTGCAGTCTTTTCTGAGAAGTACCTCCCTGTGATCTGCACAATTAGTCAAAACCTTCAGTCTTCATGCAATGAACACCAACTGGAGTTTTGTCTCAGTGAAGACTGGACGAGCCTGGTAAACCACAATACAGTCCCTTTTAGACTATTTTAAAATACGCAGGCTGAGGCCTTGTCTACACTAAAAAGGTAAGTCGATGTAAGTTACATTAGTTACATTACATAATTTAAGTCGATGCAACTTACATCGACTTAAAGCAGTGTCTAGACTGTGCTATGTCAACGAGAGATGTTCTCCTGTCAACACAGCTTCTGCCTTTCATAAAATGGAGTAATGAAGTTGACCAGAGAGCGCTCTTCCATTGACTTAGTGCGTTTTCACCAGACTCACTGAATTCAGGTTGCCACATTAATGGCAGTGGTGATGATTTAGTAGCAGTAGTGAAGACAAGCCTTATGTGTCAGACTGATGTCGTCTGCATAGATAAAATGCTTGGTAGTGGTGTTCTGTGCTTTGACATTGTTTTGGCACCTCCAGGAGTTTTTTTCCAAGTCACAGAATCATAGAATCTCCGAGTTGGAAGGGACCTCAGGAGATCATTTAGTCCAACCCCCTGCTCAAAGCAGGACCAATCCCATTTTTGCCCCATATCCCTAAATGGCCCCCTCAAGGATTGAACTCAGAACCCTGGGTTTTGCAGGCCAATGCTCAAATCACCGAACTATCCCTATCCCCTCCTCCCCCCGACAACCCAATTCAGTAAGACCAATGACAGCTTGTCCAGTAGGCCTGTATGCCAGATTGTGCTATATGTATCAGTAAGATTTACTGTCAGTGTGATTTGTCTGGAAGCCATTCTTGACCTAGGTGGTCAGAGCCAGCATTTGATCACAGGGACTGCCGTTCGGTCTGAACCTTGCTTGATCTACACTCAAGATATTATCAATGGTATAGGCAATTATTTGTAGGAAAAACCTTTCAAGTAATTTATACATGCACTTAGCAAAGATATAGGGTGGTAACTTGTTATGAGTTGGGGATCTCTCTCTGATTTTGGCAAGACTATTACTTTTCTTCTATACTAAATCTTAGGTATTTTCTTCTCCTGGATGACTCTAGATAGAAAGATGGCTAACCAGTGTTTGCCATTGTTTTTCAAGACTTCAGGGAGAGATGTTATCAAGTCCACAGGTTCACCTATTTTCAGTATTTTGATCACCCTTTCTATTTCATCTGCAAGGCTGGGAGTATTTAAGTTTAGGTATGCACTGTTTGTATTGTCACCATTTCTTTCCCCTCTCTCCTTCAATCTTTTTGCCCCATCTGACTTATTTATCAAGTGGATAGCAATGCTGTTTGGAGACACTGGGTAATGGTGCTGTGTTGGAGGCTTCTGAACATCACCAAGTTTTCTGATTACTGTTTAGGCTTTGCAGCTGGATATTGAGATGTTTAGTTCCACTTATAGCCTGCTCGAATCTTGCTCTTCTAAAATTGTTCAAGCTGTCTAATGTGTAGCAATGCCTGAGTCAGCCATTTCATCACATTGCTTGATAAGTTCTCCACACTCCTCAGCTATGCAGGGAATGTAGATCTCATAACCCCCTCTTGGAATTGACTTGATGAAATCATTGTAATTAGCTTTTGTGAATCACATTTATGCTTCTTCAGTAGAGATACTGCGTGGGATACAGGTGAATTGTGCCTAGCTAGGCCAGTTGCTTTCCTATAAGTCCAGAGAGGGGTTTTCTTGATGCTCACAATGAATATGGTTACTTCAGCTTTGGTAAGGATCAGACAATGTTAACAACATGGCAAGTTTTTCACTATATTCCTATCGTACACCTTGTAAGCACCCTGCTTTGGCAGGGGAAACCAAAGCTGCAACTAGCAGGCCAAATCTTTCAGATCTTCACCAACATGGGCTCTCAGGGTATGTCTACACTGCAATAAAATACCTGCAGCTGGCCCGTGTTAGCCCCACCACCCAAGCCCTGCAAGGCAGAGTCAGCTGGCACAGGCCAGCTACAGATGTTTTATTGCAGTATAGACATAGCCTTAGACTTTTGAGTTTGAGATTGGGAGAGGGCAGAATTTGGAAGGGGAAGGGTATAGCATTTGTGAATCCTGATTCTTGAAAGGGGCAAGGAGAGCTTATAATTTTTTTTGTTTGTTCAATAAAAGTATGAATATTTTGGAGTGCAGACACCTAGAGTACAAAGGAGAGGGTCGGTTTTTTGTTTTAGAAAAGAAAGAGAAGGAAAGCCGGAAGGAAGGAAAGCCTTAACAGCATTGGTATAATAAACTTCTACATTTCTCAATCATTGCCTGTTAGGTTCACTCACTCCGGGGCACCTGGAATTGACCACTGTCGGTAGACAGGATACTGGGCTGAATGGACCTTTGGTCTGACCCAGTACGGCCATTCTTATGTTCTTATGATGTAGAATTTCCAGCAGCTCAGGAACACAAGAGTCCATGATGATATAAGTGTCTCCTGCTTCTTGTGGGCGCACTGGTGGGCCCATTGCACAGTAGCTACTAGAAAGCCAGAGTTCCAGGCCAGCAGAAATCTACTGTGGCATACAAGTTAATAGTAATTACTAAAACAAAACAAGAGAGTGGAAGTCAGAGGGATTCTATTTTGTTGCAGTAAGGCAGCATTCTCAAGGGCACATTTGTTGTCAACTGCTACCACAGCTCCAGATAAGATCATGGTAGAGGTTTTTCAAATTCATAAATATGAATTAAAATAGTCCAAACTTGACTTTTATGTTGATTTTACTTTCATGAGATTTTACTTTCCAACCACACAGCTGTACAACAGTTTCCCAGAAAGCATGCAGGCGGTGACAGTACAGTATTTGGCTCTATGCAGTAGTTCCATCTCCTACTTTACACTTCTATCCATTGGTGTTTTATATCAGGAATAAATATCTGTCAGCATTTGGAAATTGGAGTGTTCTGTTTTTTACAGTAGGTGTCTTCCAAAAAGTTCTGGTCCAGAATATCAAATAAGGGAATGAAAAAATGCTCAGAAAAACGTAAAAAGATGTGTGTTAGTACTGTTGTCACACTTCCTTTATACTTTTTAATTCTAAATCTGAACAAGAGATGCACAGTAGTTACATAATTTTCTCTTGTACCTTATCTCAGAACCACACACAGATTTTCTAACCAAATTAAAATGTTTAACTGCACACAATTTCCTACTGGCAATACAGCCAGCCTGTCAAAGCTCCAAAACTAAACCCTCATGCCATAAAAAGGGATTGCTGTATGAAAACATGGGGCTACATTCTCCAGTGCTTAAATCTCACAGGTGCTAAGATACTACAATGATAAGAGGCTAAGATTGGTGTTAATAAGTTTTGACTGATGGAGGAGCACAGAATCAGTCCCATAGTTAATATTTGAGGCAAGTTTTAATTAGCTACATTAAGGAAGAACAGGCCTTTAGTCATGTTGTGCATCCATTTCCAGAATGCAATCACCACCCTGACACAGTATCGTGTAAAAAATAAGAAAAGTCCATATTTACTTCAGATGCATTAGTCCCAGTGACCTGTAGAAGAACACTGTATTTCCCCCCATTTTTTAAGTCTAGGAAAGACTGCAGATTTGCCATCAGGGGGAACTTGGGAGTTATTGGGATCAGGGTGGGGCTTGCTGGTTAAACTCTGGAGCTACATGAAGGAAATGTAATGAATTTGCTGTAGCAATAATAATGGAACATAAAGAAACTATGACATTATCCCTGATCTTTTTTTTTTTTTGAGAAGCCGTATAGGGAAGGATGAGTAAGTTGGAATAGAAAATAAATAGCAGCAACATACATAACAATAAATAGAAATAGTCATTCCTTGCATTTATAGAGCACTTTTTATCTGAGGAGCTCAAGGCACCAAAGCAATAGAAAAGTCAGCAATAGACCTAATGCCTTTTGCATCCCAAATGTGCTCCTGAACCTGGCTAGCTTGCTCTTTAGTTTTAAACGCTAATTTAATTTCCACTAGAGATGCAGTGAATTACACTGATCTAATTTAAGCATCAGTGAACTTTATTAACCTCCGAGGATTGCCTAGATTTACAGTGCCTTATTTTGGGACTATTCGTTGGCACTCTGAGTCCCCTTGAAGAATTTTCAACAGCAGGGGGTGGTCACCTCCTTTAGAGAATTTTGAGATCTGATATATATAGAGGGAAAGAAAGAGAGAGAGAGAAAGAGAAAAAATGATAATTCTTTATAGGCGACAGGCAGTTCTGTAGTGCTGCTGCAGAGGCTAAAGGAAGCAGTTAGTGGGAGAAACAACACAGGGACAAATATTGTGAGGGGTATATTTCCCCCCCTATGATGCACGCTCACATTAGTGTTATTAAGAGTTACACATGCATCAATGGGTGAGTATAGCACTGACAGTCTCCAGAGGCAGTTCAATTTCCAGACCTAGATCTCTCCTGACCAGAAACGGTAAATTGGGCCACATGATGCATGTGATGGGGCGGGTCCCATCCATTGGGAATTAGGCTAAAATGACAAATATCATTTTATTTAGGCCCTTGAGGTGGACTTGAACTCTGGATCCCAATAATACTGAAATGTTTTATTCAGTATTATTTTCTCTCCTTTCACAAACTCTTTCCAGTATAGAGGGAGAAGTGTGACAACTGTGGGTAATTAAAAAAAAAATCACATTGAACACAACCTAGTATTGACATTTCACAATTTTCCATGGTTTTATGTTTACATTACTATTATTTATTATTTGGATTGCAGTAGCATGTAGGAGTCCTAGTCATGGACCAGTGCCCCACTGTGCTAGGCACTGTACAAACACACAACAAAGAGAAGGACCCTGTCCCAAAGACCTTATACAACGTAACATCAATGTGAGCCCCTGCTGGACATCAATAGCAACTAAAGTATCAATATTAGCCAACCAGCAGGCACATAGGAACGGCCATACTAAATCAGACCCTTGATCTACTTGTTCAGTATCCCATCTTTGAGTGTGACCAGAATCAGTTTCCCCCACAGGAAGGTGCAAGAAATCTTGCAGTGTGCAGCAATGTGATAGTCTGCCTCCTAGGAAAGTGTCCTCCTAATAATTAGCATGAAGTTTGTATCCCTTTAACTACTCTGGATATTCTCATCCATATAGCTCCCCAGTCCCTCTTTCGAATCTTGCTAAGTTCTTGGCTTTGACAATGGGACAAAGCATTCTACTGCCTAATTATACATCATGTAAAAAAAGCATTTCCTTCCACTTTTACATTTGCCACATTTCACTAAATTTCCCTGTGTTCTTTGCTGTCTGTATCGTGATACAAGAAGTTCCCAAATGACTTTCTTACATTCATTATTTAGTATATTCTTATCATGTCCCCTTTCAGTCATCTCCTTGCTAAGGTAAGCAATCCTATTCTTTTCGGTTTCTCTGCATATACAAGCTTTTCCATACCCCTCGTCATACTTTTGCCCATCTCTGAACCCTTTGTAAATCTGTAATATCTTTCTTGAGATGGTGTGACCAATACTGATGAGGCTGTAGCACTGATTTACATAATAGCATTATAACATTTTCCATATTATTCTTCATCCCATTCCTTATGTACCCTTAAAGTTCAGTTGCTTTTCTACCTGCAGCTCTACACTGAACGGAGGTCTTCATTGAGCTGTCAATAGTGATGGCTGGTCCCTTTCCTGAGTTGATGCAGTCAATTTAGAGTCCAATCAGGCAGATAAACAGTGCAATTTTTTCTTTCCAATGTGCATTACTTTGCATTTATCAACAATGAATTTCATACTGTCATAGTGTTGCCATTTACCTACCTTGGATAAGTCTCTCTAAAATTTCTCACAGTCTTCTTGAGACTTGACTAACTTGTGTGTCATCTGCTAATTTTCTCATCTCACTGCTCACCCCTTTTTACAGATATGTTAAATACAATACACAGGTAGCAGCGTCCTTCCACTGCCAGCATACCCCAATCCTAGCCTGTAGGTCTCATCTTCTGGGGTGAAAAGGCAGCCAAATGTTTGTGACCTTGTAGTAATTGACCTCTCTTCTGAGACGACCACAAACTGGACCACTTCACACAATCACCTCAGTTGGCAATGATTTTCCCTCCTTACCAATCTGTGCTGAATTTCAAATGAAGAGGTGAATGGCTCCATGGACCACACTGTCTCCTGGAGTAAGAGTGTATGCCCACTGAATGAACAGGCCAGATTTTGATCTCAATTACATGGGTGTAAGTCCAGTAGAGTAATTTCAGGACAATGAAATCACACCAGGATTTACACCACTGTTAAAGAGATCAAAATCTGTCCCAGTGGAGTTGCACCTGCTTTTACCATAGACTAATCTGATCCCATATCTCACTGCCAAAACCTTGCACCCTCAACTCCCCTGCTCGTTTTATTTTAAGTCAAAAAAGCTGCTCCCTGGACTGATACCCTAAAGGACCAGAGTAAGCTGTGGGTGGTGATGTAGGGATAAGGTGGATGTAACAGTTTAATCTTAGTTGAACCATCACTTTGTGTCACTTACAATTCATCACGCTGTGTTATATAACTAAGTGTATGAATTACGAAGCACTCATCAAAGGCTAATAGTAGCCTGTGCTGAATATCAGTTACCTTGTATTCCTATTCCACTGGTTCCTAAGTTTGGGGGGGAAAGATTTGGTTTAAAGATTTCATTTATTTTGAAATTTTAAAAATGTTTCTTTTTTCAACAACAAGCTCTGCTGCTTTGTAAATGACTCACACAAATTATCTTTTTGAAATAGTTTCACTTAATTTTAGTAGCATCGTCAAAGGCTCTGATGGAAAACAGAACTTAATCCTCCCTAGGACTACCGGTTTCTCTGCACTGCTCGGTGATTCTCTTCGCAGCTTGGCCTTTGCACGAAGGAGCAGCTAACTAGTAACATACACCGAAATAAAAATCAGCCCAGATTTCAGGCAAATCCCTAATGTACTCCCTGACAAGACCTTTGCAATCTTCATTTTTAAAGTTACAGGAAACCCAACAACCTGTATGTGATTTCTGGGAAAGACCCATAGGGACCATATGAACTTAAAAAGACAAAATACCCTGGTCGGTGCCTTTCAGGAAAGAATATGCATGTACTCTGGAGCACATGACATTTTGAATATAGAGGTGCTGAGAGAAGCTGCCAAATCTGATGAGACTTAGAACGTTAAAAACACAGACCAAGTGGCCTGGTGTTTGGGAGCTCTAGTGAGACGGGGAATTTGAATGGCCCTGTTGGGAAAGTGGGTGGTTCTGAGTAAAGTGTCTATTGCAGATATGGTGGTGGGAGGGTTGTTGAATAACAAGAGCCTCAGAACGGTTTCAGAGTGATGAAAATGCTGGAACCTGGTTACAGTTTGGTGAAGGGATGCTGAAGGGAAGGCTGCCTTCTGCTGAAGTTAAGAGAAGAGACTGCAGCGAAGCAGGGAGTGTAGGAATACTGGGGATATAGCTATTCTCTGGGAGGAAGTGGGAAGCCAGGGGACTATTAAAGAAACTGCAGAGAAAGAGAGATAAGGAACCTCAAAAGGTTCAGATTAGCATCTGAACTCTTTGGTACACCAATTTAAAAAACAAACTTCCAAATCTTTTGAAGAAGTTCATCCAACAACATTGTGCAGACTTGTTTATCCTTGTCCTTCCATATCAAAATATTTCACCACTATGACTCATTGCAGCCCTCATGCTTCACCTACAGGGCCAAAGCCTGCACTCCTTACTCAAGCAAACTCCCACAGGAGTTTTGTCTGAGTAAGGAATTCTGGACTGGACCTATGGATGACTAGTGGTGTGGTATTTTGTAATATATTTGCATGAAAGACGCTTTAGGATAACCAAAAAATAAAAATATGAATAAGGAAAGAAATGTGCAGCACACATATTACAGAATATGAAAGTTCTTCAGACTCAATATCACGTCAAGGGAGCTGTTGCAAGTTAGCGGCGTTTTATGTATTAGTCGGACATGCTTTCTTCATAGCATCAATTGTTATACTGTGGATATGAACATTAAGTGCTACTTAAGGTCTGTAGTGAGGGGTGTGTGGAGGAAGACACATTGCAGAGGGAACCCCAGGAGCAGTTGTGACTGACTCCGCCTCGCTGCTCCTTGCTCCCTTTGGGAAGGCTAAATCCACTAGCCATATAGTCCTAGTGCAGTGCTGGTTCTCTCCAGTAAAGTGTACAGGGAACAGTGCAGGGGTAGTAGGATCTTAATCCCTCTCCCACTTTGTGCACCAATGTAGGGCTGTTCAGAATCTGTCCCTAACACAATAACATGTACATGAATAGCAAAGATCTAAAAAAATACAATTCACAGTAAAATTCCTCATTGCTCATGTTCCAGCTCGGGATGCAACAAGGCAGTTTTACTTTTCATATAAATACCATAGAGGACTATGGCCCATATAAAGAATTCTAAGCTTAAGAGATTTTATTTGAAAAGACAAAGCTGTTTTTAAGGGTCTCCGTGTGAAGGTGTTGGCAGGCTCAAAACAGAATCAAATTTAAAAATAGTATTAAAAAACAAAAAACAAAAAACCAACCATATGGTCCTGATCCTAGAAATGTCATCAGTCAATCTGAAACAAAGGCAATGGCATCGTCTAAATTCTACCTAGCCTGTTTCACAGTTTCCTTTCCACATCTTGCAAGTTGACCATACAGAAAAATGTATTTTGAGCAATGCAATGCCATGACGTTGCCCTGCTGCACAGCTTTGCAACACAACAGTATTGCATCGTGTCCTCATCACATCAATGTGCCATAACCAACTGACACTATGTCCTCATGTACCTACAAATCTCATTTCATGAAAGGGCAGATGTCACAATAGTTTAATGAGGCACCATGGAAAAATGCTGTAATTATGTCTTTATGTAAAAGTACAAAAATAGATGGAAGCCTTTTTGTCTACTGAACCACCCATGATAAACTCAGGGTGCTTATTTTGATAATGATTGCAGGGTGTTGCATGCACCTGATTTGGACACAAGTCTCCACATTACCCTGTCTGTTCAACTTGCCTCCTTGGCTCAGCTCTTATACACAAGACAGAAAGCAAAATTTACCAAAACCCCATTCACAGGAAGAGTGAACCAAAACAAAACTGGCAAGTTAATTTTTAATGCTGCTAGTCTTGCTCTGGGCCTGTAAGCTATGACGGGCCCAAAATACTTCATCTACCTCAAGTAAACCTTTCTTTAATACGGCTTTGAAACGTAAAGCCAGTTGTTTCAAGTATTTTTTAAAAAACGGTGTTTGCCTAGACCTCTGACATTAATACTCATATTTAAGATTTTAAACTCCTCGATTTATGATGAAACCACTTACAGATCCTTAGCAATAGTGCCAGATCCTTAAGTCTGGTGGTGCTAGTAAGTGCAGCTAAATTCATTTTAAAAATAGCGAAGAACATTGCACTTGCTAAAAGATGACTGAGTAACTCATTCACGGCTGTGCCACTTATGAGTAATGGCATGATTCCCTCATTCTTTGACTGTTAAGTATTTTCTCTCTGTCTCTGTCTTCGCCTGTATATATTAATATATAATCTCCATGTTGGTTATCAAGATGCATGCAACAATATCGGGTGTTCTTCAGGGAAGAACATTTTAGGCAGCTACTGAGAAATTAACTTTGCAGTCAAGGTTCTGACCTCTTCATTTACTGGAATCAATATGCATCATTTCCAGACTACCTTTATTTTATTCTTTGTTTAAAAAAAGTTAGCATATAACTGAAGAATTAGGTCAGTTTCATTAGAACTTCTAAGTAAGTCTTTCTCTCTTTAAAGAAACACTGGCTCTGCTTTTAAGAATATTCCAAGATTGATTTTGTCAACAGAGTTCAGAACAGGGCTAATGATTATCATTAAAGAAAGCCCAGAGTGATTTTAGGAACTTATCTTTCTGTATTTTATTCCTTTTATCAAATGGTGGGATCTTGGAAGAAAGTCATTTCAGACAACACTTCAGGTTAAAAAAAAAAAAGAAAGAGGAAAAAAATACTTCAGATTTTTTTAAAAGCAGCAGGTGAAGAGAGAGGAGGTTGTTCACTTTGGAAGATGAGAAAACAAACTCTGAAGATAGTATTAATGTACTATTCCCGTATGGTGAACTAATACAAAATGTCAAGAGAGAAGGAGGCAAAGAAGAACGTTAGCACGTACACCCTAAAATATTTTCCTTCATACTTCTATTGCTCCAGTTACTGCCCTTAGTAGTTCAATGCACATACATTATTAACTGTTCTCGCTAAAGAAATGCTGCCTAAATTCCTAGAGCACTTGGCCCTTTCTTTAACTACAGCTCGTTTCCCCTTGTTTCTGTGTTTGACACTAGCTCAAATAGCCTTTTAGAGTCTATCTACTGTATTCCTTGGAAAAGTTTCTCTTACAAGACCTAATGCCTCCTTTGATGACCTTTCTTATTACATCAAAGGGCTGCTCTCCACTGGGGGGGGGGGGGGGGAATCGACTGCAGATACGCAACTTCAGCTACGTGAATCACATAGCTGAAGTTTGCGTCTCTGCAGTCGACTTACCGTCCGTCCTCACAGCGGCGGCGCCCGGCGGCGCGCTCCCCCATCGACTCCAGCTTGCGTCTCCCGGCAAGCTGGAGTTACGCAGTCGACGGGGGAGCCGCGAACGATTGATTTCTCGCGTCCTCATCAGATGCGAGAAATCGATCGCCAGAAGATCGATGGCTACTCGCCGATTCGGTGGGTAGTGAAGACATACCCTTAGTGTTTATCATAACCTCTATGTTACTCTTACTCTCGCTGTTTTACCTTTGCTTTGCTTACAATTTCTTAAACTCTTCATTTTAGCTTTCCAGTCACCTTTAGCCATTAGATCTTAGTCTTGCAAGAGATTGAGCACCTTAAATTCCCTCTGATTTCAAGGGAATTGAAGAAACTCAGCACCTCACTGGATTAGGCTTTTATATTCTGTACACATTGTTACCCATTCTTATTTTTTGAATGACAAATTTTCACTTTTCATCTGCTTTATCTCATTTTAATTTTTGCTGAACTTACTACTAGCCGCTACTCACTCAGTCCTCGGGTGTATATTTTCCTTGAACACTTGCCATTTCTTCTCTGTGGCTTTTCTTTGGATTTCTTTCTATTTAATCAAATACTTCTTGCCTTCCTCCAAAATTCAGTAGGACCAATTTTCCCTAATCACTCCAGGCCACATTGTCAGTAGTATCTTGTAAATCTTGTGAGTGGAAATTAAAAAAGGTTGCTAGATTTGGAATTACTCAATGGGGCATAGAAACACAGGGGTGTTGAGCACACAAAAAGGACAGAATGGAGTGACTGTGCAAAGGAGAAAAGCAACCACCCATTATGGTCGCCCTCCATTGCATAACAACTTTTCCCCTCTGCATCTACAGCAATAGAGGCCTGCTTTGCAAGGCCATAGGGAAAGATGAAGACACTGTTACAGTCACATTATGGGACATGTTCCCCATGAAATTCTTGAGGACTCTGGTACCCTAGCAGTGCCAATAGAGTATGTCCACACGAAGGAGCAAGCACCAGTCAATGCCCTGGGTGTGTCAAGAGCTGGAAAATGTGTGGAGACAGGATCTGGACATGAGGAAACCCAAAAATCCATGCAGTTTCCCCTTGTGGATTCCAGGTTCTGCAATTATTGCAGGCAAATTCCCCTCTTAAGTCTACAACATCAGAGTCCTCCCATCTAGAAGGGACATATGCCAAAAAATGGTAAAAAGCCAGAGGCTACAAATCTCTCTATGCTTCCTATCCCCTTTAATGGTGCAAGGTAGCATGTGGGCCCAGATTCAGGTCACCATGCCCACAAATGTATTGCTCAGTTTATTGCTCCACTTAGTATGTCCCAGTTCATATCCCGGCAGTTGAAATCTCTCATAACTACTTAGGGCTCGTCTTCACCACCTGCTGGATCGGTGAGTACTGATCGATCTATCAGGCATCGACTTATCGTGTCTTGTTTAGATGTGATAAATCGATCCCCAAAGGCGCTCCCTGTCCACTCCAGTACTCCAGCTCGCCGAGAGGTGCAAATAGAGTCAACCGGGGAGCCAGCTGCCACCATAAGGATGTCAGGTAAGTCGACCTAAGATGCGCCGACTTCAGCTACGCCATTCACGTAGCTGAAGTTGCATATCTTAGGTCGACCCCCCCTTCCTGCTAGTGTAGCCCAGCCCTTAGTTTGTTCTTTTAATAAATCTTTTTGATTCCTATCATTTCCACACCACGCTATCTCAGTTACTTAGAAATTTCCCTTTTCATACAAGGATACGCCTCCTCACTGTTGCCTTCTTCTTTGATCTCCTCTAAAGAGTCTGAAATTACTGATTAGCCACATCTGTGCTGATTTTTCTGCTTGCAAAATAAATGAACTATACATTTCTGAATTCAGGAAGAAGGTAAACTCCATGAAGCCTCAAGGACTTGCCCAATTTTCTAAAAGCAAATAGGTCATAGGGCAAGATCCTAGCCCCACTGATATCAATGGCAAAACTCTCATTTATTTCAGTGGGGTCAGGATTCCACCCAGAGCATCAGCTTCCTTGCAAAATCCCTGCTTTTCCTATATCGAAGGTGGTGATATATAAGGGAGATTATTTTACCAATGTTTTAGAGAATATACTCCTTTTTAATGAGATTTATAAGATAGTTTTATTACTTTTGGCCCCAGATTAAAAATAAAACATTTCCGTTTGTTATTCCCTATGTTATTAGTCTCGGGAAAAGCTTTTTTGGCCAGTATCATTTAACAATAAAAATAAAAATCTCACTCAAGTGAACATTGAATAATTCATGATCTCGCTCTTTTTTTAAAATGGCCATCACTGTGTCTGTCACTAAACAACAGTTCTTAGCTGTTTTCACCTTGGATTGCTGTGCACGAGCTGATTATATTTTCAAAATGTGCCTTCTGAGTAGATGCTCTGAGCAAATTGTACAAACTTTCACTCCCCAAGCTTGAAAAAGAAGCGCTGAGGAAACCTTCTGCCAGAATGTGGAAGTACTACATTTTAGAATGATGAAGTTTCCTTTCACTTTTAAATCTAGCTTTAAACCAAGGATCTAACACTGTAGCAGTAAAACAGTGCCACTGGAGTAGTAAGGCTTCTAACGTGCATGTTGTCACACAGTATTTTTAATTTAAAAGTGCATCCCATATTACCCTTTAAGATACAATTAAAACAGCAAATATGATTTGATTTATTAAAAGTCACTAATGGGCAATGCTAGCCAGCTGCGTTCAATCTACAAGAGAAAGAATGATGGATGAATTGATGGATTCATAGTTCACTCAGCAACCAATCCATACAACCGCTTTAGTGGCATGTTTGTAGGAAGTAGTGCAGTCAGACACAACAAATAAATAAATAAACATAATAATCATACTTTGTACTACTACAGTATTCTTCACTTCAATATTTCAAAGAACTTTACAGACACTCAGTGAAGACCCACAACATCTACTTGAGGTAGGTCAATGTTGTTCTACATTCGGGTAAACTGACGTGCAAAAAGGTTATGTGACTCGTTCAAGGTCATTCAGCGAGTCAGTGGCAGAGCCAGGAACAATTCCCAGTAAACTTGACTGATTTAACCACTAGATAATGCATGTACCCTTCCTGTCAGTGACACTACTCTAGGCACAATGATTGCAGCCATTTTGGAAAGAAGCAGGTAAAATGCTACCAAAATAGATGAAAATGAAAACTGGAGAGAATATATAAAGAGATAAAAATACATGCTCTCTCCCCTTCAAAAATGATTTGGAAAACCGACTTTACACAAGTCAGCAGATCTATTAGATTTTTTTAGTTAATTAAGAGTGCTTCCTTTTTCAAAATTGAAGATTATATTATTTTACTGGATTCCTAAAATACAGTCCTTAGCAAATCTTTTATGTTAGTGACTGCATGTGTAAACCAAACCATTGTGGTAACATTTTTCAAATGTTTTGCATGTGTGTGGAGTGGGGGAAAAAAAACAGATGGAGAATACTATAATGAATTGAAATGTTCTATTTAAAAACTGTTTGTCAGCTGTAGTTAAGTTGACACTGTCAGCATGGCAACAAATCACAACACTTTGCCTGTTATGCTGCATGCTCAAGTTTGCTACAAAGAGTTGAGTTGTTGGAAATTTGAGGTTTTTGAGGAGCTTAGCAAGTAGAACCACACAACAGGCAGCTGCTAACTAAGCTTTCTAAAGCAAACAGAATGGTACAGGAAAATGGCATAAGCTTATTTGTTTTTCTAATGAACTGATTGCTACTCCTATTATCCTGTACCCAGATTAAAAAATAAATAAAACTAAACCAATCTACATAAACAAAATCATTTAAAAACTACAAAAAAGGGCTCAGGTCATTGATAATGGCCAACACTCTTCCAGCTCAAGGTCACTGGCTCAAATCAAGTTCATTCTAGATGTAATTCAAAGTCATTACCATCTGATTGCTGTTCAAATTGCAGCCCCTATGTAAAATGCACTTTTGGTCTCTCTGCAGTCCCTAGCGGACTGGAGCTCACACACACACAAAACCCCCACAGCATTTCAACTGGCGCCTTTGTTGACATGCTCAGTCAAGGACTGAGTGGGCACAGAGACAGAACTCCCTGAATGCCTTTGGAGTTGTATCTCCAAGTCAGGGATGCGGGCAGGCACCATGGTAGGTGTGGTGAGAAAGCTTGCACTGATTCTAGATGCAGTGTATCTGTTCCATATGGGATTTCAACTCTCAGGAGGGATGTGACTCTTTGTACTGGAGGAAAGAGTAAGAGCATCGATCAAAGCAATAAAGAATCAGGCCCCGGAACCCTAGTTCAAAATTAAAACCAAACCTGGATCCAAACACCACCGCCTGACCCACCAGTTGTTACAATGATTAAAGATTATGGAATATATTGCACATTTTACCTAAATTTTCCCAAATTCAGACTCATGCTGTGTTCTTACAAGAGACTTTTGAAACTTCAGAAGCATACTACTTTGATACACTCCGCAATCCTAAACAACTCTGGATTAATTCAAATGTGGTGGGATTTGGTTTTAGTTTACTTTTTGTGTGTGTTCATCATAGGTAAGCAAGGTCAAAAATGGGACATGAAGAGCAAGAAACACAAAAGACTGATGCTTTCTGATATCACAAATAACTCCACTGAAACCAATGAAGCAATGTTTGAATAAAAATAGTGTAAATAAGAGGAGAATAAGATCCAAATACTCTCTATTTGGTCCTAATTATGCCCCTTTTGGGAGAAGTGGGGGGGAAACTGTGAAAGGCAGCCTATTCAATAGACTATAAATAATGAAAAACAGCCCTACGCAGCTCACACCCTCCTATGGCAATACGTGTTCAAAAATAGCACCTTTATTAAACATCCTAGAAGATGCAGAACATTATTTCCTATACTTTTTATGTTATTACATTTCATTTTTTAAATCTTCCCAATAGTTTTGGGGCTGGCTATATATTTTTTTCCAGTTCTCATGCACAAAGATACAGAATGTCATGAATGAAAATCAGACATAGGTTTCAACTGCAAGGACTTGATTTATTAATGCTTTAAACAAGTTTCATGCATTAAAGATCCCTGTACAGAACATGACATGTTCTTTCTTTAAAAACAGCTACACACTTTAAGACAAGTGATATGATCTAAATGGTATAGGCTGACTTTGATGGCTATTCTAATGCAGAACGGGAATGTCTTACTGAGTATTCGTGTATATCATTGCTTTAAACAAAGGGGGAAAAGGGGAACAAAAACAAAAAGTTTAGTTAAAATGAAGTATCCTTCCCACAAAACTTCAACTTTCATCTCACCTTCTCTATTGGCTGCCATCTCTCAAGACGAGAAGAGCATTCATTAAACATCTATCTCATCCAGAGCTGAAATTCAGCCTTTGTTATGTATCTATTCTATTCTATTAAGGGTCTAATGCAAAGTACACTGAATTCAATGGAAAGACCCCCATTGACTTCACTTGGCTTTGGAACTGTGGTAATTATATGGAATAAATCACAAAGTAACAGCACAAAATACTACTACTAGACATTTTTATGGAGAGAAAAAGTAAAGATAGAGAGAAAACCACAGAAAAAGAGGGATACAATGGTATGATACACGATGCAGATGAAACAATATTTAAAATTGGTATAACACCTTTCTTGAGAAAAATCTTGAAGGACTTCACATAAAAACATGTCAATGCAGATTTTATATGTTAGTGTTAATATAATATAAACACACAAAAGCAGGAAACTCCGAATTTAATGTAAAGATGAAAACGTTATCTTAACTCTGTTCCTTTGCATATGGATTATGATAGTCTTATAATTATATGATCATGTTATATCTTAATATTTATGTATATCCAAAGTTATAGAAAAAAATAAAATACAATACAATGTTTCATCATCAGCATATATCAAGACAGTCATAGATCACATGTTTTAGAGGTAGAATTAGGTAATGCATTCATTCTGAACTTGCACATTTACTGACCTCAATCATGCTACTGTACTCATGTTTTGATTTTGTATCTAGCTTCAATCAGTCTTAAGAAGACAAAGGCTCCCACTTGCTGACTATGAACAATCAGACCTTTAAAAGTGAGGAGCTAATGTTTCTTCAAACTAGGTTTGTTTCTTAAATCTCAGTCCAATATACACAACAAGCCCAGTTTGAAGAACATCAGTTCAATACTTTTAAAACAATTAATGTTTGAAGGCTGCACATTTCACTAGCTGCCCTCGTTTCCAAATTCAGGGCCATATTCTGTGCAGTTGAGCAGAACCTTACTCCCCATGCCGTCACACTGAAATAAAACAGAATGCTTTCTGAGAGTCACAGTGTGGTCCAGCGTGCATGGCCACTCAAAGGAGTAATGTGGCAATTTGATGCCTTTCATTAGCTACCCAGACAGCAGGCAGCAGCACAAAGAGAGAAGCTTCTGTGGGACTGCTACTTCCCATCGCTGTGCAAGTGGGCAGGAGTAAACCAGACAAGGGCTGGGCAAGAAGCTTCGTTCACTTCACCAACACATCAGTTAGTGCAGCTATCCCAACTTGCAGAAGGAAGTCCTCTGCACCAGGTACAGAATGGATGGGAGAATCCAGTTTTTAGCAAACAGGGCACAAAACCGTATGCTAATTTTTTGATGCAGCCAAAGATCCATTAAGGAGTGGTTGTAAGTATACTTTTTGTTCTTGAGAGCCAATATGGGTCAGTGGATAGGCTACAGAAGAGCTGGTTCTAGTCCCTGCTCTTACTCTGACCTGCTGTGCGAGTTCTTGCAAACCACTTCATTCCCTTTGATAAAACTCTTTGAGATCTCCATATGAAAAGCACTATATTTAAGAGTCAGGGAGGTAGCCGGGTTAGTCTGGAATAGCAGAGGTAACAAAGTCCTGTGGCACCTTAAAGACTAACTATAAAGTTTTGAAGCATGAGCTTTCGTGGGCTAATACCCACTTCGACGAAGTGGGTATTAGCCCACGAAAGCTTATATTTAAGAGCTAAATATTATTCCAAAGGAAAAGAACATTTCTGATTGGTCATTCTTCCAGTGCAAGATTTTTTTTCCTCCCCATAAAAGGACTTCTCCCTTCCTTAAGGCACACATTGCGTTGTGCTCTCTCACTTGGAGAATGCTCAGGTAAGATTCCCTTGGGAGCCTGTCAGTTCAGTTCTTAGTTTGGTTACAGGAATTGCTGCATAGCAACTTGATCAACCCAGTCATGATCTCAGTTACCTCTGTAAATATGAAGTCGCTCTAATGAAATTGATGGAGTAACTTTGGACTCATACCTATGTAAATGAGACCACAATGTGGCCCTCTGGAGGTCAGAGATGAGGCCCCTTACGTGCTTAACTTAAAGACTATCTTTCTTGCTGTTTCCTTCTCTTCCCCTTCTGTTTCCTCCCCGTCCATCTGTGCTCATCACTTCCCCTCTGTCCTCTTTCCTTTCCCTCCTCTCCTTGCTATGTCCCCTTTCAGGTTCAATTTGGCTACTCCCTTTTCCTGACATCTCTCCCACATCAAACTCCTCCACAAACGCAGACCTGCATGATCTCATTCCTGTCCTCCACGTCCACTCCTCCCCCCACACACCAGCAATGAAGACAAGAACATAAGAATGGCCAAAGGTCCATCTACCCCAGTATCCTGTCTTCAAACAGTGGCCAATGCCAGGTGCCCCAGAGGGAATGAACAGAAGAGGTAATCATCCCCAGTCACCCATCCCCAGCTTCTGGAAAACAGAGGGTAGGGACATCATTACTGCCCATCCTGGCTAACAGCCATTGATGGACCCATCCTCCAATAGTTTACCTAGTTCTTTTTTGAACCCTGTCATAATGTTGGCCTTCACACCATCCTCTGGCATAGAGTTCCACTGGCTGACTGTGCATTGTGTGAAGAAATGTTTCTTTTTGTTTGTTTTAAACCTGCTGCCTACTAATTTCATTGGGTGACATAGTTTTTGTGTTGTGAAAAGGAGTAAATAACACTTCCTTATTTACTTTTTTGACACATTAATGATTTTATAGACCTCTATCATATCTCCCCTTAGTCATCTCTTTTCCAAGATGAAAATTCCCAGTCTTATTAATCTCTCCTCATACAGAAGCTGTTCCATACCCCTAATCTTTTTGTTGCCATTTTTTGAACCTTTTCCAATTCCAAAATATCTTTTTTGAGATGGGGCGACCACATTTGCATGTAGTATTCAAGATTTGAGTGTACCACATAGAGAGAATATGATATTTTTGATCATATTATCTATCCCTTTCTTAATGATTCCCAACATTCAGTTCACTTTTTTGACTGCCGCTGCACATTTAATGGATGTTTCTCTTTCTTGAGTGGATGTTTCCAGAGAAACATCCACAATGACTCCAAGATCTCTTTCTTGAGTGGTAACAGCTCATTTAGACTCCCTCATTTCATATGTATAGTTGGAATTAAGACAACTGCTTCAACCAAAGGTTAGCTGGCTCCACTTCTCTGAATTCAATGGAGTTGAGGAAAACAGACCATGTCAACATCCTGGGCCAGATCCTCAGTTGGTGTCAATCAGCATGGTTCCACTGAACTCAATGGAGCTACACCAATTTAGACCAGCTACGGAACTGGCCCATTGGCTAGTACAGTCATTTTCATCACTGTCCTGACAACCAGAATCCAGGTCGTCTGCATGGCAGTAAAAGAGACTTCATATACCAATGATTCACCCAGTTCATCAGACAATTAGGTGGGAGAAAACAACAAGCAGTGTGAAATAAATGCACTCACCAGTGAAGAAAGGCCAATGTTCCATCCTGAGTTTGTGTGCTAATAAAATTCCTGGTAAATTCAGAAATCTGAAGCAATCTTAAACATGTCAAATTGTAAGATTTTTAGCCCAGTTTTTACTCAACCCTTACTTAGGCAAACTTCTATTGAAGGACTTGGCCTACAGGAAGGAAAAGTGGCTTTTCACCACTGTATCAACAGAGGCTTTATTGCTATTCCAAATCTATGTCTCTAATCCAATAGTGAACGTATGTGACCATGCTTTAAGAGTGAGGGCAATGATAGAACTCAATAACATTTTATTTTTTACGTTTAAAGCCAAACTTTTGTCTCCTCCAATCAGAAGATCTGTCATAAAGCTCAACAGAGGAAGAACTGTTTTGGGTAGACTGACAATTAGCATGTTGTCAGTATTATTTGTGATCTCTGTGGAGCTATCATGCATGATTTGCTAAATCTCTAATTTCACATCATATCCCATAACTATTCCTCACTGGTCCATCACTAGTCTAAGGAAGACTGAAGCAAGTCTTAATAGTAGAGCAGAAAAAGTAAGTGATACCAGAGTAATTTACTGTCTTTCCTCCTCTCTTACTATTTCTCTAAATGTGTTTGAAGGTTTCTACCAGGATGTTTTGGTAAAGTGAATGGGGGAGGGGAGCTAAAAATAGATTCTGTTGCTGGTTATTTATAGCCTTTACCCAGAGTTTCAGAAACAAATATG
Source organism: Sternotherus odoratus (assembly GCA_032164245.1). NCBI lineage: Eukaryota > Metazoa > Chordata > Testudines > Kinosternidae > Sternotherus > Sternotherus odoratus. Next base: position 133,113,053 of record JAVMKO010000003.1, on the reverse strand, counting down.
CAAAGGATGAGGGCAAGGGTACTGTCTGTAAATTTGAAAGTAAGCTTTTAAAAAAAAAGCACCTTGTATACAGCTCTCTGGTGGATTTTTGAAGGTTAAATAAATTATATTTAACAGTCTTCTGCTGTAAAATCTCTCCCTGAGACCAAAGCTACAGGCAATAATGTGAAAAGCAACTCAAAACAGCCTCACAGTTAGTAAGCCAACCTGCAAGAATCTTAGAATTTCCTACACAAAGCCTGTGACATGTCCACACAAAACGCATGCTTAAAAAGGATGTAATCCTGGTCTCATTATAGTCAATAGGAGTTTTGCAAGTGATTTGAATGGAGCCAGGATTTCACCCAATGCTTGTTTCAACATAACTGTCAGAATCTGGAAATCAAGAGACAGACAGAGAGAAATGAACTCAGCTCTATTTAATTCTTAACTCAAGGTACAGCAATATTGGTGTGAATGCCACACTCGGAATCACCGTTCTCTCACCATCTCCTGGTATTGTTCCTTTTTGCATCCATGAGGCAATATCATCAATCAGCCAGAGCAGGGTTTGGAAATTAGAACTCCTTGGTTCTTTTCTGACTCTGCAAGTGACTGATTTTGTGATCTTGGGCAAGTCATTTAACTTCTCTGTCTCTCAAGTTTTCAATTTGTAACAGGAGAGAGAAAAATATGTACATGCTTCACAGAGGTGCTGTAAGACTGCCTCAAATAAGATTTGTAAAACGTTTTCAGATCCTCTGAAGAAAGGACTTCATGCGCTAAAAAATACCATTTTTTTAAAGCAGGCTACACACTTGCCACTCTGACTGAATATGAGCCAAACTGTGATTGTGAAGGCAGAATTTGACCACTTTTCTCAACCTGTTTAAGAAAGTTCAAGGAACGGAGGTGAATGCATACTGTAATGGGATAATTCATTGATATCACACTGAATTCAATTTAAAATGCCTTTTTTGTGTGTGAAATATTTAACTCCCACTACATAGTTCAATATAAATTTACAATGAAGTTCACTGAGTTATTTAGGAGGCCTTGTATGCATTCATAGTTGTGCAATTAACTTTCTAGGCATAAACGGTAATGACATGACAACAAGATAACAAAAGACTCAGGGGTTCTAACAATGATAAAAGGCAGTTGGGGGGTAGGGGAGAGAGAGACGATCCATGGTGCACTCAAGATTTTTCTGTAGGAAATGGGACAGTATTAAATACACCATTCTCCTATTAGCCACTGCTTATAAGAATTTAGGTACATTAGGTAGATTATACTGACATATTACAATATAATTAAAAATCCCTAACTCACACACATGAACTCCTTCAGCTGCATAAGGAGTCAAGAGACTGACACAGAGATACAACACTACACCTGGCTATCCCACTTTCTTCTTCTGATATTTCAATTCAACTGTTGTTTGGATAGTATCTGCACCTTGAAACAGACGGATAGAAACCCAATCTGCATAAGTGAAAGGATCCTTCTCTCGGTTCTTTTTTGTTATTCTATTATGGTGGTGGTTGTAATGCAGTGATAGATTTGCTTACACTACGTGCCTCAGGCAGGTTATAATCAAAATTACAGTCCATACAGTTCTGAGTGGAAGACGGAGACTTATTTCAAAGCAGTGCAAACTCTCACTCTCGTTTCATTTCTTTGGTGGATGGTTATTAACAGGTCTTACGCAAGGAGTATTTTTAACGAGGGGATCTGAATGAAGGGAAGTTAGCTGTTTGGCACACAAAATAAGAGAGACATTGTTCCAAGTGTAAGAGAAGCATGGTAGAAGAGTTTGGTAAGACACAAGATGGCAAACGGGAAAGACTACGTCAGGGGAGTAGGAAGGAATCAGAGAAGAAGTGAGGGCAGGAAAAGGCAAGAAAAAATGAGGATAGAAAGAGTCCCGATTTACTGGTGTGCTCCCACTGTTTTGCTCTGCTCTAGTTAAACAAGACAGCCATAAACTGAATGTAACTGGCAAAAATGCGTTCATGACTATTCTGTGTCTCCAGAATTATGCAAGGCAGCTAGAAAGTACCAGTGAGACCATTCCTGACTCTTGATGCAGAAGAAAAGGGTAAACAAGAGTGATATTATCTAAAAGAGAGGAACATTTCAAAGATTTCTTGAGCATAGCAGGGCAAGCAATTTCTGAATAAGATTCTAAATAAATCCTCTGTGTTTGGGGTGTCCATAAATCTGGAATACCTTACTGATGACAGTGCAGTTGGTCTGGATTTAACTGAGAGCAGGTTCTGGTCCTGCATGGGACAATGATCAGAGTGAACAGATCTTGCCCAGAGCTTATGGCACCTTCCACTAACATTGCAAGTTTTCCATTAATAGGACATTCTGCAGCAGCAGAAACCCTTACCGGATGCATCACCAGCTTGGGATATTTTACCTAATATCCAATATTGTATGGGCGAATACTCATGAAAGTGAACCCTGTTTATTCAAACTCCAGGGATAATATAATCATACCACTGGCCAGTGGATCCACCTTCCTTCACATATACAGTTAATGTAGTAAAATTACTCTGTGGCTAACTCAGAAACATCAGCCTCACCTATATAATTTTTATTTTAAGAACGTTAAAGTCACTGCAGAACTTAACAGAATCAGACTTATAGGGCCCCCAGGTGCTGTTTGGCTCCACTTAGGAAATGCATCCTTGATTCCCTGCCTCACTTGAGCAAAGACTGCTTACTTGTCGAAACTATAAGCACTGACCCAGAGGCATAAACTAATATATCCTGTAAGGTCTGAGTTTTAAGACAGCCAAACTGATTTGGGAATAAAGTTGGATGTATACCGGATCTTTAAGAATGAAGCTGCTACTTTTTGCCTGAATCTTTTGACAAATTGTACGCTTAAAAAAAAATACAGATTAAAAGCATTGTAATATTATGTGCAGAGATTACCCTTTTCATTTCCTCCTTTGACCAGCTACAAATTGTCTGATTGTTCAAAACCAAGACCAAATGCATATACATTCATCAAATATTTCCAAATGAAAAGTATTAGAAAACACTTTAAAAAAAAAAATCTGTCTCATTCTCCAGAACAGACTGAAGGCTAAATTCTGCCATGAGCTACACCGGTGTAAATTTGGAGTAATTCAACTAACGACAATGTAATTACTCAAATTGTCACAGCAATGTATTTGAAAGGTGAATTTGGTTGTGTAAAGACTGTGGGCCAGATGTCCCAAAATCTTCAGCTGACAGCCAGCCAGCATCCTGCCCCCATTGCTAGGAAGCGGTCAGAATGCTCTGTACTCCAGCAATCCCTGGGCAGCATAATGGCCCATTACTGGCTGCTACAAGTCAGAATCAATTAGAATAGCCCTGAAGATACTCCAAAGTACATCAGTGCTGGGACTCGTGAACTGCCAGTCTTAGCGTTGGGGAGTTTCAAATGGCTCCGTTGTGGCTTCCCCCTCAACTACACCTAGTAGGGCACAGCTGAGGATACAGTCCTGTTTATGTAAAGTACAGCAGAATCTTGATTATCCGGGATCGGGTTAACTGGGCTGTGGATTAACCGGGATGTCAAAAAACAAAACAAAACAAAATAAAATAAAAACAAAAACAGGTCGCAAGGCGGCTGGCGAACCAAACACCTCCCCGCACAGGGTGGGCGGTGAACCAACCCCCTTCCCCAGAGCACAGGGCAGTCAGTGAACCAACCCCACCCCCCAAATTTCCTATGGATTGTGATTAACCAGGATTTTAACTGGGATTAATTTTTTCCCTATCATCCTAGATCGAGAGTCTACTGTAATTACTAATACTTTGGATACTCACTATGCGGGGTTAGACAGGAGACTTACAAGTGAACAAGCACTTTATATTACATTTCAGACTGCTGCATCAAAAGATACTAACTCCAATGAAATAAAAGAGAAAAAATATATAAAATTACAATAAAAATCATGTTTTTCCTGCTTGCACACAGAGTGTGAAACTAAAAGCTGCCATATTTCACCGCTTGGAATCCCAGACCATTCTTTCCAAAGCACTAGTCATAGACAGATTTGGGGGTTTTTAAGATATCAGACATTCTTTAATATCAGACATTAAGATTAAGCCATTCTCCTTTTAGGGAAAATGATTATAGAACAGTTAAAACAAAACCATGAATCATGCCTATCAATGGGGAAGGATAAACATGTACGGTATGGTTTCAGTTGATCTGTCTGGATAAGGGATTGAAAAAAACGTATGGACTTAGATATCATCACTTCTCATAGCTTGATATAGTCTTTATCTCTGGAGCACTATGAAAAATACGGCAAGTGCTCTGGTAAAGGCAGTTTCTGTGACAGAGAAAACTGACTTTGAATCTAGTCTGTTCTACATTTCAAACACACTTTTGTGCTATGAAAAAATTCTCATTCAGATACTCTATTGTGTTTTGCGTGTCCTCCTTTTCACGACTCTCTAGGTGGACAGACAAAAACTGTGTTTAAAAGGCCTGTGCAAGGTTTAGCTGAGCTGCTAGAAGAGTATTCTAATGGTGACAAGGAGCCATTCACTTCTTATATCCTTTTAGGCCTGTGCGGAGCTTAAACCATTTGCATCAACACATCTATATTTTCCGTCTCAGCAAATCTGTTAAACCCCGATCTACACACAGGAATTGCCTAGGTTTAACTAAATAAATTTCTAAATCAGTTCAACTCACGCACATAGCCAATCCCCAAGTCTCCCAAATCTAGTGGTTCTCTCCTACCATTGGGAATTGTCTCTCCCACTTCTTCAGATATGGAGAAATGCAAAGGACAGTCCAATTTACAAACTTATATGGGGGAGGGATATATTATTGACCCTCACTAAAGTGCAAGCACTTCCCCATTAAAAAAAAGCATAGTACAGAAACCGTTGTGATGATTATGGCGTTGCTATACAGCAGAAAGAACTACATATAATAAACACAACACATGCTGGCATCAGCCAAGAACCAGCAAACTGAACTGTACACACAAAATTTAGCTGCTAGCCAAACCATATGGCCAGGAACTGTATCACATCCACAAAGTGAATTAGAATAAGTCAAAGATGTATTAAATGGGAGAGAGACAAGGAACACAGTAACCAAAACTATCTCCCCAGAATGTATCACTTCTTTATGACATAATTTATAATAAAAGAAAAATAATGCAAGGAAAAAAAACTATTCTCTTTTCCCCTTCCTAGGAACACAGTGATTCTCAATGCAATCATAAGTAACCATACCTTAGAAAGAATATTCTGAAGGAATTCTCAATATTTTTCATATTACGGACTGCATCCCAACAGAGAGATTGTCTCACGAACGCTTTGCCTGTCTTTCAAAGCCACAATTCTCCTCCCATTCATAATCATAAAGCTGTAGCAGCTACAGCAATTGGTTACTTGGAAAAGTCGTATTAAAGACTTAATGTACTTTTATCGGTCTTTTCATGCAGTTTAACAGCTGGAAACAAGAACGATCACCAGCACCATGTGATCTGCCAACTCCCCACAGACTACCTGCAAGAACTGCTCAGATCCTGTTTTGAGAATCCCTGGTATTATATGTATTAAATCTTCTAATGTTCTTGTTCATCTGTCTTATACCCTACACTCCGTTGAAAATGTTAGATCTTACATCCCTGCATCTTCGAACATATTTATGCACTGTACAACATTTTCAAACTGGGCTATCCAAAAGTTTAAACATTTTGTTTATTATTCATATGCTCCCTTGTTCCTGTGTGATTAAAGAATGCCAGAGACTAATTCTTTAAAATAGACTAAAGTATAATACTTTTCAGCAGGGGAATTCCTCATATTCCTTAATCAAACCCTCATTAGTAAGGAAGGAAATGAAATGAATGAAATGGATTCCAGATATACTCAAGCCAACACAAGCAATTGGCGCTAGAAAGACAAGGCACATTATGAAAATTTAACACCTATTGACACAGGTGTTTGCTTGGCCAGAAACCCATTATCGCTTTGTCACAAAAGCTCGTAACATGCAAAAATATGAGTTTTGAAGGCACAAAAAACAACAAACATGCACAACTAAATGGCCAACTGAAAACATGTCTCCATATCTTTCCACTTGTGTTCTACAAGAACTAGTAGGGATTTTAGAAATAGAAGCCCCTACAGAACAACTGGAACACTGATAGAGAAGACTGGAGGAGGAGAGAAAACTCCTCAGAGCGTTTCACTGAAGTTTGGAAGTATTTGGTGTCCTTACATTTAACCCACATTGAACCAAAAATCCCTTTCTCTAAAGCAAGGGAGGAAGTGTGAATAATTCCATTCATTTTACTCTACGGTTGTGAAATCTGAGATCCATCCATAACCACTGACTTTGGGGGGGGGGAGGGAGTCCAGTGGGGAAATGAAGGGAGAGGCCCTCAGTGTGTGGGCACCCCATCAGTTACAAAATATCTGCCAAGAAAATAATGTCTCTACTTACCCAGACTCCACATCTATTCTTTCTACCCTCACCATTCCATTCATTTAGGCTCTGGCTAAAGTTCTCTTTCTCTAAGTATGTCACCACCGCCCCACTTCTCATGTCTCTCCATTCTTGATTCTTCTGGTCTCTTTCTTTAGAAAATTCAAACTCCTTAACCTCACTGCCCAAGGCTCTACATAGTGATAACTCCTGTGCACATCTTGGCTCTCATTCCAGACCCTTGGTGAATTTGTTTGATTGGTTTTAGTTAAAATAAGCCCAACACCACCTTTGGGCACATCATTCTTTGTTCATCTGTCAGAGACTTTAATTGTCCCATAATTTGTTAATACTTCTCCCTTTGCTTAGAACACCCTTCCTTCTCCAACTCCCATCCTTTCTACATATGAGCTTTTTGTTTGGTTACGATTTGACCAGAAACCCACTCAGCTATGACTTCATCACATAGTCCTTCAATTTAGGAGAGATGTAAAAAAAAAAAGGTTAATTAACAAATCATTTGCCCAATTTGACTACAAAGTTAAAATTTAACTTTTACATTGAATACCTCTCTCCACCCTGTTTTGGCTTATTTATTTGTTTGTCTAAATGTATTCCGTTTAGACTGGAAACTATTATTAATTATTATTAGCAGTACTGTAATAATGCCTAGGAGAGCTAGTCATGGACCAGGTCCCACTGTGCTAGACATTGTACAAACACAAGACAAAGACAGTCCTTACCCCCAAAGAACTTTCAAGACTAACCCAGGGATTGGGCTAGGTGATACAAACGCACTTGTAGAGACAACTTGCTACTAACACATGACTTTAGTCCCTTGGGCCTTGAAACCATTTCATATGTAAAAATGTGCTTTGCCCTCAGTTGTCTCTAGGCTCCCAATCATACATACACAACTTCCACTCCTGCTCAGGCTCTGCTCCCTCCAAACTCCTTTGGCATCACTCTATCTATTCTCCCTCTACATATTATGTCCTCGTCCTCTGTCTCTATCTCCTTTCTATCCCATTCCTGAACTTCTGCCTCCTTTACCCCACCACATTCAGACCTCTCCAGCTCTCCCCATCAAGTTCTCTTTCTCCTATCTCCATGGCCTCCGTTTCTCAGACCCCGGTTCTCGCCCTCCTTTCTCTGGATCCCCTAATACTCTGCCCCACTCCGAGTCCTTCCCCACCTGAATTTCTGCCACCATCCCTTCTGCTCTTCTTTTGACTCCTCAAGTTCTCTCTGCCCTTCTGCTACCTCAGTTTCTATCTACACCTAGTTCTTTCTTTGGAGCCTCCAGATCTTTGCCACACACTAATTCTTTAGCCCCATATTGCCTTTGCCCCCTTACTCTCCATTCCCTGCAGTTGTAACCCATGCTGTCTGCTCCCCTCAAGTTCTCCCTCTCACCTCACTCTGCTTCTCCAGTTCTTTGCCCTCCCTATGGGGCCTCAGCAAGCTTCCTGGATGCTTTGCTTTGAACTCGCAATGCCGTAAGGTGCTACTGTGCTGCAAGTGGCTGTAAGAGCACCCCATGTTCTAGGCATGGTCAGGCCCCTTGTAGCTTTCGGCTGCTGAGGGTAGAAGCAGGGCAACTAAGAGCAGCTTTTCAAGGACTCACTGGGGATGGCACAAATCACTCCATTCAGGGAGAGGCAGAAGCAGGACCTAGGAAGGAAGCCAGCCAGCAGTACAAAAAATCAGAATGCTGCACGGGTGAGCACTGCAGCAGAGTTGTTTCTATAAAGAGTTGGAGGGGACCCAATTAGCATTTGCTAGCCAGGCCACCCCTCAGATCCACCCCCATACAACTGCAATGAACAGGGGAAAAGTCCCACAGAAATCCTGCACCTACTGTTCTGAAAACAACTAATAAACATCCTTCGAAACTTCTTCCAACAATGGTTGCAGGGCAGATGTTTGACAATTTCCTTCGCATATTATTACTGTAGTAAAAAGAACAGTCAGTTTCTGGTGCCACCTCACTTAGTGCAACATACATTTCCTCCATCACAAATAGGGTGACAAGATGTCCCAATTTTATAAGGACGGTCCCGATTTTGGGGTCTTTTTCTTATATAAACTTCTATTACTCCCCCCTCCTGGATTTGTCATACTTGCTGTCTGGTCACCGTAATCACGAAGCACTAAATAAAGGATCTGGAAAAGAAACCAGACAGACACTTGTAAATAGCAATGCTCAGTCAAATTAAAGGCCTATTTCTACCCTCTCAGCGTAAATCAGAAATAACTACCCAGGAGTCAATGTGATTATACTGGGGTGTAAAACAGGTATGAGACCAGAATCAGGCAAAGACGGCATGCTTGTTTCATTGTGTTCACTTTAGCAACACTGCATACCTAGTCATGCAAATGAACCAACTAAAATCGCACAGCAAGAGAAGAAAGATAATCATGATTTTAATTTTTTTTTGGAAGTGCACTACCATGAGGTGTTTGATTATGAGCATCCAAAACTTTATGAATGATCATATATCCCATTTCCAATGAGAAGGTAACATGGAGTCAAATTCCACACTGACATATACAGCTCATGAAGTCTGCACTGAAGTCAGCGCTATTTTCTCAGGTTTCAAGTCAGAATTTGGACGATTTTTTTTAAATTACAAGTGTAGAACTGTGTGTTAGGAACTGCAAGTCATAGAACATAGTAATTAAAGATAAAAAAAAGACCTACTATGTAATCTAGTACAATCCCATACCAGAACAGGATTGCTCCCTATAGAATATTCTTAAATTGTGCATCCAGTCTGCTTTGAAGTGACTAATGTGATGGGATCATTTGAAAGGGATGAGGTAATCCAAGCATCTAACTGAAAAATTAAAGCACCAGTACTGAAAGCCACCATCGAAGCTTTTTACCTTGTAGTTTCAGATGTTTGGGTTCTTCAAAAAAAAAAATTTGTTATCCGTACCACGTCCCTAAAGCTGATCTGCCACTTGGTAAAGAAACAGGCTCAGAACCAAAGCTGGACTGTCCACATAGGAAGACATTGATCTACCTCAGCAATTGAAATGAAAAATCTCTCCCTTCCCATATCCCAACCCATTTCAAAGGCACTGTGGAACTTCCCATTAAAACTGCAGCATCTAACAAAAATTAGCGGCCAGGTCCGATCACAATTACAGCACAAAAGCAGAGCAACAGCATCGACTTTAGTGGAGTTCCCAAAGATTGGCAATGGTGTAATTGGGATCAGAATCAAATCCTGAAAGTCGGTATGTATGACAAGACCTGCAATTTGTATAATCAATTATTAAAATCTTGTTTTCTCTTTGAAAGCAACCACACAACAAGGGACTTAAGTATTTATTTAAGATACTTGAGTTGGGGTGGTTGTTTTTTTATTACTTTTCATTAATCTGTTTAGACATTGTTATCTCTTTTTAATTTAGCTTGTGACTTTTAATGGTGTATTTCAAGATATCTGCAAAGTATCTCTTTTCTTTAGTATTAGCTCCACTTATGCAACCCTCAGAGCTCAGAGACTTGTGTGATTAATAGCACTGCCAGCCATCCCTATTTAAAAACTATTCTATTTTATCTCCTTTTTTCTCTGTCCCTGATTTTCTTATAATGTTCTTTTATTCTCTGCTCTGTCCAAAATACCCACTGTCAAAGTCTTTACGCAATTCCAAATCTTGTAACTTTATTTCTCAGTATTGTGTTTTCTGTATGTCACCATAAAATACTTTTTAAAAAAAACTATGGATTTTTGGTTTATGGATAATTAGGCGATGCTACAAGGGCGCTGAGGGTACTCTACTAATTTAAGTTGAAATCAGTAGGCATTGAGGGACCTTAACTACCTTGCAAGAGAAACTCAGCACCTTGCAGTATTAGTCCCTTAAGAGTGTCCCAGGGTGATCTGCCCATGCCTCTATTTTCTGTGCAGAATTCAAATCCACAGCTAAAGATTAATGCTGAAGAAAAGAGAAAAAAGTATTTAAAACAGATTGTACATGATCTATTGCCAAGCCAGCACTATGGGTTCCCTACTGTAAGCATTCCGACTGGGCATTGGAAGTGCAAGTTATATTCTTAAAATTATTCTGTCAGTCCCATGACAATTTAATTATATTTTTTTTTATCTAGTGTTTCTTGACTCTGTTTAGGTAGCAATGTCTCGTCAATATCTCATTCAGGTGTAGCATGGAAAAGTCTAACCACCCTGGGCTGGCAGCCAAGCTTGCCTGTGACTGACGCTCGCTTAACTGAGCAAAGATTTGCTCTGCTCCAAGCGGGAACTTGACTACACAAGAACCAATAGTGACAGCAAGGGTGTAGACTTGAATTCTAACAACGCTGTTTCCAGCTTGTGTTCAGGCAAGTTGAACCAGCACTTAAACTGAATGCTAAACGGCTTCAATCTTGTGCTTTTTTGCTAATTTACCTCCTGTATAAACCCTGTATGTTTCAGTAAAACCAGCACATTAGGATCGTTACATCACTAATCCTCATATCATTTTTTAAACCTAACGGAAGGCTATTAGAAATGGATTATTTGGGAGGGGAGGAGGGCGAGGGGAGGGAATTGAGTTGCTTGGAATATAATTTTTAAAATTTATTCTGGCCATTAAATTGATGGAAATAAGTCTGCAGTATGAAGTCACTGGTAGCAGGATTTAAAACAGTGTTTATGATCATTTGCTAAGGAGGTGACATAAAACATATGCAAAACTAATAAAAATAAAAAGCTTCAACTAGCAATGATAATTTTAAAGCTATTAACACCAATCCACTGATTTCACTGAAACTACCATACTCCAGATTTACAGTGGTGTATCTGCAAGCAGAATTTAATAGAGGTCTCAGCCCCTCAAAAGTTTACAAACAATGAGTATACACACTGTGGACATAGGGAACAATCTAGACTGGGATATTTCAAAGGAACTCAAGGGAAGTAGGTGCCCAATATCCATTGAATTTCAAACAGATCTGGGTGCCTAATCTCCTTAGGCTCATTTAAAAATCCACTTAATCAAGAGAAATGATTGGCAGGAAAAACTATTAGTATTATCAATTTTATGATTTTTAATGGAGTTTTTATTTTGTTTTCTTTTTCTTTTTATTATTTAGTGTGCATCTTGTTGGGAGGAGAGCATGAGCAGAGTTGGAATGCTTGGGCTCTGTTGGCTATGGGCTAAATCCTGCCTGGTGAACTCAACAGGACCAATCATGTGGAAAGCAATCAGGATTTGGCCTTGTGCATATGTATACCTTACTTCTACAGAGTAAGTTTGGAATCTTGCCTCTCCTCACTCATTCCATCTCAAGTTTACAGATGTCACATATCATTTACTGAATTCTGAGCTCCATTTGATCAGACATCCTTTAAGAATGTGTAATAAATGTATGGGGCCAATCCTGCATTCCTTGTGCATCCAGTGGTGTGTATCAGATTCTAAATAAAGGGAGCCTACTCTGTGTATTGACATAAAACCCTCACTGTTCATCTCTTCAAACTTCAGTTGATATTTCAGTTAGGTCACAAATGAAATCCACTTGGTCACGTCTACCTACAGATGACATACATCTTCATCATAAAAATCGCCACACAGCAAGGTACAAGTGGCACTTTCAATAACAGGGGAATATGTCTGTACTATCTGTCCTCAGTAATCCAGCCTCTGAGTGGTTATTATGTTGTGCTTACAGGAGTATAAAAGTTAAAAGAAAAATGTTCAAACTAATATATATACACAGAGAAACAAATAGTAATAGAAATGAGCAGGAACAGCAGAGGTAGAAGCAAAACCTTTTCAAACTGAGGCCTGACAGCTTGTAAACGTCTAAGAGATCCCGCTGCCAGTTCTACATTATGTGTTTTAGGAGACAGAAAGCTTAAGAGCACTGAGAACTTTGGCACCATTAATATCGAAATGTCTTCCCCCCCCCCCCCTTTTCTCCTCTTTCCTCTCTCTCTCTGGGATTTTTTGAACCTAGATCTTATAATTGAAAGCCAGTGGATTAAGCATAACACATCAAACCACTGTTAACACCCAGCCTCCCGCAAGGCTGAATTCTAACAACTCTGTTTTCTGCCTACAGTATGTGCAAGCAAGTGTAACCATCACATGCACTGCATGCTAAAGGCCGCAGCCTTTGTCTTCTCCAAGTTCTGTCTATTTCAGAGGCTAACATGCTGCAATTAGTCTAATTAATGTGAAACAATGAGCTGTGTTACCACTTATCAAATTGATTGTTCCCCTATCAAAACAAAACAGGCTGGCTTTTTGATGTAATTTCAAGAGATGATTTGAAATGTCATGTTGCTGCAAGCCAATTACCTTATGACTGGAGTCACGGTCAACAGAATACATAATTAGCACGAGTTTGGGAAGGCTGCTTACTGCTAGTATGCTAATTAACTGTCTTTTGTCATAAAACAAAAAGGTGGTAGCTAGGGTTGTGAAATAGGTCTTTTTTATTTACATTTCTTTGTGCTTATCAATGTGAGGCATGACAATGCAAAAGAATGGAAAATTTTAATTCCACTACTTCAAATTAATACTGAGCTGCAAGGTCAGGCATAGTGTTGGACTATAATAATGTTCTACTCTTTTCCAGGCAATGCTCAGACTGCATATTATACCAGGCACAGGGTAAAATTAAGTACCAAGTGAATCTCATATCCAAGAACCATTGAATCGCACCTAATGAATCACTAACAGCACTCAACCAATATTATAGCCTTTCTTTCTGAAAAGAGAAAGTCTCTGTAATACCCAAAAAGTGTGAGGGGCTGCCGGGCTACCCCCAAACTGCTCATCTGCACTCTTCCAACGGCACTCTTGAAAGCTGAAAACACTAAATCCATAAACAAATGATATTATTACTTTTACTTCATTGTGGTGTAGAGAGAGAGAATGCTTAATGAGGGTGTGGGGGAATAGTAATGAAGTAAAAAGCTTCATAACTCAGCTGCTGCCAAGTCCCTTGCTTGGGCTCATTTGTGTTATAAATTCTATATTCCACAGGCATTCTTTAAAGACCCAATCCTGCAAGGTGCTGGGTGCCCTCTGCTCTAATAGATTTCAGTGGAAGGACTCAGATTCATAGGCTTTAAGGCCAGAAAGGACCATCATGAACATCTAGTCTGACCTCTTGCACATTGCAGGCCACAGAACCTTACTCACCCACTCCTGTAATAGGCCAATAACCTCTGGCTGAGTTACTCAAATCCTCAAATCATGATTTAAAGACTTTAAGTTACAGAAAATCCACTGTTTACTCTAATTTAAACCTGCAAGTGACCCGGGAACCATTCTGCAGAGGGGGATGAGACCCCCTTAGGGCCTCTGCCAATCTGACCTGTGGGGAAATATGGCGATCATTTGGACCTTGAGCATGTGGGCACAACCCACCAGCCAGACACCTGGGAAATAATTCTCTGTAGTAACTGATGGGCAACATGCCATTGTAGGCAGTCTCATCATACCATCCCCTCTATAAAATTTATCAAACTCAGTCTTGAAGTCTGTTAGGGTTTTTTTCCCCTACTGCCCCTTTTGGCAGGAGCTCAGTACTTCATGAGATTAGGATGGGGATTATTCATTTTAGTTTAAAAACTAGTGTTAGCTGCTCAAATTTATGTCCTCTATTTCATTGTCCTGGGTAATTCCATTGACTGCAAAATGGTTACACGAGAATAGTCTTATGCTTCCTGCTATTGTTGTAAAAAATCTCCTGTTCTGTTTACAATTTACAGCTAGTTTTTTTTAAAATGTTTTTTAAAGTTCTATTTGGATATTCTTCATGCTTCTTTAGATGATCTTTACAAGTAATAGAAAAGTATAGCTCATTCTTTTCAAAGGACAAATAAAGTGCCCAACTTACAATGTTGTAAAGTTTCCTCAGCTTGTCCCTTTGACCATCCTTCTCTTCAACTCAAGTAAGGTTCTGTGTCTTGAAGATCCCATTAATGTATAGAATCCAATATTGATGTAAAATACAGATCACTTTTAAAGTAACCCCCACTAGGCATTCCCAAAATGCTTTCCTGATGTCTCTCTTCCAGTCTGAGCCTAACTCAAAGTGTAATAAACTGGGTAGGTGTGTATGAAAGAATTTTTTTTTGTCTCAAACAATGAAGCCCATAACTAGCAGGAAAACACTCATTTCTTCTGGTGCTGTCATTTACTAGAATCAACATTATCCTTCCTGTCTTTGTTCAGCAGAGAAAACAAAGCTAATCCCAATTTCTAAAAAACTGGCTAATAAAAGAGTCAAGGGATCATTAGTCTAATTAACTCATTCCTGTTTTCAGTTTACATTTCATTATGCCATTACACTCTTTGAAATGTCAATTTTTAAATATCACGGAAAATTGTTTAACATATAGACATTATGCTCAACAAATCTGGGCACATATAGAACAGTTACTCAATATTAGGAAGTTGATGTTACCACGGAGTACCCCACAGTTAAGGCATTAACTTAAATCTATTTTAAATATTAAAAAATATTTATCTCATACTTGTTCACTTGTGTGATGATGGATTTGTGCAATATATATAGCTCATAGAAAGGTTGCTCAGACAGAAGTACTTGTATTCACCTCTGGTAATCATGCCATTTTATTTTGAAGTTTTGGATTAATAGTCAAAAGAGAAATCTTCATGTCATGGATCTGGAATTTCCCTTCAGACCTTCTTTCTTTTTAGTGAGTGTGTTACTACAGATTAATTTGATGAGTCATTACAATTGTATTTTAAATGGATGTTTAAATTAATATAAAATTGGTGGCTTTCTTGTCTGTCAAGGTCCATAACTACGCAAATGCTTGGATCAACTTGTGTTGTCTGTAGAGCTATTCTTGATTTGTGCCAATGTATTTTTGAATGAAACGCTTACTAAATGGGCACATATGAAATATATTTCATGCTAAAGTCATAAAATAGAGTGTGCTTCAGCAATTCAGTGAACCTCATGGTTTTAAATTTAGCTTTAAAACCTTAATGCAGCAAAGCACTGAACATGTGCTTAACTTTAAGCATAAGTAGTCCCCTTGAAAGTTTAGGGGGTATATTTCTAACTGATGAACTGTCTGTGGCACTACGGCCCATCAGAACAATCAAGAGAGGAACTATTGCCTTGTTGCTGCCATCTTTTCACAGAGAAATCCAGATTATGGAATTCACTCCCACTCCTGTGAGGTTCTGAGCACCCTCCTCAGCCATTGACTTCTAGGGTGCACTTAGCAATTTACAAGATAGTCTGTATATGATAGAGTACATTTGTGGCATTTTTCCAATCAAGACTGAAGTCAAGACATACTGGTTTCTTTTTATGTATTTTTGCATTATTGATTCCATGTTTAAGAGCTGAGTCATGGAGCGCTTTTGTTTTTCATTTCACTTTGATTTTTGTTTAGCTTTAGGTGCCCAACTTTGAAATTTTTGCTCTTAGAATGTTGTCTGCATTAGGAATTGCTTATGGGGAAAGCCACAAATTGATCGGTCTCAAGGGAGACCTGGAAAGTGTGTTAGGATGTGCAGGGCTGGTGAAAGGATATTTTGCGCCCTAGGCGAAACTTCCACCTTGCGCTCCTCCTCCGCCATCCCTCCCCCCCGGAGCATCGCTTATTATAAACTTTCAAAATACTTTCAAAAATACACCCTTTTTAGTCATGTATACTTCCTTCCTTCATTCTTTCATATCAAAATCTACATTATTCTATCTTTAGATTATCCAGTTACTGTTATTAATTTTTTTTATAAAATTATAATGGCAGATACTATCATACAACAACTGACAATATCAATATGACAAATTTCAACAACCTACACACGCATATTCGCACATAAACATATACACTCAAATACTTAACATACACACACAACTGACACAAAGTATTAGCAAAATGATGCGGCAGCACTTGCCAGAGTTTTAGATCTGAAACAACTCAACAAAAATAGTTAGCCTCAGTCGACAACCTCCAGAAACTAGTAAACTTAGCATTATAAACAGCCTGTCAGAACGGGTAATGGCTGCTTGCGATGAGAAAAATGACATCATTGCCACTTTGTTCTGTAGTGAAGCAGGACGCTTGTGCAGCAGGACGCTTGTGCCCGCAATGCAGAGCTGGCGTAGGCTATAGTTGTAGTGTACGAGAGAACGGCAAGTTAAAGTACACGTTCAAAGATGTTTCTCTTTTCTTTATTCATTCATTTTCCAGCAATACTGTAAAAAAAATGTTTGGGCATTGCTTTTTGGCGCCCCCAATTATGGCGCCCTAGGTGGCCACCTAGTTCACCTAGTGGTTTCATCGACCCTGAGGATGTTGAAGGGGTGGATTCAAAATTTGAAGCTGAAAGGGAATGTAAATGGTCCAGGGAAAGATACAAGAGCAAGCATGTTTCAGAGGATTGGTGCAGCATGTTTCTGTGTTAATGGTATTGGACAGCAACTATGTAGGAAGCAGCAAGAGTGGCACTATTTTGCTATTTGTCACAAGCAATTGTTTTAGGGATCTAGGAGGCAAATAACTGCCTTAAAAAAGGAGTATGGGAGGCATTTAAAATGTATAAGCAAGGCATAAGAAAATGTTTTTTAAAACATTTAACAAGGACTAAACCCATCAATTAATATGTTTGGAGAAGGCTAATAAGAACTGCAGTCATCTGTTTAAAAAAAAAGTCTGGTTTGTGTCTGATTTGCAGTAGAGGATGAATTTGGGTGGTAACTGTAGCTAACAGGGTACCCACTAATGCTCCAGTAATAAGAGCTGAACATTACATCTCATTAACTCATGCTCTTCGTGCTATTCAGCATCACAAACTAACCTGATGTGATGTCTTGTAACAGGATGTGTCATGCTAGAATGTACCACAACGTGTCCAGAATCTTAAAAAATAGAAGCACAACAACTAAAATAAACTTCTTTTGCAACCAGGAGGTGCTACTGATCAGATGTGGTCTTGACTTTCTTATCAATTTGCCACAATGGCTTCTCCTTTTTTCCCCTCTCCCATGGTTTTACTTGATCCTATCAAATCCAGTGATTGCTAAAAGCAGACTAGTGATTAGAAGATATACAGCATTTTTGTAGGAAACTACTTGAAAAAATAGTTTATTTGGATTTTAAATAAACCTAAAATGTTAGAGCAAAAACAAGTGCTAAACCCAAAGCTATGGCACCATAAGCCCTGTCTAACAAGGTGTTGAGCACCAAAGCCCAAGGGACTGTTGGTGTTCTCACTGTGAAGATTAGACAAGAGCACTCATGCAGGACACAGCGGGAATATGAAGGGACATGAAGTGAGCAGTCCCAGCAGACACACTGTTGAAGTGTCAGTCAGGCACTCTGCCTCCACCACCTTTCACAGAGCTAAACATCTCTTTATGTCAGAACAAATTGGGCGATCCTCAAATCTTTTTTCTTTCCCCTGACTTCAATGCGATGAGTGCAGGGAATGAGAGCGAGAGAAAGAGAGGGAGGGAGTGTGAAGAGACAGTTCAGTTCAGTTCACATGAAAGCACTGTGACACACTACAAGACTGAATACTGATATTGGCAACTCTTACAATCTTATCAGAGAGGCAGTAGCAGCAGCAACCAGCATACCAGACCTTCCCACTTTCTAATTGCATCAGATTATTTCCCCCTTTTCAAATGTTCCACAACATTCTTCAGAAATAAACTCTGATTCCTGATCAAACTCTTATTCCTGATCATGGCGCTTAATTATTTACGAGCATATTAAGTTTTGTCATCTCTTCTAGTACCTTCCTATGACTTCTCTACTTGTCATATCAAGGGTATTTCATTCTAAATGGTGCCTTTCATGCAGCTAAACTGGGGATTGTATTGGCTGCATTTCTATTGTAACCTCCATTTTTTTTAGTTGAAAAAAGATACTTATTGGATTTTTTTAAACAGACACATATATAGACTTTGCTGCCTAACTTATTATTGCACAACAGCCTCACTGCTCACTGAATTCACTGGAAATATTCCCATTGACTTTAGCGGGTTTTTGATCAGGCCTAATCAAATTAACACAGGGACATAAAAATAAAAGCAAACTTTTTTTTTTAAGTCTATGAAATTCGGTTCTAGGACCAACAGTTTCTCACTCCTGGAGCATAATTTGGTTTTAACATATTTTACCAAAACTATGCTGAAAGGCCTCACCCCACCAATGTAAGAACCTAGATAACAGGTAGATGTAGATACCTAGATCATAGGTAGACATCAATGGAACTTTTGCTATTGACTTCCTCAAGAGCAAAGGCTGATGTTCCACTCTTAAGGTATAAAAGTTCAATTAAACTTGTGTTTATCTAACTAAACTGTAATTTAAGAAATTTAAAATGAATATTTGATTTTATTTGAAGAAAAGGAAAAACTGCTAAGGAAATATAATTTGTTAGACCTACCTCACACTCTTTCAATTGGCAAACATTATCATTATGGATAGAATTTCTTTAAACTGTCTGACACTCAATAAAACAATCATTTCTAATTGATTATGGTTAATGATCAGATTTGTTGTATTTTAACATCAAACTCCTATCTATAACATAACAAGTATCCTTATAGTACAGACATTACAGGACCATTTACTGTCCATTCACACCAAGCAAACAAATCTACACTAGAAAAAAAACCTGTGTATTATGTCTCGCATTCATTAAAGGAAGAGAGCTTTATAAGAAAAAGAAATACTATTGATTTTTACAGGTGTTTATTAAAGATAAGCTGAAAAAAGGGTTCCTATTTGAAGATAGGTGATGGCTAAAAATGCATTCAAATATGTTCAAAAGCAATCTGAAGTCTCAAAAAAAGAGTATTTAAACTATTGAATGAAAATAGTAAAAATGTAAATAATATTTGATATATTATTATTGTGGGATGTGGAAAAGAAATGCTCACAAATTCAAAGAAACCTGCTGAGACAAACTGTATTTCATTTAACAATGACATTATTTGGGGATCATTAAAACGGAAACCAATACAGTTTATCAGTTGCATAGTAAAGGTTACTATAAAAAGACAGCAAATTTTGCTCTTACTTAAAGGGATAAGGAGTGAGACCAACTCCCCTAAATTTTCATTGTGATGCCTGTATACTGGAGGAAAGGGATAAATGGGTGTCAATGCATTTGAAAACGAGCAAGCACGAACACTTTCGAGAATTGATAATCTATTTGAATACTGGTATTGAAATTGAGAATGAGATTTGACTTTTTGTTTATTTTGGGGGGGAAACAGATACTGGCGATGACTCTGACAGGTCAGTTCAGAAATGGGTTAGATCCTTTCGAATAATACAGCATATACTGCATTCCAACATTGATAAAAGCATATGAGACCATTGACTTTCCTGAAACTTAGTTTTGAGCTTTTCTGACATTATTTCTAAAATTCCATACTCTTAAAAAAAAAAAAAAAAAAAAGTGTATGGAAGTTTAAACCCACGTGCCGGAACTCTTAAAAACATACTGAAGTGTTACGGAGGCCTGGACTAATTCACTGATTTTAACATAAACACTTGAAACATTATGATTTCAAAAATGTCTAAACTTGACAATAAAAATCATTCTAAATGTTAAAAACAGAAACTCGCCACATTTTATAAAACATCCCACACAGACCCGTTTGAGGGATCCTCTTTACTAGCTGCAGGCATGGGGAACCTTCCACAACTTAGCCTCAGACTGTTTCACCCAAACCACCACGATATGGCTATAAGAATACAATATATTTCCAATAATCTTGATTGTCATAATCATCCTTACTGTAAGCACAAGTTGATGGGGTAAAAGGTTTATGACAATAGCACTAAGGGCTTGATGCAAAAGCCCACTGATGTCATTGGAAAGACTGCTATTAACTTCAATGAGTGTTGGCTCCATGCCTAAAACACAGGGACCCAAATGTCTAAAAACTAGAAGCTGGTTTACACGTACATTTTGCATATCTAAGACTGCGATAATCAGCTAATGACACTCGCTTACAGTTATCTGTATGAGCAAATTAAGATGTTAAGCATGTTAGTGCAGATGCACATATAGGCCCTGAACTTGCATACATTTACTCATGTGCTTAATTCTACTACCATGAGTACCTCCAGTTTTTAAAATTATGGTTCATCATGATTTCTTCCATAAAATAGGTTTGACGCTGCAAGTAAAACCGATGATATCATTTGGTACAAGTCTTATTTTTATTCTCTTGTGCAACTTATTCCACTTTACATAAAAAGCTCTGATATGGTTAAATTAAGTCCAAAAAAGCCATTATGGTCCTGACATAAATCTATTTAAAAACAGGGTACTTGTCAGCTAAGTTTCCCACCGCTTCCTACTGAGTCCTGCTGGTTCTACTTCCAGGGACTGTAGTACATCTGGGTCTTCTATGAGCATGAATGATTAGACATATCCCAATAAGTCTTTAGAGACTGAATTGTGATACTAATAAGACAGAGAAAGATTAGTAAACCCATGCTGTGGTAATACACACTTCCTCAACAGTCCAGTATATAGCACTGCAGAGTATACTGGAACCCTCTAAAAGTTCACTTGGACCAAATACTACAAGGGTTATGTTGCCAAAGTAGAGACTCCTTGATCTAGCCCTCTGTATGCAGCAATACCTAGGCACAATTTTACAGATAACACAACTTTATTGGTGATATGCTAGCTGTTATGCACAATTTTCAATTCACAGCTCTGTCTTGAGCTCAAAGTCAGTATTATTTTAAACACTCATCAAATTCTTTTTTTGGTAGTGGTAGTGCACTGATGTTTCACCCCTTCTTCTTGGCATAATGTCTAGCCATTATTGGAATTATTCTGGACTGAAACTGGAGTAATGTGAGCAGAATTTGGCTCATAGCATCCACTGCAGACAAATATGTATTGTATCATATGCTAGTTTGACATCTAAATAACTTGACATGGTCTACAAAGATCTGTACTCTCATTATTTCCTTTGAATTTGACACTGATCTCCAAAGACTTCCAATGTACACCACACAACACTCTATATACTAAGCCTAGTTCCTCTCAGCCCAGTGAGCACTCAAGCGCATGTTTCATTTTAAGCAAAAGTTGCCCTATTTAAGTCCTCTGCTCATGCGCCTTGCTGAATCAGGGCCTGACACAAAGTTTCAATGGAGTTCAGTTTCAATTAAGAGACAAAGAGTCCCGTGGCACCTTATAGACTAACAGATGTATTAGAGCATAAGCTTTCGTGGTTGTCCACTGCATGCATCCAACAAAGTGGGTATTCACCCACAAAAGCTTATGCTTTGGTTAGTCTATACATTGGTTAGTCTATAAGGTGCCACAGGACTCTGTCACTTTTGCAGATCCAGACGAACACGGCCACCCCTCTGATACTGAATTTCAATTAAGTTACTCCATATTTACAATGGTGTATTTGAAAGCAGAATTTGGCTTATTGTCTCCACAGATCTGTACTAATAAAGTAGTGTCTCAAGACATCACTTCATATTTATAACAAGGAGGAGATTTAATTTCTGTGGATTTGTGTAAAAAGCAATTTGGAAATTTTACAATAATGATATTACTTCCCGTGAAGTAAAAGCAGTGGAAATGCCATGAGAGGCAGCCATTGCATATTCTCAGTCTCTAATTTTTCCATTGCACATACCTATATTATTTAAATATGTTATCTTCCTAAGTACTCCAAAGAATTAGTTCATTTTAAGGATTGAGAGTACAATATTATTTAGTTAAAATAAGCTTTTGCCTTTGTAATCCCCATCTTCCACTTAAACTGCAGCAATAAAGGGGGCTGAAATGGATATTGCATACATGGTTAGATCTCATGTACAGGCCAGGAGCACCCAGTGCAAGTTGGGGGTGTGCACATTTCAATTTGAGTGACATAAAGCTCGCCTATGTACTTTTCTGACCTTGGGTCCCCTGTATGCAAGGCAGACTCCCCAGACATAAACTATTGTAACTAAAGGGCAACTTCTAATACCACCAAGGAAACAAAACAACGGCTGAGGATCAGCATGACACAAGGGTATCTCAGCTCTACTCTCTATGCTGGCAGGAGGAAGAGGGCTGGTATGGGAAAAGCTCAATTCTCCTTACACTAAAATAATTAAATGTCTCAAGTTAACAAAACGACCCCGATCACCTAAACTGACTACTTGAAATGAGAGTAGGGATCTGACTGCATTAGATTTTTCTGGGCAATACAGACTGCAGTTTTAAACATGCCACATTCATGGTGAACATCAGGAATTGTGGTCATTTAACACACCCCATAAATGCAGACTAAATAACAGGTATTGATCCTGGTGTTCCTGAAAGAGTGGCTCAGCAGTGAGCATTTATGTTTCCTACTGTTCATAAATATAAGCACCCGAGCCACTGCTCAGGAAACCTACCTTAACTGCTGAAAACAGACTAAAAGTACCATTTCAGTGGGATATGGTTGAAAATAGTACTAACTCTTCTTCAATTGGTATTTATTTTAAAAGAAACAATTAGATAACATTAAATTAAAATAATCTCAAATCAAAGTATGTGAAACAGAATTATCATGGGTGATCATCAAATATGAACTGCAAATACTTATTGTGAGAGGCCAGTTAAATAAAATAAAAATAGTACTTTGTGTGCTGTTTATCAACAGGTTTTTCTAAGATTCCCTATTGTCATGGAATCTGAGCACCTCACAACATTCATGATTTAGCCTGACAACAATCCTATACTGTTATCCCCATTTTAGAGATTGAAAACTGACGCACAGAGACATTAAGAGACTTGCCCAAAATCATAGGAGGAAATCTGTGGCAGAGCCAGGAATATGGAGCAGTTTGACTCAGTACACATCCAAAATATTTGTTAATAAAGCCTTATATAAAGCACTCTTTACTCAGAGAAATGCCTACTGCAATCAATTGGCACAATTACGTCCTTGCAATGGAAATGGAAGATGTTGAACAATAAGACTCAATTCCCAAGAAGGAAATATTGTGTTGTTGCTTCCCAAATCAGCATTATAGGAAAAAATAACAAAATCGACCCAGAACTAGTTATCATATCTTCCTTCTCCTACCTATTAGTATTTCAATTAAAACTTTTCCTATGTGCAGCTTTTCCCTCTAAAACCACTCAATCACTTGGCCAAATCAAAAGCTGATTTCCAAATGTGATGTTGTTGGAAGCATCAACATCACCAACATATCTTATGTGATTCAAATATAGAAAATTAATCCTTCAAAAAAAAATCCCACATCAGGAAAGATTCCTGTGTCTTCCTGACCCAAGGTTCAGATTAAATCTGGGTGTTTCAGAAAAGACCCAGGAAAGAGTTGCACATCCCTCCTAGCTCAGATTTAAGGAGAAGCTACAGAAGCAGATGAACTGATGAACTCAATCTTGTGTCTTAAAAATACATTTCAATGGGCTAGCTAATGCATGATATAAGTACCCAAAAGATGTAACAGCTTTCTGAAAAATGAATTAATGACGCACTGCCATCAACTCCAGCAAAATAATAAAAGTAGAGAGATTAAGAGGCAAGCATATCTTTCTGAATTGTAAAATAGGTTTATAGGTCTTCTAATAACAACTTTTACTCAAACCTTACATAAATAGGCTTATATGATACAAATATTATGTGGGCTATGTGGAAAGTACAAGGTCCCTAATCATGTTTAGGGATTACTTGACAGAACAGAGACATTTCATTCCTATTGGACCTAGGGATTACAGGAAAGAAACATCTAATATTCCATTTTTTAATTTCATGCATTTTTTATTTACCTTTAATGATGCTGTATATATTCATCATCCTGAAATATTAAAACAGTATGAAAAAAGTAATAAATTGGTGGAAAATTTAGGGAATGGGAATGCAACAGCACGCAAATCATACACTATCAAGTGCTTGATACACATTTAAAATTACTGCCTAGTACGGCAAAGCCAAATTCCTGGCAGATTTCTGAAGCGCAAAGTCACAATAAGAAGATCAGCAGAACAGACTGAAATAATAGAATATTCATCCCCCTAATCCATATGCAATTCTTTAGGGCTTTTTTTTAACAA
Source organism: Sternotherus odoratus (assembly GCA_032164245.1). Taxonomy (NCBI): domain Eukaryota; kingdom Metazoa; phylum Chordata; order Testudines; family Kinosternidae; genus Sternotherus; species Sternotherus odoratus. The sequence goes on along the minus strand of JAVMKO010000003.1, from coordinate 133,088,536 downwards.
TGCATATGAGGTCTGACTGTATTCAGGATTTAAATAAGTTGTCTCCCTCTCTCTCTCTTTCTCTGTCTGTCACACACACACACACACTCTGTAATTTTGTAAAAAAAAATGTATATACAGTTATCATTTCTGCTCTGCTGCATCCACGTTGACAAGGTTAGCACATTTCCTCACACCTCAAATGAAACAATAGCATTTTTACACCATAAAAGTGTTAAAAGAAATACATTTATTCATAGCACAGAAACCTCTTGCAACAGTTTTGTTGGAGTCGGGATAAAAAGTCTAGTTTGGACAGAGAGAGGGTTTTTTTTTAACTCTTTCTTGTTGCATGACAAATAATGAATGGTTAATTTAATGTAACTTTACATTTGCTTTCATGTTGTCAATAAAAATCTTAAAAAACAATATTTTTTGAAATCATGCATTTTCCTCTACACATACATGATTTTTGATCTAGTATTGTATAAAAGAGCAGAGGTCTAGAAAGGAATAAATCGACAGTGGAAAGACAGATGTTGATGAAAATAAATGATACATATGTAAAATGTGAGAGAGGATGAGTGATCATGTGTTGTGGGATAAAAGTTTTGTTGCCATGGGTTTGAGATGGTTGCAGTTCCTGCAACTAGCAAAGGCACAAATGAGTTATGATCTTCCTAAACAAGTGTTAAGACAAGCTTCATAACACACCAAACTGACGTATCAGGCCTGATTTTGAGATCACACTACTTTTACACAAGTGGAGGTACCTTTGATTTTCATCAGTGTGACTGAGAGCAGAATCAAGCCCATATTGTTATATCACATGTTGGCCTTTGTTAGTTTTATTGGGGAAGACAAAATTTCTAGCTCATTGCTTTAATTCATTTGATGTACATATGTTGCCAGATGAACAATGGACCACTCACATTTACTTCAACAGGTATTGAGGGTGCTCTTGAAAGAAGCACTGGGCTTTGCAAAATTGGCCCCCAAGATCATCACTACTGTGAATGGAGCTTAGATACAGAGGTGAATATATGTAATCTTTTGCAGTTTATGCCATGGATCATGAAATGCACACCTTGGATTGTAAAATAAAAGGACTCTAGGTGACATTTCATATGACCACATACAGAATGGATATGACTGGTTGTATGGGCCAACCTGTTTAACTAGTGGAATTCTAACCCCAGAAGGGGACTCTCCACACACACAGGATTATTACATTCCTTGCCACAACGTAATTAATAAAGGGAAGCAGATGGGGCAGAGAGGCTCTCTGCTGCCAACCCGATTCCCTTCCTCAGCTAAGGGAAGTTCGGAGAGGCCCAAAGGGTCCTTCAGAAACCTGAGTCACTAAAAGCTACTGCACCTGATTGTACCAGTCTTGTAAAGAGAGGGGGGAAAGAATAGGAAAGAGAAGAAAGCCCGCTGGGAAGGACCACTACCAGGGGAACTGCCTGTGTGTCTACCAGAACTTGGGGTGTGTGCCTGGGTGAGGCACCTGGAAAGTCAAGCCTCTAAAACAGTGGTTCTCAAACTTCCGAGAACCGCAACCCTTTTTTTTTTTTTTTTAGAAGCAGCTGCTCGGCGCGACCCCTGTGTGTCCGCCAAAAGGCCGCCGAATTGATTACTCCCGCTTTCTGCGGAAGGTTTTCAGTGGACATGCTGAGCGCTCCCGACAGGGCTCGGTATGTCCACTGAAAAGCCACTGAATGCGGAAGTAATCAATTCAGCGGCTTCTCGGCAGCCACAGGGACTCATGACCCCTTGGGAGGCACCTGGCGACCCCCCCAAGGGGTCGCAACCCCCACTCTGAGAACCGCTGCTCTAAAAACTATGTTCATTGAGTTGCTTAGCCAAACCACGAGCTCATAGTGACATCAGCGTTCGGACAAATTGGCCCTTTTATATACTTTAAATCTGATGAACAAACGTGAAAGCTTCTCAAAGGAGGAGTGTATTATTAGACCCTGTTGTGATTTTTATGTGGGCATGGAACTGGTGTCTGACTGCAAGGGAGTATCTATCTACACACACTATGCATCTGAATGTGAATGAAGCCTGGCCCTACTGGAATCAATGGGAACAATCCCATTTACTTCAAGAGGGCCAAAATTTCACCCCCATGACTTCATCTATTTGAAGTGCATATAAAAAGAATAGCGAGAATTCTAAGGAAGAAATGCAACTACAGTAAAACCTCGATTTAACGGACCTCGATTTAACGGACTTCGGATGCAACGGACAAAATTTCTGAGCCATATCAGACCGCGATCCCTCCCTGCTGTGGCCCCGATCCCCTTCGCTGGCAGCTGTCTGCTGGCTCCTGGCTGCTGCCCCGGTCCCAGCAGCAGGCGGGCTGGCTCCTGGCTCCCGGCTGCCGCCTGGGTCCCAGCAGCTGGCTGGCTGGCGGCTCCTGGCTGCCGCCCGGGTCCCAGCAGCCGGGACCCGGGCGGGATGGCTGCCGGCTCCCGCCCGGGTCCTGGCAGCGGGCAGGCTGTGGAGCTGCCGCCCCGACCCTGTGGCGGGCGGGCTGCTGCTCCGAGAGCTCGTGTTTTTTGTTTTTATTAAATAACGGACTTTTTGATTTAACGGACACCCCCACGCCCGAATTAGTCCATTAAATCGAGGTTTTACTGTATTCATAGATTCCAAGGCCAGAAAGGACCATTGTGATCATCTAGTCTGACCTACTCTATAATATAGGCCATAGAACTCCCCCAAAATAATTCCTAGAGCATATTCTTTAGAAAAACATCCACTCTTGATTTAAAAATTGTCAGTGATGGAGAATCCACCACAACACTTAGTAAATTTGTTCCAATGGTTAATTACTCTCACCATTAAAAATGTATGCCTGATTTCCCACCTGAATTTAATTCCCAGCCTTAGGACTGTGTTATACCTTCCTTTGATACACCAAAGAGACCACTATTAAATATTCGTATCCCACATAAATACTTTACACTGTAATTGAGTCACCCCTTAACCTTCTCTTTGTTAAATTAAATAGATTGAGCTCACTGGGTCTATCACTATAAGGCATGTTTCCTAATCCTTTAATCATTCTCATGGCTCTTCTCTGAACCCTCTCCAGTTTATCAACAATAACATAGATATAGTGAATTGTCTAAGGAAATAAATGGCAAAGGGGTATCAGACTTTAGCTAGAAAATAAGATGGACAAATACAGTCTATTGATGGGAACTAATCCTTGGAAAGGATTGATAGATATGCTTCAAAACTTTATGGGCAGCCTACAAGTTGGATTCTGGAGCAAAGCTGAGCTCCAACCCTACTATATCTTAAAGACTTGGCAAATGGTGAAATATGTTCTTGGAAATGGTGAACTATTTTAGATGAATTTATTTTTAAAAAAACAACCTGAGCTAGGCACCTGGCATGGGAAATTTCAGTCCAAATGGTTAAAGTCTGGCAAAGTTATAAGCAGCTGAACACAAGGTCTTATAATGGAAGGCACTGAGCAACTTAACTATAGGCAAAAACAACGAGGAGTCTTTGGTGGCACCCTACAGACTAACAAATTTATTTGGGCATAAGCTTTAGTGGGCTAAAACCCACTTCATCAGATGCATGGAGTGGAACAAACAATAGGGAGGTACAAATACACAGCATATGAAAAGGTGGAAGTTGCCTTACCAAGTGTAGGGGGAGGTCAGTGCTAACGAGTCAATTTAGTTAAGGTGGAAGTGGGCTATTCTCAACAGTTGAAAAGGGGTGGAAATCACTTTTGTAGTGCTAATGGGGCCAGGGTAAACAAGGTGGTCAATTTCAAACAGTTGACAAGGAAGTGTCAGTACGGGGAAATTAGTTTTTGTAGTGACCCATCCACTCCTAGTCTTTATTCAGGCCTAATTTGATGGTGTCCAGTTTGCAAATTAATTCCAGTTCTGCAGTTTCTTGCTGGAGTCTGTTTTTGAAGTTATTCTGTTGAAGAATTATCACTTTTAAGTCTGTTATTGAGTATCCAGGGATACTGAGATATTGGCAGAACTATAAGCACTACAACAGTAAATTTTAAAAGGGGGATCTGACTGTTTTAATGCCTGTTTCTTTTGTTCTGGCCTTTAAAAACAAATAAATCCTTTAAAAATATATTTTTCATACTACTGAAACAAAGAGATAACATACTGTGTTTTCCTGTGATGAGGAATGACTCAAGTTCTTACCTTCCCTGATTCATCTCATAACTAATATTTAGAAAAGATTTCCTTTGGAGTTGATCAAATTGGACAAAAATGATCTTCAAACTATGCCATGGTTCACGATTTGTAAGACTGGTCAAACTTCCGTTTTTTAAAATAAACTTTTAATTACCAGTTGCACTGCCCCTTAGGCTCACAGACAGCACCTGGATCACATAGAAGAAAACACATGCAAATCAAGATTACTAATTTCACCCAGGTTGCCAAATGATCTCATTTCAGCATAATGGTGTGGTTCAGGTAAGTCCCTCTGTTCACAGTACTTTGCACTCTGGAGAGAGGTTGATAGAGGTTTGGTGTTGTATAAGCCAGCTCTCTGGCTTCCATTTCAGCCCACATCTAACCAATAAGCCCTGCAGAGTTTGGTCAGAAGAGCTGGAGTCTCTGATGAACAGTTCATGGAGCTCTTCACTAATATCCTGCATGGGAAAATCATTCCCTATTGGGACATCTTTGATTTTGCAAGCTGCTCTGTCTCTCTAAAGGGCAACAGCAAAGAACAAAGAGTCCTTGTACTGCTGTTCATCAGAGACTCCAGTTCTGCCAACCAAACCTTGCATAGAGTTCAACTCACCTTCACTTCAGGGCTTAAATGGCTTGACTGTAATAGGTAACTACTCATAATTTGTATCCACCTATTTGTATGCATGAGCCTGAGCAAATGAGAGACTTGCTTAATAAACTTCCCTACCTTTCAATAAATAACTTAATGAAGTACCTGGGCTTCAAGGCTTTGAATGAAGAATGGCATTGTGGGGTTAAGGGGATTGTAATCTACAATAGCAATGGTGGGGTAGCTTAGTTGTCATCATGAAGACAAATGGTAGGCATTGTGAGAAGCATGTAAATAGCTTCAAAGCCTCTCAGTATCAGCAAGTTTCTTTCCTTCTCCCTTTCTATATTAACGGACATGAAAAATTCCCACCGAAATGGGTATTTTCCAAGTATTTTGAAAATACGTCTGAGGTATGGACTGAGAACTGAGTTCATGTAACAGGTAAAAAATATCACAACATTCAAAGGTTTCTGAAGTCCTGCCACCTAGATCCAGCCCACCCTTATTTTCCTTTGATTTTCTCAGGCAAGAAAGGATACTAAAAATTAAACATATTAGTGAATTAGCACATGCCAGCAAAATGGAGAACAAAATATTGTGACACAAATAAATACTAAGTCTAGCAATAATCTGAAAGAAAACCAGTCTTCCACGGTACTCTTGATAACTAGTCACTTTTGTCCCTTGGATACATAAGCACCTAGGCTACTAATCTGACTTGCTCTCTTCATGATATTTGCAGCATGAAAACTGTGTCTGAATGTAAGCAATGACAAGAAAGTCCTGACCAAAGAATATATAATGAAGGTTCAAGTACGCTGGAGGCCGCTAAATTAGATCCTTTTCAGACACCAGTAAGGGATTTCTTAGTGTTGGGTAAGACTCTGTCTGGGTAGAGTAGACTATCAGAGAGTTTCTCTATTTGTTTATATAAATGGGCCAATGCCTTTTGAAGCACTTCAGAGCACTTAACTAAAGCAAACAAGCACTTGAACTTTAAATATCTAACAAGAGGAGCTATTGACAAGTATAACTTTACTTAGTTAATCTTAATATCATTGGGAACTTTAATTCATACCGTTTTACAGCACTACATGAAGGGACTCTTATCTCAGCTTAAGTTCCACATACAAGACTCACAAGAGATGAAAACAGAACTGCAGCTGCTCATGCCCTTTAAATTTCTTTAAAAACAACAACACCCCCTTCACTTTTCCATGCACGACATCCCTGGACCAACACGAAATGTCAACAGAGCTATTCCTTGTTTGAAATCAGATTCCTTGGCTGTAAAATTGCTTTTCCCCTTTTCCTCTAAATGACACTGAATGTATATGTTCCTGGGTGGCAATCCTGGGATCAACTGAACTGATTTTTGATAAGTGCAAGCAAAATTACAATATAATTTGTTTTTTTGCCCAAGTTATGCTGATCATATCTAATGTTAAAATTTGGCCCAAGGTTTCTCTTCTCTCTCATCCCAGTGGAGTTATCCCTGAACTGTTCAGCCATAAGTGAAACGAGAACTTGGCTCTATAGGTGAATTTTTTCAATGGTTGATTTCCTGGTTACCTGTGGATTTTTAACCATGATCTAGATAGGAAAAAGTTTGGTAAAAATTATGCTATCAATTCCCAATGGGTGGATGAGGCTGGGAGAGTGAGCTACATTACAAAAATACATGGTCCATGTTCAACAAATAAATAGTCACGTTTCTAGGGCTGCATTTGAGAGTGTTTTATTAGTTTCTAAATGCCTCCCTTTGGGTTTACAAACACATAAGAAACTCCCTAGTTATTGCCTTATCTACAATTACAAAGATCACCTTCCTGCCCCACACTAATACAATCTGAGACACATTTACATTTCTGCAGAGAAATCAGCCTCCCAATGGATAATCTGAAAGATTAGTCTATTGCCTTGGACAATATTTTCAAAAAATTGCACATACTCCAAATAGGCCATATTTCATGCATCTTCTCAGCTGGACACTGTCAAATCAGGTTTATTATAATAAAGGGTTGTATTCCAAAATGAAACAGTGGGGATTTCCGCCACAGGATACCACCAACAGTGGGGATTTCTGCCACAGAATACCTCCACAATAGACCACATCAGTGCAAGTAGGTGACAGCCAAAACCTGGTGTGAGAGACACATCTTTCTATTCCAAAACAAGTATACCTAATGATCCTGCAAATCCCTTCTCAAATTGTGGATAAGGCTGTGGGAGTGAGAAATTTCCTTCTGGCTTTGCTCTCTCATGTGCAGTGTTCATAAAATACTTAAAGCAAACTAATTGAAGCAGCATTTGCTTGTCTTTAAATATTGCAGTTTCAAAGGAAGTTGTTAATTATTATTCAGCTACATTTTGGAGTTCATTGAGGTGCACTGAAGTTTCGTAGTGCTAGTCTGAGTAATACAGTTTTCCTTTAAATAACAGTAGGGCTGCCATTAATGTATCTTTATTTAGTTCTTCAGATTTCAATTAGTTGAGTGCTTACAGAATAGTAAAAACAACAGGAGTGGTTCATTATGGTATTCATGCCCCTCTTGAGCCAAATGCGTAGGGCTCTGTCCTCTAAAATGAAGAAGACATGGCTATCTGGAATAGAGATGGACACAAACCATGAAGTCTGGATATAAATCACAACTTTCCCAGAGTTCAAGGGTTTTCAGATCTGACCATATACATGTTAAAAGAAAAGAGGGGATGGGAGGGTGAGGAAGGAGGGAGGGGTAGCTGTAAAGAATTTGAATCTAGTATTCTGGTATTGGCCTCTCTCTAACATGAGGTAAAAGTACAACTGGTAATCAGTCCTGAAAAATATAAGCTTCAGTATTTCAGCCTACATAAACCTTATGTTCTTTTTTAAAGCCAAGAACATGTTGATCCAAGAGTAGAATTTCAACCTTTGAAATGACAAAATATGGTTCTTCTGGGAGATAAATACAATTTTTTTAGTATTTGGGGGCAACACCTGATGTCTGGTCAAGTTTCTCGCTACTTCTGTTAAAAAAAAATCTGCATTTGAGAGTGAAACTCTGAGTGATAAAATATAGGTCTAGACACAATTGCTGAAGAAAGTAGCTTTTGAAATTCTCTGATACTCTAAGTTATAATTGGGTTTTAATGCATAAAACGACTGAGTAATTTAAATGTTTGGAAAAGAAAACAGTCTTTCCCAGAGTTTATGAAGTGGTAAGCCTATTTCTTATAATGATTAACTGTGAATCATCATTCCAAACATGAGCATCTACTGGCATATGCTCCATACAACTAATGCCGTAGAGTGACAGTTTTAACAAATTAACATTTAAGAGCCCAATTCTGATCTAAATCTGTTTTTACACTGGTGCAACTCCTCTGATTTTGGTGGATTTACTACCACCTCACATTAGTAAATAGCAAATGAGATCAGAACTAGGTCCTTGTTCCCGTCAGCTCTTAACACACCTGGGGAATGAAAATAGAAATGCAAATATAGATGGAATGAGGGAGTATATGTCACATCATTCCCACTGCAGATTGAAAGCAAAAAGACAATCGATAGTATCAGAAAAATAATAGAATAGTCATTAATAAAAATGTTGTAAGTAGCAAATACATATTAAAAGGAGAGTGAGATGAAGTAGGTACAAGATGTAAAGTGTGCCTTTGGGTGATAGTAAGTCCCAAATGACACAGAATTTTAAAGCACAAATACAACATGAGGATAAGAAAAGATACTATAATAGAGTTTGGAATATACTTCAAGCAAGCAATAAAATCCAATTATTTGGAAAGCTCTCCAAGATCCTGTGACTTTGCATGCACTTACATAAAGAGAAGTGAGAAATTAAAAAGGAGAAGAAAAGTTCAGAATAGATGGGTTGAGAGAGGAAAAGAAGGGCAAAGATAAAGAGAGAGTAGGACAAAAAAAGAGAAATCTTAATTTGTATGCATTTATAATGCAGCTATCAAGCAGCTACTGGAGCACCTTACAAAAGTGCAAAGATCCACATGCAGTTTTAACATCCTGCATTTGTGGGTCTGCCCCTCTTTAAAAAAAATGGCAATTTTTGTTTTTTAAACTTTAAATGGTTTATTATTCATCATTACATTCATTATTGTGAGAGGTTAAGAGATGAGACTTGCATTTTCTGGGGAAGATGTTTGAGATCTGAGGAAGGGAATTCCACAAGCAGGGGTCAGTGTCTGAAAAATCTCCATCTCCCACACTAATGTGTCTCAGCTTTGTAGGCAACAGTCCCATTGTGCCTGCAAACAGACCTATTGTGGTATATGTTGGTCATAGGGAGGAAGAGGTAGTAAACCAGCACTCATGGGATTCTGGGGTTCAAAGACGAGGCCCAGAACTTTCTCTTCTATCCATTATTCAATGACAAATTGACAGAGAAGCTAAGAAAAAGACATCGTAAACCACGACAAGGGTCCCAAAATATATGTTTACCAAGCACCTTGCTATCATAGGTCCCAATCTTGTGACTGGAGCTACACGGATAGACACCCCTCCCCAATGCCCATCCAGGACCCCAATTAAATTCATAACAGTTCTGTGCAACTGCAGGGGTCAGCTCATGCAGAGCAGCTTCCAAAAACAGGGAGCATAGCCAACTTAATCTACAACCTCGTTAGGCTCTTCCCTGCTACATAGTCTTCTTCAGGGCAGGTATTTACACTCGTCAGTCATTCTTAAGCATGTGAATTAAATCCACATGAGCAAGAAAGTACAGCTTAGTAGGATGGAAACTATCTCCTTAGCTTATCTTGGTCTGGAAGGTAACCTCTGTACAGGAGGTGGCCTAATGAGATATGTGATGGGCATTACAGGTGGGATAATCACAAAATTTCAGCTATGTTCTGAATTTCTCTATGAATCAGACACTAAGTATTAGCTTAATTCAGGCTGCGTGGTTTGAAGTTTTTTCCTCTCCATTTGTTTGTTTTGTTTGAGAATTAATAAAAACAAATCACCAAAGGTACTGCAGAAATGGAGGCCAATTTACCCGATTCTTTGTAGAGTAGCTAAAGGACATAAAAATTATTGTTTTTCAATGCTGCCAGCTCTGTTCTAAACATTATGTTGTCAGAACTGTCTTAATTCCCATAAAACCCTCTATGTGAACATCCCTACCTGTAGAATTTTCGTCTTCTAACTACTTGTCTAAACACAATTACTTATCGGGTTAAAAAGAACCTTAATGTTCTTCAAAGTGACATTAAAGTATGAGATCATTTTTTTTATTTTGAAGACATTTCCCTTTACAAAAGCCATTTTATTGGGCAACCAAATTTTTTAGCTTTTAGGGCCTGATCCAAAACACTAATGAATCAGGACCATAACAAATAACTCTCCTACAATGCACTGTGATACCTGCTTGGTAACTTCAATCAATTACCATAGTTGTTAGGCTCAGGGTTTTCAACAGTAATTGGCCGGTCAATGTTTCTTCTATATAATTTATTGCAAGATTAAAACATCTACAAGTCTGTGATTAGTGACTACATTTTTCTGACAAGGGCTGATAACCAAAAACACATGATCTGAACACCCCAAACATTTAGGAAGTTCATGATCTGAATCCAGATGTAAACACATTTGCTAGGACCGATATTTAATATGTGTATGTTTCTAAGAAGCAATATCTTTGAGAGAATGAGGCAAAGTAAATGTTCCTGGTACTAATCATCCCACCCTCCACCCCCGGTGGCTCACTTGCAGGCCAGTGGGAAATGACTCCCCTTCATGAACTCACCATCCTTTCCTAGTCACATTCACTATGCATTGCATTAGAAAAGATCGGAACGGTGTTTAAATATTTTGGCGGGTTTTGTTATGACCAGATCGCTCACTTCCTCTGGGACACACAAAGCCTCCTCTGGCAATGAAACAGCCAAAATGTCAGCAAATCCTATAGAACAGAAAACGGTCTGTCAATGTAAGGCCTAAATGAATCTCCATTTAAAAAAAAAAAAAGCAACATCCACTTTTTATTAACATTTTTTTCACCCTCTAGAAACTTTTTAACAGCATTACAATGTATTCATCACAAGGTGCTATTAGAGCTCAGCTCACTTCAAATGTTACCAATTCATGGACAGATTAGAGGGCACATTAATAACATAGTTAATATGAAGTGTTTAGAGCCTTTACGTCGGTGACAAATACGACTCAACCAAATTTCCTGACCATTGAGGCCACGGAGGAACAATTTGGTAGATTTCATCAACAGTTCTAATTATGTTCCTGTCAAGTCGAGAACAAAGTAATCCATAACTGGGGGGCTGCTCAGAGACAGTGGCACACAAGAGTAATTTATGCCCAAGACACGGGGCCCTTTCTGTAGTTAGTGTGCACAACGCTTGACTAACAAGTGGGTTCAAAAAGGAATTTATTAGGGAAAACACAGCCCTCTAGCTCTGAGTGGCTTGTCAGGTGTAAGCTTATGAGGAGTTATGAGGTAAAGACTTCTAGTAAGTCTTGTTTAAACAAGCATCTGGAGTTCATGCTCCTCTGTAACTGCATGTTGTAAGATGTAGGATTTCAGCCCTGGACCCTTCCTGGACTGCTCATTTAGTTAAAGCCACCTTTCAGTAGAGGGATTTGTGAGTTTAAATATGACAAAAGAATCGATAAATATGATGGTGAAGTGAAGATTCCACCTACATGTTATTTTCTTTTAAAAGAACACTTCAATCTTTAGGATGTCATCATCAACCTCGCAGAGGCTAAATATTGTAGAGACCCTTTTATGATTCTATAAATAACAAACTAATGAAACATGCCAAGGAATTATTAGTAACAGTAAACTAAAATGTCAGAATACACTGTGCATGTTGCATGCTGAAGCTGAACTAAAGACAGACTAAGAAAAGGAAGGGGGAGAAAAGAAGGGGGAGAAGCTGTCATGTAATTTTGAGTCATTTTCCACTGTGATCTATATTGGGATGCAGCTTCCATTCTTTCAAACAGGGTAATTTTATATATGACATTCTTGTTACTTTTTTACAAAAAAGGTAAAAATGCCTCCCTGGTGCTAGGAAACAGATTAAGGCTAGAAACACGCAATCAGAGTTGGCGATCTTTGTTCGCAATAAGTTGTTAAGAAAAATAAAGAGATATTTTAAAAATTGAAATTAAGAACAATACTTGAAAGTATGGGGAAAACCAAAACTAAGAGCATTAGCAAAAATACATTTAAAAATCCTTGCATAAATATCTAATTCACAATGATTTCTGCTGAGTTAATCTTAAAACAGAGCTCTCTATAGGCCACTGTGAGTGTGCATTGTGGCCACCAGTTTTATGCCTTTATTTAAAAAGAGGGAGAAAACATTCAAAGCTTCAAAAACTTTGTCATCTTATAGCCTCCTCTTTGATAATGGAATAAACAGACTCACAGGCGCTGACTCCGTGGGTGCTCCGGCTGGAGCACCCATGGGGAAAAATTGGTGGGTGCTCTGCTCCCACTGGCAGCCAAACTTCCTGCCCCACTTCATCTTACCTCTGCCTCCTCCCCTGAGTGTGTCACGTCGCCACTTCTCCCCGCAGCGTTTGCCATAACAAGCTCTGGGAGGGAGGAGCAGGAACACAATGCACAGGGGAGGAGGAGGAGGGAAAGAGTCAGGACCGGGGCAGAGATTTGGGAAAGAGTTTGGAATAGGGGCAGGGACTTTGGGGAAGGGGTTGGAATGGGGGAGGGACAGGAGTGGGTGGGGCAGAGTGGAGTCAGGGTGGGGTCGGCAGTAAGGGGGGGGGTCAAGCACCCACCTGCACCAGCAGAAGTAGGCACTTATGAATAGACTTCTAAAATAGCTGCTAATCTGATCACAGAAACAATGCCATTTAATGGCCTGAACACAGGCCTAGGAACTACACAGTTCTAATCCTACTCCAGGCACTCACTCAGTATGATTTGGGAAAGTCACTTGCTGTCTCAATTTCTCCATCTGTAAAATGGGGATAACAATACTTTCCCTGCCTACCAGGGATGCTGCAAATATTCCAGCTTTGTCCCAATCATGTTAATATGAAGAAACATGTATTGATACAAGGCCTATGCCTTGGCAGCCATGTTTCCCATCCTGTCTACTGAATTTTCTGTGCTACTTCAATACTATCTCTTCAGTACTAGTAAAATTTTGGCACAAGATAAGAACAGTGATATCTGTAAAACATTAAAAAGAAAAAAATCACTATTTGCTAGCCTGGACCTGTACTGTCTTCTATTGATAGTTTTGGGCAGCTTCCCAGCACCTGCTGAATAAAACACTACTGCTCTCTTAACCAGAAACAGGGGTTGAATTATTATTTTTGCTTATTCAGCACTTTCCATTAGAGAAAGTCAAAGTGCTTTACAAATATTAGGGGCTTAAGCCTCACAATAAAAACTCATGAGGCAGGGGAGATGTTTAACTACAGCGGACTGGAGGATGATCATTCTGCTCCACAGAAACATTTGAGGTTCTGAGATTTGTTCTCACTCCATACTGAACCAAAAATGAAGATTTTCAAATGTTTTCCTGAAAAAAGATTTGTGTCAAAATGCCCATTTTCAAACTGAAAAGCTAATGTTTTTGATTCAGGAAGATGCATCCAAATGTCCCAGTGTGTGTGAGAGAGAGAGGTTGGGGAAGCTTGGTGTTAGGGTCTGTTGTGGGGGACCAAAATTCAAGGCCCTGCTGTAACACAGAGATTTTAATCCCAATTCACTCTGATTCAGACAGAGCGGGACCTTGAACCTCTGTTTCCCTAACCAACAGGCTATAGAGTGTGAATGTTAGAGCTTGTCTACATTAACCACTGGATCAACTGGCAGCAATCAATCCAGCGGGGGGGGGGGGTGTTGATTTATCATATCTCGTTTAGACACAATAAGTCGACCGCTGAGCACTCTCCCATCGACTCCGGTACTCCACCAGGGCAAGAGGCGCAGGTGGAGTTGACAGGAGAGTGTCAGCCGTCAACTTACTGAAGTGAAGACATCATAAGTAGATCTATATACGCCAACTTCAGCTATGTTATTCATGTAGCTGAAGTTGAGTAACTTAGATCAATCCTGCCCACAGCGTAGACCAGACCTGAGTCACTTGGTCTCATATCTCATTTTCTCAACTCCCCCTGACCCCTCAACACACTCTCTCTCTCTCTTTCTCTTCCCCTCCCCCCAACCCCATTTCGAAAAGGTCTTAGTTGAAACTGAAACATCTCAGCCAAACACTTTGACTTTGCTGAAATTTCATTTCAACTGAAAATGTTCCAATGGGCTAGCCAGATGGGGAATCAGAAAAAAAGTGACGTTAAATCACAGAGGATTCTGAAGCAGAGCCATGAGCCACACTCAGATTTCAGAAGTTCCCAATCTTGTGCCTTAGAGACAAGACCATCCTTCTTTTCCCGGTGAACCATCATGCTGCCTCGTGCTCACATTATAAAACACATTTTAACGAAAGTGTGGCAGAAGCATGATGATCCCATTAAATTTCGAACATCTAATACCTTGTGAATGAGAGCCGGAAAACTCATTTAGTGCTTTATCAAATCTCTAGTTTGTATGTAGAGCATAAACTGGCTACATTTGCTAATAGGGCAGATTGACCCGTCCCATATATTATCAAAACTCATCAAAGTCTGCTGGAGGACATAGCTACAGCCACTCATTATCGTTTGCATTAGCTCCCTCACTAGCACCTCTACCAATATATTTTCCTGTAATACAACTGTCTCGATTTAGCAGAGAAATCAGCAATTTGGAACATTACAGCAGTTAAAAGAGATAACAGGACTAGACCCATAATGGTATCCTGCCTCCCCATTCAATCTACTGTTATTGGGTGCAAACTGAAGTCCTCAGTACTCAACTTACACTGCAGTTATCCATTGCTGGGCCCTGGAGATTCATACCATTAATTAGATCCATATTTTTGGAGCTTTATTCATTCACATTACTTTCCCAACATTTATTATATACATGATGGGGCAAGGAGAAAACAAAGACTTACAGGAACTCCTTCACATTTACACCACGGTGTGTTTTTCAGACAAATGATAGCTTATAAAATGACAACATATAATTTAGTAACCAGAAAAACTGGATGATGGAATTAGCTTAATTGTAACAATATAAGTGCAAACGTCATTATAAGTTTAGAAGCTGTACAGTCCTATTACTGAATATGTGGCATTTATTGTCTTATGCAGGACACTGTACAATTTTTGGTTATAATATTGAGGAATAATGTTCTAATGTGTCTGGAATCACACATCCTATATGCCCGCCTCCTATGTGTCCATAGGCATTGAGTCTGTGGGTGCTCTGGGGCTGGGGCACCCACGGAAAAAGATACTGGGTGCTCAGCACCCACCAGCAGTCCCAAGGATCAGGGCTTCCCCGTTCCCACAGAGCCTCCCACCTGCTGGCATCCCTGCTGACCAGCTCCTCCCCCTTCCTCCTCGCTCCTCCTGCCCACCATGGATCAGCCGTTAAGCAGCATGCAGGAGGTGGGGGGGGGGGGAGTCAGGGCAGGAAGAGGCAGAGTGGGGTGGAACAGGGGTGGGTAGAGGCAGGGCATGGGTGGGGATGGGGCCTGGGGCAGAGCAGGGTTGAGCACCCCCTGTGATCTGTGATCAGTGCCTCTGAGTGTTTCTGATTTCACATGACATCATTCTGTCACATTTTTGCTATTCTTTGCACTTTCCCCCTCTCCCCCCTCTCACAGTTCCACATATGATATTCCTTGTTTGATAAAGACATGGGTCACATAACAGAGCTTCCTATGCCTCATACAGATTTGGATACCATGAAGAGCTATTGTACACAGGACACTTGTTGACCTATTTATCCTCATTTTGTGACCTGTAGTAGCTCCAAAATAACGCCAGGATATACCATCTTTCAAAGATTTACATCAAACCACAGCCATTCAGTGAACTTGTGGGGGGGGAGGAACAGCTACCTTTGTAAATGTGAACTTACTAGATAATAAAGTACAATTGCATCGCTAGTAATATTCCAGCCACTTCTCATTTAATTTTGTGGCCTCACTGATGATAGTATAAGCCCATTTTTAGCACTATCTGTCAAAAAAAATTCTGATTACTTTTAAGTTATGCAAAAGACAGCCATACCTACTTCCTCAGGTGGGATGGTGACTTGTTAATTCTGGTCACAACTCTCTTTCATTACTGACACCAATAATAATACATTTTGAGGATCGTCGGTAGGTTTTGCCTGGAGATTCCAGAGCTCACTAAATCACATTAATGACCAATCCCTTTTGATTGGAAAAATTTTCGAAAAACTGCTCAATTCCCATTTGGTGATTTAGCACCACAAATTCCAGCAGTCATGGAAGGTAGCTTTCTGTTGGTTAAAACTTCCGACAAGTAAAATTCAATATGGAGGGAATAAAAAAAAAGAAAGAAATTAAAGTGCTCTCTCACCAGTGAGTTAAAACCCAGCAGCTGTAAGTCATTGAATTTAACTGCACATCTTTTGAGGGGGTTTTCTTCTGTTTTTATTTCTGAAATCACAGGAACTACCCAGCCTAGCAAGACTGTAATCACTCAGCAGGAACCTGGCACAAGCACAATACAGCCACTAGCCAGGTGGCAGGAAAATGAAGGAAATCTCTCTCTCCCTCCCTCTATGTTGTTTAAAAGGGGCTCGGTGTGAATGAATCTTCCCGGTAGTCACCAACAATTTCTTATTCTTTCCGAGCAATCATCAATTTCAGCATCAAGTGGTTCAGTAGATCTACAACTGGTAGTGGCAGCAGAGTAAGCCCAGCATGCAAACATTTTGGCTAATTTAAAACCCTTGTGCTGCCGAATCAAACATGACAAGACAACAGTAAAAAGGGAGGCTATTATCCCAAATGAAAGCCGGCGGATAGCTGAAATTGGTTTGAGTGGCAGAGACAAAAGATGTGGAAGGAGCAGGGACAACCAAGAATGATAAGCCCAGATCTCTCTCTCTCTCTCTCTCTCTCTCTCTCTCACACACACACACACACACACACACACACACACACACACACACACAGAGGGAAAAGGTAACATTTCCAGGTTTTATAGCCAGGCAGACAAAATGCACTAAAGAGATACAAAATAAATTGATACATGATAAAAACATTTGCCCCATGGGTAAAGAGATACTTAACTTACCAGAGATGTAACCCTTTCGATAGAAAACTGAACACTCAGAATACTAAAGCTGTCATTTCCTACCTGAATTAATGTCCTGCTGCCCAATGTTCATTACCATAAGGTGAGGAGTCAGAAGCACTGATTTAGGATAGAGTAGCTTTAAATTGAAAATAAGATGTTGTGGGCAATTTCTGAATTCCCGCTAAATCCGCAGAGCTCACCAAGTTCCCAGATCTCAAAGAGCTGGGGGGGAGGGAAAGAGGAGAGTAAGGGCATTAATTTGGAAAGGCATTTGGAAAACCACAAGCAGACTGATGTTGTTCAGAGCCACAAACCCCGGTGATGGCTTACAGCACATAGAATGATGACCTATGGGATCACTGGAGAGCAAGCGAGTTGTCTTTTGCAAGATTAACAATTTAAAAGTGCTGAAATTAATTTTGTTTAATAGCTGTGGGTGCATACTCCATACAAAGTAGGTTGCAAGGTCAGCAAGCCTCCTAAAGCCTTTTAAAATGCAGCTTTTTATAGGGACAGTAGATTTAGGGTGGCTCAGGGCTTAAAGACCTGAAAAGCAGAAAAAGTGTAAAAGGTCAGCTCCTACCACTTCCCAAATCTTGGGTGAACATATTTGTTTGGTCCCATTCTATGACACACATTTACTGATCCATTCAAGACTATTTTAGCATATATGGGTTTCAAATGGTAGGGGAGGTGACACGGGCACAATGCGAGAGATGACACATGAAAGAAGTAATAAAACCAGACACAAGAACCAGACTAACTAGTATCTAGCAGGTTCCTCTGCATCACACAGGAATGTGCTTACCTGCACTGGATGGGAGGGAAGGAAAGGGTAGGATGAGGGAAAGCAAGGGAGGGAAAAAGAGAATACGCACATCCTTTTCATCTTTCAAAAGTAGTTCACTCATGATTCACATCAGCCTGCTTCTATGAGACTGGGGTGGCGTAAATCACTGCACAATGCAAAGTGTTTAAAGCAACAGATGGACTTAACACTGAAACCAAACTCAGCCATTTCAAACATACTTGCTCAGCTTCAAACACATCTGACCCCACATATGTATGTGCCATCACTCAGAGAAAGAATGAAAATACACACTATAGAACTCTAACATATAAACATTATAAGCCTATGTTTCTGAGAACAGCATCCAGCAAACCACAGAAGAAGTGCACTCAAACTGGGTGCAACTGCAGACACTAATAATTGTGCCTGTGATTTTGCACCCACTGGAGGCCAGGAGTTTGGAATGGCTGGGATGGCATTGTCTTGCAAATTATTCTGCAGAGAGCCAAATTGTGTAAAAACATAGGCATAAGAATTCGAGCAAGATTCCTATTGCATATAGCTGTGTGACCTCAGTGTACAAACTGCTGCTAAATCCATCTGAAAAGGGATCTAACAGGATAGATGCACTCAGCTGTCTGCACTAGACAGTCACAAACATGTCTCCTCAACACAGTATGGCAAGCCAGGTGAGACGCTGATCTAACAAGATGGATACAGTGTGGCAGGCTTGGCTTCATCATGCAATCATGTCTTAACCTTTCCTCCAACATGAAGGGGAAGGCAGAGCTTGCTCTTCAGAAGAAAAGAAAAAGATATAAAATGTTGGCCCTCTAATCTGAAAGCTTTTTGATACACACAGTATATCCTGGAACACCCAGGCTTATGGAGTAAAGAAACCACTTGGACCTTAAACTTAAAAGGGTAGGTGGGAATGTTTTTGGTGTAAGAGAGATGCAGGCTTTAGAGAAAGGTGGTGTAGCATTTGAGAATGAGTTGTGATGGTTTCTTTAGACTGAAGGGGCTATTTCCTGACAATAAGGTAACTTGCTGATCATTAGAGAGGATGGAATTAATTCTGCTGCAAGCTTCTGTCTGACAATGGCCGAAGCAGATACACCAGCCATTTTTCTCTACCTGTCCCAGTGGGAGTTAGAACAAAGGAAAATGAGACTCACAGAAATACTGAAGACTCCACACAGAAGTAGTTTTCGATACATATTCAGACTACCACAGAACACCATGTGTTGTTAACTGACATATGCTTCTGTATACAATATTTTTGCTCTCTTTTTATCTCAAAGTTGAATTCATAACCTCACAGAGCAATTCAAGGAAACCCCAGTTTGCAGTTCAGCAAGGCACTGCTTAAAAGGCAAGCCTGATTCAGGTCCTTAGGGCATCTCATCCATCCTGTGTGTGGATGGCATTCACCACCAAGGGACCCCATTAGGAAGGAAGGGCAAACTGAAATCCTAACCCAAAGCAGTCTGAAACGGAGCACCAGCATACGGGTATAGCAGCGATGGATGAGAGTCCATTTGTCTTCAAAAGCATGGGAAGCCAATATATCTACTTCATCACAAACTCAACTTCACTTTCCAACCTTGTAGTGTACTTAAAGCAAAAAACGTAGATCAGCTTTCCATCTGGAGATGCAGCAGAAGGGAAATGTCACCCAAGACTCCAATTAAATAGATTGTAAGTGACGCACTTACAATGCAACCCCATGCCACAGACCACCCTAAGATACATTGGCTGTGTGTAAAATCAGTTGTCCAGGAAGGCATTGCCGCAAACTACAAAACTTTTCCTTTCACCTTCATGTAGTGGAATAATACTCAAAAGCTTCTTATTTTAGTGCAAAACCAGCTGGTAAATGTTGCTTCTGTTCAAGTGCTGCAGATAGTAGAGTTACCACAAATACTCCAGAAGGTTTAGCTTCTTCTTTATTGCCATACTGCAGCCACAATAGCTATTTAACTGGCCCCATCATTGCACTGCTATAAGGGCAATGTTTTGTTTCTTGAGCTGGTTTTGAGAGAGATGTTCTAGAAACTGGGACAAATTCAGTCCTGGTGTAAAGTTCAAGCCACAACTGTACTGGCTTCAAAGCAAACAGCTATTTCACACAGACCCAAAACTGACAAAGAGCAGGTCCTCCACCTCATGTTGATCAGTGCAAGATGTATGGTAAATCCTTAATTATCTATGAACTTATTATCACCAAGTCACCTGGTCTGGATCCCAGAAACCTGGCTGGCTGAAGATGCAGGCTTGAGGTTGGCTTGCCTCATTCCCTCTCTACCCTGCTCCCCACCACTTACCACAAACTCAGAAGTACATATCTGACGTAACATATTCATTCTACTTCTTTCTGGGGTTAAACACAGCAAATACTCACTCCGATCAAAATTCTTTAATTATATTCACCAAATCTGTGTGTCCAGAGAGTTGACTAACCTGGGCATTAACACTATCAAACCTCGGACACTAAGGTTTCCCAGCTCACAGGAACATCGCCTAACATACGATAAACCTCATACAACTCTTGTAGATAGTTTTAAAAGGAGTTGAAAGGGAGAGAGTTCCTGGGAACATCTGTCTACGTCACAGAAATTACCACCACAACTGGGACTAGTAGGCAGTCTTGCTGGCAGCCCCAGGAAAGATGTCAGGACTGATAAGGCATGGATACTGAACAAACCCCTTGTCCTTAGTCTCTGTCTACTTTGAAAGAACTGTCACCATTAAGTGTCACACATGGCTGCACCCCACAAACATAAGTTAAAAATGGCTGTCCCAATAGTGTTATCAGGATCAAATGTACTCAGCGTTCATTGTGGCAAAGCACTTAGGGTACCCTGCTACTTCTACTGGTTATCGAACCACCTTTGCTGCAATAGGGCAGGACTGGGAAGCGGATTGGTGGTCTCAACATCCAAAATCAAACCCAGTAGATTATTCAGAAAACTCACATACTAACAAATGGTCCCTCCAGGTCAGAGTTGGGACGTATTGGTGAGGCAGTACAGGGAAGGATACACTGCCACTGCCTGTCCTGCACCAGTTCTTGGGATAAAGGGCCTGATCCTAAGTGCACTGAAAATCAGTGCAAGTCTTTTCGTTAGTTTTAGGTCTGGTCCAAATGTCCAAATCCACTATTGTTACTTGGGCACCAACATTTACTAAATATATTCAGCAAATTAATCAAAGGAAGGAATTTTATTAAAACTCCAGTCAGTAAACAGGTGTGAGAAGAGGAAGTAGCACCCCGACACACACAATCCTGAAGGAAATATACAGTCCAAGATGAAACAGTAGAGTGAAGACTGCCTTAGAGAAAAGAAATTCTACATTTTTTCCCCAAAGATAGGAGGTATAGGGGTAACTGTCTGCAGGGACCGAAGCAACTCCATTACAACTGCAGGCAGTAAAACAAGTTATCCCCCTTTGCCCCTTTTTCATAAAAGAGATAAACAGAAAAGACTTTGGGAACTTGATTTTATTTGAGGAGCGAGACAATGAATCTCCAATAGTGTCTTACAAAAATTCCATCAGCCGAAGTATGAGGTAGGTCGGAGACAGACTAACTTTTTCAAGGTATTAAATTAAAAGATGTTGAATTAAGTTAAACGCCCCACATTGAATTGACATTTCCCTTTTTTAATGCAAGCTAAGATTGATGAAAAATACCACTTATCTACATTAAGGGTCAAAATATCCAGCAAAGGAAGCCTCTGGTTCAACGCGTCAGAGCAAAGTCAGTCTTACATAATCCGAGGACCAGGACGCGGATCACATTCTGATGATCCAATTAATGGTGGGATACTTTGCAATCAGCCAGGAAGCAAGGCCCCTAACAGATTGTGGGGCTGTAACATCAATTTCTTAAGTGCATTTAAAGGATTACAAATGTTAGTCCTGGCTTGAGATTGAAACACCTATTGAGGTGCTCTGAACCACATTACAGTAATTGGGTACCTGAATTAATGCCATTTCTTCTGATGGGTGAGTTGAAATACATTGGAATTAAGGGTTTCTTTTGCTGTATTTCACTTTCCGCTTCCCCCGCCCCTCCTTAGAACATAAATCTGAGACAATATCTCTTTATCTAGAGTGCTTTAATTACAGCCCTGAGGCACCTGAGTACTGTCCTAATTTTACCTTCTCCATTGTTTGGGTGCATTTTATTTTTGGGCTTATTATCTTACTATGCAGCAATATTAAGATGAAACTGAAATTATTTTTTCCTGAAAGAAAAAAAAATAGTACTGAGAGAGAAAGGGTGGGAGAGAAAGACCTTTTCCCTCTCCTGTTCCCCCCTCCACTGTGTAAACCTCTTTATGCATGCACCAGATACCATGTGCAGTGTTTTACACCTCCAGAGAGCTAGAACTAGGGCTGCCTCAATTAGTCTTCTATTCCTTCGGAGGTCAGTTCAAGTAAAGGTCTCAATCATATCAAACTGGAAAGAATGCTAACTATCTGGATATTTCAGACCATAAGGAGTTTGAGTTAAGGAGCTTTTTAAAACAAGCAGCTGGTTCCAAGTGCATTCGCTGAATATACAGCACAGATCTGTCTGCACACAGGCTAAACTCACACACACCTGCTTCTACCCTCCTTCCCCCTTTGGAACAATTAAAATCTAAATTATGTTAGGATATTGTTCCCAAGGTTTATGTTTGGACTTTTTAAAGTGTGTCCGACTATGTTAAGTTACAATGTGTAGGGTACAATAGATGTGTGTTCCCATCTTCTATAATACGAGTTTTGTAATAAGGTGTCAATCAGTAGGAATCTGAACCATTTCTTTACCTGCTTATACAGCATATATCTACATCAATAGCCCAAGTAGAGCTTTCCCTCTAGTAGGTATCTGTCAGGTATGTAATCATGTTATAAAAATCCCATGTTAAAAAAGAGATCGGAGGAGAAATAGTATAGTATTATAAGCACTCGAAAAGCCATTGGGTATATTTAATATGTCCAGGTACAGCACATAAATACAAATTCTGATGGTATCAAAGGCCATCAGATACCATACTGTATTAGTGAGTCAACTATAAATTGTGATTCCATCATAACTTCTGTTTTAATTTAAATTTGCTTACGATAACTGTAAACAGAAAAAAGATATATACAGAGTTCCTTTATCTTTATTCCCAGTTAAGAAGAAATCTTAGTCCACATGTAAGGGAGTTCAGGAAGCACAATGATTTAACTGCAGTATGAATGAGACACATTCTGATTCTAAGAGATACATTCAGACTTGCAAGAAAAAGTAAGTTTGCATAGTTGTCTCATTCCTTTTCTACAGGATGAAAACAAATGTTTTGTTTCCCATCAAATTAGAAATACTAGGGTTGGGAGAGACCTTTATGAGTCATCTAAATATAACCTCTGTAGCAGCTGGATAGCTTTCAATATTCCTTAGCATACATTTCCTACAGTGGCCATGGGCCTCCTTAGAATTTAGTGATACTGTTTTAGAAAGCATCACTAAATCCTATTTTCTCTTCATGAACTATCCTTTTCATAGGAGGTGTTTAATTAGAGGATAGTAACTGCTTATCTGTAAAGGTCTTTTAGTGAAGTAGGGCATCAGAGTGGAGAGGAGGAGGGGGGAAGTGTCTTACAGACCTTACAAATCCAGATCCAAATTTCCAAGCCGTTTTTGACTCATTAGATTGCTCTGGTTGAAATGATTTACATACAGATAATTAAAGCGCATACCCCAAGGACTAGTTAGCTGTTTAGCAGTGTATACATTTTATATAACCATTTCCATACATCTAGTTTTAAATTCATTAACAAAAATTAATTGCTATCCAGTGCTCTCCATCGCACAGCATGTTGCTGCGATATGCTTGCTAAATTACCCCTTTCTATCACTCCTCCAGTGATCTTATAGACAGTTAAACTTTGCAGTCCTGAAAATGTTGCCTACCAATTTGTGGCAATGCTCATATTTACTATATTTACTATGAATCACTGCTTGCACTTCAGAAAATATTTGCCCCTGTTTTGTGTACCTCGGTAACGTTTCATTAGCATGGAATAATGAAAGGCATGGGCTTCCCCCGCCCCCCTTCTTCCTTTAGAAAGCACAGTGTGATGCCCTAAAGACTCTACCATTGAAGGAATTAACAATAAGAGCTTCAAAATGCCCAGAAACTGTACATTTTACTAAACTCTTATTTAGGGACCGATCCAAAGCCTATTCAAGACATAGGGAGACTTCCCACAATCTTCAGTGGGCTTTGGATCAGACCCTTAGGTTTTTACAGTGTTTGCTGCACTTCACTGTACTGAATATAAATATGTTGCTATTTTTGCAGTATATTCAGCATGAAGTTTCTAAGGGTGATGCACCCCCAAGTGTTGGTGTTTTTCTTACAGCTTATTGTATGAAAAATAATGATCTTTCCTATAAACAAGTCCCAGAATTAGGCTAGTATTTTATAGGCACATTTGAATGAGTTCAGAATTTGGGGAGGGGGGGGTTAAAGTTGTGTCTTATTTTTAAACAACATTTAATGAGTAAAATAATAATAATCTCTGCACACTCTTTCCATCAGATTTCACCAATATTTACAGTGTACACCTCAGGTTTGAAAAGAGCCAGGGAGAACGAATTCATTGTTTACACTTGGAATCCTAGGTGGCCTACTCCCATAAGGGTAGTACAATGCACTGTATCTTTCCGTTCTTAGTACTTATCTTAATCTTAATAACTAGCCAGACAACTGACTCCAGAGTCCTGGGCTTATCGACTGGAATTCGTCACATGCACACATGAGAAGACAAGAAATGCATTATATAACAATGCCATACAAATCATTATCTTTTAATATTTAAAAGTATGTATTCAAAGACTGATACGAAACCATTTTTGTTGAACTCAATTCCATTGGTTATTATTAAATTTGATAGCAAATGAACAAAAATACACTTGTTACATATTTATCTGCAAAAGAGTTTATTTGCAACAGATCAAAAGGCTTCTTCTTACTTCATTTTAGTTTCTGCTATCAAAAACAATCTGTTTTTAAACATGCTTTGATATGGGAAGATTATTTTGAAAACGGGTTAATAAGAAAAAAAATCCATGTCTCTGAAGTACCGAGAAATACCCACAGCATGAATAAAAAGTCTATTGTATCCCCATCATAAGTCTGCAACATAATTTCATCTGTTAAAGTTTATAGACATAAACAGGAAAGCTATCACTACTGTATTTACCATAATCTCAGATCATGTCAAGGTTTAAAAATAGGATGCGGAACTTCGTTTCAACTGCACAAAATGGCATCTTGCACAGCACTAAGTTCCTGACATTTCTAAGCAGGACGCAAGGACACCTCATTAACATGTCTAAACACATTTCAGTTTGATGTCCTGGGTAAATAAAAATGTTGTGGGGTGCACTGATCTTTACCTTATAACCTTTCTGAGCATATACATTTAACCGTGACATTTCACCACTACATGCAACGGCACTATTACATCCATGAAGTCAGGTATTTTATGTTCAGTTCCAAGACCTAAGCAGAGTAACAATGGTGAGGGGCGGCTAGATGGCCTAGGTTGGCCATAATTGAGTGGTGCGGTGACCCCATGCTCCTGGTTCTGCCATTTGTGGCTCAGCACCCGCTCTGGAAAATTTGTGCATTACCCTGGCATGCACAGGGTAAATCCCAAATCTTTATAATCAATATGGCAATCAAATAATGAGATGGAAAAAAAAAATCTGGGTAGACACAAGGTCACACAGCTAGCTGTATGTTCTGGCTCACATCAGTCCACTTTTAGAAAGGTAAATTTTTGGGGATCCAAATTTTGCATTGATGCAGCAGCAGAGATACCTAGTCTGTGTATTTCTGATGGAGTCATCTGTATTTATGTAATATTCATGTAATAATTATAGGCCAGTTTTAGAAGGGGGGGGGGGATTTGAGATCAGAGTTCTGCTGTGGCATCAGAGTTAGGTCTTGCTCCTCTTCCACTTTCAGTGACAAGACCTTGCTAAAGGGTTGGTAATGAGATTTGACCACAAACCCAAAAAAAAAAAAAACCCCACAAAATACTGGGCTTATTCACATGCATACCTTTTGATAACACCCCCCCCCCTGTCTGTGAGTTCATACAAACCAGATCTCCCACAGAAAGGTATGAAACCACTTTGCCAGCATCACACTTGTGAATTCCGCCTGTTTCACACCCAACTCCGAAGGAGCTGCAGTGTTCTAGCTATAGAAACTTGTTGCTGCAGGTTCAGGCTTGCTAAACATGGTACTGTAACATGGTTCTGTTTCACTTCTAACTACTGAACAGTTCTATTAATTAATAAGTGAAAAATATTATGTGGCTGTTTTCTTCCAGCGATATCAGTATTATTTACTTACATTAATTCATTTAGTTAGCTTCACAACAGCCCAGATATTACGTAAATATTATTAGCCCCATATACAAATGGGGAAACTGAGTCTTAGAGAGATTAAGATCACTTATGCACCTTGTTTGCATACAATCCTCATAGTGGGGTGATCACCCCGCTCTAGCCCAGAAGAGGTTAAAACAGCCCTGGAGAGAGCTGTGGCTGGGAACAGCAGCTGTAAAAGGCTGATTGGAAAGAGGGCCACAGCTGGGATCAGGCCACAGCTGGCCCTTATAAAACGGGTTGTAAGCCAGGCACTCAAACTGTCTCTCTCCAGGCTGGGAGGGAGTAGGGTCTGGCTGCCTGCAGGACAAAGAACCTGAGGTGGAACAGTGCTGGGGAAATAGGCAATGGAGCTGGGGAGTTCCAGCCTAGCAACTCCCCAGGCTGCAGGCCTGAAGTGAGGCCTAAGGACGGTACTGGAGGTAGGCAAAGGAAGCTGGTCCAAAAAAACCCTTGCCTATGATGGCTTGCTGTTACACTGCAGTCTGCTCCAGGGTGTGGGGACTTGAAGGTGACTGACAGTAGCTCTAGACCAAGGGTCGGTAACCTTTCGGAATTGGTGTGCTGAGTCTTCATTTATTCACTCTAATTTAAAGTTTTGCGTGCCAGTAATACATTTAAACATTTTTAGAAGGTCTCTTTCTATAAGTCTTTAATATATAACTAAACTATTATTATATGTAAAGTAAATAAGGTTCTTAAAATGTTTAAGAAGTTTCATTTAAAATTAAATTAAAATGCAGAGCCCCCTGGACTAGTGGGGCCAGGACTCGGGCAGTGTGAGTACCACTGAAAATCAGCTCGTGTGCCGCCTTGGGCGCGCATGCCATAGGTTGCCTACCCCTGCCCTAGACTGAGGCAAGATGGGGATTAGAGGGTTGGGGGTTTTCCCCAAGGAGGGGAGACCCAGAGGCAGAATGTGGGGGTATTGACAGGGGGCAGCGCCCCAGGAAAAAGGGCACCAGGGTCCGTGAGGGCCATGGATCCAGCAGACAGCGAGACAATCCTATACAAAGTCTGTGGTAATGCCAGGGACAGAATGCAGATCTTCAGAACCCCAAGCGAGGGGGTGACTAGAATTTTGCCAGGAAGCTTAATACAGTTAATACAGGCCTTGACAATTCTGGGAATTTCTGGTTGCATATTAACTCAGTATTGTATGCACATGGCAAATCTCAAACTAATGGTCACAGTCACCAATCTCCCTCCCATTCTTGCATGCTGTGCAGGTTCCTGTGTATAGAAAAGAATTTACAGCTGCTACCACCTGCTAGGGTGACCATATGTCCCTATTTTATAGGGACAGTCCTGATTTTGAGTCTTTTTCTTATTCTTTCAGAACTTGATTAGTCTAGTCAGTACAGAGTTGTTCTTTATTTTAGATGACAAATATGGAAATGTTTTAATAAAATTAAATGCCTGCCTCTCTAACTTAGGCTCCTATTATCCCCTACCCCCATTCACATTTGCTGTCTGGGTCACCGTACCTGCAGATGTGGGCTGGACCCCCCT
This sequence comes from Sternotherus odoratus, assembly GCA_032164245.1. NCBI lineage: Eukaryota > Metazoa > Chordata > Testudines > Kinosternidae > Sternotherus > Sternotherus odoratus. The sequence goes on along the minus strand of JAVMKO010000003.1, from coordinate 133,060,846 downwards.
AATTCCAACCAAACCCATTTATAGGTGAATGTATTGAATAGGTCTCATAGGTCAGACTTAGGAAGGGAAAGAGAAAGCAAAGGCAGATGCAACTAATGCAATTTCATAGTCCTATAGACTAATTCCGGTTTCTTTTCTGTGATTGAGGAAGAATAGGGTATTATTAAATGAACTGCTGGGAAAAGACAAATGGCATTAGAAGAAATGATGACAAACTCAAAAAGAAAGTTCACAAGAAATCACTCCTCTACTAAAAACTTTTCCGATATGATACCTTATGTAAACAAAGATTACAAACCATACTTCTTGGAACTAGGTGACCAGTTCAGTTCATAGTACAATGACTATGCAGAGAATCAGCTAAAATAATGCGAGTCTAAACCTTTTGCTACTAAGTATTTGGTAACTGAAACCCTACAAAGAAACTAGGAAAACTATCTGATATTCTTGGGAGATAGCAGTTCAGGCCAATTCGGTGGAACAGCTAACTTGTAAGCTGCACACAGACTCCAGAAATAGCTCTGATTGGTGTGTCTGGCACAAAACTTCCATCCCAAGCAACAACAACAAAAAATCAAAAACAACAACAACAAAACCCCCACAAACCTTATTAACAATAAAGTACTCCAGGATGTGATGCTATGAGGCTCCAGATCTTAGTCCCTATTCTTATCCTTCAGAGCAGGTGCAGGGGAGCATGGATCAGTGTTCACATTGGGCTCCCCATCAGTACCTGGCCCCAGCTGAGGAACCTAATGATCCAACCAGTGGACCAAATTTGGTGATGAATCCTGGTCACTTGCCACTTGCGGTACGTTGCGCATAGGCGAAGAAGAAGGGTAAGTGTATCTCAGGACACAGAACGTCTCCAGGTGAAAACGGAAATTCAAAAGATACTGGGAACAGAGAACAGCCTCATTGGAACACAGCTGGAACAGCAACCACAGCTGCATTTCCAAATTCTGCAGCATGTATAAATAGGTGATGACTTTTCCCAAGACCTGAGACTGATGAAGCCTATACAGGCAAATTAAGTTTCCATCTATAGTGGTGGAAGACTACTTCTCTTGGGCAAGATCTAAGGATATCAGGAAGGACCACATACTATTGTGGGAAATTAGAAGTCTGCATTTCTGTACTTGACTTTTGTATATACTCAGATGACATTTTCAGCACTGCTGATGGTATCGTTACAGAGCAGACAGAACTTGATTAGTCCAGTCAGTACAGAGTTGTTCTTTATTTGAGATGACAAATATGGAAATGTTTTAATGAAATTAAATGCCTGCCTCTCTAACTTACACCTCAAGATCATGGTGACCCTGGGAGAAAATAAGGGGATGAACACATTTATTCAAAATAATTGAACTATTTCTTTATATGATTCCTCTCAACATATTTCTCTCCTTGCCCACTGGCTAGCTGCAGTTACAAGCAGAAACACCAGCATACAAGATATATCCAGATGTACATATGCTGCTGCCAATCCCATCAGCACAGCATACCACATATCTGTTGTTTGACTTAGGGCACAGTAGGTGAGGAACACAGGATATCCACAGCATACTTAAGGAAACATATTTTTACTCATACTACTTTTATTTCCTGGTAGCTTGTTAATGTTCAGAATGCCTAGTTCACACATATCAGAAGTCTTATCAAATTGTCTTTCAGTATTTCGGTGGCACCCATGGATATCCAGGCAGGTAGGATATTTTAGACTGTGATTTTCAAATGAGGCTAAAGAAGTTAGGCACTCTGTTTGCATTGAAATTCAATGCGAGTTGGGTACCTAACTCTCATAGGACCCTATGAAAATCCCATCTTTTGTCTTTGTAGATTATTTTGAGCTCTGAATGCTAAAACTCTCCCAGTAGGTAAGGTCTCAGAACAGGAGTTGATAAATTCAAGAGCAAAAAAATAAAAAAATGAATGCCCTTCTGTGAAACAAACTGGCAACATGTATGTAACAATGATCAATGTGCAGAGACTGTTTTGGGGAATACAGTGAGACAAACTTGGGTGTGATGTAATGTCCAGCTCATATTAGAAACAGTAGATATTCAGCAAGGTGTTAATCCCATGCAACTCACAAACTAGCAGTTTATTTAAAACAAAACTTGATCCTTATTGGGACCTGAAATATTTGAAGCACACACAAGTAAAACTAATTTAACCTTTGAAAAGTTATCTCCGGAGGGAAGAATAGAAATCCCTTTATAAGATTTTTAAGCACTGCAATTATTGACGAGGACTATATTACTTCAGTTTTCTCTGATCAGAAAAAAAAAGCAAAGCTCAGGAGACATCAGCAGCTGTCAGGCTGTTTTCCAACTGCAATGAGGTAGTTTACACTGGGCTTGTGCCAGTCTCTTAAGACCCAGTTAAGAAGCCTTTTTAAAATGCCTTAAAAAGCCAACTCATACATTAATCAAGTTGAGCCCTCATCCATACTTACTGCAATACATCAATTACCATGTCTATTTCTTTTAATAAATTCCAGTTGACAGCAGACACCTTATTAAGGCTCGCTAAAATGATACAATAAGTAAAAGGCTATTAATATTGCTTTTTTCCCCTGCTGCTATTGTCTTGCCGCACTGGTCTGCAAACAAATTCAGGCTGCATTACAATTAATGCCAGTGGAACTCCTTCTAACGACTTCCAGCTTGCTAATTTTTTACGCTAATAATAAAAAAAAGGCATTGCTATGCAAGAACGGCCCCCTTTTATCATGCTCGCATGGCACACTAGAGAGCTCCTGCCATTGTTCACATGAAAGACAATTAAACCCAGGAACATCAAACCCAAAAATGACAATCTGCTAACCAGCACTGGGTATTGCTGGATTCTTTTCTCTATTTTCTGAACTGATAGAAAACAATTCTCCAAAGACATTTTCCCTCCCCCATGCCCACCCTTTGGAAAAAAAAGTTTGAAAGATACCCTTTGCTGATTTATGCATCTCTGCTCAGAATTTATTAACTGTCTAGGGCCAATTTCACTCCAGCACTTCTATAGCCTCAAGGTTTGAATTCTGGACACATTTCAAGAAATGCACCAATAATATTGTCCATATAGTTTCATATTTAAAAATAAACATTAAAAAATCCCAGTTCATGTTTTTCTGAAACAATATAAAATGCCTGAGGGAGAAAGAGAAAAATAGTGCTTAACAAGTTTATTTCTCACAATCCCCCAGAGACAATGGGACTTAGGGAGGGGTTCACAGGGTTTGTTGAAAATTAAGTACATCTGAGTTGTGAATTTAGAGTAAAACTATCTTGTTTTAAGAGCTCTTTTTCCCTTGCTATGTCCTTTAGCTTTGGATTCAGTTTGACAGGAATATGCCCAGGTTTGCACCATGAAACCCATTATATTGTTTTTGATGAACTGTGCTCATATTACACTTGGATTTATAGGCGTGAAATATTATTACAGACACACATCATTATAATACTTTACACTTCTGTAAGTGCCTTTCATCCAAGGGTCTCAAAGTACTTCAACATTAATAAATTCTCAGAAGACCTCTGAGAGGTAGATGTTTTTACATCCATTTTACAGATGTATAAACTGGGTCACAAAAAGGTTAAGTGGCTTGTCCAAGGCTACAATAAGTTAGTGGCAGAGCTAGCAGTAGGATCCTGAAACCCAATTATCACCCTGCAGACTATGAATACTTTCCATTTACTTCAACAGGGCCCCAGTTAAAAAGAGCACTAACACACATACTTACACTTATGCCTAACTTTAAACACCTGCTTAAGTCACGTTGATTTGAAAGGGATCTAAGTGTTATCTTGGTTAGAGGTACTTTTCTGGAACCCCCAAATGTCCTGACTGTTTCCTGGTTTAACCTCTACAACTCACTGCCAGTTGCTCCACCAGAATATATATAAGAAAAATATTCATTCATACTGTATAATATATACATATTTTATATAATGATATAGGGATATTATATTATAGACACACATACACAATTGTGTGGTGGAGGATATAGGTTTACTGGCATGAATTTGGATAGATGCATCCTATATAAGTGGTAAAGCCATGAGTGAATTATGCAGCACTTAGTGAGTTTTAGAACTTACCAAAAAAGCCAAAATAAACCCTTTATGCCACATCACACCTATAGGTACTGGAACAAGGGATGCTATTGCACCCCCCAGGATTGAAGTGGTTTCCATTATATACAGAGTTTCCAGTTTGGTTCAATGGCTCTCAGCACTCCTGCTACAGAAATTGTTCCAGAACCAGCAATCACACCATTGTATAAAGATGTGACATCTTTAAAGTCCAATATCTTGTAACCTTCTAGGGTTAGAAGCAAGTCCTTCATTCACAAACAAAGCATGAGAAACCTTCTCATTTGTTGGTATAAGTCTCCAATTTCTTGCCTTCATGTGTTGAGAGATATTCGGCCTTAAACCTGTCACTTGTGCAGAATTGAATATTACCAGTTTGTAAAACCAGTCTGGTTTTACTTTCTGTATTTGATATCAGAATAAGTCTGCACCTCAGACCTGTGTAATTTTGTGGGCATTTGGGAGAAAAGCAGGACATTTAAATGGCTGTTCAGAGCTGTGGAATTTTAGACTACCCCAGGGCAGATGGATTAGTAGGAAGAGGCCATAAAAGGTACATGAGTAATCCGATTCGTCACATGACTGCAATTTGTCCTATGGATATCATGTAGCATATAGAGTTTTCTGGTTAAGGAAGAGGGCTGGGAGACCCAGCTTCTATTCCTGGCTTTGCTACTGCTTTCCTGTCTGACCTTGGAGAAGTAATTTTGGCCAAAATTTGAAGACAGTCTATTTTCTCTGCTTCCGCTGTTTCATGCACATCTCCATTTCAGTCAATCAGAGCTGGGGAGGGTGCATCCAAAATTGCAGCTCCCCACATGGAGACACCCAAATTAGCGGACTCTGGAAAAATGTGTTTTCGTCTGTGAAATAAGGATAATAATCCTAACTACTGTGAAAGACGTGACAATATATTTGAGATTCATATGGAAGGGGCTACATAGGTACAAAGTATGTATTTGATTATTAGAGTAAACTAAAGCAATCCTAAAATAAAAGCTATCAAATACACAAAGTAAAACCAGAGTACAAAGCTCAGACTCCATCTTAACCACTGAGTGGAGATGCATATTACTGCTGCTGGATGGTAAAACACCAGGTAGCCATATATGTTTTGCACTTGATAATTGCCAGACACAATCCAACCTGCTGAAACACAGCTATGAGACCTAGATCAGAATTGCTCTCTTAACTAATCAATAGTTCTTGGCCTCAAATATCTCCATAGCCATTGGTTGAGCTATGGTCATCTGACCCCTACCTATAAAAGAAAAACCTCGGCCCAGGAGAACACTGATGCTGCTGCACAGCAACTCAAGAGTTTGTTTTTTAACAACCCTTCCCAAGCTGCAATGAGCATGCTCTTCCAAAACCTTTAATGAAGGTAAGTGTGTCTCCTCTGCTTACATTCCACCCTGTGCAGTTAATGGTTCTCCCTTCTGCTCAGGGGTTGAGTGAATGGCTCTACAGTGGGGTACAGGATATTACTCTACATGATCGAGTTGGATTGGGATGGAAGTGATACATAACGGCAGCCATTCCTGAATAGAGTGGGCTGAAATGTCTCAGTTTTGACATTTCTGATGAAAAGAGAGAGATTTTCACCAATAATCAATCATGAGTCACCACCTTTTTTGGAGTAATGGCAATCAATCAGGCACTGGCTTTGGCCTACTAAAATACAGCTTCTGAGCCACTACAATGTCAATGAAATTGTACAAAAAGAGACTAAAACCCCATCTATCCACATATACCAGGTTCATGGCTCATCTGCTCTGTGGGCAATGGTTAAGACGACATTTCTATCCACATTGTATTGAGGAGGCAGATGTTAAAAACCCAATACGCAGTCAATAAACATCTTTCAATTATTATTGAAAAAAAATGGGAATTAGCACAGACTCCATCCAACCTGCAATAAAAGTACTAGAACATATAGGGCAAGATTCTGGTGTCAGTTAAGCTGGTATAAAGCTGAAATAACTATTGGTTTCAGTAGAGTTACTCCAGATTTACACAGGCAGAAACGGAAAGCAGAAGCTGGCTCATACTGACTTGTATTAAATTGTGCAATAATAGTGCTTCCCATATCAGAAGATCTTCATAATAAAAAGATTGTGCTTGGTGTAACTGTTGTATAGACTTCCTACTCTCCCTTTTAATTAGTATATGATAAAAGCAGCAATCATTATCTCTTGTCCTAACTTACTTAGATCTATAATATGGCCTGCTACTCACACTTAGGCAATATAACCTTGCAAGGAGGCAATATTATAGTCCCACATTCTGTAACCTAGCAACAGAATAGGGCTTGCATTTGATGTCAAAATAATGGGGCCCGCTTAATCTTTCGCTTTTGAAATAGGGGGTCAAATGCTGAAATCTAGGAGTTAAAAGGAATGATTTAAAAAATAACATTTGATAGGCATACGTACATGTGTACATATGCAGATACATTTGCACACACACAGATATGTGTGGGTAGGTAATCACATGTGCACACAAAGTCGATTAATCTTTGTCGCTGAATTGTTTAGAACTGAAGGCCGAGAAATGGAGGGATATGTATCACTTTCAGGCTCTCAGAGGCTTTTAACAAACGATCTGCTTCCTGCTTTTATCAGCCTACCTTTCTCTAGAAATTAAAGGAGGGGGAAAATTAGGTATGCTAAATGTATGCTCCTGATTTTAAAAGGTTATGAACATCCTTTCATTCCTTTAAACTTCTTTTGCTCCAACTCAAACAAACAACAAGTAAATCTGTTTCTATCGGTCTCATTTCTCGTCCCTTTCAGAGTTTAAGGATTAAAAAATTGTTAATTAAATGCGCCTTCTTGGTCATGTCATTTGTGAAGTTATTAAACAGCTGAACAAATCTTTTTACTGGTATTTGGGTATATCAATGGTTAAAACAAGATCGACAGACCCAAAAATCTCTGAAGAGACCTATGGACTTCCATCAAGCACTGTAGAAAGAGGAGACATTTTCAGAAGGTTTTGTTTTAAGGAAGCTGGAGGAGGGGTTTCTGCCAGAGCAGATTTCAACCTTTGAGTGGCTGCAGGAGGATACTGTATATATGTGTTACCAAAAGATGAGGAAGAAACATAATGGGTCTACAATAGGGAAAACTGGACCCAGGCTTAAGGAGGCTGTGAGAACTTGAGACATGTACCCTGAACAGCTTTCACAGAAACTTCTTTCTATTTACGGCCGGTGACTGGAATATATTTATGTATTTATTTATTTTTTGAAAGCCCTCCTTGGAATGATGTCAACCATATGGAATAACTGAGCATCAGTGGACTAGAAAGCGAATCTCTGTACTTGTGGATATGTTGCTGCACGAGCAGCAAGTAAATATTAATTTATTGACCTAACAGATTCCTAAATACAGCCATTATTCAAACACGTCGATTTGATTTGCAGGTATTTACTGTTCTTTGTCCTTAAGAGTGCAACAGAACAAAAACAGATGGTTTGATGGTATGTTTTTATTTAAGTTAATTTAAATCTGTATAAAAATTATTCCACGTTAAAGTGTATGTGCCTGTATAAATTGATGTAATACTTAAAAACCACCATTCATCAATGGCTGGTTTGCCCCAAATTCCACTGCTTTTCCCCCACTAATCCACTGCCTCAGGACAAGCCTGAGAAAATAGACAGGCTTTAAAGCATGCCTTCAAAGTAACAAACTCGAGCTCTGTTGGACCGGATGAGACGGAACAAATCAGAGGATGTACACTTGGATACCTGGGATGTTTAGTGCATACAGAAACATGCTGCTCATAATATTTGATTTATTTTTGTTGTTAATAATATTGTACTTCTAACTGAAAATCAGAGCCAGGAGAGCTTGGAAGATTCCTTGCTATCTCTATTTATTTCTTTAAACCAAATTCCTTAGCCTTTTCTCTCTCTAAATAACATCTAGGTCAAGAGTTTACAGGAGCGGAGTTGACCAGAGTTCAACTTTTTAGCAAGTGGGTCGCCCTGGTTCTAATGAAAAGCTGCACTGAACTCATAAGCTCGCTTGTTTTTTCTCTCTCAAAAAAATAGTTTAAAAAATGTTTACTGCACATACACTCCAATTCACCTTTCCTGGAAATTGTCATGGCGGTCGTTCTATTACTGATATTATTATCCCCTGAAGATGGTTCATGGACAGCCCTGTCCCCTGCTAGGCTGTCCCAGTTTTATAAACTGCAAATCTGGTCAGCTTACTCGACAGGGGGAAAAAATAAAGCTGTTTTTTAAAAAAAGACAGCTGCTGCTACAATGCTGTATTAATGCAGACACCATGGAGTGAAAGCACTGACCCTGATTTACAGTGGGTTGTTTCTTTCCCCCTTTAGTGAGTTAAAGGACACCCTGCTATGGACTTGACTAAGGAACAATACAGGACCCAGCAGAAATTATTCCACAGCTCTGTCAATATATATACGATAGGCTGGGCAATACAATCAAATCTTTCATGTCCCAATCCCTCTCCCAACCAAGACCTTGATTCACAAACGCATCTCTCTTCAGGACTACATGTAGCATAAGCTTAACATTAAATCAATGGTCTTAAAGCTCGGCACATGCATAATTACTGTCCTGAATAGGGATGAATTTAAGCATGTGCTTAAAATGCTCTCCTGAACTGGGGTCCAAAACAACAGAATAGAAATAAATGGAAAGCAAAATTTCAAAGTCCCTTCCCCCCCCCCCTTTCAGGAGCTACATGATTCAACACAAGGCTTGATGGCAAAAAGAAAACAGTAGCTCACAATGAATTTTCCAAGGGCAGACACCATTGGATTCCAGAGCCCACGTTCGAACTATGAAACCACCCCCCTGAATCATAAAGTGAACATTTATATACCCAAGTGCCTATCTGAGAATCCAAAAGGCAAGATATGCTGCCCTCCTTATACAGGGCTCCTCCCCTTAATATTTCCTAAGACATATGAGGCTAGATATTATTCTCATTGCACCATGCCCAAGGACAGAGTTTAGACCTTAGGACTTACATAGTCCACCATGATAAAATGGGAAGTGGCAGGTACGGAGAAATCATGAGCACCTGAAACCACCCTAAGGCACAGGTGCGGTGCTTGCTAACAATCAATCACACAAATAAATAAATGGAAATGAAAAAGATAAATGAGTGATTTTCTTGAGAAATGTACACCCTGACCCTTTTTTTTTTTTTGCGCTTTCAGAATGTCGACCTTCTTATATTTTTTAGATAATTTTTGGAGGGGTTGCTGGGTTTTTTTCTTTTAATGTAACTGAACCTGACACCAGGCTGTTCAGGCTGTGTTGATTTGTTGTGCTTGGTCACATACCGTATTTTTCGCCCTATAAGACGCACTTTTTCTTCCCCAAAACGGGGGGGAAAAAGTTGGTGCGTCTTATAGGGCGAATGTGCGCCCCGGTTCCCCCCTCCCCGCCGCGGGCGGGCTGCCGGGAGCGTCCCGGTTCCCCCCTCCCCGCCGCGGGTGGGCTGCCAGGAGCGCTCCCGGCAGCCCGCCCGCGGCGGGGAGGGGGGAACCGGGACGCTCCCGGCAGCCCGCCCGCGCGGCGGGGACGGGAGAGCGGCGCGCTCCCAGCAGCCCGCCGCGCGGCGGGGACGGGAGAACGGCGCGAAAAAAGCGGCGCTTTTTGTGTGGTGGTTTTTTTTGTTTTTTTTTTTTTTCCCCCGGCTTTTTTATTTAAAAACTTGGGGGCGTCTTATACGCCGGAGCGTCCTATAGGACGAAAAATACGGTAAGTCACGTGGAATTGTTTCTGCTCCCTGATTGAGCATAACTTTATAATCAGGAGGAGGGCATGAAAATTCATGCATTCCAAGGCCAGAAGGGACCATTGTGATCATCTAGTCTGACCTCCTCTATAAGACAGGTCATAGAACTTCCCCAAAATAATTCCTCAAGCACATCTTTTAATAAAATATCCAATCTGATTTAAAAATCGTCAGCGATGGAGAATCCACCACAACCATTGACAAGTTGTTCCAATGGTTAATGACTTTCACTTTACGTCTCACTTCCAGTCTGAATTTGTCTATCTTCAACTTCCAGTCATTGGAGTGCACTATGCCTTTCCCTGCTAGATTGAAGAGCCCATTAGAAAATATTTGCTCCCCATTTAGATACTTACAGACTGTACTCAAGTCACCCCTTAACCTTCTCTGTTTAGCTAAATAGATAGCACTCCTTGAGTCATTCCCTAATCCTTTAATCAATTTCATGGCTCTTCTCTGACTCCTCTCCTTGCCTCTTCTAACAGGACTCTCTTAGGAGGTTTGGGGGACTTTGTTCGTCTTACAAGACACAGCAGTGTCCCATCCCACCACAGCTTGCATACTTATCAGGCCAGTTCTGTCCAGAAGCTCACAATGAGAAAATATATAATGGCACCTCACCGTTTATGGAAAACAATATTTGGCTTGAGTTTCAACCTAGAAATGTACAATGATGTTGGTGAGAGGTGGGAGGTTTAACTGAATCTTCACAACACAGCAATTTCTACTGTTGTGAGAGTTTATTTAAAATGACTGTTGAAACTGATGTTTGTGCCTCATTTCTTTGAGACTTGTAGTTACTAAAATATTCTCAGCAGGTACCGGATATAAAGTAGCGCACGAGAACACTTGGTCATGGTTGTGATCTGTGTCCTTAAGGGAGCCCAGATGTGGAAAAGATATTATCAGAAAAAAGAAATGTTAATAAATTCTAGCCACTCTTTCAAGGGAAATGCATCTCTATTGCATCAGTCTAATCAGAGATACATGCTGCTATGTGACACATCTGGTGAATAAGAGATATAGCAATATATATTACCATCTGGTGTACCATTTTCAGCCTATTGCAAATTCCGGAGTGATAATTTTAGTGGCTGTCCAGAGCGGGTTATCTGCTGGGTTGGTTTTTTTTAAATCTTAGGGTTCATGCATAACTGCCTTACATTCTGTAGAGAGAACTGTATACCAACACTCAGCACCTGCCTTCCCTAGTGTGTCTTGTTGGTAGTAAGCTTTTGATCCTGGCATACTGCAACACTCTCAGTCTGACTTTCCTCTCATAGAAGTAATTCTATAAAAAGTCACTGGAGTTATAGCAGTATAACATTGGTGCAAGAGGAGAATCAGGCCCTCTCATTCACTCTGTAGTGTTCAATAAAAAGACTCCAAATGCATAAGGATTTAGACATAAAGTCACAATTGAGCACTGAACTGAGAAGAAAGTATTTAAAAGGTGGTTTTGAACTGGCTTCCAAAACGATGTTTTAAAAATATATGTATACATGTACACAAAGAGGAGCCTCAGTTTATTTAGCTCAACATAAAAGCTGGAATATATTGAGTTTTATCAAGCATAGTTTAATCCTCGCAACTTGACTATCCCGGACACACATGCTAAAATAAAACCTTTGATTTGACAGGTTATACTATGAAGAGCCAGCAGTGAAATGCGAAAGACGTGTGGTGTCCCACCATCGGCCAGAGTCACGCACACAAAAGAAGGAAAGTGCATTGCCTGTCAGATCTGGGTTACCTTTCATTAGACGTGTCTTGTTGCTTACAAGTTAACTCTATGCAAGACAAGACTTATGAAGATGCAAGAAATCGATCGCTCATGGCGCCCCCGTTGGCTTCGGAACTCCAGCTTGCCGGGAGGCGCAAGCTGGAGTCGACGGGGGAGCATGCTGCCGACTGCCGCCACCTTGAGGATGGACGGTAAGTCGGCTGCAGATACGCAAACTTCAGCTATGTGATTCACGTAGCTGAAGTTGCGTATCTGCAGTCGATCCCCCCCCCCCCCCCCAGTGAGGACTAGCCCTAAGAGATGCACCATGAAGACGATTCAGTGGAATGCTTCTGTCAAAATGGTAGAATTCCAGGTAGTTATGGTGACAAATTTCATTGTAAATGAGGATCAATGCCCAATACTACTTTGGAATAGTAATTTCTTAATTCTTATTCAAATCCGGCAGTCAAGATAATATAACTTGATCTGAATTGGCCATGTGATCCTGATGGCATCCTGTTAATGGGCTGTTCACTTAATTTATGTAATTTTTAAAAATTAAATAGTAATATTTTAAATCCCCACTGCAGTCCTTCAGATTGAAAGTACATGTTTAAAAGTTATAGTATCTTTATAAATCAGTATGACTGAACTTCTTATCTTGTTGACTGAACTTTCCCAAAGTTTTACTTCATCTCATTTCTCTCTCCTGCCTTTCGGGAACACTACAGATCCCACCATAGAGTCTTTTTATGCACATTAGTGCCCCTATTCTGTGCTATGGAGAGTAGCTAGATTTGTAAACTCTTGTTTGAGCTGGCAAATAAACCAAGCTTTTATATTTGTATAGGGAGAGCATAAAAACCTAGTTATAGGGGCATTTACAAAACCAAATAAATTCTGTGTCTGTAAGCAAAAAGAACAACATACCAGGAAGACGACGAACTCTGTGTGAGTTCAAAAGCTAGTCTCTCATACCAACAAAAATTGTTCCAATAAAAGATATTACCTCACCCACTTTGTCTCTCTAATACACCAGGACGACAGTTATTATAGCTGGTTCTGAAAGCTGCTGAGCATTCCTGAATTCTCATTCAAGCTAATGGGAATTCAGGGTGCTCAGGATCTCACAGGAGGAGTTCAGCAATTTGTAGGATGCACTACCATATGCCAAAGGAGAGAGAGGAATGTTCCATTGGTGTACCCATGGCTTAGCTGGTACCACTAAAGAAAGAGATCTTGGTGTCATTGTGGATAGTTCTCTGAAGACATCTGCTCAATGTGCAGCAGCAGTCAAAAAGCTCACGTAATGTTAGGAACCATTAGGAAAGAGATAGATAATAAGACATAAAATATCATAATGCCACTATATAAATCCATTGTACACCCACACCTTGAATACGGAGTGCAGTTCTGGTTGCCCCATCTCCAAAACATTATATTAGAATTGGAAAAAGTATGGAGAAGGGCAACAAAAATGATTAGGGGTATGAAACAGCTTCCATCTAAAGAGAGATTAAGAAGACTGGGATTGTTCATCTTAGAAAAGAAATGACTAAAGAGGGATATGACAGAGATCATTAAAATCATGACTGATGTTGAGAAAGTGAATAAGCAAGTGTTATTTACCCCGTCACATAACACAAGACTCAGGGGCCACCCTATGAAATTAATAGGCAAACAAAAGGAAGTACGTCTTCATACATGTGGAACTCATTGTCAGAGAATGTTGTGAAGGCCAAAAGTATAACTGGCTTTAAAGAGAATTAGATAAATTCATGGAGGTTAGGTCCATCAGTGGCTATAAGCCATGACAGAGACATAACCTCCGACTTCCAGAAGCTGGAACTGGCAGACAAGGGATGCATTACTCAATAAATTGCCCTGTTCTGTTCCTTCGCTCTGAAGCATCATACCACTGTCAGAAAACAGGATACTGGACTAGATGGACCACTGGTCTGACCCAGTATGGCCATTCTTATGTTATGATAGGTCTCTAAAAAGGCCTGTTGAGAATATTCTATTGTGTATTGAGTATGTCCAGTCCACCTAGGAGGTAATTAAGTGAACTACTTTGTGGGAGACCTAGCCAGCAGAGGGTGCTCTTCCTAGAAAAAACTGTTCAGTCATCAAGAACTTCATACGCCAATGGGTATTTAGGAAGTTTGTGCTGAACATTTACAGCCAACCCTAACTTGGCTGAGTGTCAAGGACTGCACCTCCAACATTAAGAAAATGTATGAAGTACTGCATTCTATTCTTGGCTATAATTATAAGCACTGCAAGGGTTACAGCAACTTTATTGTGGTTTCTCAAAAATTCCCTTGATAAAAGAGGACAACAGCATTAGCTGAGTCTTTTGGTGATAGTCACACAGTCCATCCATGAAACAATGTGAAGTGGCAAAAATAATAATAAAAGTAGCTGCATTTCTACAGATGTTAACTCAATCACCCTTCAAAAGATCTTTATTTGGAATTTGGGTGGATGGAAGAGAGAGTGTTTGGAAAAATGAATTCATGACAAGTAGTTCCCCAAAACTACATAGGAACATTTTAATGGGGGGCTATATTAAAATAACCTGTTCTAGAAAGACCCTCTGGGTCTGAGGGCTTGTCTCCACTTACCAGGGGATCGACACATGGCGATCAATCCCCCAGGGGTCAATTTAGTGGGTCTTGTGAAGACCCACTAAATCGACCACCAATCGCTCTCCCGTCAACTCTGGTTGACCCGTCATAACTTAGGTCGACTTAGTGTAGACCTGCCCTGAACAAGAATTGTCAGTCTGTGAAGTATGGGGGTTTGGGAGTATGGAAAGAGTTCAATACAAGTCTCAATCAGGGTGAAAAGCATCTGGCTGTGCGGTAAAGTAGAAGCCAGGACTGAAAACAGATCCAATTAAACCTTCAAATGAATTGCTCGTTCCTGTTCTCAACTATTTTTTCCACACTGTTCTATGCCATGATGCCAAAATCTGTGTCATTTGCAGAGGGATGAAGGATGGCCTGTGGTCAAGGAGCAGTGATTGGAGTCAGGGGAACTGGCTGTCACAGACTTTCTATGTGACCTTGGACAAGTCATTTACGTCTGTCCCTAAATGATTCTAAATATCTGGAACTCCCCTTGACTTCAGTAGTAACTGAAGTTCCTCAACACCTCTTAGAATCTCTGTGCTTCAAATTTCTCACCTGTAAAATAGAGAGAATGATCCTTACACTATGGCACTTCGCAGGTGCTATGAAGCTAAATTAATTGGTTATTGTAAACAGCACTAAGATCTTCAAATGAAACACATTGTATTATATTACTTACACATGCATAGTATTAATATGTTACACCATTCTCTTTCGTGGTCAAATGATGCAGTAAGTAACTTCTCTTCCCACCCTCTTTACATTCAGAAATGCTGGTAGTCTGCACTTCTGGAAAATAACGTGTGCCATAACTCAGCTCCTGCTCCCTCTGAGCATCTATTATTGTGGTGGTTATACCTACTGCCTGACTGGTTAGAGAAAACCACACCATTTATCATTTTAATTATTCTTTAAGCTACTAGTCAACTAATTTTAAAACTTCTAAACAAACCAAAAAAAAGATATCTAGGGTTCATTAACTATGCAATCACAGTTAATTAAGCCAGAAAATGTGATTTTTTTTTCTTATTTTACTTCTATTTCAAGATAGACTTTTCACCTTTTCACTCTTTGACTAACCAGAAAAAGGAATTACAGCAGAATCAACTCCTGGCTCAACCCTTGCTCTGATTAAGACTGTGGCAGGGCTGGGGTAAAACCACCAGTATTGCCCTGCCACTTCAGGCTAAAGCCTGCTTGCAAGAGGCAAGGCTAAGGGCAGAGACTAGTACAGCCCAGCTGGGAGCCCTAACGAGGGCTACCCGGCAGTACCTAGCTGGAGCAAGTGGCTACAGCTGGGGCTGGGAACTGTGAGGGCTTGAAAAGCCTCAAGCTCCAGTTAGCATGGAGGCAGGCTAGGAAGGAGGCAGGGAGGAGCTCTGTCTCCAAACCAGAGGGCCAGAGAGCCTCAAGGGCCAAAGGCTGTGAGCCAGGGGGGTAAAGGTAACCACGGTGGGGGTTTTGGGGAGCACTTGCTGAATGTGATAAAGCTGCACTGTAAATAAAGGACACTGGAAAACCACCGGAAAAGGTGTGGACAACAACTTTGTTGGGGGCACCAGGCCGTGAGACACAGGAGGACACAAGACACGGGAGGGGACCCTGTGACAAGACAAACAGTTGCTTTGCCTCTAACGGAGGTGCCTTTTTCATGGCATCTATTCATTATTATGACTGCAGAATTCTTTTTTAAGATTCTTTGCCTTTTTAAAAACATGGTTATCCAATAGCAACAACAGAGGTCTAGCTCAAGGAATTGGTTCTGCTGTAATTTCAGTTATTGATTGAGGAAATTGTGGTAAAATGCTCTGTATTCCTCCCAAAGCCAACTTTCATCCTTAACCCTGAGTACTCTTCACAGATATCTTGAGATTTGTTACCACTGTGTTTAATCACGATAACTGAAATGCCACAATGAGAATTATCTTCCACCTTCCCTCCCTGGCCCACTTGGTTGTCTCATCTTTCTTGGCTTTTAGATTGAAAATTTTGTGGGGCAGGGTCTGTCTTACTAAATGTTTCTGCAACACCTAGCATAATGGGGCCCTAGTTTGGTTGTCCTCTAAACACTACTACAATGTTATATAATAATAATAATAGTCCTTCTGTTTGTTCAATCTATCTATACAGCTGATAGACTTTTACCTGGATAAAAATGCCTGATGCTTACACAGTAATCTAATTAGTCCTCTATGAGTCTCTCATGAGGCAGCAGGATACAGTGGATAGGGCACTGGTCTGAGATTCATGGATTATGGGCGGCATTTCAAAAGTGAAAGTGACTCCGAAGCCTACATCCCATTTTCAAAGGTGTTTTTGGCACTCGGGATCTGGTTCTGACACTGAAGTCAATGGGACCTTTGTCATTAATTTTAATGGACACAGGATCAAGTCCCTAAGAGCCAAAGTCTTATGATTCTCAATGGGACTTAAGCCCCTATATACACCTGAGGAGCCTATGAAAATTGAACTCTATATTTCCAGCACTTCCACTGACTTGCTGTGCCCCTTTGGTAAGTCACTTCACCTCTCTGTGCTCCCGTTTTCTCTGCCTTCTCTATTTAGATTATCAATTCCTTAGGGCAGAGCCTGTTTCTTTTCAATTGTGTGCTTCTACAGCGCCTAGCACAGTAGGGTCCTAATTTGGCAGAGATGGCAAAAAATGCCATATATAGGGCTTCTGTGATTTACAAAGAGTGGTATGGAAGCACCAGGGCTCAGCACTGCAGAAAGCCCTCTGACACCGGACTTGCATTTTATTATCCCCAAACATTTGCGCGTCACTAAAAGGGTTCTGAAAAGAAAACATATTTTTCCTCCCTGGGCACTAACGAGTCTCCTTGTATTACCCCTCAATATCCATGTCTTGTCTTTCCAGCAGCCAACTTATGCTTGTATATGACACCTTAACATTGCCACTCTTGATTAAATGACAGCAACATAAGAATGCAAATGCAGTTTACCTTGGCTGTCCCCTCTTGGCTCCATACTGAGTTCAACTATTGTCACCAAGCTTAGTGCATTACTGGCTGCAGTTTTAATTTTGCTCAGTGAAGAAATGTACCCTGTGTGCATATACATGCAACATACACCCGCACGTGAATGTATATAAAAGATCACTTCTATCTTTGGATTCTACAGAAATGTTCTTCATCTAGTTCCTAGTAACCAAGTTAATTCTTCCCCCAGAAAGAATATCCAGTATCCCAAAACAGCAAGTGAGTGAATGGAAAGCCAGAAATAGAGTCCTGTAGATCAATAGATTTGACTGAGAAAGTGTTTGCATTCTCAGGGGTAGAGATCATTGTGTTTCTAAGTGGATCAGAGATATGATCCTTGGCCACTGTGAATGGAATGGAAACTGGATGCCATCAGAGGGAGATACAAGTGCTAATGTGGTGAGGTAATGTGGTAAGGAATAGAACAGTGGAAGGAATGTAATGCTGCCCTAAAGAATCTTAAAATAAATCCAATCTTACATTCTAATACCAAAAGAGAAAACAAACCAGCATTTCCACATGAAAATCAAAGGTGTTTAGCCCTTGCCGTTTCTTTGTCCACTAAGTTACATTTAGCATTTATAGCATATCCTCAGCATATTTCCCTATTGTTTTTATGACTATAAAAAACAAGAGACTGCCAACCCTTTGCCAACTTGGGGGTCAAAATGCTGACTGTTCATACTGAGAAATCTCCAGCAGAGATGGCTCAGATGCATGCACTAACCAGACAGGCAGAGAAGGTTGCCCAGGAACGATGACCATCGTGCCCAGGAACTGCCACATGCAGATAATCTGCACATGTCAGGCACACTGTATGAGCCATCACTTTTGAAAAGTGACTCGGTACCCAATCAATCAAGACCCATGAGGTAGCAACCCACTAGCACCTATCACTGACCTTCCAGAGCTGCAACCCTGTCAAGGAAAAGCAGTGCTGAAAATGATTGATTGCTTCTACCAAAAGGCAACACAAAATGCCTGCATCCAATGATACTTCTACAAGGCCAAGATTGTCTATCACTCCTGTGCCGCAGGTAATATAAAGAGTCTGAACTTGCTCCAACTGAAGTCAGTGGCAAAATTCCCCAGGACTCCAATGGGATCAGGGTCAAAATGAATACGAGTCTATTTGAAAATTAATTGTTTACATGGTAGCTCCTGCCTCCACCCCAAGATTCTGCTGCTAAATTTATTTAAGGAAGTTAGTTGCCTTTTCTTTGTGTGAATTAGAAGATAATACAGTATTGACGCACAATGGTTATTAACCTCCCACAGCAATTTCCATTATTGGTACGGAGGTAGAGGATAAAGCACGAATCCATGCCCACCTGAAGTGTACATTACGTGAACTTGAGAAGAGAAATTTGAATAAGACATTCACACTGCTGCCTTTTTTTCTGTGGCACATACAGTAGTTTGGGACAGTATCAATCCAATAGCATAGGTAACTGAATTTTCCCCCTGGATGAAATAATAGGGTATTCCCCACCCATTGTGTACGTTAACAAATACTACAGACAGAGCAATGTCAGAGCATCCCTATTTCCTTCAGCCAATTTCATTAAATACTACATATAATAAGGACACAAGCCACTGCTGCTTTCTGGCTTCATACAATGTGATGTAATACAACACACACTTGCATTTGGATAAAAACTCTTTCGTCAGGGGCTGTGTGAAATAAGTCAATATTCTACGTCCAGTTCTTTTTGCTGTAACTGAATCTCCCATTGGAAATCTCAGCAAAAAGATCAAGGTCTGAGTGTCCAGGTCAGAGAGGTGGCTCACTGGACAATGTGCAGAAGCTTTTATTTTCACTACCTATTCTCTATCGGTTCTGTGGATTAACTGAGAAACAGGGTTATCAATCTGGCACCTTTCACCAGCATTACATTCACTTATTCACTCCCCCACTCCCCATGCCCCCAAAAGTATATTAGGCATGGTTCTCTAGGACAAGAAGCAATGTGCTTAAATTGCAGCAAGGGCAGTTTAGGCTGGACATTAGGAAAAACTTCCTATCTGTCAGTGTGCTTAAACACCAGAATAAATTGCCTAGGGAGGTTGTGGAATCTCCATAATTGGAATTTTTAAGAGCATGTTAGACAAACACCTGTCAGGAATGGTCTAGATAATACTTAGTCCTGCCATGAGTGCAGGAGGCTGAACTAGATGACCTCTTGAGGTCCCTGCCAGTCCTATGATTCTATTATTCTGATCAAGAACTCTGTTCGGTGCAAGAGAGACCAGGGCATGTCAGTAAGTTGGTTGTAACTCCCTGATTTTCAGAGTAGGCCCCAATCCCTATGTCAGCATTATTAATTAATCCTATTCCAGTGGAAGGTGGCCACTTTATTCCAGTGGCATTGATTTAAAAAAACCTCTGGTGTACCGCATCTAGTTATGACTCCAACATCTGAGGCCTACAGAACAAAGTGTACTCCTCATTTGGTTATGCCTACAAAACACTTTCTAGCAAATGAGATAATGGAGAGTGATTTCACTTTTATATCAGCAAAAACTAAACATATGGCACTGGTGACAAAAATATGGATTCTGTGATAAACCATATGGACGTCCATATGAAAAAAAAACCTTGGCCAGAAATTCTACTGCTGAATTTTTTATCCTTATATGTTCAGTGCATACCCCTCCCCCTTCCCCAGTACAATGCAGTCTGCCAGTGGATTAGGATGTTATACATTCACATGCAAATTTCACAAAATGCCCCACTGTTATCATCTTTATTAGATTTACGAATACAGTCCCGCTTATATATTTTTTTTATTCTCTTAATCCCTTTCATCACTTAATAGCTCAGAAAGTAATGGATTTTCGGTAAAAAGGAGAGGCTTATTACAGTCAATCCTGTTGCTCTCTCTCTTTTCAATGCTCAACTAATAAAACTTATTTTTCTCGAAGACCTCAACAGGAAATCCTTTCCTACGAACAAAAAAAAAAAATGTCTAGTACGCTGCTGACTTGTAATGCCGCAACTGTATTATTCCTCTCCTTTGGGTGTCCATCCACTTTTTGTAAAAGTCGTTAATCAGACTTTCCCCCACCAAATTCTAGCCTGTAGTGAAACAAGAAGCCACTGGAGCTTGCTTAACAAGATATGCCAGTTTATAGATTAAATCACTGAGAGACCCTCATACTTGCTCTCGACTCTGAACTGTTGCTGTCCTTTTCCTTTTGAAGAGTGGGGATGAAGGAAGTCAGAAAAGGCATATCTCATAAGGTTTTCATTTTAAATTGCATATCACAGGGCTTAATATCTCATTTTTACACCCATGCTTCATTATTTCCTATAAAACCTTTGCACGGAGTCTGAGTGGCTGGATGCATAGACGATGATTAATTATTGTTACTAATAATTTACATGTGTGAGGTCCTATTCATACCAAGGGATCCCAAAGAGCTTTACATAACAATTCAGTATTACCACTATTTATTATTTTTACTGCTCCAAATTGTGTGCTATGTGCTTTGCAGCACCGATAGAAAGGCATGATCCCTGATCCAAAGAGCAAAGTAATTTTAGACAAGGACCAACAAGCAAGAGTAGAAAAACATTAGGTGGGGAATGTGATGAGGAAGAACAAGGGACGTTCACACAGCTAGCTGTCCCATTGCTCCATCTCCCACCTTCACCTCCAGATTATCTTCCATGTTACCCCTTATGACTGGGATCCTTTTGCTGCTATTCCCACATCTTCATCCTCTCCTCTCTCAAATTCCCCCTTAAAACCTTATGCCTCTAGAAGGCTTATTAATCTCTATCCTAGCTCCTTTCCTTGAGATGCAGAGACTGAGGTGAAGTGAGAGCAGCATGGAGAGAGGAAAAATTAAAACAGTGTAATATTTTTGAAAGGTGGAACCATAAGACTTGTGGGATAACATTTCCTAAAGTGACTAAATCCCATATTAAAAAGGGACTACCGTATTTTTCGTCTTATAGGATGCTCCGGCCTATAAGACGCCCCCTCATTTTTTAATAAAAAATCCGGACAAAAAAAAAAAAAAAAAAAAAAAAAAAAGCGCCTCGCTCTCCCGTCCCCGCCGCGCGGGCGGGCTGCCGAGGTTCCCCCCTCCCCGCCGCGGGCGGGCTGCCGGGAGCGTCCCGGTTCCCCCCTCCCCGCCGCTGGGCGGGCTGCCGGGAGCGTCCCGGTTCCCCCCTCCCCGCCACTGGGCGGGCTGCCGGGAACGCTCCCGGCAGCCCGCCCGCGGCGGGGAGGGGGGAACCGGGACGCTCCCGGCAGCCCGTCCGCGGCGGGGAGGGGGGAACCGGGACGCTCCCGGCAGCCCGCCCGCGGCGGGGAGGGGGGAACCGGGACGCTCCCGGCAGCCCGCCCGCGGCGGGGAGGGGGGAACCGGGACGCTCCCGGCAGCCCGCCCGCGCGGCGGGGACGGGAGAGCGAGGCGCTTTTTTTTTTTTTTTTTTTCCCTATAAGACATTCGCCCTATAAGATGCACCAACTTTTTCCCCCCCGTTTTGGGGAAGAAAAAGTGCGTCTTATAGGGCGAAAAATACGGTAACTTTCAATGAAATTTAAGGAAAAGGTTTCAAAAGGGACTAAGTGACTTAAGACAAAGTCCTATTTTCAAAAGAGATTTAGGGTCAGAGTTTAAAAGGTATTTAGGCCTAAAGAAGAAGAGACATACCTAGTTAGATTTTCAAAAGTGCCTAGGCACCTAATTCCCATTTGAACCTAATCCTTTAAACATCCTGCTCTTAAGAACTTCAGAGCCTAAGTCTAATGGGCCCAGTGCTTAAGGACTAGATTATAAAAAAATATTTAGGCACCTAACTCCCATGGAAACCAATGAGACACAGGTGTCTAAATACCTTAAAAATCTGACCCTAAGTCACTTTTGAAAATGGAACGTACATGCTTTTGATAAATGTATCCATGCTGAATAGTACTTTCTGTTTTTACATTTTAGCCCCCATCTCTCTTCTGCTAATTGTCTGTTTAGACTGCAAGACCTTTGGAGCAGGTACTTTGTCTCCTTTTCTGCTTGCTGAGAGTCTAGTACATTTTGGGTACTTTGTAAATAATATAAAATTATTAATAATAATGAATAGATAAATTATTCACACACACACACTGGAACTGAAATGCAGCTCTCTCTGGAGTAGAAAGCAGCAGCCATTCTATAACAGCAATACTACTGAGTGAGTTTTAGGAAGGGAAGGGAAGAATAGCTCCTTGGACTGAAATAACAGTAAATTTTAAGTAGGTGAAATGCCATTACCCAAGCTGGTATTTGGCCAGAACACAGAGTTACTTACTGTTCACAAATGTTTCCAGGAACAATTCTATAAATCAGCTGAGAGTCTGGGGGATGGGGAGGGTCTCTGTCCCAAAAGTCACAGGAAGGTGTTGTGTGCCTTTTGGTGAACTTTATTATCATGGCCTCAAAAACAGAGGTTCAGATATGTAATCAGAAGTTTGTGTGGTTATCCAAACCTATGGCTACCTCAACAATCCTCCATCCCCAAACACCCTGTCTTTACCTCTAGTTGACTAACAGTGGCCTGTTACTCACTCTCCAATATTGTTGGAGTTCTCAACATCTTAGGGCTGTGCAGGTGGGCGGTAAGGCATTATATATTGCTTTTGGTGCTGTGTTCTGCTCTGCAATCACAATGACCAGTGTGGATAAGTTATCGGGAGAGGGTCTTACAGTAGAGGCTGCATGGTGAGCTTCATGCTCTGCAGAGAAAGTGACGAATAATTATCTTGTCTCAGGCCCCACTCAACATCAACCTGGGTTTGATTTACCGTGAAGGAAATGGAGGCTTCTGAACCAATTTCGTACTGGACATGGGAGTTTGTGCTGCGGGGGAATTTTGGTGGTGTTGTAGAGATAGTCCACTATGTCAGTGTGGACAGCCACCAATCATGACACATATTGTTGAGGACTGCAAAGGACACTGTGGCTTGGCTTGACCAGATTGCATATGCCAAATAAATAAATAAATCACAGAAACCCTAGAACAGAGAAAAGCAGCTAAAGCAGAGAGGAGGGAGTCTGCCTTAAATCTGGTGCTCTCCCTGTACAGCAGCCCCTACTAACAGAAGGCCACAAAGTTTCTTTCTTTCTTTCCTCCAGGCCATCTCTTTAGGGCTGTGAACGCAAGGCCAAAGTTCCAAAAGTCAGGGCAGTTCAGCCTAACACAGGACTGCTGACAAGTATGTAGGATACTCTTATGCAAAAAGAATCATGGGATCTTCTAATGACCACGGACAATTAGGATCCTTATTAATTTATTATGTTTTTACATTGCACCAACTATTCTGTTTGGAGAATCTCCTAACCCCAGCCTACAAGCCAACTAACCAGTCTCTTCTTCCTAGGCTGTGCTCCACAGCTGCAACTGCAGCCCCAGAATGGTGGTAGCAGGTGCAGCTGTTGTCTCCCCACAGCCCTGCAAAGGGGGATTGCCAGTACGGCCATATACTCACATTGGTCCTTCTCCAGCCCGCCCCACTCTCAGCACTCCCCGACACACCAGAATAGAAGGACCACAACAGTGCTTAGAAGGTACACTCCCTACAGGACACCTCTGCCTTCACAACATAAATGTACTATGTTCCATGGCACTCATGGCCCTTTACTGTGAGAGAGAGGAGTGGGGGGCAAGATTTACTCCTGTGTACAGACAAAAATCAGCATTTTCATTTTACTATGGTAACTAGAGAGCAAAACAACATTGGGATTATTTTTATATGTAGAATTAATCCACCTTTGACCATATCTTTTGATACCCTCCCCCAGCAGAAACAAAATATGAGGATGATGGATACAAACAGGAGACAGTAACTGCTGATTTGGAAAAAGTAAGAACAAACCTGAATCTCTGCCCCAGAAGGAACACTTTGTAGACTCAAACACACTCCGGGAACTATTTGTTTTTCTGAGTATTTTTCATTTTCACTTGCCTCTACACTTCTGACCAGGACCAGAAATGAAAAACACCATGAGAAAAGCTAAAAATACCACCAGAGCAGCTGTTTCTTGAAGCAGGAGGCACTAGAAGTGTCATGGGAATACACAGAGCCTCACAAAATGCCAACTTAGCTTTGCAGACACTGAAAATTTGGGATGTGTGACACAATCTGCGTGACGGAAGAGCAGAGGAATTGCAATACCTGAACAGGCTAATGGCCCAAAGCATTTGGTATCCTATCTCTGTCAGTTGCCAATGCTAGAGGCTTCCGAGAATGCCCCATCATGCAACTTATTGTGCAATACTTTATCAGTATCATCATTTCTTCCTGATCCTAACTGATGATTAGTTTATGTCCTGAAGCAGAATGTCCCCATCATAGTTATCCTTGTGCAGGTGCTGCTAAAACACATATTTTACACATCTGAGTAAAATATATACTTTAATAAGGCCATGGAAAGAGTGTGTAAATAATAAAAATAAAACAATTACTAGTTTTTATTGGGTCGGAACCTGTAAGAATTTACATAGGATTAACTTTACTCGTACAAGCAGTCCTATTGATTTCAATGGGATTGCTCGAATGAGTAGATTTACTCACATACCTATGTATTTGCAGGCTGAATCCATAGAATTAATGGTGGAAATATATAAAAGAGATCATTTATGAACAAGTGAATTAGGTTTCCACTCCAAAGGTAAGAGAGGATCATCACTCAGGCAAAGTCTCTCTCCAGCAACTGTTCCTGACTGATAGATTTGTATAAGGCTGACTTTGTGATTAGTCCTGAGATATGAATGCTTCAAAATGTAAGAATAAAAAAAATGAGAAAAGACTTTCTGAAAATGAAATGCAATACTCAATTAAATTAAAAGAAAATGCTACGATCTGGACTCAAACCAAGACTTTGGGATAATGTTATTTATTCCATGCCAAGTTTAGTAGATGTTTTCCAAGATGCCCGTTTACTTGAGTTTTATGGAAAAATTGACCTTTTCACCCAGAACAGAAGCAGCTAATTTCATTAAAGTTGTTAGAGATTTTCTCAGAACGCCGCTGTGCCAATTCTAGTATTTCATTCCTCTATTTTCATCTATATTCCGCTTGCATGGGAGCTGCCTAACAAAGCTATAACTAGGGTGCGATGTTGCCCATTCTTACTCTACCTATCACCAATGAATTTCATTATTCAGACCACGAGAACATTGTGGAGACTTGAGAAAGTAACTGCCATCCATTCAATGTAGTCTGTTCCCTAAAGACCTGCTGGTGTAAGCCCTTGGGGTCAGGTAATTTGCACTGTTAACATCCAGGAAGAGCCTGAATCAACTAGACTGACAGTAGATGAGCCAAGCCTGTCAATTCATATGGCAGCTTGAGCTCATCATCTGTATTTACATAGTTCCTCAATCAAACTCCTCTGTACAGTAAAGGATGTTTATTACCCCTACTTTGGGTCTGATGTGGCTTTAGTTTGCTCTGTTTACAGTAGAAGAAGCTGAATATCCATGGTTGATAGCTATTTCCCCCCCTTAATTCTGCCTTTTGAGAAGGAGGGAGTAGTAGTAGTTATTACTTGCCAAACCAGCACATGTTCACAGAGAGAGTGCGGTCAAGTGGTCAGGAGCAGAGCTGATGTTAATTAGCAATGAAATGAGGAATGAACCAGCATTAGCCCTGAGACTAATCAATGGGAAAATCACTCCAAGCAGGCAGCTTAATGAAGTACTATACAGCTGTTTATTTTTAGTCTGTTTTAGCCTGACAACAAAATCCCTATTAATTAAAGAAAAAAACCTTTCTAAAATGTATTTTCTTTTAAAGCCTTGATATAGCTCTGATTTGTTTGGCTTTTTTAATTGCCTTTGTCTATATCTTTCTCTGGCAATTAAAGGCTTGACTACGAAAATTAAGACAAGTCAAAGAAGCTTGTACCTATTACTGGCACATGCTTGTCATTAGTCATAATCCACCACCTTGTGGAGGGCCCACTCAAGTCCCTCCTCATTGCTTGACCAGTGCGGTGGTTTCTCACCATGATCCAATCGGGGTAGATTTACATCAAGGGTGGTGGGCGAGGGAAGGGGCTAGAGAGGAAAAATGATTCTGGCATTAGTGTAGGACTTGGGTTGACCTGGGATCAGTTCCTGCCACCGGCAACCTGTGGGAGCCTGGGCAAGTCACTTAGACCTAGATTCTCAAGAGGTATTGTAAGTGCCTAAGTCCCACTTATTTTCAGTTTGAGGATTTAGGTTTTGGCCTCTCTGTGCCTCCATTCCCAGACTGGAAAATGGAGATAACAGTACTTCCTAATCACAGGGTGTTGTGAGGATAAATATATTAAAGATGATGAGTGTGTAGGTGAAAGTAAGCCGGTATGGTCCCATATGGTGTACTGGTAGGGTGACCAGACAGCATATGTGAATAATCGGGACAGAGGGTGGGGGGTAATAGGAGCCTATATAAGAAAAAGACCCCAACATCGGGACTGTCCCTATAAAATCGGGACATCTGGTCACCCTATGTACTGGCAAGAGCTGGTACACAGCTGACCGTACTGGCAGGGGGTAGCTTTCCCAGGTGGACAATTTAAAAGAGTCCTAGGCACCAGACAGCGCCTCTGCCCCATTAAATCCCCGCCAGAGCCCAGCTGCTGGAACCCTAGGGTAGTGGCAGCAGCCAGGAGCCCCAGGGCTCTGGCAGCAATTTAAAGGGCCAGGGACTCCAGACACTGCTGGGAGCCCCTGGCCCCTTAAATCACTGCCAGGGCCCCAGAGCTCCGGGCCACTGCCATCGTACCATGGGGCTCCGGAAGTGATTTAATAGAACTGGGGCTCCCAGCCACCACTACTGCAGCCGGAGACATGGACCGTTTTAATCACCACCGGAGCCCCGGGGTAGTGGCAGCAGCTGGGAGCCCTTGGGCTCCAGTGGAGATTTAAAGAGCCTGGTGATTTAGAGGCCCCGCCCCTTCCACCCACCTTGCTCAGGACACTGGCCCTGCATACCAGTAAGTCCCTTCAGTTACTTTCACCCCAGATGAAGATACTGTGGTGATGGAGGCCATATAAAAGTGCTTTAAAATAGATAGGACAGTGGATGCACATATGTCCAGGAACAATGACGCCTTCCCCCCCCCCCCCCCCCCCACGTGACTAAGGGAAATTGTGACTACTATTTTAGCACATTACCCTTGATCATGAAAGCACTCACATACGTACTTAACTTTAGGCACCTGAGTGTTCTCGCTGAAGTTAAGAGCGTAGATGTATGCACTAGCAGGATCGGGGCCAAAGATTGCAACGGTGGCAGTATAACCAACCTCAAGTATTCAAAAATCATGAGATTTTAAACACACTACGTTTTGGGTTTCTTTTTCTTTGCCTTCTGATTGTTAAAACTTTAAGCAGAAGTGGATTTACCATGAAACCAACTCTGCGGTGGCATGTGGCTCCCCAATGATGGGCGAGCTCCCCAAAATGCAGGACAAATCTCATTTTTCAACCTGACCCCAACTGCCAACCCCTCACCCCCTCTCAACCTCCTGCCCAAGCCCAGAGCCTACACCGAGCACGCAAACTGCCTTCCAATGCCTGACCCCCACACACCCTTCTGCACCCTAACCCCCTCCCTCCCCAATCAAGGTACCTCATTTTATTTTCATTTACTTCCCATTCTAATATAGGAAGAGAAGGAAGAAAAAAAAGAATAAGAAACGGAAGGATAAGAGAGAATGTTCTTTTTCCTCGCTGTGTCCTGGGGCGGCCCCGAAAATCAAGCTGCGCACAGGGCCTCACTAACTCTAACTCCGCCACTGCCATTAAGACCCACATTTTAAAGCTTCTCTCTGTAATCATGAGGGCTAGAAACTTACTTTATCTTCTTAAAATGAAAGCTGAGATTCTCAGCTGACAGCCAGAGCCGGGGCTTGAAGAAAACGCCAACTATCACAAGATTGGTGATAAAATCCTGAGAGTTGGCAACACTGTGCTGTGTCATAGCCTGCTGCCTGTCCCCTGATTGCTTGGGGGTAGTAATCTGTCCTCATCTGCCCTGGTGGAGATGGGCATGAGCAAAAGACTGATTTAATTAGGGTTTGTTGGGATTGAATGTTATGCAATGTGTTTCTCAGTTAATTGTTTGGCTTGGCAAAGTGTGTTTTGTTTTGTTTTTATTAGAAGGGGTGAGGGTGATTTCTTGATTTATTTGATATAAACTAATTGACAGGCCAACTTTGAAACTGTTTCACGGTAAAGATTGTCATATACCAGTACAGTGAATTATATATTCAGGAAGAAACCCAGTCTCTTTTTAGAATTTTCTTATCTGTTGCCTATACGTAAATTGTAATAAGCATTGTACAGTGATCCTTTAGGATAATATTGATGGCTTAACTCCAGTAAGATCAGAACAAACCACAAGAAACTTTCTTAAACAAAATAAGAAGTCCTTAAATCGATATCATAAGCCACACCACAAGAGGGACAATTTCTGAGTCAAGTTCACCTCATGAAGATGCAAATGTATTCATTAGATCTGGACTGACAAGACTTAATTAAAATTACTGTGTTTGCAAAATAGTAAGAAAAAAAAAGAAGAAGAAACGCAAGTACAGTTAATAACTTTTGTACTGAAAAGAGCTAAGTAGCAGACTGACACTTAGATACAACATTTTCATGACCCTAAATTAATTTCAATAAAGGGGAGCATATACAATATAAAATGTGAATACCATAAGATACTTACAGGGATATGTATTGTCATGAGATGTAGCACAAGTAAACTTAACACTGCGACTAATATTCACAGTCAAATAAGCAGAGATTTTCAAACCCAAGTACACATCTCTATGTCTAAATAATAATGCTACTTTTGTGGCTTCTTAAAAACTCCACTTTATATCTATGAAAAAGGAAGTTTTGCCAATTTTCCTCCACTTACAAATTCATAATGCATTGAAATAAATACTACTAAGTCTTTGGAATTCAATAGCTTCTTTCATGCAAAGATCACAAAACTCTTGACGAAATTTAATTAAGCAAATCTTCCATCCTCCCTGTGAAGTAAGTAAGGGATACAAACAGATCTTTTCATTCACCACTGAAATGCAGCCACCTCTGGGATAGAAGATGGCAGCTGTTTAACAGGAAACTGGAAGTTTTTCAGGCTTACTATAGAAAGACCTCTTTTTAAACTTTAGTTCTCCCAGAAAACCAGACTGTTTAAATGGATCCTCAGTTTTCACAGTTTATTTATGATATTTGCTAAAGAAGCGGTACCTTTTTTGCAGGGTTGAACTTTGTGTAGCCTGATTATTGTTACAATATTTTTATTTTATTAAATGAAACCACAGACATGAAACATTTTGTTTAAAGATGCAGACCTGGAAAACAATACTGTCCAGGTAATCCCCTTTAGAGGCTGATTTGATAGCTCATGGAAATCTAAACAAAGGCACAGTGCTATGCAACCCCAACAGCTGGTTTGGAAATTGCTGCAGATTGTTAGGAGGAGCTGCAAACTAGAGATAGGCAATGAAAAGGTTAGAAATGATAGTTAAAAAAAAAAGAAGACAAATTACTCCAAAGACCATATTCTTTAAATCATTGAAGCAAAACATGTTTATTTGATTTGTTTGTATGCCTATTACAAAAATGCTACTTTGGGATTCTAGGAACCCAGTCTGTCAATTTTTCAGCTTCTGCACTTTCATGGTTGCTTAGAGCTGTTTAATGCAAATACACTTCCAATAAGAGATTTCATGCCCCTAAATTACACCCAGTTAAGGGCGAATGAAAATGTAAGGTAAATAACTATAATCAGCCATATTATCTTTCTCTTGGCACCTCTCACTTTACAGGCATATTTAAAGGCATCTCTGGGGTCCTATCCTTTTTAACAAGCAGCAGCGTATTTCCTGGAATATTACTTACAATGCTGTGCTGTGAACATTACACAGGTTAAAATGTTACCTAGAGACCTAGAAAGAATTGCATCTGTTGCAGAGCCATGCTTGTTGCCATGTTTAGGAACATCTAAAAGATTAAAAGACATTTCCAACTATAGGATGAAAAAGAGACTGAGACTTTAAATCAGGCTTTCATGTTTGATTCTGTTGATCAACATTGGTAGCGAGTACAGAGCTAAAGCAGCAATTCCAGGAAGGAAAAATGAAACCACACAATCTCGGATACTCACTAAGGATGTCCTGTAACTAACTAATAGTAAAAAGTATAGGTGCTTAACAAGATTTTCTGTTTCTTCGACAGTTACCCTTATTCTTATTTTAAGATAGTGAAAGCATGTTCCAGAAAAGAAAGATAATCTGAGTGTAATTGTACTAATTTAATTAAACTGGTGAAACTTTGTGTGTCCACCCTTTACATTGCTTTAAACCTGGCTTACATCAGTTTACCTTGATACACACAAAGAAGCACCAGGCCTCTATTTTCCTATTTGTATGTTGATACATAGTTAATATGCAAAATCTTTTTATACTGAAGTCCTGTTTTTCCTCACAGGACAACTTTGCTTATGCAGTCCTTTGTCTTTCCTAACGCAAAACACCCAATGAACTATGGACTGTGAATGAAATTGACTAGTGTGCAGAGGGCTTGCACAGCACCTATTTTGAGAACTTAAGTTTATTTAAGTGGTAGATAGGTCTTGTGCTGGACCATGCGTGGGGATGAATTTCACCCAACATGATTAGAGAAAGTATGCGTAAAAGCAGCAGCCAGGAAGCTAGGTTTCTTAGTTTCTAGTGCTGCCTCTGCAGTGCCAATGACTCAATGGATGGCTTTTGGAAGATCACTTAACTTGGTCCATTCTTCAGTTTTCCCACCTATAAAATAAGTATAGTAACACATATTCCAAAGGGGTATAGTGAATCCTAGTCTGTGTCAAGTGCTTTGAGATCTTCAGCTGAAAAGGTGCTACAGAAGGGAAAGCTGTTATAATAAGGAAAAATCAAGGTTTCGATGCTCTGAATAGCTAGAATATATCTGTTCATGGGCCAGATCTCTTCAGTGTTACTGGTTTCTGCTAATTGACTGAAGCAATGCAATAGCCTCCTTGCCACTCCATCAACGGAGGAATGCCTTAAATACCCCTTGGGTTTACACAGTCTGCCTCTCTGATGGGCCAAAAGGGCATGCGGCTGAGATCTACATTCAGTTGAAGGGTCAACTGACTAACTGACTAGACTAAATTGACTAATTTAAAAAACTAAAATCAAGTTTCAAATGGCTCACTCTTAATAGTGTACCCTAACTTTGAAATTAATTAATTAATTAAATTTACAATAAGGGTTTTGCTGAAATTCAGAAAGGTCTTCCAGGAGAGCCTCACTGAACCACTGAACATGCTCAGGTCCACCAGTCCCCTCCCATATTTTCTCTGTGCACATACTTGCCTCCTTCCCCTTCTTTTTTTGTTTCAGCTTTACTGCTGCTGGTGCTACTCCCCTCTTGGAGGACCTGGGCAGAATGTGCAACAAGCTCCCAGCAGAGCAGCGCATCAGAGTGATGTCATCATGCGAGTGCATGACACAAGAAGTGCAAGTGAGCATCAGCCTAAGAGTGAAACTGACTATAGTATACAAAAAACTCCATCAAATCCAATAAGTAAACTGAAAAAATTCTTCTCCAATCTCTTTCATTTAAAGTCCTCCTAAGTGTTACTATTCTTAAAAAGAAGGTACAAAATTTTCAGTTGGAAATGTGACTTTCAAATTGACATGTTCCCTTTAAGTGCTAACCTAAACCTTGTCTCACCACCTGACAGAATGAAGCCGCACACGAGACTTCGATTTTTCTTTCTGAATTGGAAGACATTAAGCACCCAAACTCTCTCATAAAAGATCTGAGGCATAAGCTACATAACATCCATGTAAGTAATGTTTTTCCCACTTAATCCAGCTCTTAATGATCAAGAGATATCAGAAAAGTGTCAAAGGAGATAAACCAACTTATCCCTAATAATGCATCTGTGTGTCTCTTAGCCAGCAGCAGCAAATCTAGAAGCTTCAACTCCTGCACCGGGAATATACAAATATCTCAAAACTTAAATGTCAGTACAGCATACTTGTTGATTTACTGGGGAAAAAATAAATCATTGTGTAGTAAGTCTGGTGTTACGACTGGTGACATTTTGAAACTCCCAGTCTAGACTTTGTAAATAAAGCAGTTATGGGACAAAAGAATTACTCTTCTACTACTAGACCCTGGTTCTTTTCTTTTGCTTTCTGATGAGTGTCACAGCCTACATTACAAGGAAATGGAGAACAAGGATATGAAAAAATATAGGATGAAGCTCATTTTTTTAAGGGACATCTCTCCACAACATTTTCGCCACAGTATAAAACCATCTCTCTCTATCCCAATGTTTGATTGTTTGCAGGGCTATTGCTAAAACACAGTACCCTGAACTAACAGGGTGTTGTTAGTATGCAGACTCACCAATCAGGGAAGCAAAAATGCAAGTTCCAACTACAGATCACTATCCTCAGGACTTGCTTATTTCCAAAAACAAAACTCAATCTTATACATTAAAAAAAATGTGTATGAAAATCTAAAATACTTGGTCGTGCAACAATTTTTAGCAAAACCAATGGCTGGGTCTTTAGCTTCTCGCTATCCCTTTAAAGAGCGACAGGGAAGGAGAGGTGAAAATCTGGCATGACCAAAAATAAACCAAGCGCACATCCCACTCCCCTACTCCCAGTCCCCCTTTGTAGCAGTTAGGCCTCAGCTCCCGGCTAATCATAATTTGTCATTCAATTAATTCTGTATCTTTAAATTGCCACACACGCACTGGAGGGGAAGGGGGGGGGGGGAACTGCACACAGTTGCAATGCCCAAGCTTTTCAGTTTTGCTCCCAGAGCTCGGACACTAGCGCTGATAAGAGGAGGCTATGATTTTGAAAAGCATTCTGGGTATAGGCATGCAAGCAGCACAGCAAGCATCCCACTTTACTTCTTGAATTCCCACATCCACCATAGCCACAACACAGATTTTTAAAGAGAACAGGGGGTCTGCACACTGAATGCTTTTCTACAAGGTTCTTTTCAGGCATGAAGTGTGGGAGGTTTCCCCACTCTTGGCCTTCATACATTTTTTTTTAAAAGGGTATCTTTAAATACATTTTCTTTTCATGTTTATGAGGCCTCCTGTGTATTTCAGGACAGCTCACTTAGTAGCATTCTGACCCCCAGGTCAGAAGGTTCTATTATTACACCAGGACTAATACTACACTGAAGTACCACTAGGTGGATAGTGTGCTGTTAGAAGTGCTGTCCTTTGCATGAGATGCTAAACTGAGGTCCCTTCTGCCTCCGTCTAATGGCTACCTAGGTGAAAAAGAGTTTATGGCACTTTTTGAAGATAGATCCCTAGTGCCCTGGCCAAGTTTTCCTCTCTTTATAATACAGATTTTAATATCCAAAGGCTGCTTCAGAGCTACTGCTGAGCGCATAACAGCTGTTCCTTTTGCCAACACAAGTCACTGCACTATCAGGACCTAACTCATTACTTTCTTTCTAAAGTGCTTTGGGTTCTCTGAATAAGAGACTACATGTAATAAAAGTCTATACACGGAATGTAAATGTTTGAGGATGGGCAAGAACAGAGCAGGGCTTTGGAAAAGTATCCCAGCTCTAACTAGCTGAGTGCAAACATCACCCTGGTATCAAAGTTAACTCCAGAACTAAGTGTGTGTCCTTTTTCAAATCTTTTCTTTTACAAAAAACAAAACAAAACAAAAACAAACCAACAACAACAAACCCCGCCTTATTTGCTTAGATTTCCAGCAGAGAAATTAAAATATACAGTTTAAAATTAGTCAAGGGTCCAAAACATAGTTTAAAAGTTTCTGGTATTTTGTAGGGGAAGAAAAAGAACAGGGCTAAGGAAAAATGTTTTCAAAATGGAATTCAAGAGGTCTGTGCCTTTAGAAGCCTGTATTTTTTACCCAGTTGTGTGTCACTTTACTAAAACTGCATCTGCAAAAGCTGTATTTGAAAATCGCACCCTTAAACTACAATAAACCTACATTTAAAAAAAACTGCTGGCAAATACAATGGGTCATTTTCCACATAAAATAAGCTTGCAAATACACACATAACTACATGCCTAATATATGCTAACAATAACTGAGATTGCATCAGATCAGCTAATTTTTTGTTAATTAGCTATTTGCATGTGCAATTACTTGGTTTGTGCAAACAGTCAAGGTGATGGTGTGTGAAAATCTGCCTCAACTTACATTTATATCTCAAACAGCAATGGCTCCAGAAGAGTCTAGTGGGTTAATGTTTGCCTTTATGGTTTAGTCTGTCAAATTGAACATTCCTTAAAAATACTTTCTGGGCATGTGTGTGCATGTGCATATATGCAAATGAACATGTTAATATCAAATACAGTCATCCAAAAGACTACTTGCCTCCTGGTACAGAAAGAAAGCTGTGTCTTGTCTCCTAAAGATCCTATTTTCCCCCCTGTTATCTCTTGACTGCTGGGAACTGCTGAGCTTAACAAAGTAAACTTGGCTTAATTTATCAGAATGAGCTCAGGAAGCTCTAAGAGGAGCAGGAACCCAAACAACTGGGATGCAAATACTGAACATGAAGCCCTGAGGACTGCTTAATGCTTACAACACCCCTACTGCCATGCTGACTGGCTGGTTAGGATTTTTTAAACACAAATGGGTCATCTACATTTTATGTTAAGTTACACCTTAGCCTGCTAAACAAATAGATGTTTATGGTGATGAACATAATGGGGCTCTAAAAGGTTTCCAACCTAGAGCACAGAACTGGTATAAAGAACATTCGGCACAGAATACTGTTCACCATCTCTCTCGCCTCCCAAGGTAACACCTTTAGCTGCAGAGAGATTAAGGACAAGCGCAATACCAACAGCAAATGCTGTATGATGGCATAATGTAATGCTACCTCAAACACATATGCATCTCTACCTGCTTATAATGGCAAGGTCATTCAAAGGCTTCAGTTCACCTGGGAGGAAGCCACTAGTTCAGCCCAGGAAAAAGAAACATCTGTGCTGATGAAAGGCAATACACAGGATATATAGCCATCAAAATGAAAAGCCAACAGGAGAATACATACCCGTTCCAAAAGGGTGTTCCGCATCATCATCAAGGGGACGGTTAAAAATGAGGTTTGATTCTCAGCTCTACTGATGTCAATAAAGCTAGGTCAATTTAAGTCATTACCTAAGGTTTGGGAAGGGGAAGAGCCTGGAAACCTTTACATTAAATGTTTACAGAGTTCTGCAAGAACAGTCCCAAATTACTAGAATTTAAAATTGTTTTAGTGCAGCATTTTGGGGGATTATTTTAATCATTATTATTCTACAATTTATAACTTGTTATTTAATTAGGAGTAGAGGGCCATGAAAGAGATTCAGTCTTTGCTTTTATCCATCAGGTACCTGCTGTTTGAATGGGTGCTGTGCTCTTGTCCCCAACCTCCCTTTCTTCCTAAGTAGGAGGCAATCCGTTCTTGCATTCCTAATGCAAGCAGTTCCAGTGACCTCGAAGGACCTTTCTTCTAAGGTAAACAGGCTTTGTCTCTAACCAGCTTTTTTTCTTCCTTCATCATCAACTATTACTAAGGCCTGAGCTACGCTTTGGGGCCGGTGGGGTGTCAAATTAAGATATGCAACTTCAGCTACACTATTCACATAGCTGAAGTCGAAGTGTCTTAGTTTGACTTACCTGGCTGTCCTCACAGTGGTGGCAGCTCCCCCGTCAACTCCACTTACTCCTCCTGCCGAGGTGGAGTACACGCGTTGATGTGGGGATTGATTTATTGTGTCTAGACGAGACGTGATAAATCAATCCCCATAAAGTGAACACTACCTGCCAATCCGGTGGGTAGTGTAGGCATATCCTAAGGATTTCCCCCTTGGTGGGTCTGCCATGGAAGCACCTGGTGTTCCACTAAAAAAAAAATGTAAATTTTAAAGAGCAACTACTCCAGCTGGAAGATTCAGGTCACTGTGAGATGTGGGGTAAATTTGTGCTATCCAGCAGGGGGCTCCAAAGTAACTGCAGGACCTATTTATATAACCTGGCCACTGTTCTTGATTAATGATCATATGTGCAGTTGAAGTCCCTTAATCCCTAATCTAAGAGTCTGATTTAGGACCCCCATTGACTCTCCCACCATGGGAAGAGAAGTCGGATTAATTCACGCATAGCTTAATATTTATTAAACATACTTTCTTTAATGTTGATTGTGTTGTCTACTAGACACACACATAAGGTGTATCAAGACGCCTCCTTCAGTCTGTGACTTGGGTAAAAAGGCTCCTCATAATCCCAATGCCTCTTCAGATCTTTCCAGTTCAGAGGTATGATAGCTACTTTTGGAAGGGCAGAGTTTTGTTTTATTTTATTAAACATAAGGAGCTGCGGGCGGACTTCCTTTTGAAGTAGAGCACATAAATATAAGATATGAATACAGACATGATCCAGCATCCACATATGTTTCAGATGCCTGACTGTGCTCGGAGGTCCCTTTGGTGTAATTTACAACCCAAAGTAACTCCTTTCAAGTCTATGGAGTTACACCAGCATAGAAATGGTATAAGTGAGGTCAGAATCAGTCCCTGGTTCTGTGCTGATTTCTGGTGCCTCTCCCTATGTGTGCGTAAGCATGTGTGTATTTGAGAAGATTGGGATCATTGCTGTCACTATCTCCTGCAGCTGGAACATTCTGAGCAGCTAGCACTCCATGTTGTAAACTGCTCATGCAGCAGGACTGCAAAAGGCATCTCCTGGCCACCGGCTGTTACTGACTACAGGAAAATGAAAATACAGCATCTCCGCACCTGTTCACCTGATGGTGAAGGAAGGAAAAGCCATTACCGAGTGACAGGAGACGAAAAACCAAAATCCACTTCAGCAACACATCCCAGCACTGGTGATTAATCTCACACTCCCACAGCCTGATGCACATTAACCAGATAATTAATAATTTCTTTAGGGACTCCAGCTCGGCAACTGTTTTATCAACCTGCACAGCATTAGGAGGGAGATGCTGCATTTGTGATGAAAGTGCTGGAACAAGGAAACTGTAATAGAAGAACAGAAAAGCTTCTAAGCAATTTGTGAGCCTAGTATTACTAGTAACCATAAAGTATGATCAGAAGTCCAGGCTAATCCTTTATCAGTACAGTCACTTGATTCAAAATAAGAGTGAGACCAGCATTAAAATAATAATTAATACTAATATTCAGTGAATATCCCCTCATCTCCACCTTAGTCTTTCTCCATTGAAGGAGAAGTTCCTTTAAAAAAAAAAAAAAAGGCAGATTATGCCTGATACTGGAATTTTATATCAGAGTCTTGAACCATGTACTTCACCACCCTTGGTATGGATAATAAATCAGATATACATACATTAACTTCAAAAAAGGTTAAATATTTTAAAAAATAAATAAACTTTGCATGATGTCAGAGCTCTGTAACCCAAAGGCTTTCAAGTAATTGGGTGAGGAGGGCAATGTCACTTAGCATATTACTTGCTATCAACTTTTTGCTGTCTTCTGCGCACTCACATTCCGGTCTCAAGGACAGAAGTTGCAACAAATCAGAAAAAAAAATACCCGTTGTAGGAGATCCGATTGTCGCCCACTTCAACAACAGGCAGGAGACTCCTTTTTGGCTTCCAACAGTGTCCTTTATTCACAGTGCAAACCCCCACCACCTATTTACAGCAATACCGACAAGTTAGCTCTGGTTTAGCTCAGCCCCAGCCCTCAGCTGGGCTGGCCTCAGGAACGGTCAGCTCTAACAGGCACCTAGCCTCAGCTACTTTCCTCCCAGCTCTACTTCCTTTCCTGCACCTTCTCTCTCTGTCTCCTTCTCTCTCTCTCTCACTCCACCACACTGGGCTTCCACCCTGCCAGGCTTTTCATCCCCTGGGGAGGCTGCCAGGTGCGACCCATTAAGCCCTCTGCAGCCCAGGGCTACACCCAGGTGGCTGATTAGCCTTCCCTAGCAGGGGAGGCTTGCAGAGGCTTTCCTCTTCTTAAAGGAGCAGCAGGGCTGACACAGTCACTCCTGGCCAGCACCCTGCCACACCGTGTACTGACGCTGTAGCCCACTACCGTTCCATACTCTTAAAAATAGGTTGATAGGAAAAGTCAGGACAAGTACACATGTTGTGTTAGATAGTAAGCTCCAAAAAGTGACCAGTTTCCCTGTGCACCTAGGCACTAGAGTGGTATTTTCCTTAGATGGATTAGACTGATTGAGAACTAATAAATTATGGCCTCAGAGAGGTCTATTTCTGGTTTCTTTTATCATTTGAAATACTAAATACTAGATTCACATTTGTATTAAAGTTTTTTTTAATCTTAATTTTATGTTCACTCTTTTTCATAAAAAATTTAATGCAATTTCAGCTGTTATACATTGCTTTTTCTCATTGTCATTTGTCATTGCTTTCTGAGCATAAATTAGCTTAGCTTTACAACTTTCCTGGGAAGTAGGTATCATTAGCTGCCTTTTATAGGTAAGGAAACTGAGGCACACAGTGTACCTGACTCCTCCAAAGTTACAGGAGACATGCACGGTAGAGCTCTGAATAAACTCTAGTTCCCCTAACCCCTAGTTTTATGCCTTCACAGAAGAATATTCTTCCATATGGGAAGGATGTAGTATATCTTGCACTGAGTGTAACGTGCAACATACTAGCTGGCCTTCAAGAGATTGTTTGTATGGTCTCTAAGTTAGGCTCTCATGCCACAAGTACAGCCATGCAGAGCCCCACTGATGTTAACAGATGTCTGCCCACAAAGAGGCAGTTTCAAGATGGGGACCTCAGTTCTGCGAAAACTTATGCACGTGCTTAGTTCTAAGCACCACGCTGTCTCCAAAGCATCCTGGCCAACACTAGTTTGGTAATAACCAGACAACTTTCTTTAAATGCATAGCAC